>VZSR01003798.1:8580520-8646938 GCA_013398615.1 Brachypodius melanocephalos | reverse complement strand
TAAGTCAGGCAGACTGCAAGGATACAGTGGGAACGTGAGTGCTCAGGAACAGGCAAGACGCCCAGCCACCCCTCTGGGACTTAACATCAGACACAGCTTTTGGGGTTAATGAGGGAGAAAGACTCCAATCGCTTCAACACAGACAGTTTTCAGGACATTGTGAGAGCAGAGTGAAGAAGCCCTCACCTGGCAACCAAGCAGTAAAACTGAACAAGCCTCTCCCAGCCCCTCAAAATCCACGATGGCAGACAGTGCCAATGTGCTGTGCCTTGTTATGACAGATCTCTGACAAGGCAAGGTCAGAAAGCACAAAGTTTTAGCTGCTCTATCATGCCAGAAACAAACAAAAAACTGAAACACCAACCAACCTACCAACCAAAACCCACACAGAAACCCCAACAAAAACAAACAACCCAAAGCCTTGTTTTAAAATAAGCTGGTTTAAATAAACAAGTGTTCTTTGAACCACAGCAGAGTACATACGTAACAATGTTTGTTAAGTAAATATCAGTGACATATTTAAGTCTGGCTCAAGTACGTATTAGCAAAGTGATATTTGTGTTGCTTTTGTTTTAACAAGAGTCAGTCGTGTTTGTAGAAGGTGGTCTGAAAAAAGGACTTTGGATTTGGGGTTTCATTTCTTCCATCTGCCCACCAGTAGCCTCACTTTGGAACTTACAAGTAAAAGTCTCTCCCAATGCATTGAATTTGGTGAAGTTATACTTATTTGGCTTAGCTCTGTTCATAATCTGCCCCATGAGTGTTACTTCTTACCCAGAATCCACTTCTTAGATGATTTAGTCTTTCTGAAGAAAATCTGTCCTAATTCTGATTGCAAATAATATATGGTCACATTATTATAGTGTGTACCTGAAATGCCACAGTGCTATGGCAGAGCAAAGTTCAGACCTACTTCCACCTGTTCTGATCAGATGCACCCTGAGCTTAGATTTTCTTCTTGTGCTGCAAGCAGAGAGAGCCAGAGATCCTTTTATTACACAGACAATGAAATATATCTGACTCTCACTGCACAGGCACGATACACAGTTCTATTACGGCAGCCTGGCTGCAGCTTTCATGTCAGCACAGGGGCACAAGGCAGGAGGTGTTGGGTTGGCCCCAGGCACCACCTGATGATTTAATTTCGTATATCAGAGAGAGAATGTAAAGTGATTTTGATTAGAGATTGAGGGAAAACTTGAGTGTATTCAATCGGCTGCGAATTACCTCCAAGGCAAGGGAGTTAACATGTTACTTTTGGCCCAGCCCAGCCTGGATGAGGGCGCCGGTGCAAGTGATTTGGGAGCTGTGGAACACCCATCTCAGGGGTGAGAAATAGCAGCTTTGTCCGGCCCCAATCCTGCCGGTGGAGACCCAGGAGCTGCTGAGAGCTGGTGGTTCTTCCTCAGTCTCGCCAGGGCTGTGCTAGCACCGGGTGTTATTCTCGTGCTTCAGTCTGCAGGATCAAGTACGTATCATGGGAGGGAATACAGATGGACAAGCACAGCAGGTGCCGCACAGGACGGTGGCTGCTGGAGACAACAATTCAGCTGTGTGTGGATGGAGCCATCACTGGGGAAGCCGCTCCATGGCCCAGCCGAGGGCAGGTAGGGCTCAAGTGGGTGGTGAGCTCGGCTTGGTCTGTAATGTCTCGGGGAAAGGCTGCGCTAGTGAGGCCAGGGCTGCGAGAACAGAGCTCCCAGCCCATGGACAACCTCGAGACACCGCTCCCCGCCCGAGGCGCCGTGCCGGCACAGGAAGGCAGGGAAGGCAGGCAGGAAGGAAGGTAGGCAGGCAGGCAGAGAGTGCCCGCCCTCTCCCCGCCCTCTGGCAGGGCGCACCGGACCGAGGCCCGCTCGCCGCGGGAAATGGCGGTGCTACGAGGGGCGGTGGGGGAACGCATGGGGCCCCGGCCCTGCTCCCCCCGCGGCGGGCTGAGCTGCCCCCGGCCGGCAGCGGGAGAGCAGCGGAGCCCGGGCACGGCCTCCCGCGCTGGCTCGCACACGGAGAGGCCGCGTCGCCGTGCGGCCGGAGCGGCTCCCGCGCTGTGGCGCCGAGGCCCGGCCTGCCCGCTGCTGTGCCCGTGAGCCCGGTACCCCTTGCAGGAGCTGCCGCCGTGATGCGCGTCCCGCGTGGGAGCCCCGCGGCCATGGCCGGCGCAGGGCCCCTGCAGAGGCGCTCCTGCCCCGGGCCCAGGTAAGCGCTGCCCGCCGGGCCCGCTGCCGCCCGGGAGGGGCTGCTCGTGGTGTGGGTTTTGTAGGGTAGGCCGGGACCCGCTACTGCAGCCTCTCTAGGGCTGTTTGAGCTACAGCTTTGCGTCTGCATTTTATTTAGCTTTTATTTAGCTCCATCTGTGGGATGAACACCCTTTTGGCAGAGGGTGCAGCCCCTTACAGCCATTTTGTGAAGCGGTTTAGGTCTCAGTATCGCAAGTAAAGCGTAAAAAATAAGCCTCTTTGGAAAAGGTTTAAGTAAGATGCTTAAGTAAGGTGGGCTAGGACAGCTGAATCCCAGTACGTATTGGCAGCTGAGCACACCACCATAAACGTGATGGAGAGAAAATTCAGTTAAAAGGCAGTGTTGCGTTTTGGACTGGCCCAGGACTGCAGTAGTCTGAACAGGAAGCAAAGACTCACTTTTCCCTCGTTGCTTTCTGTGTGCTGGTAATGAGTGATACTGGTTACTGTCGGGAAACAGAGGTGGGCAGTAAAAA
Organism: Brachypodius melanocephalos; assembly: GCA_013398615.1. Classification (NCBI taxonomy): domain Eukaryota; kingdom Metazoa; phylum Chordata; class Aves; order Passeriformes; family Pycnonotidae; genus Brachypodius; species Brachypodius melanocephalos. Next base: position 8,644,225 of record VZSR01003798.1, on the reverse strand, counting down.
GATTCAACTGCGTTTGAAAATAGGAATAGGGAATTGCCTTCCTGGGTGAGTGGTTAGGCTCTGCAGTTTACTTTAGGAGGGCTTAGTCTGTTCTGAGACTTTTCAGGAGTTTCTTGTGGAGATTCATCTGGAGGACTAAGAAAGTGGAGCCAGTGGCACTATATTGACTCCATTGATACTATCCTCCTAAAGTAAAAGGTGGAAGAACAAGGCCTGCCTGTGAGATAAAAGTCAGGACCTACTTGATCTGCCTACAATGTGTTAATGGCAATGAGAGAGAGCAAGTTAAAAGTCATATGTTTCTATAGTAAAAGGTTGCGTGTGTTTGTTTTAAATGTACATTAAAGTGTTATTTCAGGGCTATTGTGTTGTCTCTTGTATTTGTGCTATTGACATGTCTCACCTGTGTAATTGCTCACAGGCTCTTTGTTCTCGGCTCCAGCACTGGGTGTGGAGGGACACTGGACATGCCTTCGATTACGGTAATCGATTTGAAAACTGTTTTCAGCCTTAGAAACCTGTGTGAGACCAATGTGGCCTTCTGAAAGGGCTTCACGTGATGCCCTCCAGTGGTAACAACGTGGATTTGAAATCAGAGGGAATTGGAAAAAGGGGTCCTTCTGGCCTGCCCTGAAGGGGTTTGGACGGCCCTGGCAAAGTCCCCAGTTAGCTGCTGGGAGAGGCATGGTTGGGGGTGTCCTGTCCTTTGGCAGTTCCTGATGCTGCAAGTCCTGCAGGGATGCATGGATCACTGCTGTATGTGAGGACTGCCTGTGGGCTTCAGCTGGCCAAAACCAGAGCTTTAGGCATGAGCCTCTGTCCTTTGCAGAGGATGGATTTTGCTGTGTGCCAGTCAGTGCCCGTAAGGAAAAGGAACAGGAAGAAAAAGACACAAGAGGTACCAGAAAAATGCAGCTTGCAGCACATAATGTTAGAGAAAATGGACAACTCATGTTTGACTGACTGTTGCCCTACCACATGATGTAGTTCAGCCAGAGTTTCTGTATACAGGCCAGAGGTAAGAACTGGTTTTGCCTCATCTGAGATCCTTTCAATGCAGAGAAATAGATCTCAGATCAACAGCTCAACACAGTTCTCCAAGTTGAGTGCTATCCCCAGAGTTCCAATAAACTGAATACACCTGGTGAATAAACAGAGACATGCAGAGTTGGTGTAAACTTAAAGCTTAGTAGACCTCTGCAATGGAAATGGTGGCCTCCCTGCAAAGGATTTATGTAGAGATTGTTCAGAGCAACAGCTGGTTCTAAGAAGCATGTGTTGTCAAATTTCCTTTGCTGTATAAATATTTAAGTGATGGAGTTTGGATTCCTAAGGGAGGAAAAGCTTGGGTAAGTGCCAACAGGTGAAGCTTTTATTAAACAGAAACATAGAAACTCACTTTCCTTACTGTTTTTAACCCAGAAGCCAATTATTGTGTATTTGTTCTTTCTTTCAGATAATTCTGTCACTGCCTTAGCTGTCCTGTGCCATGCCTGGCGATGACCATGGGGTCATTCTCCTGAGCAGACTGCTCTGTACTCAGCCACCCAGCCTGCATTCTCCAGTAGATTCACCAAGCTGGCAGCATAACAACAGGGCTGTTTGGTCCCTGTGGAGTCCCACTGCAAGGGTGTCTGGGCACTTCCATTTGGCTCAGGAAATCTGCCCTTGCACAGTCCAGTGAGAGGGTTGTGAAGGCCTGGGGATTTGTCAGTTCAGTTCACTAGCTGGAGAGTATTTTGCCAGGTTACTACTATGGTTTAAACACTTGAGGTGAAAGCCGGTGGTGGGGAGTGGAATCATGGGTTCACCAGCAGCCTTTGTGTATTAGAGGCTCTGTTTGAAGGTTCAGATGTCCTCATACCTCTGCTCTGATACCTGTGTTACTCTTTCAGGTATGTACTTGAAAATAAGAATGGGGCTCTCAGTTTTTTGCTGATAGGGGTGACATGTTCCACTTGGTAGAAGTTGGATCCAGAGTCACAGAGTACATTTTGAAGCAAAGAATAGTGCTTTCTCACCACTTCAGTCCCCTGCACAGGAGCTGTACCCTAGCGCTGCTGTTCCCTGGGATGGCCATGCCACCATCAGCAGGGCACACATAGCCATAAGCTGCTCTGCTCGCTGGCAGACAAAGCAACTGAAAGTCTCTGGCCTGCTTACAGCAGGTCTGACAAAGTGACCAGAACAACCTTTTCTGCCCTGAAAATATCTTAATTTCTGGTAGGTTAAGAAATGACCCTGTGCTGGTATAGCTCAGTGTTGCTAAACCCATCTTCTGGGGCTTTTGAAACGCGTATCCAAGAGCAGATGGCACTAATCACTGCTGTAGCGACATACTCAGCTCCTGTTTTTGTGGTTTCTAAAGGCCTGTTTCGGCAAGAATTTTTAAGGCTATTTGAGAAAGAACAGTCAAGCTTTTGACACACAGTTCTATGTAAAATCTCTTCAGTTTTGCCAATGGTGTTTATTCGTAGAGACCCTGCACATTGTAGAGGCCACTGCTTCTTCTTGGCAATTCCCTAGAATGGAAACTTGAACCAATGATTTTTATAATGAATCTGTACAATAAATCTGTGAAAAAGCTTTAATGACTCTTGATTGAATTCAGGTAGTTTTGACATGTATGGATGAGGCTGTTCAGAGGTGGCCAAGCCTGCTTGACAGGCAGGGCCTGTCTTGATTGGTGTCTGGAAATGAAACCCAAACAAGGATGTCTCAACTGTGTGCTGGGCCAGAGTCCTTCCAGCCTCGCTGGACATGCAGAGCTTCAAGGGCACAGGGTTGGAGTGGAATTGTTCAGTGCTGAGGGGGAAAACAGGTCTGTGAGTGTGGAGGGAGGATACACCCAAGGGGAGGTGAGCATAGCTAAAAAGAAGCAGCTAAAAATCTTGCTTCAGATTTTTCTATAAGGACAATCAAGCACCTGTCTTTTTTTCCCTGGGTGAATGAATGGGAGAAACATTCTGTAAAAATGGCTTATATTTGAGACTGGAGTGCAGGCTTGGCTATTCCAGAAAGCATCAGTGGGTATGCAGCCACTAACAGTTCACACACAGGCAAGGTGTATTTGATTATCTTGTGCCACAGACTTCACATAACAACAAGAACACTTGATTGGGAGGTCAGCTTCATGGCTGGAGTATTTTCAGCTCCAGCAGCTGTACAGTGATTATGCCTTCTGCTATTTTTGGTTTTCTTCAGGTTTTTAGCTCTTGAGTAGACTCAGGAGTAGAATTAACAATTGCTTTGGAACTGGGGAGTTCCCTGGGCTTCAGGTGAGTGTTGGGAGAACCGGTGACCCAGCTGCCACTGCTGTGTGGTGACAGCGTCACCTCTCACAAGGATGGTATCCGTTTCTAATGAGAATTCTGGGATGCTGATGGATCTTGTGACCATCTAGTGGCTTTTTGCTAAGATCCTTTGCAAGAGGATGTAAACTCCTGAGGGCTCAGGCTTGGCAGCTGGTTTGGGTGAGGGTAGCTTTGCTCTTACTATGGGGAAACAGCTGGTTTATAGGGAGTATGATGGAGCAGTTAATGCTGAAAGAGGGCATTGCTCAGGGCACATTACACAGAGGTGTGGTAGCTGCAGAACACAGGTTATGGCAGGGCAGTCCATGGGGGTGTTGTAATTCCAGTATGTATCCTTAAGATACCAGGGGTTTCCAGTGCAAAGCAGGGGTGGACATAATGCTGGAAGTGTGACTTGAACGTGTGAAGGTGCTGGGCAAGATCTGCATTGAAAAATGACAGTCTGCAGTTCTCATAGTCCAGCAGGATGCCAATCCTTCTCGGGGGAATAGTAATTCTGATGTCAGGTGTCATCCCACTGTGCAAGAATTCATACTTGTGCCTGCAGGTGAGAAAAATGAAAGAGCTGAAGGCACCCTGGCTGCTCTCTAAGGGAAGCACTTTGTGCACACAGGTTGCTCATGAGAGTCAAAGGCAGTGATGTTAACGTACCAGTGTCCAGGGGAGAGCCAGCAGTGCAGCTGAGACAAGAGGAGCTGGCATTTCTGCAGGCAGGTAAGGCATACTTCCATAGGTAGGACAGAGACCAAAACCAGTTGGGTGTAGCTGGGTTTAGCCAGATACATAGTCTCTGGATTACATAGATTATTACTGTCTTCCCACTGAAGATTTGGTAATGTTTACAGCTAAATTCTACAATTCTGATTTTATTCAGATTTGTTCCTGCACCTGTTTGTTTCAATGTGACATCTCATTTCAGTGAGACAGTGTACCACAGAGAGACCCTTCAGCTTGATTCACTAGCACTCTGAGTCAAGGGAACTGGGTGCTCTGAAGATGCAAATCTGCAAAAACACAAGTTCTGAAGCAAGGAAGTTGGACAAAATAACTTATTCCAAATGCTTCTGAAACACTCTAAAGTAGCAGAATTTGCTTAAGTGTTCCAGTCCTTCTAACACCAGTTTACAGTGACAGCAGTGGAATGTCAGAGGCCCTGGTGCCTGGTCTGAGCTGATAAAAAATCCCTGGCTGCTCTGCTGCCCTGCCTGCAGATGTAAGAGGTGTTCCTGTGAGACCTGCGGCCTCCACAGCCCTTACCTTGAGGGTGTGATGATGTGCCTCATGCACCAGGATGAGTTGTTTGCCCCCAGGTGACCATGTCTTGGAGTGTTCTCAAAAGCCACACCAGTTCTGTACTCTGTATCTTCTTCAACTTCCACCTCCCAGTAATGCTTTCCTGGAAATGGGATCAGACTGCCCAGGATTGCAATACATCTGTGGGAGACAGACAGGAATATGTGTTTTGGCAGGGTCTCTCTATAGTGCTCTTTACAATGTTTAGCTGTGTTCAGGTATGTATATACATGGACATTACATAGCAATAAACAACAGTCATTTCTGCTGTCTCCTTAGACACACAGTGTGGATTTTTGACTCCAGTGGAATCCCCATGCTGAGGAGCTGACACCCAGCCTGCAGGTTTCTTTGTGACACCTGCTCTGTTTTCACTCATGGGTAGCTTTGTATAAATAAGTGCCCTGGGCACTTCCAGGAAGAGAGAGAACAGCATCCCATAGTGTCTGGGTTTTCTGGGAAGGTTAATGCTTGTTAGAAAAGAGAGTGCTCTGGTGAATCCCAGCATAGCAGGGGAAAAAAGTCTACAGATTCTGCGTTTTCTTTCCAAACAGAGTTTTGAACATGACTCACCATTAGGAACTGAGCACTGTAAGGAGCATGAAGTTCCTGGGGTAGATGGGGAGGAGGGAACCTGTCTACACTGTGTGTGGAGAGACTAGGAAGAATTGAACACAGTAGGAGAACTTCTAATATGCTGGGTACTTGGGCCATGAAATGTATGATAGTAACCATGCAGAAAATAACTCTTTTGAAAATTAACTTTTTTTTGGTGTAGTAGAGACAGACAAAGACAATGTACTACAGAGAGACCCTTCAGCTTGTTTTACTAGCACAGTCTTAGAGTCAAAGGAACTGGGTGCTTTGAAGATACAAGTCAGCAAAAAGACAGGTTCTAAAGCAAGAAAATTGGGCAAAATAACCCACTCCAAATGCTTCTGAAACACTCTTAGGAGGGCAACATGAGTCCTGTAAGCTTACACCTCAGCTTTTTCTCAGGAAAAGTATATAGTGTATTAGCTGTCATTGTCAAGGGGGACAACAGGCTTCAAACACACACAATATTTTATGGTAGTGTCTAAAGTTGTAAGTACAAAGGAAAAGGATGTTGCTGGCAGACAGTAAGCTCTTCTAGGCAATGCTGAGAGAGAGCTGCACTCATCATTTGGAGGGCCTGTTGTGTGAGGATGGGTACACACAGCACAGTAGCTGTGCTCTGCAGCTGCACTTGCTTAGAGCAAGGGTACAGTTCATTGCAAGTGCATGTAAATGTCTTGGGAACAACTTGAAGGCTGCTGAAATCAGAACTCAGAGGGACTGTGTTTCTACAGCTTAAGAAGGAAAAGGAATGATGCAAAATGGATGGGTAAACATCTGGGTGAACAAAACATGACCATAATAATGAGAGCTGCAAAGCCACCAAGGCAAACCTGAGCTGTTCTGAAGAAGCAGTTAGGAGATACGTCAGTCACATCAACTTACAAGACCACACAAACTTCAGAAAGAAGAGTTTGCCATGTGATTTCCTTGGGAGCTTTTTTGTTTCTTGTTGAGTTTGGGTTTTTGTTTTGTTTTGGGGGGTTGGTTTGTTGGTTTGGTTTGTTTGTTTTCAGTATCTTGGTTTGAAGGAGATTTGTGAAAGTTCATAGTGGTACCAAAAGCTCAGCCTTTGAATGAGGTGAGTGCCAGGTCTGGCTGTTTACACGAAACATAAAAACATCCCAGAGAAGTGGGATGAAATCCCATTCATGATTACCATGATGGCTTTAATGAAAAGGATCACCAGTCTCCCAACTCTTTTCTACTGAGGCCTCTAGTAGCACTGCATTTCCATGAAGGGAATGAATTGTAGACTTGTATTATCCTGCATCTGCAGATGCCTGTCCTGGTTATGTGGTGTTTCTGTGGTTTTGACTGGAAATATGCATGTTGGCAATCTTAATCTCTCACTTCAATGGCAAAGGGCCTATTTCTATTTTGAAAGTAATAGCTGTTGGTCCAAATAGTATCAGTTATGTCTTTCAGCAAGAGGTAAGTTTTCAGATCCCTCTCTTTTCCTTAGCATTTGTTATGGCCCTAAATACCTGTTCAAATTTAGCTCAGTGTGCCAGACGTGTAAGTAGGCTTGTACATAATTGTGGCTGCTGCATCTGTAATCCTATTTAAGAGCTTGCAGTAATTTCCAAGTTCCAAAGAGCAGCTGGAGAGAGAGATTTCAACTCAAAAAATTAATCAGAGCTGCTGAAAGCCCCATTAGACATTTCCTGGCATCTGTTAAAAGAACCAAAGAAACTGAAACGCCCCTGAATACCTTGTAAAGCTGTTATCATAGACAGGCAGATCGCACTCTGGGTTTTCCAGTTCATCACATGAAATGGTAAATCCATCATCTAGAATTGCCAGTAAAGGATGGGCTGTGTCCTCATTAAGGTAGAAACAGGTGCCTGCAAGAGAAAATGCCTGAGGATAACTCCAGTAATTCCTTATAACATTAGAATTGCAGCAAGGGTGTGATGAAATGATGTTTGGATCCACAAAAACATTCACCAATGCTCTAGAAAGAATCTGTGGCTGACATTGAGAGGACAAGATCATATTTTTAAAGTTTTTTTAATAAATGGCTGTTTTACAGCTTAACACTGTTAAATTTCAGCCTTGTGAAAAGCAGGGGACTTAGCCTGGTTTTGTACCCTAGCAGGGCTCAAAGCTGCCGGCATTGTGCAGGAAGTAGCTATTCAGAGATGAGGGGTCCTCCCTGCAGTGGACTGTCTGGTGTCAAGTAATCTATTTTCAAACTGGGCACAGTTTGAAGAGAAAGGATCCCTCATGCTTCAGCACCTCTCTTGTCAGACCAGCCCTCAGAGAGGCAAGTCCAGCCCAGGGTAAAAATGCTTCTACCTTTCTTCCTGCGGACACTTCACAGAGCACGTCTGACACACTGGGGCCTGAGGAGCAGCCACTATTGGCACAGCTGCTGTTTGTAGTTGGTGCCCGTTTATCCACCCCAGAAAGGATCAAAGGCCATTGACAGTGTTGGAGGTGGGTTCTTGCAGCTGACAGATCAATTTGCATCAGCTGTTTGCATAATGTAGACTCTGAGAAGATAAATCTCCCCATGGTAATCCCAAATGAAATCATTATAATCAAACTGCAAGTTACTTCATTGCAAATACAATACAAACAATGACAGGGCAATTACAGGCATGTGCTGCTGAAAATGAACACATGCTGTGCAAACAGAATGGCCAATTTCAAATATTGAGTTTGATTTAAGCAGTTGGAATACACACAAACAATGGTAACACAATGACAGTCTTCCTCTCCAGGGATTTAAGGATGAGCATTTTTTTTTCTGTGGTGTCACTGCTGTGTGGCAGACAGGTTTTTTAATGAAACACAACTTTGTGTGGTCATCTTGCTGAATAAATACAATTTTCAAATGTCTCACAGAAAGTAAAGGGCAGAAGAGACACAGGTAAGGTGTGAACACATCTGTGAGTGGTGTGTGAAATTTGAGGTGAGCAGTGAAGTTGCAGTGTGATTGCAGCAGTGATGAAGGTGAGCATTTATGTCTGCTAAATGGCTCTACAAAGTGCTGTCTCAGCCATAATTTCCAGCAGCAGCTTCATTATATGGAAATCTCTGAAGTAAAATCACATTGCAACTTTCTTCGTTGGTGTGTCAGTATCTTGCAGGCTGGCAATACACAGGTGTTGAGTTGACATTCTGTTTTAAAATGTTTAGAAATCAGATTTTCAAGTATCAAATGTACCAGACAGCAATAATATAAATTGCAGAGCTAAAGCAATGTGCTTACTGTTACAAGAAGTTGTTTTTTTCATTTCTAAAAGGTTACCAGGTGTGTAATTAGATGTAAGAGATTAGGACCTGGTCCAGAGGCCATTGAAACCAGCAGGAGCCTTTCTGTTAAGACAATAGATGCTACAATGGGCTGCTGGAGTTGTTCCAAGCTGCACAGTACCTGTGGTGTGTATCAGGACAGGTTCACTTCTTTCACTGGATCCACCCAGGTTTTGGGCTCTGACACAGACACGATACTTTTGAGTTGGCTGGAGGTGAATTAGGACTTCACAGTTAGGGATCCCAACAATAGATCTACAGAAAACAAATCCATGGAAAATCATAGGGCAGAAAACAAAGGTAGGCCTTTGAAATTATTTTTCTGAGCAACAAAGAAGAAATTATACTTCAACTTGTCTTGTAAGCAATCAACATTTTACCCTGTGCAGTTGTCAGTAGCAGGGCAAGACAGATTGCAGATTTTTACACTTGCTTCTGCCCTTTTCCCATACCCATAATTCTCATATAGTAACTTTTGATTAACATTTTATGACTAATTTTAATAAGAGGATTGGTTGTAAATGTAAATTCACCAGGTCCTTCCTTAGTCCTATCTGATGCCACACGATTCAATTGGTTTCATCTCTACAGGTCATGGGCTCAACAGAAGAGTAACTCACTCAGTAATTATATCATCATTTTCTTCATCTGTCAGCTTGGACAATTCAACTGTGTAGGAATCGACAGGGTTTAGGTCTCTGGATTCCCAGCACACCAGTGCTGCATTTTCACAGCTTCGGATCTTTTTAGTCTTTATGGTAGGTGGTGAAGGAGCTAAAAAGGAGGCAAAAGAACAATTCTAAGCTGTTGCTTGAAGATGTTTGCAAACAACATGCTTCAAAGACAAAAAAATAGAAAAATGTTGTTTACAAATACTCTATAGTTAAAGAAACCTGCTTCCCCGATGGACAATAAACAGCAGGTAGAGTGATTAACAGTACTATTTAAAGACTTAATTTAGGGTATAAAGGTCCCAAGAGAATTAAACAGAGAAGGAACATAAAGACTGATTACCCAACTGTTTTCTATCAATACTTTTATCTTTGTAATAAAGGTGCATCTCTGCTCTGAGATGTCAAAGACATCTGGAACAAGCACTCAAAGGTCTCGCATTGATTTGTTCAATCTGATGTCAGGATTCCACACAATGTCCTAGACTGAAGTGCAGTCAAAAAGCACAGCATAACAGGTGACTCCACAAAATACCTATAGGCCAACAAAAGGAGAGCTGGGATTCATCTGGCAGACCCAGGAAACTTGAACTTTATTCACAGCTGGTATACATGCTTGTATTTAAATAAGTTATTTTGTCCCTCTGCTTCTGTTTTTTCCACTCTAAAACAGGGACAGTTGGCATGATAGGCTCTCCAAATAAAAGTAGGAAATTCCCATGCAGTAAGTAGGCTTGCATCAGAAGAAAGAAGTGCCTAGAAAGCATTACTGGCATAAAATTTAGAGATGATTTTTGATTTCACTATGAAGATTACAAAGTCATATGAATAAAATATTTTTACCTGTTACATAAACTGCTCTTTCACTTGGTGGACTGATCCCAGAGGCATTTAAAGCACTGACCCAAAATTCATACTGTGTGTTTGGCAACAGATCAGTAATGGTGCAGTAGGTTTCTTTGACTTTCAGTGTATGCTCTGAAATGACAACAACAAAGCATTGACAGTGCCTCTACACTCGAGTTTCCCACTCTTCCTCACAGCTAAATCACACAGTGAGATTGGGGTGCATTGTTTTGGGTGCTGAGTTCAAGAGAGCTCCTTGTGCTCTATACCCTTTGATCAGCTGTCAGGCAGTTTCACGATGCCTTCCTCTAAAGCAGCATAAATCAGATGGGACAAGAGCTGAAACTCTTTCACTGCTCATTTCTCATTCCTCATCTTATAAAGTTTGGATAGTTTCTGCTTTTCTTTCTCAACTGGCCACTGGCACTCTACTGGCTTCCACTTTTGAAGGTTCTGCAAGAATAGTTTAAGCAAGGCAGTTTTGTCACGAGGCTGGGACATTTTTGTTCTGTGGTTCTTTGTGTGCCTGTGCATCTTAGGGAGTTACAGCCTATTATTAGCACTAAGATAAGCTGTAAAATCATCTGGGGGTTTCAGTGGGAGTGCTGATGATGTGATGATTTGCTCTTTAAAAATACTGTGCTTTGCCATGGATGCAGCACACGTGTTCTAATGCAGTGCCCACCCTCCAGAAATCCTTGTGACTTCATCCACTGTCCCCTTCCCATTCCTGCTATCCCTGCTGCTGCCATGTCCTTTATTTGCTCCTGTGATGGGTCCTGCTGCAGCTGGCAGCATGGCAGACCTGGCAGGGGAAGAGGGCCGAAGCAGATGGTGGTGACAGATATGACAGTTTTGGTGGCAGGCAGAGTGCACAAGACATGCAGAGGCACTTTGGCATAGCTGGTTTTGCCAATGAAGGGCTGGGGTGAACCCTTGGTCCCAGGCCTCCTTACCTGCTTGCTCATCACTGTGCCTCTCATTGCTCACTGGTTTGTAGCACAGCTGGTAGCACTCCACAGTGTCATCTGAGAAGAGGCCCCAGCAAACTCTCAGTGAAGTGCCAGTTGCTGCACTGGGAGCCTGGGGATTGATCACAGGGGCACAAGGAGCTGCAGAGGGAAAAACAGGTCAGTTTTTGAATGTAAAATCATGGTTTGTTGTACCTCTCCTCTCACAAAGGTGTTTGCACAAAGCCTTGGCACTGAGTAGGGTTATATTCCTCCATTCCTCCCACATGGAGAAAAGTCAGGAGCTGACTCTGTAAACAGTTGCAGATAGTAATCAGGTCACTGATGTGTGAGAACTAGTCTTGCTTCAAATCAAAGTCAAAACAACAAAATACATAAGCCTCAGCCAACCCATCCTCTGTGAACTCAGCCTCCCCTGCTCTGAGGGCTGTTCCAGTGAGCCCAACATCTGCCACGCCAGCACTGCTGCCAGCCACCCCAGGGATCAGGGAAAAGCTGTACAACAGGGGGGCATCAGCACAAGTAAACAAGTACCAAATGCTGTTTTATATTAAGAAAACACAGTACTGGGTGTAAAAAAGAATAATGTTCTTTCTCACCATTTGTGACAGACCAGAAAAGATTTAAAATTTTAGGCCTTTTTTTAGCTATTCAAAATTTGTTTCTGTCGTGCTGTTTCCTGCTGATTATGGGGGGAAAATGCTTGCTAAATAGCAGAGGAATAAATAACTGAAATCTTTTTATCAAGAGAAGCTGTTTAAGTTATTTAAAGCAGTCTGGGGTTCCTCTCTATTTTGTTCAAGCAACTACAAAGACAAGTTATCATCGACTAAGCATGCCTGACCCCTCAACAGAAGGGGGTAATCTTCATAAGTCTTCTAGGAAATCATCCAGAAAAAGCAAGGAAGTCCCAATTTAGCTGTAATTCTGGTAATTTTATATTGAAAACAAATGGAAAAAAATTTCCAAAAATATGTTACACTGTATCTGTATATATAGGCAAACGATAAAAGAACTAGAAGGAAATCTAGGGAGAAGTTAATTCTGACTTTGCAGATCTCCTTTAAAAGAAGTAATGTTTAATACATATCCTTACTTAAATGTAAATAGGTGTGAAATAATGATCAGTTAGGAAGAGTACCTGGAATAGCATTAATGGAGTTCATTAGTTGTTCAACTTCAGAGATATCTATGACCCGCTCTTCAAAGTCTGGCAGCGTTGAAAGCTCTAAATCCACTTCTTTCCTTAAGAATTCTTCCAGCCTGTAATTGTAGGGGGAAAAAATAATGTCTAATTGGAAGTACCATAGTGTTGGAGATATCTGTCTGTGATGCCTATTTGTAAGAGAAAAAGAACAGACTCCAAATTAAAGACTATTTCCTTAAAGCACCGTTTCCACAGCTGTACAAGCTCAGCCTCCTCGTGCCTGTAGCTTGGAGATTTGTGGCCACCAGTGCTCCAAGAAGCCAAAGAGAGCTGGGCTGCTGCTGCTGGCACTGAGGGCCACCCTTGTGTGCCTGGCTCCTGCAGCAAGCTGCCTGTGCATGCCAAGCAGGGGACTGAGGTGTGCCCAGCATCACCCTGTGGGAAGCACCCTGTTAGCTCCACAACTTTCATTATTTTGAATTTACACTACTACTAATCCATGACCTCGTGGTTCTGGGTGTTGTAAATTTTTTTTTAAAAAAGGGGTATTTTTTTCTCTGTTTTTTCATTAACAATAACAGTTGATTAAGAGGGTGTTTTTTGCATATGATTTAGTGTGCCCTAAGACTTCTTCCAATTGCTCCAAGGTTTTTCAGTATCTGTTTTGAGCTCCCACAGCTTGACTTTCTACCCCACTATATTAATGCATAAATAAGCCTGTTACAGTATATTTAGGGAGCTCACTTTTAGTCTCATTTGGATCCAGAGTGTTTCTTTCAAGAGCTTTAGCAATCCTGTTTCTCAGTGCAATTAGTTCCTTATGACTACGCTGAAAACACTGATCTATTTGGGCTCTAACTCTCCTTTAAGATTTCTTGAAAATAGATCCAAACAAGTGTTGAGTGTTAAGTTTCTTAGAGCAACTTTTTCTCATGCACTTTAAAACAAAAATACTAAATATTTCAATAGCTCTAGTGCCTTAGACAACATTTGTGTGCCTGAACAAAGTCCAGAACATGCAAGCATCTCCAATAACCTGTCCAATTAGCAGGAAGAAATGTGACAAAAAATCCCAGACTGTGATACTACCTGTCAACCATAGTTACTGCTGCCTGTTGGAAAAAAAAAAAGAGAGAGTGTTAGAGGTAGAAAAGTCCAGAGTCAGACTACATCATACTGTTGACCTGTCTTACACAAATTGCCCCAAATGCAGCCCTTGGAGTGAAGTAATTGGCTCTCAACCAACTCTGAGAACAAAGCCAGCCCTTTCTATTCAAATGGACAAATCTTGGCTGAATTTACAGTAAGATAATGAGCAATATCAGGTAGTCATCAGTGTCTGCCCATCTAGACTTTAGACCAATTCCTCCCTTGGCTGTCCAAAATGCCAGCAGATCCCTCACAAACAAAAACCAAAATCAGCTGGGGAAAAGAACTCAGTGCAATTATCTGTGCTGGAGGGAGTCTGAACAGTGCATGTAACTGGAAGACAGCTGTACAGTCCTGGACAACCCTAAGCAGCTAGGAACTCATGACCAACATTCACTTCTTGATGAATAATGGTTCTAAGGGGTGATGTAAAACTGTTTGCAAGCTAAGGAGAAAATAAGTTTATTCCAGAGATGCAGAGAAATGGGAAAAGTCAGTTTATGTGAAGAACTCAGCAGGCTGGAGTTACAGCAAACTGACCCACTGGAGTAGACTGGAGCTGTTATGAGATTTGTTTGTTGTCCAGTTCAGAAGTTACTGTCACTGTGCTACAGAAATGCTCTTACCCACCTTAGTCACAGGACAGCTCAGGTGAGAGCACTCACACGTTATCAGTGAAAATTCTGATTTTTTTTTTCCCTATTATTTTTCTACCTGCCAAAGAAAAATATCTTCCTGACACCACCTCAAGAGTGGGATGTCATCCATCACTTTGCAGGAGATCTTGATGTATTTCAGCTGAACTTTCCTCCAAAATGAGCAAGAAAAGGAAACATCTTCCTAAGTGATTACATCAGCCTGCCTGCTGTGAGCCCAGAATAGAGCAAGAGAGCTGAGCCTGCACAAGGCAAAGAACACTAAGTGCTTCCAGAGTTTCCCCAGATAAGCATTTCAGCAAGATATCTTCTCTCTGAACCCCAGTGTGACTCACAAATCAATGAGCATCCAAATTACAAACTTCTGCTTCTGCATTTAGCCCCCATTGTGTTGCCCTACTAAGTCAATGCCACCATGCCAAGCACCTGGAGCAGTGACAGCACCATGGACTGAGCATCCCAAATTCTCCCTAGCAATAAAGCTGCCTGGGACTTCTCAAATAGGGACTACTTGCAAGCAGCAAAAAGCACTTTGACAGTTAAAGCTCTTTACCTTCATGAATTCAGCTTTGTCATTTTCCAGAAAAAGCTCCTGGGTTTCGTCTGTCAGCTCCTTGCAGGTGTCAAGATGTTTCCCACAACTGACCAGCTGCTCATACAGAGCTTCCAGCTTCTGCCTCTTCTCTTCTCCCAGTGCTTCCAGCTGCTCTTCATACTTTTGAGCAAGCACTTGCACTGCATCGTTGTAATGCACTTCAAAGTTCTGCTCCTGCCTCCCAAAATTTTCCTGCAAGATATTTGAGGGTTTGTACCTTGGCATCAAGCCTGATCCACAGGTCATGCAGAGGAAAATCTTACTCTGGTCTGCCTAAACTTCTCCTTACCATAGATGTAATAGGTCATAATTTAATTCACAAAACTAGAACACAGTACTAATACACAGAAGCTGTAATTTGACTTATGTCCATTTTTACAAGTTTACTGTGATCATTCACCCCCACCGAAGCACAAAAGTGTTGGATTTTGTTCCAGACATAAGAGCAACAGAAATTACAACAGGAACAATGATGTAAGGCAACCTAAACCCAGGGAGCACAACTAGGATATATCCTACCCATAATCTCACGAGCATTTCTACCAACACAATCAAGCACATCCTTCCATGAGAGAAACCATGGCAACTCAGTGGGATCCATGGATTTGTGCTGAGGGAGCTGGGCAGCTAATGCTGGTATCCTCACTCACAGCTGGAGAAAGCATTAGGAAGGAAGATTTAAGGAGCAGGCAAATCTTTACTGCCAGCAGCTGCCCACTGTTCAGGCACTGATGTCCTCCTGTGCCACATGCAGCAGAGAAAAGACTGTGGTGCCTCGAGTTATTGCTTCAGTTTGAACTTGCTGCCAGCTGACCTCCTTCCCCTGGGGCCACATTGACAGCAGCTGAGTGGGAGCACAACTCTTGAAGTCATCAGCTTGAAGCAGCTGGTCCAAGGATTTGCCTGGATCTGACACTTCTGTGAATGAAGCTGAGGAGACACAAGGGCTGCACTCTGGATGGACTAGTTAGATCACAGCTCTTTGGCCATTTAAAACTAAGATGACCTGAGTGGGGGTCACTTTATTTCTGAATGCAAATTTCTGTGCAAATTATATACGTAGTTTTACTAGCCCACTTAAAAAATCTTTAGGATGAGTTTTTCCAAGTACTTCAGTCTAGACAAACCCCAAGATAACTCTGTGCTCTCTTACTGTAAGTACTCACCTCATTAACAATGGAACATTACGAATGTCAGTATGAGTGTCAAAACTGTTTAACCCCAATACTGTAAAGTTAGCCCAAGAGAAAATTAGTTACCTCCACAGTGATGAAGATCTCTTCCAAATGGCTGGCAACATTTTCCATCTGAGCAATCTGTTCTTCCAACTTGCACATGTTTTTATGGATCTCCTCCTACAAAACACCTAGTGTGATTCTTACTGTGTCTGAAGACTGTTTTAGAGGCACCACGGTACACCTGTATTACTCTCACCTTTTCACTTTCCAGGGCACTAGGGAGCTGAGCAACCTCATGATCCTTGTGTTCACCAAACAGTTTGTCAAAAGCTCGGATTGGTATCTTGCAGGTAGAACAAAAAACATCTGCTGCTTCTTCCTCTTCCTCCTCCTCCTCCTCACTGACAGCCTGACTGTTCCACTCATCTGACATGCCGCCACTGCTTAGCCCCCCTTTGGACCATATATTGCTCTCAGCCTCATCATCTGCTCTGCCTTTGCTCTGATTTTCACCTTGAGAAGCCTCATCAGGAAGTCCTTGTTGCTTTGTGCTTTGACTTGGATCTTCCACTGAAGAGCTGCTTTTTGATGTGTTATATATGGAGCCTTGCGATCCTGCTTTTTCTGTGTGAGCAGGTGGCCGTCTACTCTCCACCTTCTCCAGATGTCCTCCAAGAAACTCAATCTCCTTTTCTCTATCCTCATCAAGTCCATACATCTTAGCCAACTCTGCAACCTCCTTTTCCAAGTCATAGCCAACTTCTTGCGGGCGCTGAACTTTTTTACTACTCAGTGCAGATTCCCTTCTCATATCCCCCAGAGATCTGTCTCCTCGACCAGAGAGCTCTTCAGGAAAGATATCAAACCTGTCCTTTGATCCATAAAGATCCATGTGATAAAATATCAAACCTTCAGTGTCACTAGACTCTGGGGCTGGTGGGGAAGCTGAATGATCGCGTGACTGGCCGCTAGTCTCATAGTCTCTTGTGCTGCCAGATCTGGATGACATTGGTGTCCTCAGGGAGGCTTTTGAGATGATGAGTCTCAAGCTTGTAAAAGACAAGAAAGATCTTTAGCTACATATTAGATATCAGGATTGAGTTTTTCTTGCTTAAAAGTATATAGATAGAAAAGGTTTGGCTGAGGACTGCTCAGGTCCTGGAGGTAGGCATGGGAAAGATCAAAATCAGTAGCTTTTCTCCCTAAGTGAAGTGTATGAAGGGAAGCCACAGGAAGATTGTTTTCTTCTCACCTCAGTGCAAAGCACAGCAGAGAGCTGTCTCTGATGTGCATCCTCTTTTCTGAGTACCTCATCTATGACTGTGATGCCTGATTTCCAAACTGTGGAGTAGTCCTGTCCTCAGATCAACACTGTGAATGTCCTTCAGGCACAGTTAGTGCTGTTCTGTGCAATTGGAAATGGCCTGGTTTGAAGCCTGCTCAGCCTTCAGCTGCTGTCAAGCATGTTTTCTGAACTGTCAGTTAGGCATAATGTAGAATGTCCTCTGTTGTGACCACTGATGCCACAGAACACACTAGTAAATGCCCTGAAAAGTCCTGTTCTGTATTTTTCAAGTTGCTGTTCTTAATACTGAAACTTGAGTCCAGGTCTTGGGTTCTTTCTAAAAAATACCACAGAGAAAACATACTGCTCCTTGGGGCTTCTCATGTGCTGTGGAAAATATACATTTTAACATATAAGGCATCCAGTAACTAGGGAGCAAGGCAGGCCATTGACCTCTGGACTGAGAGATGCCTGCTCTGACCCAAACCTTGAATATTTTGTCTATTCTGTGCAAGGAGGGAGGTGTGAAAAGAGCACGTGCAGATGACATGCAAAGCTGTATGATAAAGCAGATGCACATGGGACAACATTAAAAGTGCAAAGGCAATTTTAATGCTGATTCCCCGAGTCCACTCCTTCCAACCAGCCTGGATTAACAGCAGTGAAATAATGCCAGTACAGAGTCAGAGCTCTCTCTGAGCTGAAACGTCCCCACAGCCCTCCACTGCTCACCAACATGAATGGAATCATAGCTACAAAACAACTCACATTAATTTTATCAGCAGTTTAATACCACAAGCAAAAGACTTCATAGAAAGATTTTAGCTGAATATCAATTAACCTGTAGTTATATCTAGTCCTAGGTAAGTGAAGAATATGAAAGCTTTTAAGTCACTTTCTCACAGAAGAAAAAAGCCAAAAGATCGGTCAGACATCAATGTTATCAGAGCTTCTGGATAAGCTTTCACGTAAGTTTGCTTTCAAACTACTATTTATGGTCTTTTTAGCTTTGAGTAGTTGCTATTACCTCAAATTAATTTAATCAATATTTTACTAATTTTCCTGAGAAATGCTTAGCTAACAGAATCAACACAATCAGTAGAAAGCAACTTCCCAAACCAGTGAAAAATACTGAGACATTTTGCACTCTCTGGTTTTATATCCCTGACTGAGTCCAGCCCTACAGATCTGTAAGAAAACCCACACAGAAGTTCATCATTTGTCTTCTGGCACTGCAGACGTGGGTGTGGATTCTACAGCTAGCAATATCCTACTACAGACAAAAACACTGAAGTTAGGCAGAAATACTATTTATGCTAAAGGCAATAAAATAAATCATGCAAATTCTAACATTTTAAACAGAGAAAAGGTCTTAACACATACCAGAAAATGTTGTCTGGCTCCTGCAAAGACTTTTTTCCCCATAATTAAAACAATAAGGCCTGCTTTAGAAGCTACTACTAATTAGAAAAGTGAATTAACATTTATTTTTCCTACCAAAATGAAATGAAGTAAATTAAAATGAGCATAATTAAGCTTGTCTGCAATCCTGCTGCCTAAATAAGATTTTCAGATGATTGCTCAGTGTTTGCTTGCTTTGCAGGCACAGATAAAATTACATGAAGCACATTTAGATCCGTGACCGTCAGTTATCGTAAATACATAACAAAGAATGTTACTACCTAAAAACTTGCCTTCTATCTTAAGACGTCATAAATTCTTCTGATAGCTCAGATGGCATCAAAGTTAACTTCTATTCCCCCTAGTAAAAATTAATTCACAGGAAAGCAATTCCTTGCCACTTTCCTATAACTGCAGTTGGAAGACTTATTGCAGTAACCTTACCCTGCCTCTTTGCTCAGATAGGGGCATGCCAGCAATGAGCAATGGCACAAATATAGATGTGCCCCAGCTGTCCTTCAGCAGTGCGCTACTTGAGTGTCACCAGGATGAATGTCATATGCTGAGAACAGGCTCTGAAGGTTGATTCCTGGATCTAAAGTACTCAGAACAGTTACAGAGAGCCCTCACTAAAGCCAGAGTACCCTCTCACTTTTGGAGGTGGTATTAATAAACGCTGCAGAGTGTATTCATTGCCTCTGGGTGGGATTTCCAAGGCTGGGGTGTTAGGCAGAATATCTTGTGTGGGATACACAAAATGTGCAAACAACTCACATGGCTGGACATGTGTTTACTGAGTTGCACAAATTAATGGAAGTACCTGTTCTGTTCTTCGCAAACACTTACTGGTAAAGTCCTCTCTCTCAAATTAGCAGGAGCTTTTCTATGGAGCTGAGTTGGAATCATGATCAAATATTAGAAAAAAAGAGAGAAAATTTAGAATTTAGAAAAAAAAAATCATACCATTGCATATGCTTTTTATACATATCCATACATACACCCTGTGTGTGTATGCCAGACCTCTGGAAAGCCAATTATAGTGAAGAAAGCGAACAATGGCCCCTCTAGGGAGGTTTTCACAGAAACATATCCCTTCAGTCTACGCTCAGTAGGGGCCCACCTGATAAAAAGCAGGCTGTGTATTACCACTGATTATTGTGACTGCTGTAACACTTGAGCTTTGTGAATCTGCTCAAACCCACAGCTGCCCAGCACACACAGGCTGATGCTTGTCAATATGCTACCATGCCAGCCCTGCTGGCAGTAGATTTTTAAGCACGTTTGAGAATGTTGTGTTATATATAGCTTGAGCTCAGGGCACACCACAAGGGACAATGTCTATTAGATCTTGACACAGCTCTGCTTTTCCCTCCTTTTCCAATTATCTTGGTGTCATTTCCTCACTCTTCTAGCAGTGCAATTGTTTGCTGTTTGGTGAGGAATCACAAGCTAATTGCCCGTGTAGGCACAATCTCATTACCGCTAACAGTGCTTCTATCATCTGTGAGATTAGAGCAGAAGTGTTTTCACATAAGTGATGCAGCCCTTGCTGAAATGTTAACATTTATGCTGACAGATTTGATTAATTTTTCAAATGAGAGCTTATTTTTGCTTTATGTTAAGTTATGCTATCTTGTAGACCTTAATTTCTTGAAAAATTTGCAATGTCAACTTTGCTGCCAAAGACTTGGAATATAACACTTGGTGGATAGTGAATTACATTCTGCCTTGGACACACGGCAGAATAAGGGAGCAGTGACACTGCTCTTGTTCAATTGCCCCGCTGCTCTTTGTGACCCTCAGTGCCTGTGAGGCAGCGTTTGGGTGGCATTTTTACAAAGCATGGTGACATTGAGGCCGAGCTGGTGTCAGGACAACCATCCTTTGGCTGTTTGTGGGTGCAGGGCCCCAGGGCTCGAGTGCCGGCTCAAGGCAGCGTGAGGAAGGAGTGTGGGGTTTGCCTGGCTTTGGAGAAAGCGACAACTCGTGGACTTTTGCGAGGACCACAGGAACAACCGCCGGGAGTAAAATCGCCTCTCAGGCAGCGGCTCAAACGCGGGGCTGTGTGTCCTGTGATCCTTGCCCACCACTCCTCAGAGGAACAGAGGCTCATTTCACAAAGCTTTCCCCATGCAAGAGCATGTATTGACAGGACAAGGTGGAATGGATCCAAACTGAGAGTAGTTTTAGGTTATATATTGGGAAGAAATTCTTCACTGTGAGGGTGGTGACGCCCTGGCACTGGCTGCCCAGGAAAGGTGTCGATGCCCCATCCCTGAAAGTGCTCGAGGCCAGGCCGGATGGAACTCTGAGCAACCTGGCCTGGCGGAAGGAGTCCTTGCCCGTGGCAGAGGGGTGGGAACGCGATGCTCTTCGGGATCCCCCTCCCAACCCAGCCCAACCTATCGCACCCCATTCCATGTTGCTGTGACAAACAGCCTTTCCGGGGCCGCCCCTCTCGCTCCTTTTACTATGGCGCTGTTTATTTTCCACGCCCGCCGTGAGGGCCGCTCTGGCCCCGCCTCTGCCTCGGCCCCGCCCCTCTGACCCCGCCCACTGTCCCGCCCCTTTCCCCTTCTGCCAATGGTGAGGCTGCGCGCGGCCCCGTCCCTCCCGGCGCTCGGTTTCTGTTTCGCTCCGGGGTCGGCGGGGCCGATGTCGCCGCTGTCGCGATGGAGCCGCAGCCCGACAGCCTGGAGGGGTGGGTGGCGGTGCGCGACACCGCCTTCGCCGAGCCTCAGCCGCCGCCACGGCTCCGCTTCCTCGTGGGTTGGAACGGCGCGGAGGGCGCGTTCGCGGTGACCTGCCACGGGCGGGCGGAGGCGGCGGAGCAGGCCCCGCAGAGCTGGGCCGGGCTCTTCTCGGCGCTGGCCCTGCGCGGCGTCCACCGGCAGCTGTCGGCCGTGTGCCCGCGCCTGGAGCCCGCCTTCCCCGAGCTGCCGCCCGGGCTGCCCGGCGTGGCCGCCGGCGGGCTCTGGGCCGTGCTGTTCCCCAGCGGCACCGCGCCGGATGAGGCCGAGCTGCAGGAGCTGTGCCGGGCGCTGGAGCTGTACCTGGGCTGGGCCCTGGAGCTCTGCGGCGGCCGAGTGGTGCTGGACGCGCTCTTCGCCGCCGACCGCTGCTGCGACGACGAGTACTTCGAGAGCCTCCACGAGCTCCGCGGGAAGGCCCTGCGAGGCCACCTGGCCCGGGCCAAGGAGGCCCTGCGGCGGGTACGGGCCCCGGGGCCGGGTGCGGGGCGGAGGGAACGCGCGGCCGGGGCTGCCGGGCAGGAGAAGGGGCCGCTCTGTGTAGGGGTTTCTTCAGTGTTCGGTGCTGCAGCTCAGCTCATGGGTGCACCTGTCTGAGCCTCAGCTTGGCACCCCGTGCATGATAAGCCTGGCAGCCACTGCTGCTGCGGGACTTCATCGATCAGGGCGGACTCGCCAGACTCACGTGAGCAAGGGTGACCAAGTCGCTGATACCAGCTTGCTCGTGGTGTTGTCCAGTGTCCAGATTTGTGCTTACACAAGTATTTTTTCTATTGTCTGGAAGCCATGAAGTCAACTTTCTGAAGTACTAAGTGTCATCTGGCTTAAAAGTGCGTCTTTATTAAGTGGGGAATAAGCCACCTCTGCGTGGGCAGTCAGTGTAAGGCATTAGGGCTGTTGCTTAGTCTGCAGGCACTCCTACAAAAACACATTGGTAAAAACATCCAGCCGTGTTGGGCAATGGGTGGAACAGTAATCGAAGAGGAGAATACAATCATGTGCTAATTTTCTAACCTCCCCGCCAAGGTCTCAGACTACATGTTTGCAATAATGCTTCTTAGTCTTCTGTTACGACCAAACTTAGTCTTGGTCCTATACAAATAAGTGGTTTATATTCCAAGAAATTGTTTGTGGGTTTGTTGGTTTTTTGAGTGTCAAATTCTGCCCTAATGATTGAAGTAATGATGATGTTAGCACTTTCTTCCTTTGATACCTGAGGTTTCTTCTTGTTGTAGATGTGTTCCTGGATCTTTTCCCCTTCTTGTAAGCATGAATTCAAAGGGTGGTATGTAGTAACAGAGTTGCAGTTAGCACATCGGAATGTTGACAAGTTACAGATAGTTCAGACTCACCAGTGTGTTGCTGCTGTTTCATGCGGTACCTGTTTACAGTCTCTTTTCTGGCAAAGTAAGCTGGAAGGTATTTTATGAAAGTGATCATGCTTTGGAGGAAAGTTATGACACTTCAGCCTTCTCTTTCCTGTTGTAGTATATAACAGAAGAAACAACACTGCTTTTTCAGAAAGACACAGTTTCTAAAAACACAGCTTTAGTTTACATGAACATGTGCTTTGTTATATACAAAAGTCGGTGTTTGTCACTAACAGTTCACAGCCCAGTTAGAAATACATTCCAGCCACCACGTTATTTTGGAAGAAGCACAAGCATGTTCAACCCTGTGGCAATTTGAGGATTGGTGGTGAAATACAGCTTGGTGCCTCTGATAGTTACTCTGTGATTTCCAGCTATGTTTTAGATATGACAAAACATATAAACATATAAACTACAGATCTGCATGCTGTAGAGTGGGGGTGTACTTGCAGGTCTAACAGAGACCTATTTTCATTATACTGTAGTCTAGACCAAGTTATGGAAGATTCAAGAAATAGACCTTAAACCAACCTGAGGTACCAGAGCATCCTTTTTTCCTTTTTACATTCATGTCCTTCACTAATACTTCCCCTCTACTCACTCTAAGCATCTTCCAGGAGAAGCATGACCCTCACTTCTTGCTTTTAGACTAGGAATCAGAAAGTCAGCTCTAGCATTTGTTATTTGGCTTCCAGAGTGGGGCAGAAGCAGACTGTGAAATTGCTGCAGGTGGGCCTTAGGACTGTGTCTGAGCTACCACAAGCTCCTGGGGAGGCCCAAGAGGCTGCCACACTTATGGGATTATCAGAAATGTTGCAGTTCACGTTCTCTTGTTCTCCTGTCTTGCCTATGCCAGGCCTGCAGACAGGGTAGGGGGGAAATGCCCTTGAGCTGACTTCCACAGATTTTCTCTGGGGAAGTCACTCCATCCGTGGGAACTGCTGTCTTACCTAGACTCAGCTGATAAGAGCAAAGGTTTAATTTCAGTGCATTTCAGTTGCAACACAACCCAAGCTCTTTTTTTTTTTTTTTTTTTTAAATGCTTTTTCTCACTACTGGTAGCACATTCACCCCTCCCATCCCCTTCTCTCTTTATGGAGTTGCAGAGCACACACTGTCCTTCCAGGAAGGTCTGTTTCTCAGTGGAACTTAGCTGTGTTCTCTCAGCCAGCTCACTATCCTGGCATGTGGAGCATGCTATGATCTCTGCCAGATGGTGTCAAAGAAAAATCATTGAAGCTTTTATTGGTACCAGTAAACAAATGCAATTGAGAGGAAATCCCCAACTTTTTATTTTCTCATAGAAGGAAATAAATAGGTCCTAGTGTATTGAAAGGCAGTAATTCCATGGAAGAATTATGACTTACAAAGTGTAATACCACTAGAACTGAGGTTAGAATAAGGTATTATAAATTATACAAATGTTAAAGGAATTGAACCGCAGGGTGTATCAGAAGTAAATGCCAGTCTGTTTTTTTTTTCTGTGCCTGAAGTCAGAAATTCACAATGCAGAAATTCATTAGCAGGCATTTAGTATTTGTGGAAGCAATGCAACAGCTAGTTTAAGAATACCTTGCTTGTCCTTCCAGTACAGACTTCCCAAGATTCCCATTTGTGTTTATAAAAAGCAGCTACCAAGTCATCTGCACACAGTTATTGGATTGTTTCTGGTAGATGCCCTAGGCAGGATGTTCCCTGCAGGCTCCTGATGGGATGTGCAGCAATTAGTGCCTATAACAGTGTGGTCTTGGAGGTGTTTTCATCTGGGCTGGCTGTAGAATGCCTGGCACAGGCCTCCTGTGCAGAGGGAAGTCTTGGCTGTGGAAGGAGAGGTCCTTCCCAACGGAGCCTGGCAGCATCCAGCACACACGAATGCAAAGCAGCCGTGTCTGATTTACCTTTTATCCCTCTAGGTTCTGCAGCAGCATAAAAGTGCTGACACAATGGTGGCTTTGATGAAGGTTTATGAAGAAGAAGATGAAGCTTATCAGGATTTGGTCACCATGGCAACACAATTCTACCAGTATTTACTGCAGCCCTTCAGAGATATGCGAGAGCTGGCGACACTGTACAAACTGGAAATCCTGGTAAGTCTGCCTTTACAAGGTGAGAGGCCAAGCTACACAGTGGGGCATCAGCTGCTCTTGGAGGAGTTCAGGCTCAAATCATGTAACATTCCCTACTTCTCTCTGTACCAGCTTTTTTTTCCTCTGCCAAACCACCAAACATGACTGACAAATTCAGAGTTAGGGCAGAGGCACTCTCAGGGGCTTTCAGAGTCCATAATGGTTTGACTAGAACTGCAGCTGACTTCCCACCAGTGTCCTGCTTAAAAGGAGAATATCCCCAGGCTCCACCTCCCTGGTTTACTCTCTGGGAGGCTGAATTTACTGCGATATAAGTAGCCTTTGTTGTGCCACCTTCCATGAGATTAGTTTCTGACATTGAGAATGTCATCCCCCAGGAATGCTGATGCACGAGATTAACTCAGTTGTGGAGGCAGAACAGAAGACAGAGGAGACCTTCCCACTCAGAGGAGTTTTCTATTACTGCTACAACCTGCTAGAACTGAAGATGAAAACATAGCAGTTGTCACTGCATTGACTTTTTTTATGTGCATCTTAAACTGGAAGCACATTCTGAAAGTTATGATGCCCTGGAAATGACAGCCATATACTGTGCTGATTTTCTTTAAATAGTATGTTAAAATGAAAGTGAGCTGTTAATGTTCTCAAAAAGAGCAGAACAGCTTTAAGTTTAGATTAAGGTGCTTGGATACTGGAAGTCTAAACCTGTGACAATAAAATGTACTGTTCTGAAAATTAAAGTGGAAATTGGAAAGAATGAAACAAAGTTTGTGTTAAAAAAAAAGCCATGTAAGGGATGCTTAAGCTCATTTGAAATATAATTATTTAAAAAATATATTTGATTACTAGGCTTGTACCCATGTCTCCTTTGTGGACTTGAAAGCATTCTCTTATGTTTCTTTTCTGTATCCCTGCTCCTGTGTGAAAGAACTGCCAAACTGGAGAACCTGGTGGTGCAATGTGCTGTCAACACGTGGGGAAAAATAGAAGAGAACATTGCACATAGTAGAGTTACTTTTAGTAACAATAAAAAAAACCACTTGTGTTGGATGTAATTTTAAAGATGATAGCTTAAAAATATTTTAAGAAATAAATTAATCCAAATTGATGTCAGGATTGGGGAAAAAATGTTCTGAATTAGCCTAGAGAATGAGAAATAGGAATGAGCAGGGATTCACTTTGTGACAGGTGAGGGGAAGGTCATGTTTGCTACCATGCTTGAAATGTCTCCAAGTATAGCATAGTGTGGCTGCACCTCTGTGGAAACCAGGTGGTAACTGAGAATTTTGTGTCCTTGCAGAAATCTTTGCAGTATGATAATTTGGGGCCCAGAAGAGTAGCAGCTTTGCAGAAGGATGCTGAAGAATGGACTAAGCGAGCTGAGAGTGCTGTGTGCTCCATTCAGGATATCACAGTGAACTACTTCAAGGAAACTGTAAAGGCTCTGGCAGGTAATCAGAATGATTTACACAAAGGGTTGTGTAAATACCTAACTTGGGTGACTGAGAGCTCTTCTTATCTCTCTGCAGAACCTGAGGTTCGTGTGAGTGTCCAGTTTAAGAAAGAAATACTTTATTCACTTAAGATTTATATCTTTTAACCAATTTGGTTTACTACTTGGATTTGACTTGCCTGAGACTTACGGCTGCAAACCTCTGCACGAAAACCATGGGTGTTTTTAATGCTTGATGTGCAGCCTCAAGGATATCAGCATGTGAACAGAGTATGTTGCTGTGCAACTGTTAGGTTATGTTTCCATGGTGCAGTGAAGAATTTTACTTACATGTATAAGATCACAAATTCAACCTTGTAATCTTGTAATTTCTAAAGCTGCAGAAATCATGTGATAAGATTAGTGTTTTTAGTATTTCAGAAACACACAAGAGCTATTACTACACTGCATTTTTCATGTTTTACTGCCATGTTTTAATCTACAGCAATGCACAAACAGATGGAACAAGATGAGGAGAGATTTGGTAAAACCACCTGGGCATCAGCTCTGCCACGACTAGAAAACTTGAAATACATGTTAGCAAAAGAAACCCTTCAGCATCTGAGGGCAAGAGAGTTGTGCCTGAAACAGAAGAGAACTGGCATTCAGAAACTCGTAAGACCTTACAAAGCCTCCTTCTCTGTCACTGTTCTTTGAAGGGCTGATCAAAACCTACCAAAATGGTCATGAGAGTAGGCTTTTGAAATCTTTGCCTATGAAACAATTTAGGTTTTCAGCCCGGTTTTACGTTGTGGAAAATGCGTATCTGCAGTTCTTTAATTGCTCCTGCATGTTTGAGGACACTCAGCAAGCTTAAGATACATGCTTTTATAGTTCAAGCATTTGTGATAATAATCTTTGAAATTGTTTAGTTTTAGAGAGATAAAGACCGGATATTATTTTTAGAGGACACTGAAAAATTAAGATACTTATTTAATGTTAATCTTTGATGCCATCTAACTGCTGCTAGGAGTACCTGATATTTATTTTCCAAGAGTGGTGTGCTGTAGCATATATAATGGTTTTCAGGAGCAGTATTGTTTATGCAGATTATAATGAAGTCTCACCTGGTAAACTTAATGTGAATTTATACTTTAGGTTAATAAGGCTCTCTGGTCCTCTGAGTTTCTGCTCCAAGTCATTTCTAATGCTCTGTTTTCTATACCAAAGCAGCTGCCAGTTAGACCAGGCTCCTTACAGGCATTTGTGCATCCAGATATGTTTCATGTGTGCATATTTTGTTGCTAATGCTTTTTATTTTCTGTTACAGATGGAGAATCTTGGTGAACAAGAAGAGAATTTAAGTGTAGTGGAGGAGCTGGAAATACAGTATTATGAAACACAGCTGGAATTATATAATGTACAGCTTGAAGTATTGAAACATGAAGAGATGCTGCTTATTGTACAGTTGGACACTATAAAGAGACAGATTAAAGGTGAGAATAAAATATTATTTAAGCACGTATTCAGAACACAGAAGTGACATAGCCTGCTCTGTTTTCAATTTAAAAAAAAAGGATTATCACTGCTTGGGTCTTGCTAGCAGAAAGCATTGCTGGAAAACATTAATGCTGTGGCACCATCTGATACTTTGTCTTTTTATTATTTGGGTACTAATTTGATAACACAGTTTTTTTTTAAAAAAAAGTCTCACTGGTTGCTCATCTTGCCAGCAGCTGTGATATGTGCATGCCTTGGTTTAGCATGGAGTAATTTATATTGACAGTGCTTAGCTGCTCTAACAGCTACAAGATCTATGCACAGAAACTGGGTATTGTGAGCCTGCTGAAATAGGTCCTGTAATTCATCATAATTTATTCTAATCTAACATGTAGAAATTACAAAATGCATCCTGGAATGACAAAAAGAGTTGGTTATAGCTAGAATGGTACCTGAATACTACTATCTTGCAATTTATGTCTCTTTGTGACTTAGTTATAGCAAGTTAGGCATTAGTCATGTTCTTATTTGTTCATACGAATTCTCTGTTACCGTGTACACTGTGAGGTAAACATTGCTGCCACTTGTTACATAGCTGAAGCATGGTAAATAGTAAAATAAGACACCTAGTGTTGACCAGAAGGGTCTTCGTTTTCCAGGAAAACTCCAGTTGGTGAAGGTAGGAGTTAAAACACAGGGAGACATTTGAAAGAGGAAGCTAAATAACAAATGCTAACAGCATAAATTTGATCCTGCAAAGCACCCCTGTGAGTAGTGTGACATGTTTGCATATGACTGTGAAGGACCCAGCTCAGCTCTGGAGCTTTACACCTACTCATAACTAACTCACTGCCTTCAATGGCTTTTAAAATGTCATTAGCTCTTTAAATGTTTAAATAACTGTGGCAATTTTTGGTTTCTTAAAAAATGCCAAATGCCTTTTTAGAGAAACAGGATGAAGTTGTTTACTATGATACATGTGAAAATCCTGAGGAGCTCAAGGTCATTGAACAGACCATGGGACAACATTACGCTAACTTGTCAGCAATGACGATGCTGAGGCAGAAGACTAAGCAGTTGGAGACAAAGCGTGGGACTGTCTGTGCGAGGAGAGCCTACCTCAGGAACAAAAAAGTAAATGCAGTCCTGGAGATGTGCATTTTCTTCAGCTGATGGCTTGACTCATGAGGGATGGACAGGAAACAGTCAGGGAAGTTTGGGTGGAGTGTACAAGATAATTCATGACTCAGTGCCAAGGCCTGCGAGCACAAAGAGGGGCAATGTGTTTTAAAGGCAGCTTTACTCTGCGTGGTGTGGTGCAAGTGTGGCTTAGGAAGAGAGCACAAACTTACCTGGGTGACCCAGGTGTTCCCCCATCAGCTAGACCTTACCCTGTGGGGCCAGCTGGAGCTTTGGCCTAGCAGCCTTTTCCTAAGCAGCTGCAGTAGGAAACTGGCCTTCTGTGGAGGAAGCTGCAGTGATAAGACAACCCACACATTGATACTTTACCTTTGAGCAGGAGGGAGGGGAAACTTTAATAGCTCCAGTTCTCTCTCAGCCTCTCAGTTCTGTGCAAAGGGCAGTTTTTCCTTTGTTTCCCATTCAGAGCAGAACATTAGAAAGACACAAGTTGACTCTCCTGAACCTTCTCAGTGAGATGAATTTACCTTACACCTGCAGTTCTGCTGGGGCAGAGAGCAGAGTTTAGGTTCAAGACTGTCTGACCTTTTATCCCTCGGTAGCCTGGACAAACTGGGAATTACATTGGAAATGTTTTGTAAGCCATCATTGTCTCTTGCTTGCAACTTCTTCCTTGGCAGACACTTCCTTTGCTTCTGTTTTCATTTACTTAATTGCTGTCTATTGGTTGTATAACAGTGAAGCCAAATGCCACATGATTTGCAAATGCTTGTCCAGCCATGTGGATAATCCCCCTCTGTACAGAGACAAAAAGTGACTCCCAGAGAAAATACTGAAGCCTGCAGCTTCTCTTTGGCACATGTTACTAACAGAAAGTACCCTTGCTGGGCATTCATTGTGCTTCCCATACCTTTGCTTCCCTGCCTTTTGTACTTGGGAGCTATTGCAAATAAGAGAGAGGGGCGAAAGTAGCTTTTGTATGTGTAGCTTTTTGTAGTACCCTCCTAGCTTCCTTCTTGCCTTACTCCCCATGTACATGAGCTTGTTTCTTCTTTTTGTTTTGTCTCCGTTCTCTTTTTTTTTTTTTTTTTAACCAAACTGTAGGACAGCGGGGTTGGGTCACATCTGGATACTTTTTTGCTGCAGCATGAATAAAAATATGGCTGAGTAGGAGAACATTGGCTTTAGCCATGAAAGAGTCCCACAGACTTCACCATCAGGGTCTCACATCTGACAGTAGTTGAGCTTAGCCATCTTTCTTGGCACTGCTAAGCACCCAACTGTGGTTGCTATTTAGTGGCCTGTGATCAGGAGTTGATGGCACAGCTGGTGCACAGGAAATGTGAACTGAGTGAGAGTTGCATGAATTTTGCTCTTGTCCCAGGATCAGTGTGAAGCAAGCCATCGGCAGAGACTGCAACAGGCAGAAGAGAGCAGAAAACGCTTCCAGCAGCATCACAGCATACAGATAGTGAGTACCAAACAGCAGCCTTGGGGAGTCTGGCAGCTGCTTCTTTGCACACTCTAAGGCTCCCTTACTTGTGTTTCAATGCAGAAGAGAGACAAACAAAAAGAGGAGGAGAAAAAGAAAAAAGCTTGGATAAGCCAGGAACGCCAGAAAACACTGGAGAGGCTGAAAGTATTCAGAGAGGCAAGTACTGGGAACTGCAGTAGTCCTAAATGGTGTCAAAACAGGTCAGAAAGTAGCCATAGCTCACATGTGAGCCTGATCCCAATCAGAGACAACTGTTTGGATAGCCTAAAATAGGGTTATGTATAATTAGTAAAGAGGATTAAATCTCCTAAACATACAGTTTCCAGGTGTGGACTCTGTTGCAAAGAATACAGGTGAGGAAATGGCTTTGAAGTAAAAGCTTTATTATTTGTTTAAATTTATTCAGGGTTGAGTTTTCTACTTGAATGGGTGAGTGGGACAGGTCTGTGGCTTTTTATCTCTTTGGGGTTGATGTTTTGGCCAGACCAATGGATGTGTGACCTCTTGCCTTATGATTTCTTTTTCAGAAGCGTCCAGCTCATGTTGTTCTGAAAACATCTCGTCCCCAGCCTCCCAGTCCCAAGTTGCCACAAGGCATCCCTCGGCAGGCTGTGGTGCCGTCCCCACCACCTGCACCAAGCACAGGAACAGCCCCAGCAGTTCTGTCCCCTGCACCCTCATGGAGAGAAAGGGCAGCTCTCGAGCAGCCACAGAGCATTCTGCTTGTAGAAGACAAAGAAACAAAAGCTTCATGTGAGAATACCCCAGCAGAAATCCCTGTCCAGATTTTTGTTACTGATGGTGACACAGAGGAGCAAAAGCACAGCAAGGAGTTGATGGTCTCTCCATGTTCACCACCCCCTCCTCCACCCCCTCCTCCCTTGCCCCCTCCACCCCCACCTCCCCCATTACCTCTCCAGTTAAAAACACCATCAGCAACAGAGGATAAACCACTTCCCCTCATCTCCAGCAGCCCCTCAGAAAGCTCTGCACTGCACAAACAGGATGACTCCTCCAGGAGTTCTGTAAATAATTGCATAGGTAAGTAGGCTCACATCAACTGCTTTTTAATGCATTTCCTGTATTTTTGTGGTCTCCCTCCCTCTGCTTCTGGACAGGAATAATGTAGTTGTGTAGTTTTGATCAGGAGAATGAGGCTCTTAGAAAGCTTAGTCTAAGAAACTACATACAATAACACTGACCATAGCTCAGGATGTTAAATGAGTAACAATGATTTGTGTGTCCTGTTTGAGACACTTCACAGGGTCCTGATGCTCTAATCAGAAGACCAATGTGGATAAATTTGTAGCTGTACTAAGGCTACACTTTACTGTTTATGATTTATGTACTACAGAGCTGGCAATTGGCCTGCTTGCGTTTCTAAGGTGTCCACAGCTTGTGTCCATTTACAATTTGCTTGGTTTCTAAATAAAGGTTTCCGAAGAGAATTCATGCAGAATTCAACCAGGATTTGAAAGGCAGGTGAATAGCTTTGGCATACATTCCTAGGGAAGAAATTCTCTGTTACACCTTTGCTTTGTTAGCAGGATCATGCAGGTGTAATTGAAGGCTGAACTTGGCAATTGAAGGAGTAGTTTGAATGAGAATAGAGCTCAGCAACCTCCCAAGGCTGTGCTGGTTGCATCCTGCTAACAGGCTTATTTTTGTCTCTGAGGTGAGCGGATATTTTGGCTATGTCAGAGGGATTGATCTAAGCTGGAAGGCAGCAATTTTTTTGTTGTTTTTCAGAGTGGAGCTTATGCTAGAGTGAAGAATGTCTTTAAATGTGGTACATTCCTTTTCCTTTTCAACTCTTCACAATACATCCAAGCAGCCTTTGTATCCTATCAGTTAAGAGGCAAACCACAGGCAGAAATACCAGGGGAAGTTCAGCAGTTTCAGTTCTTCCAAGCTGTGGGGAAGTACAAGCAGCTGAAGGGCTGAGACACAGTTGAGTTACCATGGCAAACTACTGTGCATCCAGTGCAGACTTTAGTGTGGGATATCCATGGGATAACTCTGCCACAGATACTCTCAAGAAGCCTTGATTAGCAACAGGAGTTGTGCACCAGAGTACTCTGATTACTATTGGAACAGCCTTTCTGGAAGCTAATATTTACTGCCATTCACAGCCTAACATTGATATCTTTTCATTATTTTTGGATAAGCAAAGGTATTTTTTGTTTATTGGAGATGTCTGATTAGTTGTTTACGCCTGTTTCTTAAAGAAAGCCATCATGTCAGTAGTTATAATATTAATTGCTAAATTACCACAGGAACTTACTAAAACAGCTTCATAAACATGTTGGTTTTAGTTATGGGCTACTCATGTCTTTGTATGTAAAAAGTCAGGAGAGGCTTCTTTTCTAATTTGCTTGTCTGACTAGTCTTTTACCAGACAGCCCATTTAGGTAGTAGACTTAAGACTCTCTTACTTGTAGGCTTTGTAAGGCGATCTGGCAGATCTTTGCATGGTCCTTTTTAGTCCTGAAGGTACCACAGGATTTTAGAGAATGTTGCATTTCAAGTGGTTGATATTAATCACATAACACTGTGTGCACTGCGCATGGCAAAAATATTTGTAGCTGTGAGGCACAGATGGTCTGGACCTATTGCTGTCCAGGGAAACAGCCTCCCTGTCTGACAGTCTGGAGCAAGCAGCAAAGAGTCAGCAGGAGTAAAACACAAATTAGTGTGTATCAGGAGGTCTAGTGGAAACTCTCAGTATGGTGTCCTTCATGGTCTGAAGTTCAGAAACATACACCTGAGATTTAAATCATCTTGTAAAATAGGAATTGTCTTCTAAGTCCGTGCAGAAAAGAGCTGCCTGCATAGGGCCTTATCTGGCTCCCAGTGACTTCAGTGGTGTACTTTAAAGCCCTTCTACTCAAATCCTTTCATTTCTCTCTTGGTTGAGCAAAAATGCAATTGACGGTCTCAGCAGGCTTCTGGGCAAGCTGGGAGGGATAGTGGATTGTTTACAACACAGAATGCAAGAGATTTTTTTGGTTCAGTGAAATATTTTTGAAAGCCCATAAAGTTGTAATGAAAAAGAGCATTGTCCTTTGTGTATAATTTCTTCCTTAGAGCACAACCTTATATAATGATGAAGAGGCATTGGATTCTCAATTCAAGATATAAAAGCTTTAACTGCATTTTAAAAGCAGTTCCAGAGCCTGCTGTTGCAGAGCTTGAAAGAGTCTGTGCCAGAACAGACCATTCTTTTTCCCCTCACTAGGAAAGGTTAAAGGAAGAGCCCTGAACACTTGGGTAGGGCTTCATACCTCTTAAGAGTGTGGTTGTCTCATTCTTGCTTCTGGTAGCAGTATATAACAGTATTTATCTGTTGCAGGTTCCATGGATGAAGTTTTGGCTTCTCTGAAGCGCAGTGAGGTTCACCTTCGCAAGGTGGAACAGCCCAATCCATACGCGTCTGTGAAGGATAACATCCTCTCTGCCATAAGGCAAGGGGTTAAACTAAGGAAAGTGAATCGAGATACTGAGAGAGATGTCAGTAGAGGCTCCCCTAATGAGCTGGAGAGAAGCATTAAGGCAGCCATGCAGAGAATTAAGAAAGTGTCTGCTGATTCTGAAGAAGAGGAGGACAATGATCAGAACAACGGAGAATGGGACAGTTAACCAGCATACTGACTGGAACAGAGTGTGTGCCTCAGTTTGCACATTGTAGAAGACTGCCCCTTTAAAACTGAAAGAACTGTGCGATTGTGTGTGGTGTTCTCATAGTCCAAAATGTCTTGTAAAGTAAAGGAATCCTGCTGATTTTCTATAGGAGCTACAGATTCATATTTTTGCATGATAAATCATACTCCAAATTATGCTTGCACTAATAGGTGTTCTTGGCTCAACCGTGTAGTGTTTTCACCACATCTGAAGACAGCTAAAGTGCTGGATTGAAACATACATTATTTAGATTGTTACTACACAGTATGAAATGCTATCACAACAAAGTTTAAGGAGTGAAAAAAATAACTGAGAATCTCTTTTGTCAGATAGAAGCAAAGTTGTGGTGACAGCGGCAGACCAGAAAATTTAACATAATTTGGAATCTTCCACTCCTACCTCCATTGCTCATAAAATTCTTAAACATTTTGCTTGTCTAATACAGCTCACTCTTAAATAACTACGTGGATACTCCATTTATTATCATGTTAGAAATTGGGCACTTATGGATAGCTTGATAATGCTGATTGGAAAAATCAGTTTCACGTTTGAAATAAACACTACTGCAGTAATTACTGAAAAGTTTACTTTTTTAGCTGAAAGATTAAGTATAGAGAACTTTTAGATGTTAAATGTTCTTCGTACATCTACATTTAGAACGACCTGTTGACATGAAAGAAA
This sequence comes from Brachypodius melanocephalos, assembly GCA_013398615.1. Lineage (NCBI taxonomy): Eukaryota > Metazoa > Chordata > Aves > Passeriformes > Pycnonotidae > Brachypodius > Brachypodius melanocephalos. Next base: position 8,609,722 of record VZSR01003798.1, on the reverse strand, counting down.
GAACCAAAATATTTATACAATATTTTTCAGGATTTAGTCGTGTAATGCAGGGCTGCATTTCTCCACTGAGAACTTCAATACATCTTTATAGCTACTCTCATGAATTTAAGTTACCTGATGGCCTTATAAATGGCAGGTATTTACATTGTGCCTGGAAGCTGACTGTTTCAAGATTCAGCTACATTCAATTTAGAGACTCTTGCTATTTTGGGTAGATAGTGGCAAAAGTGATTCAAGTTATTTTTTTGAAGTTTATACTGGCCCTTAATAAAAATATATCTTGACAGAAGAAGTGGGTTCAGCGTGTTGTCATTTTAGGATACTGCTGTGAACTGAGCATTATTTATACCATGGTACTCTGGCTTTTGATAGCAAGTGGCAGCCATACAGCAACTGGTGTATGTAAATGCCCTTATTTTCCCAAATATTTATGAATTGTAATTTGGTAACAAAATTGAAGATAAAGTGCTTTAATTCCCTGTTTCACTATAGAGCAGCAGATCTGTTTAATCAGCACACTAAATATGTATGCAGCAGTTTTCATGCGAGAAGCAGCAGCTGGGGGTTCATTTTTTACTGTTTAAGCACCTACTGCTGTTTGGATGGTTTTTTAAAGAAATCACCTCTTTTTGTCCACTGCTCGCAAACCAAACAGAGACAAAAGGAACGCTGTCAGGTGTTACTCAACTTTCCTATGGAGATACTGTGGAGGGGAGCTGGGCACGATGGCCCACAGCACCCTGCTGCCCCCTGAGAATCCACCCCAAATACTGAGCACTTCCCATAGACAAAATCTGTCCTGTGCAATCAAAGATCTCTTCCCCAAGGATACCCTGGGCAGAAGGGATGCTCACCCATGGAATGGTGCCGAGGCTGAGAGCTCTCCCAGGCCGTGCCCTTCATGGTGCAGGTATTTAAAGCTGGATAAAGGGTGCAGAGGCTGCCTCCCCCTGGCTGGTACCTCCTGCCAAATGGCAGCACAGAGCCCTTTACCGATGTTGTGTTCCTAGGAAGCTGAACACAGCATAAAGCATGTAGAGAATTGAGTTGCCATTTTTCCAGCAAATTTACAGCTTTTGTGTGTTTAACAGCACCACTTTTACTCAGGAGAGGCTGTCTGAGGATCAGCACCCTTGGACAGTGATTTCTCCTGCTTAAGGGTTTCTTTTGTAACCGTGTCTGAAGCTCATCTGGGTCTGATCTCCTGTGTCCAATAGAGCTCTACATCCCAGGCTGAAAAATATCCTTGAAAACCCACTCAGAAACTGCTGAACCCATGTGTTTTCTGAAGCCCATTTCATTTGCTGGACAGCCAGCAGGTCTGCTCTGTGAAAATGTGCTGCTGCAATTTTCTGGTGTAGAAGATTTAGCCTCTCTCAAGTAATCCTCACTGCCTGGTTCACTACCAAATTTTAATGGATCCTACTCAGCAGAGTAGCTGTGGATCACCAATTCTCCTGGATGTCAGAAGGATGGCCAAGGTAAACACCAGAAGCACTGGCATTAAGCCTAAAGAGAAGAGGGTGAGAGAGCAGTTTTCAAATACATAAGAGGCTGCTGCAAAGAGGAGGGAAGTAATTTGTTCTGCGTGTTCACAGGGAGGTAAGGGGCTTAAATTACAGCTGAAATGATTCAGGGTAATGGTAGGAAAACCTTTAACAAACAGTGGGAGCAGAGAGGTGCAGGGGCAGGTTGCCTGGAAAGGTGGTGGAGTTTCTGTCACTGGAAATCTTTATAAGCAGGTCAGATAAACACCCTGGGGTGCTGCTGGTATTGCTTACTGCTGTGGCAGGGAGAGGTTTGCAGCCCATGCCCAGCTGAGCCAGGTGAACTCAGTGTCCTGCTGCCTTGAGGCTCAGTTTGCTCTGTAGGGGAAGCCACAGCATGTTTTCTGAGAGATGCTCAAATGTAAGAACACTCAAACCCCCCTTTCTAAGCTGCCCTCTGATTTTTCTTCTGTCTCTCCATGACCACACTGGGCTGTGGAGGGGAGGGTGGGTAAGAAATAGCCCCTGTGCCACAGGTTGGTGGGGCACTCAACCACCTGCACGCGCCAAGAGGAGGGAGGCTTTAATCTGGATTTGAGCTCAGGATTCAGCAGATGCCAAAGTGCAAGGGCTGATGGACAGAGAGACTGGACTGATGGGTTGGATCCGTGATAACAAGCTCTACCAGACCAGTTTAATATTAACCTGCAAAAACGCTGGGACACCATTTTGCCATTAAATACCCTTCTCAAACTACCTCACTCTTGGCTAGTAAATGAATCCCTTGGTGGGAATAGTCTGCCCTAACTGTCCATCTGCAGAAATTGATTTTTTTTAAACAGAAAAAATACAGCTGTCTGGCTTTAAAGAGTTAATGATGCACAAATTTGCTGGAAATCCCAGTCATGAGGTAAAGAGACCAATTTCTATAAATCTTGTGGCTTGTGATCTTTCTAGGTATGATGAGGGCAGTCCAGACAGCAGCTGCCAGTGTTTTTATGGAGGTTTAAAGCTAATGTATTCAAAGACTACTTGGTCTGACTGAAAGAACTTCCCTTTGAAACGCCAGTGCTTTGATCACAGCAAGAGAAGAGTGGTGGCAGCAGTGCAGGAGCACAGAACACCGTGGCCATAGCAGGGGGTGTCAGTGCAGCCTTGGATTTGTCAGTATTCCTGTCCACACGCTGCTTATTGGGATTTATGGAGCTTCTCTGTAGTGAACCCCTCAGCTCAATGCAAAGGACTGGCTCACAAGCTGAATACTGACCTTTTTTTTTTTTTCCCTGCAAAATTGTACTGAATCCGGCAAATCAAGTCTGAGTGTGAACACTTTGGAGTGACCCAGACTTACAAGGGCTTGAGCAAGTGTGTCACATTGTGCACCCATGGGACTGCACCTATGGGACTGTGGGGAGGATGGAATAGGTCTGAAGAGAAGGGCTTGAAGTGGTGAAGGTTTTCAGGGCAGCACTCATGATCCATCCTTCAATCACTTCCATCTTTCGTCCCTTAAAATAAAAAGACGCACATGTACAGCAGGAGAAAGGGACAAAGAGGATAAGTGTGAAGGCATTCATTAGAACAAATAAAAAGCTGGGAAATGCTTCTCTTTTCAGTCTTCCTCTACGAAGAGGTTGGAAGATAAGAGTGTGCACCCTTTGGGGGAAATGAGACTTAAGTCTATGCATGCTCTTACTCAAAAAGCATGGATTTAATTCCAAAAGCTATATTTGCATCCAAGAGCACATCTGCGCATTACAGGCAATAATAAACTGATATTGGTAGGAAAGAGGGACACATCATTTCAACTAAACCCATGGTGGTGATAAAAGGTGAATGGTATTGAAAGCATTTTTTAATAAATGCCACAGCAAACCTTGGCAGCAAAATCTGCTCAGAACAATACGTGAATGTATCCCTGGAGGAAACACTCAAAACTGCTCCAGAACATGGCATTTTTTTTCCTGGCAAAAAGGTATGTGATTTTCATTCGCAGCATGTCACGCTAAGCTGAGAGCAAGAAGAAACACAATTAAATCTGTTCAGGTAACAGTGACATTAACACCTCAGTTACTTGTGAAAATGCTTTGTAAAACAAGCCATCTTTAGCAAGCCTTTGCTCTTGTGGTAAGAGTGAGCCACAAACTGCTTAGAAAACATATTTAGCAAAACTATGCTTATGCATATTCCCCTAGATCCCCCTCCTGCCCCAAATCCCCATTAAATTGCTGCGTATGGGGGGACAGCATCCTCCCAGGGCGGCTGCCTGCAGGTGGTCAGGTTTGTGTGGCTCTGGCTTGGGGCCAGCCCTGAGCAGAGGTCTTCTGGCAGAAAGGGGCCACAGCAGCAGCCCTGACCCCCAGCAGCATCCAGCCCTGCCCTGCCAGCATCCAGAGGGTGAGCAGACTGGGGAAAGGCTGGCCGGGCTGCAGCCTGGGAGAGGAACTCCGTGTCCTCCTGGGACACTGGGGTTCCCCCCACTTGAGCACCAGATGATCGCTCTCAGTGCCACAAAGACATTTGCAGCTCCCTTCTATCCCAAGGCAACAGTCTAAACATCATCCTACGGGTGTCTTTGCAGAGCCTTGGCAAAGATATTTCTCCGAGCCTCTGCTCCAGCCCTGGTTCCCATCCCCTTCTCCCCCAGGAGTGGAAAGGCTGCCAGTTCCGACACCAGCAGCGTGGTCTCCGTGTGTCTCGGTTCCACGGCAGTGGGCACGGCAGACACTGGGGGTGAGGAAATGAGTCTGTCCCACTCCTGGAGACAAGCTTGAATCACTTATTCATCAGCAAGTGAGTCACTGTCCTTCCCACAGTCTCTTCCTGCGAAGCAGAGGTGACAGCGGAATAGGATCCAGCGCCTACGCTTCCCCAGCCTCCGTGGAGCTCTGTGCCATCCCCTCCTCCCGAGCCCGCTCCCTTGGAATGGGAGTCCCGAGAAGTGTGCGGGCACAAGGGCTGAGGAGCCAGCAGAGCATCCTGTCTGCTCTGCCAGAAGGAGCTCTCTGCCTGGGTGAGCGAGTATCCGGAGAGTATCTGCTGCGAAGAAAAGGGCTGCTCTCCCTTCTGCTTTGAAAACATCATCCCTCTATCTCTCATCCCTGTCCTAAAGCCATTCCCCACCCACTGAAATGACTGTGCTAATGACCATGGGACCTCCACGGCATTAGGGAGTGATCAGTGAATCACTGCAATTTCTCAGGTTTCAGAGCCAGGGATTATCTTTATAAATGCACCCAACACTGCTATAGATGAACAGGATTGGAAAGGTCTCGGTTCTTCAGGGAACTCCAGCATCCTGTTTTGCAACATTCATCTTCAGGCTAATGAACAGTACAAACCTGCATCCAGAGAAAAATTAAAGTCATGGCTAATAGTAGCAGCAAAATAAGTGGCAAAAGACTAAGTGTAAATAGCTCTGAAAGCTGATATGTTTCAGTGTGACATGATGGTGCAGAAAGGTTGCCAGTGCTGCTATTATTTATAATTCCCCAAATGTCTGAATTCCCTCCAGCCAGCATGCATTAAGTGCAATCCAGGGCATATGCAACAAATCATATTCAATGATGAAAAGTCAGGAGAAAAGCAAGAGCTCAATCTCTCTTGATTACAGCAGCCACAGGTTTCTTTTTCATAGACTGCCAGTACTAATGAATGGAGAGGACATAGAAGGAAAACAAAAATACTCAAATCAATGTGCTTCATGTGCCAATAGATGTATCTGCTTATAAACTTGATTAATTAAATGCAAACCATTGTCAAGAAATGTTGTTCAGGGGTTTTAAGTCCTCACTCTGACTGCAGCATCCAGCCATGGATATGGAAGTATAGTCCTGGAAAGCTGCATGGATTTATCTCTGGGGTCCTGGATACACCCACTGCTACACACAAACACAGGAGGGAAGGTATTTATGAAGAGATCCATTTTGTGGTGGAGAATAGAGCAGGACTGATTCAGTCTTGCTGCTGTACCTGTACAACTGGAATAGGGTCAAAACCAGAAGCTGGGTCTTGTGTCAGCTCACAAAAATCTCGTATTTTCAACATGCAGTTTTCCATCTAGAGATTATTTCATTGCAGACAGTGCTTCTGAGAAGATAAAACATTTCTGAAGTTATTGAAATATGTTCAATGTGCAGGAAAATTTTGAGGCTCAAAGGGGATTTCATACACAAAGATCTGTGTTTGAAAAATTCAGAGGCAGAGGTCAGAGTTAAGCACCACTGGGCTGCAGTGATCTGTTACACGTTTCTAGCAATGCATTATTGCAAGAGGACGGGAATGTTTGCCTTGCAAAGGTCAGCTATGCTTTCAGAATTCACCAGGTCTCAGATCTCCACAGCCTGAGCAGCTCCATGGCAGCGCTGCCCTGATGTTGTTAATGACAAAGTGGAAAGCTGTGTGGCAGGCTCTGGCACAGCCCTTGCAGAGCTGCCTGACGAGCCTTTGGATGGCCATTTTTAGCCTTGCTCGCTGAAATCAAACCTGGCAGTGCACCTGGCAGGGCATTTTTAAAATGTTTTTGAAGGATGGTTGGACTTTGCTCCAACCAGTGGGTCCGGTGGCTGAAGCAGGGCTCACCACCACTGCAGGTCAGGCTGAAGCTCTTGCCATCACCTGTCTTTGCTTTTTCAGCTGCTACTGACACATTTTTGTATCTAACATTAACATTTCAGTCGTTCTCAGGAGAACAGCCCATTATGTATTAGTCTCACTGGTGCTGCTGTTCTGCTCTGGTTGGCAGTGCTGATTATGTAAAGGAAATTTAATGTTGTAAATAATTAAATTTTTAACAAGATTTTGGCTACTTTTTAGGAGTAAGAAAGAAATATAAGAAAATACATGCAGTGAATTTGAAAAAGTACTCAAGTCTTCTAGGAAGTGGGGAGGCAGTTAATAATATATAATTAACATATCTTCCTTTCTTCCCTTGTTGGTGCAGACATGCCTTTAGATGAAAAGCACGGGAAATTAAAAGTGTGTTGGACTGAATAATGTTGAATTTTATGTAAGTTCAACCTAGTCCCCAGCTACACGTTATGGAGAGAGCAAGCCTGTTCCTGCTCAGGGATCTCATCCTGTACTACCTTTATACAGGCCTCCCCCACGGGGCCATGCTGGGGGTTTTCCTCCAAAAGGAAGGAAATTATGGCCTATCTTTTCCAATGTTGTTGATGGAATCCAAAATGTCCAAAAGGAGTACATATTAAACGGTAGTTCATCCACTTAAGAGTCAAACATTTGATTTAAAGTTCACCTCATGTTTCCGTCAGACATTACAAGGCAGCAGAGCACAGCTCAGCAGCCCACAGTCAGGTAAAACACTTTTTAATGTGTCACTGTGTAAGGACACAGTCCATTGAGGAGGCTCCCAAGTCTTCTGACAGGAATTCAGTCAAACATGAAAATGAAGGGTTCACAGAGAGCAGCAGCAGATATCCCTGCTGGCAGCATCACTCACCACAGCTCCCAGACCAGGCTGCTTCTTTTGGAACCACTGGTGATTTGCACTAAGAACAGCTGGCAAGGAGCAGCCCTTTGCACAAACCAGAGACTTTCTGATGCTCAAAATGTACCCTGGGCTTAATGAAGCAAATAGGACACAGAAGTGCCAGGTGTGGCTGTACCAAACAGGTACCTCTGTGCCCAGCAGAGGCACTGCCCTGTGCATGGCCTGGTGCTCACATGGATGAGTGGGAATGCCCACTGTGGGACCAGCAGCTTGCTAGGAACAGAATGAGGCTTGCTTCTGATAACTGTAGGTGATGGGATGTACTCACAGATACCTCTGTTATACTAAATTCATAATTATGCAAATCCAAATAGATAAATGGGGGTGTTTTTCTCTGAGAATTAGAGACTGTTATTTGCATTTTATTGTGAGGCACATCAGCTGGTTTTGTAGTTACTGGTTTGTAGTCCCTGGTTATTCAGAGACTGCAGGAATTTGATGTACTGCTTGTCAGAACTATTGATGGCTCCTGGTAGAAAAGCTCTGACTAAAGGTCAGGGGCAGATGAGTTTCTTGCTCACCCCAAAGCTGACATTTGTAGCCTTGCAGCCCAGAGTAACAAAGGCACAACGAGCTGCAGCCACCTAACCATCCTCAAACCCTCTGATTTCCTTTGGGGAAGCCTGGCCTGGTGCAGAGACAGGAACCCTGCTTCTGTATGATGAACACAGCAGTGCTGAGAGCATCATTAGGCACTGTCTGTGGATGGACTCCAGTGCTGTTCCCCTGCAGGGATGTGCACGGTGTCACTGGAGCTCAGCAGGGACCTTGGAGAGCAGTCTCATCTGAGAGGCTCCCATTAACTGCTCCACACTGATACAGGAGATGGAGGTCAAAACATCCCTCCTTTCAACACAGAGTTAATCCTGAGTCCTAGGTAATTTCTCCAGCTTCAGCTGCCACCAGAGGCAGTTGCATCAGTTACAGGAATCACAAGAGGGTTTTTCAGTCCTGAGCATACCCCAAACAGGGCAACAAAAAGCTGCTTCCTGACAATAGGCCTCTCTTAGCACACAATAAATCCAAAATTTCATCTCCAAATATTTATAAATTCTACTTTTCCAGTCATGTAAATACCACTAATCCTTCACCTCCTCTGCCTGGGCTAATGGAAAAAAGTGAAGCAAGACAAACATTTTAAAGCTCCACCTCTTGAAAAAAAAAAAGAGTTCTTGAGATTTCCATACATATAGACCAGAATCACATTCTTCTGATCAAAAGACAGTATTCCATTGAGTTCAGAATTGCAGCCTCAAAGATATTAATTTTCTGAAGTCAATGAAGACAGTGAGACAAGAGATTTTACTTAAACTATATATTTTTACATAAAACAACTTTATGTTACAATAAAATCAGATAAAAATCACAAAGTTATATAATAAATTCATAAAGAAAAAAATCAAGTTTTCATTTTATAGATATAAAACCCAGCATTTACTGCTACTAGGAGTCTAAATATTAACATTGACTGTCTATGGTCAATTTGAAAAAAGAAAAAAAAGAGAGGATAGTACTTTTTTACAGCAGACAAAATGAGGTAAGAGATGTTTTTACAATGATCCAACTGCAGTAAACACTCCAGTTTTCATTGAAACATATACTAAATATAATAAACCCAAATAAAAATATACATTTAGAGCACTGCAGTGTTTTCCCACAGTTGTATATCAACAAATTGTCATTCACTAAACTTTACTTGAAACAGTAAAAACAGGGTGTATGTTTCATACTAAAATCTCATAATAATCTAAATATTTTGGTATAGCAGACCACACTAGTACACTCTCAGAACTTTCAACTACAAGGGATATATTCATGTTAAAAACAATGTGCTTTGTTTGTCATTCATGATGAGCTTCATAGAATATTATGTTCATGATCACTATTAGGCAATTAAATGAATACATCTAAATGCTGCAAAATACTCTTTTATTGAGCATAGCTTCCTCATCACATACCCAGGTTAATCAAAATCCTGCAAACTTAGAAGCTTAGTTCACAAATCTTACATATCAGTCTTTTTAGCTAGTATATGGCTAAAAAAAATTATTGCTGACCAGTGTTAAAAAAACAAACAAACCCAACCCAAACAAAAATACAATAGCAGACAGGTTTTTCTCAAGTGCCTTTCTCGTATGTACCATTATTATTACTATTAGGTAACTAAATTAACTAACTTTCAAAATGTGCATATAAAATTTTTGGAGGTATAGGCACCTTCATCTGAAGACTGTATGTTCAGGCTACCTGCTTTAGGAAAAAAAAAAAGAAAAAAAAAAAAAAAAAAAAAAAAGAGCTAACACAAAGCACAGTAGAAAATCAAAGGCTGGACACCCAACATCCCCCAGGGATGCAAACAAAGCCCTCCTTGCCAGGACCAGCTCTGCCTGCAGAAGATCCCTTCTTTCCTTTGGGAAGCACCTTCATCCCATTTATCATTCGCCTCCTGACTCTATTTCACTGCAGGTACCTTATCATTTACTGCAGAGAATGGTATTTAAGATGTGCAAACTTCATGTCAGGTTTACATTCCAATAGTGAGCCTACAGCCCTGCTGAGCTCCCAGGACTGCAGGCACAGCATCCCTGGCCAGGCTGGGTGGGCCAGCTGGGGCTCTCTGGCTGCAGCTGTGCCTGGATTCATCTTGTATTGCTTTGCCTGACACACAGGCGCTTGTTGAACACGATCCACGGAAAGAAAAACTACCTTAGGGTAGCTTTCTGTCTTACCCTTGCTAAATCGTGCCCACAAGCAGACCCTGCCAGCCCAGCCTGGGACTCCCTGCTGCCCCTCAGCCTCCCAAAAGCTGGACCTGCCCTTCTGCAGGGTCCCTGGCACTGCTGAGGCCCTGTGGGACAGGAACAGCTTTTCCTGCTTTTGACTGGAAGTGTCTGACCATAACCCGAGCATGGCTGCAATGCTCTCTGAGCTCTGTGTGTGTGGTTTTGCCTTTCCATCCCTCACACCACTGTGATATGCTGAGGACTGTTTGATATTTCCAGGCCTGACAAGCCTGGAGCTGCCTGGACAAAGGCAGGTGAGCTGGTGGATTGGTGTGGCCATCCAGACCTTTGGAACATCCACAGCCCGTGGGCAGAGCACATCTTTCACTGAAATCTCTGCTGAAACTGTAGCCAAAAAAATCTGCTGCTGCCGCTGCCTCCCCTTACACCTCTTCCCTTCAGATTTAGCATCGGGCACACATTAAGCTGAGCAAGGCATTTCACCCTGACAGGAGTTTTATCTTTGTTAATCCATAGGCTCAGGAAGACAGCACTGTATTCCTTACAAGCCATTGATGCTTTGAAGAGTTTTGCCAAGATAACTCTTTGGAAGAGCCTAAGGAAGAGCATGGTCTTGTAGGTGAGAAACTCCCACCACTGCAAGGTGGTGACAGTAACAGGGAATTTCCTTCTGTCACTTATGATGCACCCAAAGGTGGCAATAAAATTATTAGGGAAAAGAAATGAACACTTGGGGGAAAAAAACTATAAACAGCATAGAGAAGAGAGCAGAAGTCTGTGGACAATTTGTGCCCTGCTGCCAGTGGGATGTGTGTTCCCTGTGCCCAACAAGCCACTGAGCAATCACTGGGCAGGGCAGGTGAGTCCAGCACCACAAGAGCTTTGGCTGGTACCCTTGTAAGACAATGGCAGGGACAGCAGGCAGAGCAGCAGAAACCCTTCTGCTCACCTTAACTCACCAAGCAGCTTTAAAAAATTGTTCTCCCTAAATTGTTCACATAAAAACGAAATCAAGTGCTTGTCCAGAAAAAAAAGATACTGTCTAAATAACATTTGTTTTCTGGCCACAGTTGCAACTAGTGTAAAACTGTTTTTAGAAAGTGCAACTTTTGAATGCTCAGATACAGAAGATGACAGGTGGTGTTGAATTTCTCAGGGAAAAGAGTTTTCTTCCAGTGAACTCACTTAGTAAAGCAGACACCAATTAGGTGTAGACAGAACACTGCAAAGTACTGCATTTGCTGAAAATGCACTTCTAGGCCAAACAGAACTACTTGTGAAGTTGAGTCAAAATTGTCAAAGAAAGATTCAGCCAAATAATAAAACCCCCAAAGGATTAACCTTCTTTATTCTGAGCTGTGCAACAAAGTTCCATTTTTTCATTTTGAAATAATTTATTCCTAATATGAGACTATGGTATTTTTCCAAAATGTGACATAGTATATCTAATGGAAGATTCTTTCCCCTTGAAAATAATTCTATCCATTTCATTGTCACTTTTAGGTCTATGTAATACAAGGTATACCTGTTTTTTTCTCATTTTGTCAAAACTCCTCAAACTCTTGCATTATTCAGCAGCTCTAACATCACCTCAAAGAAGTGTCCCACCAAGGACACTCTGTCCTGGTGTCACAGGAGGCCAGCACAGGTGTTTCTTGCCAAAGCTCCCAGGTTGCTGATGCCACGAGGGCCAGGCAGGCAGGACCCATGGTGGTGCAGCTGACACAAACCCACAGGGGAAGGGCCAAGCACATGTCCTTTGTTAAGGAAAGACCATGCCAGTGAGGTAGGAGAGATCCTGCCATAAAAACCACTCAGAGGGAGAAACCTGTGTCCAGAAAGGGAACTCACCCAAGGTGAGGTACAGCCCCCTACAAACTGTGCTCAGGCTGGCTGGAAGTGGAGCGCTGACCAAGGCATTGCTGACAGGCACAGGGAAACCAGGATTAGCCCAGCACTGTGTAACAAATAAAACCAAACTCTGCAGATCCTCTCTTGGACAGAGAGGAGCAGTTCTTGGCTCTGGCAGTGTTTAGGGCCATCCCTAAGCAGGTGTCTGCCAGCTGAACTCAGGGTGCCCAGAGGGAGAGGCAAAATTCCAACTGTGCACAAAAGGAGGGTCAGTGCATCCACAGGAGGGTGTGTCCATTTTGGTGGGGGAAGGCTGGCTGCTCTGGTGCTCCCATCAGGGCAGAGGAGGCATTTCGGTGCTGGGATGAGTCTCAGAGGAGCAGTGTGGGGCTCTCAGTTGGGCACACAGGTTAGTGGTGGGCCATCAGAGAGCACCAAGGAATGAGCAGTGTGTGACACCATCAGTCCCATGGGGTGGGGACAGGCACAGGGACAAGGACAGGCCAGAGAAGGCAGCTGTAGTTGGTGTCCAAACACTTCCTGAGAGCATGCACTGCCATGCTTTTTTTTCTCTTGATGAGGAAAACTCCAATTAAAGAAATGGAAAGGTTGAAAGAGGCATTTTGGGGAGTTTAAGTGATTATTGTAGAAGCTCTCAACTTACTGCTGTTGAGAAGGAAAAAGAAAGAAGGCAATTCTAGCAAGCCCTTGGAGGCTTGAAGGACAGTTTCCCACAGCATAAAGCTGTGTACAGGCATGTCTAACAACTCAACATCAGAGCAACAGCAGATATGTGACACATACATCTGGGGCAAGATAGAACAGACAGGGCAGGGATTTCTTTAGGGACACTCCATTGTTCCTCTGGTGGGCACTAAGCACCCAGAAATAACTGCACCAGCTTAATGTGCCACCATCAAACTCCAGCTATTTAATCAGTGCAATCCCACGGAAACACTTCTCTTGCAATTTAAGAGTGGCTTAATACATTCCTAATGAACTGGATCTGAGACAGACCTGACTGAAGTGGAAAACAAAGATCTGGATTGAGCCCAATAATGTAATTTTTTTCACAGATTTTTTGCATCCTTTTACTCAGCATCATGTTAAAAACATAATTTATGTTAAAAACATAATTTATGTTGTAACAAAGAGAGAAGCCCTAAGATTACTCAGCAGGAAAAGGAAGACAGGGCAGGGTCCTTGGTGCAAAAGGAATGAACCACTGTGTGGAATAGGACTCTGACTGCAAGTGTTGCTTTCAGCTCTTAATTGTGTTATCCTGTGGTTCCCAGCTGATGGAGAGACCAAAAAGCAGCATGGGAGGAGAGGAGAAGCAGGATGAGCTGCCTGCTAAATTATGGTGTATATCTGACTTTCTATCAAATAAAAAGACTAAAAATGGAGACTACTTGTGCACAACCACACAGTTTCTGACGTCATTTTCAATTTTGAGAAGTCTGATCCAACCCCACATTATGCAACTGTTGAATCTTCCATGCTGGCAATGTCTAATTTTCACACGCCTACATGCTATGTACCTGATTTTTATCTTTATTTTTAAATATCAACAGCCTAAACCAATTTTTTTAAAAAGAGACTTAAATGGTCATAATGGTTATGAAAGGTCCTAGCTTTACATCCATTGTTTCAAAGAAGTAAAAGCAAAAATACTCAAAGTCCATTCTGAAAAACAGGCAGTGAAGATAATTCAACAGTAACAGATGAAATGAAAATTCAGGGGACAATTGCAGACAGATCCTATCTCCACCATGGGATTATATATTCATCTGCAAAAAAAAAAGTATTCAATGCATGTTTCATCCACAGCCCACCATTCTTTTAAAGGTCACTTTAATAATCACGATGTGCCAAAAAAAAGGAAAAAAAGCCCTGAAATTCCAAGAAAAGCATGGCCATTTTTCTATCAGTCACTGCTGGAAAGAACTAACACAGTGCTTAACCAAGCTGTCATCTGAATCAAGCAAATAACAATGTCACAGACACAAAAGTGTACTTTTCTGAATTAAGTTCACTTTCCTGAATTAATTAAGAGCCCATGTAAACACTCTCAAAACAGGTTATGGAGAACGAAGAGAAAGAAGCTGAAGGAAGTTCTAAAGGAAAGAGCAAAGCTTGGGCTGGATCCTCCTCTCTGGCCCTTTTTACATCCTTGTCTGTGGTGAACTGAACTTCCTTCTCACTCAAGGCCAGGGTATGACCTTGCATTTCTCAAAACACTCTTAGAGCTGCTGAATAATCAGTTCAAGAATAAAAGAGCATTTCTGCCTCTCGGGCTGAGGTTTCTTTTTTTCATACAATCTAACTTGGTGACTAATTCCTAGCCTACTGCCAGAGAATGCAGAAATCACAGGAAAGGACTTTGATTTCATGTGGCCATTGCCCTGCCAGTCTCCTGGGCAGAAATTTTGTTTTGAGCAACACCTTCCAGTAACCTTTTGATGCATTTCAGATCCATGTCTCCCTCCTCACTGCTGCAGAAGTCAATCAACAGCAATCAGGCTGCACGCGGAGGGGCACGAGTCCTGTACAAACCAGCAACATATTGCTTTTAAAAATAAATATCTGGTCCCCAGACTCAGGTGGGCATTTTTCAGAGATGCACATAATGATGGAACTATATGGGTTTAAAACTGAAGGCCAGAGAGAGGTGATGCTGCTAAGCAAGAGAAGCTGTCCTCGCTGACTGGTAAGACACATGACTTCAGGAGCTGAAACTCATTTCTGCCTTGTTGACTTTGTGCTGTATGGGTCCAGGCAAGCACATGAAACCTCTATCAGAGGTTATCTGAAATCCACTGCACTTTTTTTTGGTGAATCAGGCCTGATTGACATGGTCCCTAAAGACACTGGTATCTGTGAGAAGCGATTCTCCTGACTGCAGCTCATCACAGCCACATTTTACAAACTGCAGGGGCTCCAGTTAATCTCTCTGCTCCACCACGGAATAAAGTCAATTCTGCTAAGAGTGCTGATAGTCCGGACAAGAAAAAGACTTCTTTTCTGTTTCTATGGTTGCAACAGCCCTTAAGAAAGATATAAATTTCCCTGCAACAACTAACTGCATATTCATATTCATTTTAAGGTAGATCTAGTTCCAGATTCCTGAGACAGAACCCTCTACCTGTTCCCAACCCCACAAAGCCAGAGCAGCAATATAGAAAGTTTCTAATCTCAACAGAATTCAGTGAGCAGCACGATTGGTTTGGTAAATAAACAAACAAAAAAGAAACCCACCAAAAAACCCCACAGCAAATTTTCAGCCTCTATGTACAAAACCAATGCAAACAAGTGGAACATTCTAGTTATATTTTGTAAAACACACGTTTGGGATCAACAAAACATCAAACATCCAGACCCTAGATTACAAAAAAGATCTATTGCCATCTAATTGTCAACCCCAAGTTTAGACAGTCCTTGTCGGAAATCATGTAATTCATCTATCTTCCCGTCTAGTACATCTAAAAAATTCTTTAATTCAGTTTTAAGGTTGGTCTGCCTATGTTTGTTCTCTTCAACTTCTGTCCTTAGCGTTCTGACTTTCTCTTCAAGATCTTTGTTCTTTTTCTCAGCAGCCTTAAAGACAAAAGAGACAATGAGATGAATCACAGAGAAGAAGGATGAGCAGCATTTCATAGATTAAAGCCACAAATGGCAGCTGGGCTGTGAGAGTTTGGAACTTCTGTAAACTGATGAGCACAAGCACCTCTGAGAGCAGAGCATGTCTGATTAAAGGTCCACGCAGGAAAGGACACAGATTAACTGGAAAAGATGCTTTGCATCAGACTTTGTCATTTGGTTGATATCTTCAAATTCAGCTGGATTTAAATCGTCCACTGTGCATACATTTCTGTCATTGCTACAGTTGCAGAATTAAGACACCGTGCCATCAATTACATACAGAATTACCTACGGTGGTTTAACCTTGAAAAACAAACTCAGAAAATACTGTCTGAGGAACCAAGTTGCTTTATTCAGCACTTTGGGATTTATTGGTATTTTTTTAAAGTTCCACTTTACCTGATGGCTTATTTATTGACTGGATTTTACATCATCGATGAGATTGCTCATTTTTGTTCTCCTTTCAGGTATTAATTTATTGCACTTCCACAAGACCTGACTCAAGGAGGTGATGCCCAAAGTCCAGCTCCTGAGTATCTGCCATGGGCACATGCCAGCACTGCTGGAAAGGGGTGACACAGCACCTGGACACATCCTCAGGTGAACTTTTACCCCTGCTGGTGAGCAGCTGTGCTCATCTGCTGCTTTCCCCAGAGCCCCGGTGCCACTGCAGCAATTAGCCCCAGGTCTAACTGGGGAGCTGCTCGACACACGTGGCAGTGGTGCAGCTCCATGAGCCCAGAGCAGCAGAAACAAGGGGTACAGGACAGCCTGGAATTGCAGGAGATGGGTGCCACACGATGCCAGGCAAACCCATTTCTGCCATGGAGCTATTTAACCACTCCTGTGCTGGGAATGACACTGTGTATTTTGCATGTAATTAGCGCTTTTTTTTGTTGTTTTTACAAACTGGAGCTCTTTTGCCTTGAAACACTGAAGTCTGCACAGAGAAATGCATACAGCTACGAGAATAAAAAGGAAAGGAAAGGTACCAACTATTTTCAAATTAATTTCACTGCTAAATTGTACCTGTAATTGCTCAGATACAGATTCACATTCTGACATTAGCTCTGGTATAATTTCACCCTGCTTTCGAAGCTCTTCCAGTTCCTTTGAAAACATAAAAGAAAAAATATTAGTGCAAGCTTCAATTTAAAACATAATGAAAATTTGAAAAGATGAAATGGCTTTGCGTATTTTATTGTATCCTGCACGGTATTTGGATGGAAAATAATCAAAATAATCTGCCTGCATTCCAAAATTGCTAATTTTCTACAAGAATACATTTTTCACTAATTTTTTTTACTTTGCATTTCTAAAACAGGCAATGTAATCCAATCTCTACCATGAATTCCACGAATTATATCAATAAAATCTTAACCTAAACTGTATACCTATGCAAAAGATGTATTAAATACCAGAGAAATCTGAATGGCTGTAATGCTACAAGCAATTTATAGATGGTAGCAAAGAGCAAATTAGACAATTTCAATGATGTATGACAGCAAAAAAAAAAGGCCAGTGGTTTTACCAGCTGCACATATAGAGACATCATTACAGAACACAGGTGTGTTCTCAGGCTTTCCTCCATGGTACAGCTCTAAGAATCACCACCTACCCCCTCCCCCAAAACAAGGGAATAAGGGTTGTTATATATGCTACTGCCACAGAAAGGTTGGGAAGACAGCATTACATTTTCCTTTGAAATACAGGGCTGAAAAACACTGTATTTATGACAGTGCATCAAAATCCATCTCCCTAAACTATTTCCTTGCACCACCACAAAACCCCTTAACAGCAGTGCTTTTAAGAGCACCAGCAGAGATGCTGTAATGGCACATGGAAAACTTTACTGCACTGCTTTGCCTCTTCAGCCAGCACAGAGCATTTGGTCACTGTGACAATGACAAAAAAAGGGCTTCCCATTATTTTCCTCACTGTTCTGGGGTTCCAAACCATCATCCTCCTTAGAAAAATTAACACCCTGTAATGTCACAAATTACAAACTGGGGTACTCTGGATAAATCTGAATTTCTCACTCTTGGCATTAGTCCTGAGATCAGAGTGAGGCCATAAACCAGCAAAGCTGCAAATTATGAGCCATCCAGAAAAAGAAACAGGACTTGTTATACAAATGACAAATTAATTTGTAAATTATGTCTTTTTAACAGCAGTCCTGATGTCTGTGGGAATTTTTGGCATGGGGACAGTCAAATGAATCCGTTCTCAGCACACATCTGTCTGGCACTGGGCACCACGTTTCACCACTGGCTTTTCTGCGAGGACAAGTGTTGTGTACACGAAAGCATCCTTTTCTAACCCCTGTCAAAGTACAGTGTGTAGTCACTGCACATAACACATCATGAAACTTGGATAGAGAAACACTACCAAGCAAGGGACAGTACATGGGAAACCCAGGAACAGGCAACACCCCAAGACATCAGCCTGCTTCTGGTGGTAGGTGAGCCACTCCATAAATCTACAGCCAAGGAGAGAAGCAGACAGTCCCACTCAAACATGAAAATGCCATTTCTGTGTTCAGGGCACTCACCAGCTCTTTGTCCTGAAGTTCTGTTTCCAGTTCCTGGAGACGCCTGCTCAACTGTGCATTTCTTTCCTTCTCTTTATTTATTTCATTGCACTGTTCTTCCAGTTCTTCAATCTTTAAGAAATGTCAGACATTAGGGTGAAATTTTTCAGATTTCTGAAAATCTGGGGCAGAACACAGCTGATGAAATGGACATGGGATCTGTTTCCTAAATCACAGCATTTGATTCACTGCAACCAAATTATCACTTCTTTCCTTCAAAAGAGTCAATTCACACATCCACTAGGAAACCCTGGGTCTGTATTTATTCTTTCTTACAGTCTCTCCTATAAGTATTCAGGAATGCACAAAACACTAAGCTGCTAAAAGAAGTGGAACTGGGGATAAAATCTGCACTTCACTCCTATGAAGCCAACACAAGGCTACAAGGAATGGGTTTTCTTAACACAGCAAGGAGAAATAATCTCTTGGGGGTTGCTTATTATTCTAGCTGGTGTCTGAGGGACACAACATCAAAACTTTGGGGGGAGAACCAGTTCAGAGCAACATCTGCTGCTTTGTTCTCTCGCCCAGGGATGTGCTTTGCTCTCTCCAAACCTCCTGCTGCCAGCTCTGGACTCAGCTCCCAGGAGATGCGCTTCCCACAGGCCGATGGACCAGCTCATTAAAGTATGTACTTTAATTCTCAGCTTCGTGTTGCTTTGGGATTATAACTTCCTTCATTTGAAGGTAGAGCAATATGCAAAAAATTCTGACCCAATTAATAAAGGAGAAGGAACTTCCCAGGGCACTGCAGTGGTGCAGTGTGAGCATTGAGCAAAGAACCTACTTGGGAGAAAACCTCAGAAAACCTCCCTGCACAGAGAAAGGCAGCACATTATATAGGCAGCATTGCTGCACAGTCTGGCTGGTCACCAGCATGGTGACTTTGAAGAGGCAGCAAAGTGGTGTTTTAATAATCTCTTCTTCTCTAGTACAGCTACTGGGATGTGGCATGTGTTGATGAGAACAGCTTTTCCCTGCAATAGTACAGAAAGGGAAATAACTACCCTGCAAATGATGACATTTTCCGTAACATACTGTTCCAGTCTCTCACTTCTTCCCTATTCACAGGAGACTGGATATAGGAACCCAAATCATGTAACAACTAATATTAATTTGTTAATTTAACATCAGTTAATACAGGTCTGGTTTGATCTCTGCATTACCACTGTGCACCCATGAAACACAAGCGAATAAACAGTATTGACCTCAGAAAAAAGGTTGTTCCACAAGGATTTTCAGTGCCCACAAACAACCCAAACCACTTCCAACACTGAAATACTATTTGCAGCCTTCTGACACACAAAAAGACATGAAATTCCTTCCCTCTTCAAAAGCAGACACTAAACAAAAATACCCTCACGAGACTGATACAATATGATCTCTACTTCAAATCAGTGATCCATCTAAGCAGGAGGAAAAGGATCCAGCTTTTACAAAAACATTTAGGGTGAAAATATCCCTGCAAAAGCAGTGCTCATGGAAAGCAGGATCCCCCATGCCCAGGATTCCCTGTGCCCACAGGGGCTGTTGCAGATAGCACAGTATTATCTGAGAGATGGTACTAATGACTACTCTAAACCCAGACTTCATGGATTTAAACTCCTGAGCTGTTCTTTGCTGTAGCCATCGCCAACCCTCCATCTTACACAACTGAGAAAAGTGCTCATTAATGAAGGGGAAAAGGCTTTTGACGATGCCTGTTGGCACGTTTCTGGATGAGATGTGCCACGTGTTAATGCTGGAGGATCCGGCTCACAGCCCACAGTGCTGAGGAAATAACTCATCATCCTCATTCCCCTGCACACTGCTGGGATTTGCTTCTAATACTGAGTGATTCCCAGGCTGGGGTCCTGTAGGTAACCAGGCCACAACCTTACCTTCTGCTCATCCATATCTGGCAGTATTTAAGTGAGCTTTGAAAGGGATATGCAATAGCAGTCTCTCTTTTAGAACCTTCCTGGCTTCTCACCCCAGCCAGCACGCCCTCCTGACACCAAGTCTCCCAAATCCCAAAGCAGGGAACTTCAGGAGATGCAGCAGCTCCTCTGCTCCCTCCCTGCCTGCTGTGTGCAGAGGGAAGCAGCTGCCTGAACTCCCCATCCACCTCCCTTTCAAAGCCCAACTCCATCTCCTGACACACACAGCGAGAAAGCTGCAGAGATCCCAAAGAAAGAGCAGTGCAGGGAGCAGCCGACAGGAGGGGTGGCTCTCCTGGGGGTGTGTTCTCTACCTTGCCCCTCAGCTGGTCGTTCTCCTCCTTGCAGGCTGAGAACTGCTTCTTCCAGTGCTCGATGCTGGCCGCCGACTCCTGCAGGGCTGTGGACAGCCGCGCGTTGCTCTCCCGCAGCGACTGCAGCTCCGTCTCCCACTTCTTCACATTGGAGGAACTGAGGACAACAGGACACCGTGAGGTGGCTTCACCTTGTACTCCTGTGAGTTGTCATTCTTTACCTGTCTGCAAACCCCCCCACCGCGGAGTGTTCGCCGTTAATTTGTTGCAATAAGAGGAAGAGCACTGAGACGTGTGTAATTGCCTTTAGCCATTACACGCCTACAGAGAACAGAAGCCTTAATTTGACTCTCTCTGTCAAAACAAAGGGATCTACCAACTCCAGCAGCAGTGGCCTGTGTCTGGAACAAGAGCCCTGCTGTCAGAGCAGGCTGTAGGGTCCAGCTGCCCATTTGCACACAGGGGTCTCACCCTGGCTGTGCATGGTCCCCGTTACCTCCTGAGCTGCAGCACCTGGGGCTGGGCACCTGGCACCCCTGCAACACAGCCACTCTGCACATCTGCAGATGGCACAGCCATTCCAAATGGAGGATTTCAGGGGGTTGACATGATCTATATTTGAATTTATTTTAATGCTGACTCGTAACTATAAAAGTGTTACATAATGCTGCAGAATTAAACTCCTCATTCCCCAAAGCTTCAAGCTGCAGCACAGAGCACAAGATTAGAGGGTGAACGGGATAAGGCTTTGAAACTCTCTGTGTGCTACTTGCTGCCTGCCTGTGGAGGTGTCTTCAGCAAGAGGAATGAGCTCACATTACTGTCTGAAACAGGTTCAGCTATTGAAACGTCAATAAGGAGAGAAGTTGTACTTCAAACACAAAATATGCAGCCTTGGAATTGCTCACTGGATAACGCTGCTTACAGTGATGCTTTGTTTTTGAAATACCTTTTTAAAGAGTAGCCTGATCTTGTTAGATTGGCTTTCCATTCACAGACACACATTCACATGCAAGAGGCAGACAAGGCAAGATCCCAATAGAGAATTATTCTATTTTAATGTTGTAACTTTGCATATTGCAATGCCTGTACTTTCACTACAGCTGCAAATTACTCTTCTCAGCATTTTAAAATTATTTATCAAAGCAAATAGCAAAAAATGTGATTTCAAGGGGCTCTGTCCACAGTTTAGAAATATCCCCTAAGACTTCCAAGCACTCTGATGAAATTATACTTCTCACTTCAACTTTTTATGGTTGAGTTCATTCCCTTTCATAATTTTAAATATCCATATCTATTTTCATCAAAGTAAGTGCAGCAAACTCAAAAAGGAAGAAAGATTGGCCTCACATGTTATCAGCAGCAATTGCTCCCCTATGGCTTTAATGTTATTTCTGTAGTTCTAAAACCTCATGAAAAAAGATGGTTATAATAGTTGGCATCAGCAAAATTAAAAGAGAGCTTATTTCTTCACAAACTACATCAGGAATAAATGAAATGGGAAATATTTCTCAACTGGATACCAAGACATACTTGATAAAATCTGTTCATTCATCCATTCTGCAGCACCATTTAAAATTAATTACAATCTGAGTAATTTCTGTTAATATCATTATAATTACAGCACACTTTTCCAATGCAATTTAGGTTCTACATGAACTTCACCTTTGGGCTAGAGCAATTTTTAATTTATCATTCTCAGATCTGAGATGTGCCTCAGCAGAGCCACCATGTGATGCCTTCTCGTCGTCTGTGCCATTCACACTTGAAGCTCGAGTGGAAGATGGTGTTTCACGTCCAGACTCCTGCAGCACAACACACAAACGAACACTGGGTGTCTCCTGCATCTCCTGCAAGACCACAACACCAATTTCTTTGTAATCTTGATCCCACACCACTTGGCTGAGACCTCGGCTCTCCTGGCAGAGCAGTGGTAACACACACATACCCTTTTCATCTTGGCTGCAAAGCTGGTCTGTTTAAAAAGAATGAGAAAATTACAATGATACACAAATGGAAGTTTAAAGTGTTCAAAACTTTTAAGAAGTTTCTTCCCTGATAAGGCTTGTGTTTTGTAAAAGTTGTTTGGCTCTTTTAAGATAATGACACAGTACAACACACAAAGTACAAACAAACAAAGGAACAAAAATAATACTGCTCCTCCAAAGACATACTATTCACACACTGCTTGGTGCTGAGCACCAACAGAGAACAAACAGAGTGAACTACAAAGACCATAAGCAAAGTCTTCACAAAATGATTATCCAAAGTCAGCCACTCAGATAAATATCTGTGGCTCCCACAAACAGGGCTGGTTACAAGACTAAAAGCATCCAGCAGTTTTTTCTGATCATTCCTCTGAATTCCTGTCTGATCAAAATCTGTTTAACCTTCCTCCAAACACCAGCCCAGGCCAGGAGCACCTGCTGAGCAGGGTTCACTCTGACCTAAAGCAATGCACACAAGAACACAGCCAACCCTGCAGAGAGACTGTGACAACACTCAATTCCCTCAGTTAACAGGAAACCCAGCCCTGGCTGCACACCGAGGCACTGGGGGTGCGAGGTGTGCACCTAGGACAGTGGATCTGCAGACACACAGCACAGCCTTCTGCCACCCCCAAAGCACTGCCCTGCTCCCACACCACGGCAGCCACCCCTCTGCAAGGGAGGCAAACCAAACCCCACAGGAGTGGCTTGGACAGAAGACAAAAAGGACCTCGATGAATCTCATTTACTGGCTGCTGAAGCACTGCACTGAATTACTTCCCAGTGACTCAAACTGTGTTTAACAGTACAAATCAAAGGATCTATGGCTTTCCCCGTTATTAAAAAAGTTGTAACTGCTGAAAAAAATCAGATTTAAATGAAAGTAAAGGGCATGGAGGGATGAAAAATACTCCTCTGACAATGCTAATGTCCAGCAACTGACAATTACTTTCAGCAATCTCCATTTTATATACTTTAAGCTGGCTGCCAGAAGCTGGCACAATCCATTTGAAGATTTAATTTTAAGTTATTTATCCTGCATGTGTACAGGTACTAAAGCTAAATTACAAACCTGTGAATGATTGCTTGAGGTCTCAATTTTCTCTTGAGATCTGTCTCTTGCAAGTTTGGCAGCTTCTTTTACTTCTTGGAACTTCTCTGCAAACTAGAAAAAGCACGAAAGATATTTATTAACCTGATTTATCCTCTAGTAAACCATTAAGATTGCTATCTTTGTATGGCATAGATGTCCAAAAGTGAACAACTAATTTTATTAATTTAGAATTTCTGGCAAGAAAAATCATTTTAATTCTTTGGCAGGATGGTTCTTCCAAAAGAAACTGAGGTGTTTCTAAAAGAGGGACATCTCTGTAACTCTGGCCAACCACAGTAAAAGCCCATGGGGGAAAAGGTTTGATCTGGTTCTGTTTCCTCCCCCTGCTCTGTTTCACCTGGTGTTGGCAGTGTGTTAAAGACAAAAGTAACAGAGACATATGTTTAGATAAAAATATTATCAATGTCTTCTATTCCTAACAGCAAGTGAATTCAATTAAAGAATGCAAATGAGTTCATCTGCAGGAGGCAAGCAAGGGATTATCAAGACATAGAAAAAAGGAGAAGAAAGGCAGATCTCAATCTATGATGGAATCACATGAAAACACAGCTTTTCTGCTCTAAATTTCTTATTACTTTCAAAAATAAAGGTAGAAGACTTCAGATAAAGGCTTGAATGCTTCCTGTAAGAGATATATCAAACTGGGGGAGGTGAGAGGAAGGAAAGATAAAGATGGAAGGTAACAATCCCAATCTCTATGAGTTGGTGCCAAAGAAAGCCTGGCATTTTTGAAATACAAGTATTATCACAGCCAATCAGGGTTGCAGGGCTCCAAACACTTTAAATAGTGTTTAAAATTTTAAAAGGAGAATTACAAAGATGGAAAAAAAAGGTATAATACATAATTTACTTTTAAAATTATGATGTCACTACTATAGGAATACATAACATTATCTTTCAGCTAAAACTGCTTGGTCTTGCTTGCCTGTGTTTTGAGGAACTTGAAATGCTAGAAAGTCAAGACATTTTAAAAGTAAAAATATAAACAGATGTATTATTGCACAGTTTATGACAAATGGATTGCCATTATACCCTTGGATAATTCAGAACACTTATGAAAAAACTATAAATAAAAACATGAAAAAAAATCCCAATTTTACAGTTGAAGAATAGAAAGAAACGTTATTCACTTAGTAATCTTGCCTTCTAACTATAGCTTTACAGCAGGTATTTAGCATGCTCTCTCAGTAAAATGCTGGGCTTGCAGAGACTGATTAAACAAATCTCCATTTGGTCTGAAAGAAATTTGGATTTACATGTGGAGGCACGTGTGTTCTGTGTAACAAATGGTGATTTCCAACAAACACACACACACACACGGTGGTTAAAGCCCACGGAGGAGCCCGTTCTAAAAGCTGAGTGCCATTCTGGGTGCACCCTGCCTTGTGTGGGATGCTGGTGCAGGAGGATGGAGCTCTGGGCTCCAGCTGCTCCCCACCACAGCTGACATTGCACACGCAGAGCCCTGGGATGGCAGCAGTTGCCATCTGATGGCATTGCAGTCACCACACGCACAAGTGGCCTGATTACCTCTCCAGCACTGCACAGATCGTTAAGAACAACCACATTACATCTGTGCCTTTAGTGATTTAACTCTGACTTTACACAAAGCGTCTCTCCCGCTTCGTGACAGAGCAGCTACAACCAGCTGATTATTTCTAAAATATTATATCAGTACTAAGTTCTACATTTGTGTTTCTTGAGGATACTATAAGGCTGGTTTGAGTCTGTCTTTTACAATAAATCTTTCTCTTTTACGATAAATCTCTTCATTTTATGTATGAAAAATTTATGAGGGTTCTTCATGGATGATACAAAATATGAACAGACAAAAAGAATTGGAAGTGATCTATCAAATTTTACTTTGCAGCTATCTTCGTAAAGCACACAGGAGACTGCAATGAAAAATTATGTGAGCTGGGAAGCAAAGGACTTTTTTCCACATTTCCCTAACAAAAAATTGCATATGATTGAGCAACGCTAATCTTCAATACTAACCCAATAATGACCTCATTGCATAAATTATTTCAGTCATGTCTCTAGTTCACCAAGACATGTATTAGACACATTTGCATTTAGAAAGTGATTGCTGTTCTGAGAGGGGCAGTGCCAGCCCCAGCTCTGCAGTGCTGCAACACCCATTGCACAGGAGCAGAGCAGGAGGTTCTGCAGCCCCCCAGAGCCAAAAGCTGGCTGAGAGTGTGGCACAGCCACAGGGCCAAACTACCAGGAGAAATCAGAGTTGATTTCTCTCTAGTAACCAACTGCTTCTGTCCCAAACACAAATAATTTGTACCACAAAATCATGCCCCATTTCCAAGGTCTAAGTTGACTTTGAGCCATCAAACCATTACAACAAAAGGGAGTGCTTAATGAATGTCAAATTCCTAATGAAAAAGTGTGTTCAGTAAATGAAAACTTGGTAAGTGTGGTCTCAAGGGGCAATGAAAGTCTAAATACCCAAAACCAACTACAAGAATTCATAATGTTTCTTCTCCTTAGCTCCATGCTTGCCCTGTGGCAAAGTTCCCAAAATTAGCAAAAAAAAACCCCAAAAAATCTGGAGTAGGAGAGGTGCCAACTGAATACCACCCCAATAGTCCATCCTGGATTATAGGATGTGCCTTCCCACGCCCCAGGAAGCTGTGTGACTAATCTGCAATATGGAGAAGATTTGCTGCTACCAACATTTGTGAAGCCTTTTGGTCAGGCAGCTGCAGCCATGAGCACTGCTTGATTAGGAATCTTGGCCAGTGAAATTTAATGGGGACTTGAGGATGCTACTGTGCATTGCACAAATTATTTAAAGGCTGTTCAAATACACAGTCAATTTGTCACCAGGAGAAATATATATATATATATATTCAAATAGACCTCTTTAGCATTTTATACATTAAAAAGCATGATTTTATACGCATAAATTTTAAGCTCCTGGTCTGGCATTATATTTTATGTCTCCTACTGACAAATTGTGCCAGTATCGGATGAAACAGCTGCTCCCACCCAAAGCAGCCTCATAAATATTTCATCTCCCTCTCGGTTTGCAGAAGGCTGGGTGATGTGACAGCCCCGGGGGAGCACCGCTGTGCCGTGACCCACAACACACACGAGCTCTTCCCATGGTTCTCCCGGGATGAGCCCTCAGCACGGGGCACACGGGCTCCCAACAAGAGTATTTACCCCAGAAAGTGCCCAGCAATTTGCTCTATCCCAGCTCTGCTGCCAGCTGGAGCAGTGGCTGTGCTGTGTGCTGGGGCAGGGGCAGACTCTGCCCCAAGCCTGCTGCCCTGCAATGCAGTGACTGGCACACACAACGTGCAAGAGTGCAGAGAAATAAGGTCCAGGGCCTCCCAGGGGCCAGAGGCAGCTGCTTTACGATGTGCAAAGTCTGGCTTTACTGGGTTTCTCACCCGTATAAATCTTTGTCCCTCTGCCCTTGACTACCTGCAGCTCCTCCTACATAGCACGGCTGCCTCAAAGCACCCCGAAGGACAGCAGAAATCTTCCTTAACCATTTGGTGTGCAAAACCCAGCAGTACCTGTGCAGCAGCAGCCCTGCCTTTCCACACCCACACTGCCAGCTTCCTGTGATTCCTGCCTCACTTTGGCTGAAGCAAGGTTTGAACAATGCCTTGAGACCCTTCCGAGGCATGGGGTAGGTGGGGGGAAAGGAGGGGTCAGTGACTCCTGCAAAAGGGGAAAAGGACCCCGAGCAGGACATCAACTTTAAGCCCTGGGATTCTCCCAATCAGTGTGAATGGTAATTAGGTTACTGGGTCACGGAATGCAGTTTTCATTAATGGCTCATGTTTAATTTGAACAGCTTTTCCCTATAGGTATGGATTAATGCTTTAAGTATCTCAAGAGAAGCAAAGCATTAGAATGAGGCAATATCTTTTATTAGGCCAAGCAATGTACTTAAAAATGCAGGCATTTTTAGGCATGCTAACCTCTTCTCCTGCCTCATTATTTTCCCTTGCTTTCAATAGACATTTTTCAGCTTTATTTATTTATATTTATTTTAAGCCAGGGCTATTGATCTCTGGTTTAGGGGAGTTTTAGTGTGCCCTTCCAATTCCTGACTAAGCACTTCAATTATTTCCCGTAAAATAGGCAAGCTTTAATTTATATCTTTTATAAGAGTATAATGATATTAATATAAAATGAAACTTGATTTTATTATTCCCAATACACTTATACAGCTGTAATCTCACTCTCAACTCTGATCTTTCTTACTAATGGCTCAATAATTAAACTGAGAAGCATAGACAATAATGGAGTCTCTTTGTCCCATTGCTTTGCATGGTGGTAATAAACCAGGTTTTCTTATATTTTTCAGCTAGATAACTGTCAGAATTTGGGGTTTTTTTCTTTTTTAAAAGATCATCTCAAGCTATTTTCAGAAGTGCTCTCCTTAAGCTCCCTCTCAATATTCTGACCAGAAAAAGTCTTTCTGCTGATTTGGAAAGCCTTCCATGCAAGTAAAAGGTTGTATTTTGGGCAGTGGGCTCTTCAGCAGATCATGCAGTGCAAACAAATGATCAAAATGACCTGGAAAGAAACACAGCTGGTGCCCCTGTACCCACACCACATGTTATGCACACTGACTCTAGACTGGCCACATGAACACTGACAAGCTGATACCAGCAAGGCATTTCTTCTGTGTTTGATAAGGTCTGCAGAACATGGTAAATTTTCTCTAATTAGGGTGCAAGGTCCTCCAAATGTACCTCCTGCCTTACTACAGTGAACCCAGTGCTTCATTATATTATTTACCTCTCTTCTTCTTCACCAGACTTCACCTGCTCTATGTGGCACACTGTGCATGTTTAGCCCCAGCCTGTCACTAAGGCACTGTGGGGTCTCATGTCATGTTGCAGAGGTGTAACTTCAGTAATCCAGGATTAAAAATTGCTATCCAGAGGTGCTAATTCCCCCATTCAGCGTTCAAAGGCTGTATTATATCATATTTATCTGTTACTCAAAACAAATTATTCCCCTAGGTTCATTTTAACCCTCCCCTATTCCCACACATCTTGTTACACATCAGTTACTGTGAACACCTCTTTGTCCCAGGAGTTTAGGCATAGGTGAATATGCATGGGGGAAATGAGCAGTCCTGTACACCTGAGTAAGCATCATAAAACACAACCATCTCCAGCAACTCATTTTAAAGAAGATTTGCATGTCATGCCTTTATCATCCCTGAAGAACAGATTAATGCCATGGCACTTTTATAGGCATCCCAAGTCCAAAAATAATTTAACATATGAAAAGTAAAATAACTTCTACCTTTAAGAAACACTTGCAAAAATGCAGTTCTCTAGAAATTGTGAAAACTTTTAAAGACAGATGTACTAAAATAAATTCCTATAACAACTCGCTTGATAGGGAAGTCCTAGTGCAGTGCTCTGCCTTTGCTGCTTTAGACACCACAAGAAACACCTTGTTTTCCTGATCCTTTCCTTATTAAAGCACAGGAGAGGACAGCAACATGAGAGGCTGCAGCATGCCCAAGGACACTCTGCTGAGGTCACTTAGGAAGCCCAGTGCCAAGCAGCCAATGCTTCAGGAGTCAAGTATGTGTTAGATAAGTAGGGCTTTTTACCACATGAACAAACAATCATCTCAGCTGCTTGATAAGCACTCGTCAAGACCACTGCTCCAGTGACACAGCAGTATTTTCAGGTGCTGGTTATTCAGAACAAGAGGCTGCTTTGGCCTTTACAAGCCCGCTGATGTACACAGTCCCTAGTCCAGGGAAGTGTTTCATTAATACCAAACTCAGCATGAGGGGTTTGGAAATGCAGAGGCACTTTGGTCAGCCACCAGCCCTCCCTGTCACCAGCAGCATTCACTGCCACCCACAGACAGTGGATAACCCCAGAGATGAGCCACTCGCAGTGCTGAAGAGCACCTGCAGAAACACACAGGTTGGAGATATGCACTAACAAGAAGCAAGGCAGCATTTGCAGCCATGCAGTGAGCCAGCACTGTTACCTTTGCAGCCATGCAGTGAGTGAGCCCTGTTCCCTTGCAGC
>VZSR01003798.1:8380957-8580420 GCA_013398615.1 Brachypodius melanocephalos | reverse complement strand
ACACGGTGTTGGCTCTGCTGTCTGCCCACTGCCCAAACTTCTGGGATGTCTTAGTGAAGGTCATGTTGGGGGTGATGGTGCTGTTTATGATCACCTGGTCACAGACAGAGCAAAAAAGAGAATTAAAACGTGCAAGTCACATCGGAAATGCATATCCTAGCAACGGTATCATCCAAAGCAATTAGCAGGCTAAATTGGGAAATTGCTGTGTTCAGAAGATTTTTTTTTTCCCCAAAACAAAACAGTTTTTTTTCTTGTCTTAATCCTTGCAGGAGTTCTGATGCTTTGTCTTGCTTTTCACAGTACCATCACAGCCTTGCAGTTAATGTAGTTGCAGGAACATCACTGAACTCAAAGCAGGGTCAGGAGCCACAAAACTACCCTGGCAGAAATGCAGATGCAAAATTCTCTCTTTTTTTTTTTTTTTTTTTTGCATTAGGAAGCCATACAGCCACTGCCCCAACAGGCACCTGCTTGAGGCCTCCAAGCAGGGCATCCACCAGGGACACCTGAACTCAGACCTGAAGGGCAGAGAGATGTTTCTGCATTTTTCCACTTGTCCTCAGGCCTCCACAAGTAGGATGCCAAAGACATATCAGAAATTTAAAACAAAACCAGACAATAAAAAACAAAACAAGGAGACGCTGATACCTTAACAGTGACTTTAATTTGGGAGGGTGGGGAAGTGCATCACCAGCAATGCATATGCAGTATCAAATTTGGGCCTTGGAACAAATACTTTGCCTCTTTACACATGTTACCTAATATCTGCTTCATCACCAGCAACCCTGAAAGAAACAGTGGTTCTTGTAATTAAAGAAATAGCCAACAAGAGGAAGGCTGGTGGATGAAGTCTCTGAGGAACTCAGTGAAGCAAATATAAAATGTAATCTTGCTAAAAGGAATGAGGTACATGTCAGTTCATTATCAAAAAACTTTATTTTCAAGATACATCATTATATGAGTCTAGCGACTTCTTCCCCTGGAAATTAATTCATGTACAATGTTCTTTCTGCTAACAGAATAAGAGCTTTCTTTAGTAATGCGTACCATCATTTCCAAAATGCAAATTATGCAGTAATTAAGCCCAATCTGTGGGACAGTTTAATTAACATGATCAGGAAGTATCCTGGCAACATCATTTACTGTGTATTCCAAGCAGTTTTTTCCTAAGCTATCATTTACATTTAGGAAAAAGTGTGAATTAAATTTACCAGAGGAAGATCCTTACTTGCTTCCATCCCTTCCTTGACCACTGTGCTAACACTTTCTGCTTTCTTAAAAGTTACTCAACTTATTTCTCTCTTTTTGCATTATCACTTTCAAATAAACCTACAGTTTTCTGCTATTCCTCACCACTGGAAGTTTCAGAAGGATCAAGACAGAGGAGAGCCAGGTGAGTGGTACCCCCCAAACTGTCCTTTGCATGAGAATAAACAGGGCAAGAAAGGGGGAGAGGTGACCCTGCAACCAGCACAGGTCAACACACTCTGTGCAGACAACACAGAAGCTGTGGCTGCTCCATCCCTGCTTCTTGAGTGGCTGGTGCACAGCAGAGGTATGAGCAAAGCTGCCCAGACGTGTTCTCCTCCAGCTAAGTGGTGCCATAGGAACAGCCAACATAAAATCAACCAACCCCAAAAATCAGGGTGCTTTCCAGAAACTTTAAAGAAAGTGCTATATGCATATTTCTGTTTAAAAACCCCCGTTACATCAGACAGATGAAGCACTTACAAATGTCTAGCTTCTCAAGTTACAGAATTTATTTTAAAAACTGTAACATTCCCAGGAATTTCAAGTCATAGAAAGTATTATTTCAATCCTGCTGTGCCTATCAGCTTAGACATCTAGGGAAAAAAATAAAATGACCAGTTTGATTGAAAGGCAAAAGCTTCACTCATGGATAGCTGACCCTGAGAAGAATAAAATTCCTCCATTCCTCCTACAATAATCATTGAGAAAATACAAACATATAAAAAATCACACTAAAGTTATCTTGTACAACCCAGTTCAATATTATGAAAAGTGATAAAATGAATAATGAAGGCTGCAAACTGTAAACCAAGGAACACCTTATTGAGCAATGCACTACATTAGCTGAGCACCTTAGAAGTTAATTTTTTTCCTATGGCCAGGAGAGAATCCAAGGAAAGGCTGTGGTGAGCACACACCTCCAAGAAGCTGACAGTTCATCTGTTAAATTTATAATAAGCTGCTATTAGTGAAACTGCCTGGAAGCTGTCTCTACCTTTCCCCTTAAATCCTCCTCTGTCAGTCAGGCACTTCAGAAATGCTGCATTCCTACAGAGAAATGAAAACCTCAGTGGAAGCCTAGGAGATTAAATCAGAGCTCTTGTTTCTATGAGTTCAGAGGAGATGGATGCTGTGGGTACATTCACCCACTCCTCCTGCCCATCCTCACCCCATCTGCCTGTACATTCACTTCCCCACAGATCTGCCATCATTTCAGAGCAGTGACACTCCCCTGGCAAGGGATCAGTCACATTGCTTGTGTTTAGGAGAAAGAAAGGTGCTGTGATTTCAAAGAACAATGAACACTGAGAATTGCAGGTGTTCCTGCCAGGTAACCCAGCTTACCCCTACTCCCACCCTGCCTCACCCTTGGCCATGTGAGACCAGAAGGAGAGGGCTCCCCACCACTCCTCCATCCTCTGGGCAGATGGTCTCAGCTGGGGCAGGAGGCAGGGAGAAGCATTTGTGACCACCACAACGGGAAAGATCAAATTGGGAAATTTTTCTTTTTCCTTTGAAAGTATGAGCCGGAATTTTCAAATTTCAAAAGAAGGAGAGAAGTAAAAGGGCACTATTTTGCTGCAGGCAGGATGAGCCCCAAAGCTCTTTTCCATCCCTACCTTCAATCCAGCATGATAATTCTATAAGAAAAAGCCACTCATCAATTCAAATGAGCCTTTACGAAACACTTTGCATTTGGTCCTCATTTGTATAATACACACAGTGCATCATAAAATGGAATAAACTTGTGGACTTTCATCCAGGATAATGGATTCAGAAGACAAACTACTCTCTAATCAAATGCAATCAATCCCTGAAGTGGTTAAAGAGTTCTCCCTAAAGACAATGGCAAAGGGAAGCATAATATAATAAGCACCTTACAGAATAATAAACCCATTTATCATACTCAGTTGTCTACATGTGGTTAAAAAAAAAAAAAAATCTGCCTTTGCGCTCACCTACATGCAAATGTATCAGATGGCAAACATTCCTGTTACACCTGCATGAGCCAAGCAAAATCTCCGACTAATTTCACTTCCTTTGGGAGAAAATCAGACCTGAGAGATCTAAATTTTTATCTGAAGATGACACAGAAGTCTGTTCACAGCACAAGGTAGCGCCACCTCACCCAGAAATGACTCCAGACATTTCGGAACGCACTGGGCACATTCATCAGATAAAAGTGAATGCAAATCAGCTGGTGTAGAGCAGAACATTCACTGGCTGAAACACACCCATCCTGCTGCCTTCCCACGGAGACAAAGTGCCAGATAAATCAAGGAGGAGGAGGTCACAAGACGACCTGAGTGCGTAGAAGGAGAAAAACGTATTGGCAGCTCCTGCTGCTGCTGATGGATGAGCAGAGCCCACAAATGCAGCTGCTGCTCCTTTTAGGGAGGCACCTCCAGTGGTTAAAGGGCTCCACTCCCACACACCCCACACCACAACAGGGCACTGAAGGGGAAAAGCCAAGGTGGCTCCTGGAAACAGCCCTTCCCAAGCTGCTGCCCTGTTAACAGAAGGTGAACAGGCGTGTTGGCAGCTGGGGAGCAGGGGGAGCGGGGCTGGAGCACACTCGGGTTTGCCAGCCTGGATCCCAGTGCACACCCCAACCCCATCAGCCTGGCTTGCCAGGTTCACAGCAGGGAAAAGCAGAGAGCAGAGCCAGCTCAGCTCCAAGGGGAGGAGAGCAGCGATTGCACAGGGCATTTGGCAGAGCCGCTGGAGGATGAACACACCGGCAGGAATCTGCCAGGACACGCACCCAAGGGGTGATGAGCCATGCCAGCCAGCCCTGCCATCAGCTGCTCTACCCAGGAAAAGACTGAAATAACAGCTATGAAATAGCTAATAGATTGGCCAATATATTTTCAAACTGTGTTAGATTAAATCAGAAAAAGACACCTCATTCTGGGACAAAAGTGCCAGGTTAAGAATTATTCAGGAATTTCCCCTTTAAATTCACAATACCTGTTACTCTGAAATAATCACACCTCCAGAAAAGCCCCAAGGCTCCAAGCCATAGGACCTACTCCTTAAGACTATACTAAAATCTCTCCATTTAATTTTCACACCTCTGAACATGGGCTTCCAGTTTGCAGCCCTTGTGAAATTTAATTTCCTCAACCCACCAGGCTGCTAATCTTCAGTAAAGATGTATCCCAGTCTAAAAACAGAATGGCAGAAGGAAAGAAGCTGCTAATCCTCTGGCCATAGCTATCACAGGCTCAGCAGGTTCTTCCAGCTCATCAAGTCGACATGAATCAGAAGGGCTTGTGACACAGGATGTGAAGATGAGGAGTCAGAGGTGGATTTACAGAGAAATTCTTCCTTTATCCCAAATATTCAGCAACACTTTTGTGGAATTAGCCCACCTACACTTCCATGAGTTGTATTATCCTTTGCACTCTCTACCATCCTTCCTACCTCTGCTTCCAGACAGGATGTAACATATTTTCACCAGTATGTCACTGGTGATAAACTGCTCATCTCATTTCTAGTCCTAGAAAGCCACTGCACACACACACATTGTTAATGAACACAGTGGTAATAAAGGGAAAAAAGAGAGTCCCTTGCTGAGACCACCAAGCTGAGCAAAGCCAGGGAAGCACAAAGACACACAACCCCAAAAATGGCCCTTATTCCAGCTTTGCTTTATCTGCTGCACCTGACACCTACATAGCACCTTTCCTGGGGCAGGCCAGGGTGTGGAATAACCAGATTGGGAACATTCTGAGTGTACATCAAGAAGAGCACTGAGTTTCTCCACTTTGCTCCTGCTCCACTCCCCCATCGGTGCAGGATGGGGGAAGCGAGCACAGGGTGGACACAGCTGGCAGGAGCCACTGCCAGGCTCTTGCTCTGGTTACCCTTCATTTATCCCTTCAGTGCAGTGAGCCTGGCCTGCTGTTGCTTTTCAAGGATTTCTGTTCTACACAGTTAACCAGGACAGCAGCTATTTCACCCATCACTGGACTCCAAAATCTCCCACAGCTACACCAGGTATTCCTGGGGGAGGTGGGAGTGGAAGAGGAAACAGCAGAGGTTCCTGCAAAGAGGGAGACACCAGGACATCTTCCAAGACACACAGGACCTGCTGCAGCCCTTGGCATTTACCTCCCACCCTGAGCTCCCTCTGCAGAGAGGAGACTCCTTGTACGGGTAAAGCCTCTCACGTGCTGCTGCTGCTTGTTCCCTGGGGAAAAGGGCCATTTCCACAGTTGCACATAGTGCTTTTTCTCTCTTAAATTGCCTTGCATTCCCAAGGTAATTCCATGAATGATGAGGTTCATTTTTAACCCCAAAAGCCAATAAGTAAAAAAAAAAAAAAAAAGAAAAACAACAACAACAAAAACCCCATACAATTCTTGTCCTCCTTCAAAAAAGAGATGTAAAAGTACCCCCCCCAATAAAAAGACTAATAACTGTTTTTCCTCTGATAAAACACCTCTGTTGTAAAGCCCTCACTAAGAACCTGTCTAAATGCAATGAAAGTGGGTTCATGATTGTGTGAATTCTATTAAGTAAATCTCCTGCTACACCTACTCCATTGCTCTCTTTTTCTTCCCAAGGTAATTAACATCTCTGCAGAGTTGGCTTCCCACTCCTCCATCCAGTCTAAATCTCTAAAATCTCCTATTTTTGCTTTGACATCTGACTAGAATTTTTTTTCCTTTTAGGCACAGCACACACATCCACCCACCCACACGATCCAAAGCACCAGCAGCTGTTTCATGAAGAAAATCTACAGCAAGGGTTTTCAAACCCTCTGGAACAAATTGTTATCCAGGAATTTCATGCAACAATTTATAAAAATATATAAATCAAGATGCTTGTGTATTATTTTCATATGAGAAATAAGATTCCTAACTTATCACAGAAAGAGAGAAGGATACAGTGGAAACTGTTTTTTTCCTGGTGACTAATATTGGGGTGAGGGAGAAGGCTGCTTTGACTACAATTATAAAGATTTACAAAACTTCCCATAGACATATTTACGTCTTGGAAGATTTAATAAAATCACATCATCTTTGTGTGCAGTATAACCACATCCCTAAGTTAATTATTTAAGCACTGATAATTTTCTGCATTCTTCAAGCTTCTGACAACAGCCTCACTGAGGCCTGAAGGTTCCTTTTGAAAGGCAGGAAAGGCACAAGCACACAGCATCATTAAAGACTCCTCTACCCTTTAACAACCAACATACCCTGGGAATGGTCAGCAATGGGATAACTTAGTCCCTCCTCAAAATCTGGGAAAACTGTCCCTTGGCATGAGCAATGGCCATGATGGCCAGGTACATTATTTTTAGGAGGTGACAGGATGCCCAGGTTTCCTTACAATGACATCCCATGGTTTCAATGACCCCTCTGGCACATTCAGGTCCCTCACAGGTCTGGTGGTCAGAAACCACTCTGGGTCAGCTACCGAAATCTTTGTTTTGGCAGAGCTTTTCTGAGCAACTTTACAGAGGGGTTTTAAAAAGGAAAAACCTTGCCAAAGTTTCCCTGCTTGCTGGTAAGCGGTGCAGCGAGAAACCCTTAGATTGGTATCTTTTCTTTTTAGTGAGTAACAAATTTCATTTCTAGAAAGGTCTTCGCAATCTCCTGGATTCAGCTGTGTGTTGTCTTTCCAGAGCCAGTGACACACACACACACACATAACACACATACAAGCAGCAAAATGAGCCAGACAGGAACAAACAGTGAGCAGATGTGCTTCTGCTCTCCTGTCAAGGATACAGCTGTTGACAGCACTCTGGTACGTTTTCTCCTAAGCTTACTAACCAGCTTCTGAAGGATTTACTTCCAGAAATAATCCAAGGAATGAACAGAGAATTTTTCACATTTCAAAGTTAATAACTTGGAAAGAGATTAATATAGAAATGTTTAAGTGGTGTGAGTTCTACAGCTCTAGACTTTAATTTTTTTCTAAACCAGAACACAGCCTCAGGAGATGATCATGATTTCTGGTTGATTCAAACTCAAGTGACCCACCAAATTTCCTGGCATTTACTTTGCTCTCTTTCTCAGCTTTTGACAAGCTCTCCTTTTCACCTGGAGTTCTAGGTGGGGTTTTTTTTTGTGCAAACATTTTAAACTTTTCTTTCTATTCTTGGCTCATCTCCACCAGTACTACTAGTTCTGAAATTCCTATTGCAGCTAAGCCCTAACCATTTTTTCTCATCCTTAATACTCAAGGACCTGTTCACACAAGTGCACCCAATATAACCAGCTCTACCTATCTAAACCTGTTTTAGCAATTGTTGGACAATTCTCCTGCAGACACAACTCCAGGCAATGCACTATTCTCCCAGTTATTAAATCCTGCACCTCCCCTCAGCCTGAACTCCTGAATACTTGATATCACCTTAAGCAAATAAAGGATGATGCAAGTGAGTAGTCTCATCCCTGGCTGACAGCTCTGCTTCTCCTTTCTGCTGTATTTCTCCCTCATCAAATTCCAAAGAAAATGTTCTCAAGTTATTTGAATGTTTAGAGAGAAACCAAAACTTTAATCAAGCCAAGTACACCCCTACCACAGACACCACAAATATTTTCAGATCCTCGGAGACTGTTGCTTTCCTTAATTTCATTCACTCTTACTTCAAAGCTGTCTTTGAGAGGAATATGAAGTCCTGGTCTGTGGAGCAGAAGGATCCAGCAGAAGGATCAGTGTGCTCACCCCAGATACTGATCCTCATGTTAAAATGTCCATCTCCTTTCCTATTGGAGTCTGTCCTACTCCAGCTCCCCCTCCCCACAACATTCCCATTTGTCTTTGATGCTCCACAGGATCCCTTTGGAGCTTGGGGCACACCCCACACCTTTGAGGTGCCTGACCCAGCACCCCATGCAGCCCCTCCTGCCTTGCACCCAGCAGTGCCCCCCAGCCTGCCCCCCAGAAGCAACCCCTGCCTGGGAGGCATCAGCATCACCCACTGATGGCAACTGCTCCTTAAATTGAGGGTTCTCACTGAATCACCCCAACTGACCCTAAAAAAACCTGGAAGTTGCATCACCACAACTCTAACAGCTTTAAATGAAATCAGAAAATAGCTATTAAAATATCCACTATTTACTGCAAGTTGTTTTCACTGTCTGAGTGAAAGACAGGTTCCAGCCTAGGTAAGGCTGGTGGGCTTTGCCCCAGGCCAGGACAGAAGTTCTGCTCTCAATCTGATCATTGCACAAAACGATGGAGAAATTCTCTACAAAAGGAGCAGCTGCATCTCAGAGAGCAGTTTGATCCAGTTTCATTGGTTACAGAACAACATGACCAAAAGGCACCACAAAAAGCAGCTTGAGATTACTCAAGCATCTTTTACAAAGTCTTTTCTTTAGCACTACTGGTATTAGAACATGTCTCCAGCAGATGAGCATCATCCTACAGCAAGGCCTGGGAAATCTGAACCAGGAAAAGTACAAAACACCCCTGGTCAGACTGATGAAATGACATCAAATTATTTCAAAGGCTTTAGTATGGATTAACAGTATACACACACTGATACTATTGTAATTGTTCTGTCTCAATAGTATTTATCCATCCTGTTCTTATATATTCTGTTATTTATTTGGGGTGAACCTGTGCAGAGCCAAGAGTTAAAATTGATGAGCCTTGTGGGTTCTTTCTAACACAGGATATTTTATGATTCTGTGATCACATACTGTATATAGGAAATAATAAACCCACAACTAATGTTTTTACTTAATGGTTATCTCAGCAGCATAAAAGCAATGAGATGTTTATTGTAACATGCACACAAACTATGCATGCTGGAAGACAGGACTATGCACTGAAATTGTATTTTATACCATATTTTGTATTCCAAAAGATACAGTATCACTTTTATACGGGGCATTAATTAGTTCCATCTGTTGACTTTAGTATCATCTACAGTGCTAAAAGTCATGTTGAAATTAGCTCCAATAGTTCATGAAATAACACACTATGATAACAGGGGGATGAAAGCCAACAAATATGTTTAAATTTCTGTATTACAGTACTCAGCCAGACCAGTACTGGAAATCTTCTTTTACAACATAGGAAGGTATGAACAAGAAGGCAAAAATACTGGATCAGTGAAATCAGACCTTCAGAGGTCAAAACCTGGACTCCTTTGCACTGGTTTGCCCTAACACAGTGTCACCCTTAAGCTGGATATGTCTTCTGGGCAGGGTGTCACATGCTGCCTTTTGAGGAAAGGTCATCAGACTATCACATGCTGCCTTCAGATGAAAGGTACTTTCCATGTTGGTTCTCAGTGTCAGACATTTAAGTAATACTGAGCTCATATTCTCTCCCCAGTCCATGTTTTATGGCTGGCACACTTTCTGGGACCACCAGAAAAGATTTCCCATCCAGCCTGGAAGAAACTGCAGGCCAAAAACAGCATGGCAGAAGAACTTTTAGAAAAAAAAAAATCTCTGTCTCAGTAACCCATTGGTGAAATAAAAGCTTTGAGAAGATGGAATTAAAAAAATATTTTCTTCTATTTTAATCAGATTTTACTAGCAGGGACTCTCTGTAAATCATAGGCCTGCCAGTGCTGCAGTCAGCAAAATAATTTTCAGGGTGAGGAGTGGGACCTCTTGGCATTTGAGCAGGCAGAGGGCAGCTGGCTGGGACCCCAGCAGCACCCTGCTCCTTCAGGGTATAGCACACACACTCCTGACAGGCAAGAGCCATAAATAAAACTAGGGCAGGCAAAACTAGAAATCAAAGAATCTCCCTCCCTTTGACAAAACACACAAATAGCCTCACCCACACCTTTCAAATCATAGCATTTCAGGATTTATCTACGGACATTAAAAGAAAAGCCAACACACCACTTTGTAAGGTCACTTTTCATTTACTTTTTACATCTTTTTATCTTTGGCTAACCAAGGCTGTAAAACATCCCTTGTAATTCCACCACAAAACTATTAAACTTAAGAAATGAGGTAGTTAAAAAACTTAGGTATTTAAGAAAAGGTAGGCTTTTAAAAAATAAAACACCCTCCATCACTGCACCTAATTCAGGGGGTGTGGGGTCTGGTGAACACACACTGACACTCTGAATGCCAAGTGAGAAGCCAATATTTTGATTGTTGCTGCCACACATCATCACAAATCATACCCATGAGGTCCCAGAGGCAGAGTTAAATGCTGCCACACCAACGCAGACCCCTGGTGAGGTACATGCTGCCAGAAGCCTTTTATAACTCAGTGCCAGAAATTCTGTAATATATAAATTACTTGGTAGGTTTTTTTTCTGTGAAAGAGTTGCTACTGGTTTAATGGATGGATTTACGTCAATGGAAGGGGAAAAAAAGAATGAAAATATCTAACAGATGAAGGAATTTCATCTGTGCTACCATACCCTGTAATTGTTTTCCTTTGAAAGAAAAGATTCTGAAATCTAAGAGTCACCTTTTGGCAAAATACTCTAGGATATTTTTAACAACTATGTCTTAAAATAATTCCTTTTCCATGGGCAAAGAAAAAGATCTGTTTTGAGCCTCTGAACACATCACTGGAAGAACTCAATTTCCTCTTTGTGTGCTGAGGACACCTGCCTCCAGTCTTGACAAGAAGAAAAGCGTGGTCACAAAGAGGTGGGCAGCTATTAAATTAGGTAGCAATTAGTTCCCTGGTACAGGAACCAAGAAAGCCAGGAATACATCAACTATTAGCAGATTTACATATCAGCCCTTCTCACCTCCCTAAATATCTGCTGCCACAGGCTGCTGGGGATGTGTCCCTGCCAGCTTCATTGTCCTCTGTAAATCACACTGTCCCCTGCATAGATGCCACTTGATCAAACAGCTTCATCACACCATGTAATGTACTGTATTCACTTTGGGGAACACCATGTGAATACTGATTGGCAAAATTTGGCCCATATTCTTATTGTTACTAATTGCAATTTACTTCAGAAACAGACCCACTGATTTTGCTTTCCCAGCACAGCAATTTTTCTGGTTCTCTCTTCAATACTTTCACACACTTTTGCCAAACTTAGCTGCTGATCTCCAATATTTGAGGTAATGATCAGGTAATAAACTCTTAAATGAGCTAGTAACTGGGAATGAGTGTCAGCTGACTGGTTTTTTTCCCTCTGAAACACAGTCTTTATTTCTGTACTATGCACTTTCCACAATCACTTTTGCAATGTAGTCATCTTTTAAAGCCTGGTTTTAATTTTTTCCTAGTCATCTGTTTAAGCATCTCTCAGAGACAACTGGGGACTGGCATCTGTGATGACTCTTGCTGTGTCACTTTTCTTTGCTGCTGCCAACTCAGTATGTCTCACTATGCACTTTATTGCTGCCTATTAATTTTTAAGCTGGCTTTATGTCCCCTATTAACAGCTCATTTCTCAAAAGAGAAAAATGATGTTGTTGCAATCAAAAGTTTTATAGAAATACAACATGAACATCTGAAATGAGGGCAGAGGCTTGTTTCTGAGGGATTATATTTCCATCTCAAATTCCTTTCCTTCTTCTCCATACCGTTTGGATAACACATAATTTCAGTTCACAAAACAAATAAACCAACTAGCCAGGGTACTACCATGCATTATTCCTGAGGATGACAGAGGCTATTGGTTTGCATTGTTTTCTTACTGTCAAACTCCCTTTTTGCCTCCAAAAGGCAGGCCAATGTAGGTCACTTCTAATGAGGAGCCCTGTGTGTGGCTTTCCCCACACACTGCACAGCAATTGGACACTCAGAACTTCACATTCTCCCTGCATCATCACCATATTTGGTTTTTTTTTTTCAACTTTCACACAGTGAAGTCTCCTCAGCTGCCTCCTTAACTCTGAATCAGTGTGTGCCCTTGCATTTTACTGTATCATTTCCTCCAGCATTCATTATGCTGCAGTTAGCCTCTGGCTAGAAACTTCTTAAAACACGATGAAATTACTTGCTGAACAACATACAAGTCAATTGTAATGTAATTAAAGGATAGACTAATCTATTCCCTTGTTTGGTCATGGTATCTTGGTTAAGATCATCCAGCACATTCTCATATGGTGGATGTGAAATCTTTTGCTATAAGTTGTAAGCTCCTGTCCACAGCACCTCTTTTTCTGTGAAAGACACAGGAATTAGAAGAGCTGTTGTCTTTAGCTTTGCAAACACGAGGAATTAAAGTGGTACAAGCTGTTTTGAATCTAGTGTCTCCTCTCTGCAGTGCTTCATTCCCCAGGTATTTTAATGGATTTGCTATTGGGATGGGAGAATTTGAAAGAAACCTGGCACTTGCAGGAATATGCTCTCTCCTGGCTGGTCTGCGTGTTGGACTCCTGAATACTCCTCTGGAAGGGAAGACTTAAGCTCCCTAGAATTCACTCTGCTTCCTATCTTTACCCTGCTGTCTTTCTATTCCATTTTTCTCATTCCCTCCCTGTGCAGCACCCAGACTCTCCAGTCATTCCCCAAGGGGTGAGGCAAAGGCAGTGTTGCACGGAATGGGGCAGCAGAGCCAGTAAGCTCCTCTGCCAGCCAGGCTCACAAACTGAGTTACCAATATTTACACCTTTAAACACACGGGCTCAGCAGTTAATCCCATTTCTAAATCCTGCTCCTCTCTGCCCTGCACCTTGGGTGCAT
Source organism: Brachypodius melanocephalos (assembly GCA_013398615.1). NCBI lineage: Eukaryota > Metazoa > Chordata > Aves > Passeriformes > Pycnonotidae > Brachypodius > Brachypodius melanocephalos. The sequence continues at coordinate 8,567,568 of VZSR01003798.1, read as the reverse complement.
GGTGACAAGGGACAAGGACAGGCTGTGCCTGCTGGGAGAAGAGAGGATGGGACTGAGGGACAGGCACTGCAGAGGGTCTGGACCTCTGAGGACAGCAGCAGCTGCCTGAGGAAGCCTCTCCTGTGAGGATCAGAGCCCATCAGGTCAGTGCTGCATCAGGAGGAAAGGACTCATCAGGGTGACACTGCCCAGCCTGCCCTGTGCTCTGCCACAGCGGCGCTCACGGGGTCCAGCATCTCCAAGCTCCTCCACACACTGGCAATCCAACACTGCCCAGGGTGACAGGCTGAATGCTACAACTAACATCAAGCTTATGCAACCAGGTGATGACAAATATATAAGTGAAGTACCCTGTATTCTTAATCACTTCAAAATATTTTTATCGTTAGTATGAAATGTCAACATAAAGTAAAAAAAAGAACCCCAAATTAATCCAATATCTTCATACAAGTTGGATTTAACTGAAATTTCTCTGCAAGCCAATGTGAATCATATATGTTTGTCTAAAATGAACTGTTAGAACAGCCCCTTTGCTGAGCAGACAAGGATGGAGAGCTGTAAGAGTTACACATCCTTCATCACTGCCTTCCTTCTAGGGCCAAGTACCTCCATCTACTTGAGCTTCAGCTTATTTGTCCTTAAAGCAGACATAATTTATGCCCAAAGTGATGCTGTCACATTAATCCATCTGCTATTTGCCAACATACAGAAGAGTTTATTCTAATGAGATGTACAGAAAGCAGGACACCATCATCTGAAGCTGTCTATATTCTTCCTTACAGTTCTACCCAGTTTCATTTTAGCCTGGAAAAGTAGGTCGAAACACTAAACAGTAGTTGTTTGAAGGGAAAAATGCAACTTTTAACTTCTTTTGGAATAAACATCGGGGATTTTTTTCCCAACTAGCACTCTTAAAATGGACAGGCAGGGTCACAAGACTCTCCAGAGGTGAGTATGAAGGTAGCATCTATTCTTGACCTGTTCCTTAATCAGCAAAGATTCAATACAAGAGGAATAATTTATGTGGCCAGCAATTGATTCTTGCTTGGGAAGCCCCAGGGGAGAATTCTAATCATGGCAAGCTCACCTTCTTCTGGGACATGTAAAAACAGGGGACAGGGGGGCAACATTCCTTCTGAGAGTCTTTTGAGCAGGTGACAAAGCAAAGCTTGGGTGCCCAGCTTGTTCTCTGCACACACTTTGCAGTTCGGGTCAGGACCTCTGGCTGCGGCCATATGCTGCCCCTGCAGCTTCCTCCACCACATACAGTAATTACTTTGTTTTCATTAATTGGTCTTAATGCATGCATGCACACCCACAAATCAAGCGAGCCACTGCTGTGAGTGCAGCAGTTTTGGCTTGGAAGTCGCACTTGCCCGGGTTTCTAAAGCCACCATCAGCAGCACAAGCATCCATGGGGTGTGAGCGAATCCAGGGCTCAGCTTCCCCCAGCAGGGACAGGGGCTGTGTGTGCCAGCTGCAAACTGCAGAATTCCTGGGAATGAGCACACCGGCACAAACAGCATCGTGGTGGGGAGATATTAATGCTGTGCTAGTGTCAATGAAACATTACCATCAATTAAAGCAAGCAGTATGGCTGATTTATAAGCCAATATATAACCAAATATAGCACAGGAGATGTTTGGAAAAACAAGTATTTGAAACAGGCATGACAAATAGAAAAGCTTTATTAAGGGATGATTTCTGTGATCTCTATCTCCCAGAACAGTGATATTTTAACATCCTTATCCAAACAGGAACACAGATAAACAGGCTGTAAACTCATCTTGTTACCCTGTGGTTTGTGCTCTGACAGAAATGACCAATGGTTTTTGTACATGAGCAAATTGTTTTCATTTTTACCTCTGCCTGGGGTCTGCTAGAAGAAAGTGGTCACCCATCAAGTGACTTTGGAGGGACTAATCGAGGGATAAACGTAGTTTGTAATAAAAACAGCTGTCTCACCAACCTATTCAGACCAACTGATTTGGATTCCTACAGCAAATACTTGAGCACACTCTCTGGTAATGCAAAACAAATTAACAAAAAAGGTTAGGGGAAGAGCCTTCATGCCTAACTTGTCACCTAAGGCTGATGAACGCCAGCACGAAAGCTGAAGAAAATTAAGTAGCAAACTGTAAATAGTTCAGCCAGGCAAAAGTGAAAATGCAGCTGGCATTTACATTAAAAGCTATAGTCTCCATGTATCTGTCTCCTCGTTCCTTTCAGAAAGAACATTTTTATCACCAAAAAGGTCTTATCTACCCTATTACGGGTGGCTGTTTTAGATACTGTGCTACTGACTCAATTTGGACACCTAAAGTTCTTGGCTCACTTATCATGAAGTCAAATTCACCAGAGATAAAATCAATTAAGCTGGGCAAAATCACTTTTAGGGTGCCCTGTGTTTTTCCAATTCTCACAACAAGCCTCCATAACAGATTATACAAAAAATGGAGTATTTGAAATACATTTAGTGCAGCCCCAGTGTGTTCAGCCAGGGCTGGCAGCCCCACACCCCTCCACATAGAAACACACCAGGTACCTGCAGCCTCCTACCTTGGCTCCATCCACGCTGATAATCCGATAGCTGTTTCTCGTGCTGTCATAGAAGTAAGAAACAGTAACAGCCTGCTTGCTTGCAGGAACCCAATTCTTCTTCGTGCTGGGGTCAATTTGGAAGACATGGGCTCTGGTGGTGAAGATGGGCTGTTCTCTGGAATAGGGAGAAATGGATGCATGAGTCCGCGGAAGGTGGAATGTCCCAGCAGCCCAGCCTCGACCAGGCACATTGAAAGCACAAGGTAGAGAGCCCAAATGAAAAGACAGAGCAGTGACACTGCAGAGACATACTCCAGCCTTGAGTACCCTTCTTTGGCATCACCAAGTGACATTCAGCAACCTCAAGTTACTGCCACAGCCCAAGAAACAACTGGCTTTTTTTTCCCCATGTTAAACTACCTCAGTACCCATCCATTCCTCAAAAATATTTATTTCCAGGAAAGGACATTCATGTGCTTTCTTTCTCTCTTTCTTTCTTTCCCCATCCACATATTTTGCCATAAGCAACAAACCCCCACAGCTGGATTTCCTCCTGCTGACATGGCTGTGAACTGCTACCTACAGCCAGGGCCCCTCTGTGGGTGCACCAAGGACTCCAGTGACACACAGCCATGATATAATTACTGAAATATGAATCTCTCCTCAGAATCCCACTGTTCTGTGGATGTGCATGAAAATTTCATTAGATGCAAACCAGTCAATCACTCTGGGAAGTGAGGGGGGAGAAGAAACAGAACCAAACTCCAGTGTTGATACAGATATTGCCTTTCCAGCTCTCAGGGGGTGACGTGGCACCCCTGACATTCTGTTCCTTAACACCAGCCTTCCTCGGATGCTTTTTCTCCTCGAGAAGACTGTGCACACAATGGAGGGGTTGGGACTCAGATTTGCAAGGGCCAGTTGGATGCTCCACATGCCTATGGCCTTCCTGCCATAGGTCAGCAAAGCCCCCAGACTGGTTTTTGACTCCCTGAAGAAGAGGAATCGCCCCCAGAACACAACCTCCTGCATCTCCTGGTGTTGCCTCATAGTAATTAAGAAAAGAAGATGCATTTCTGTGGCTGTGCGTGCCCTGCTGCAGTTCTTGCTCCAAAGAGCCTGAGATTCAGCACTGGGAGCTGGTGCCACCATTCCCACACTCTGGAGCAGGATGGCAAAGCCAGCTGCACTGACACACCCCAGAGGCACAGCTTCAGCACAGGGAAAAGGTGCACTGCACCCCAAACTCCTCTGACCACTGAAGCACACAGAGGCAACTCTGAAACTGTGGCACTCAATTTTCAAGTGAAATGCTAAATTAGGTACTTTAAAAACCCTTCCCCACGGCCCTACAGAGCTCCAAATTGAGACCAATTATTCTGTCTTACTCACTTGTAACTTTTCTATGTTCAAGAAAGCACTTTACTGGTAGAGGAATGACTTCGTTTCCCAGGGTTCCTTTCCTTTTATCAGAGATTTATCAGCTTTTATGATGAAACATCAGCAATGCTAACTTGAAACTGCAGCAGCACATTCTGCATTCTGTGAGCTGGTGGTTCCATGAGGCTGCCAGCGTGCCCAGGGAGGCAGGAGCAGCAGCACTGCCAGCCGGGCTTGGACCCACACACGAAGGCAAAGAGAATCTATGAATATTTAAAGTCTCATGAATTTTAACCAAAATCGTTAATGATTGATTAAATACTCTTTAAAAAACCCCAACTGTTTAGAAATCAATTTGACAGTAACATCCACTGCTTAGAGTAGAGCTGCTTGAAAAGTCGAATATGAAAAGTAGAAAATCACACCTAATAATACTTTATTTGGTAATGTATTTTAACATGGAAAATGCTTGTTCATTATTAAACATGGCAAGCATGTTCTATAAATATAATTGCAATTTTCAAGTCATGGTTTTACACATTTTAGTCGACCTTTAATTTCTGTCCTTGCTTTGTATGAGTGGAATCTCAAATAAAAAACAACCACTCTCCTTTAATGTCATTAACCTTTTCTGAAAAATTTAAAAAGTAAACCACAAAATTCTCGAGCTAACTAAGTGCTCCACAGCTGTGTGAGATACAGTATCACTTTCTGGTTAATATACAACCATGCCAAATTTTACAAGTGTGTGACTAGCTGCAAGCCATGTGTTTTGTATTACTGTTCCTAATCAACGGGAATGAGCTCTCACTTAGGGAAAGTTCAAATTATTTAATTCAAATTTCCTTGTTTATCACTTAAATCATGAGCACAACCAGTGATTTAAATCACTTCAGCTGTAAAGAGTCCTGGCTGACTGGCAGCCAGCATCCTCTGGGCTGTGGCATGCCGGTGGCCAATGGAGCTGTGACACAGCGAGCTCTGGCTGGGCAGCCACGGATCCTGGATCCGTGTGTGGGGCCATGTGGAGCCAGCTCCAGACAAGGCACTGATGAATGAACATTCCTGCACTGCAGCAACCCTTTTTGCCAGTAAATAAAGCACAATGACTCACGTGGGTACCTGCAGAATCAGCACCCAGACACGTTTAAACACACCAAGCGCCCAGTGCACATCACGTGGATGCACTGACCATGAAGTAACCAGGACAAAATAATTTTTGTAGGATCTGGAACATCAAGTATATTTGTGACAGGAGCTCTGGTACTCCACTGGAGGCAAAACCACTAATTACACATTTTTTAAAACACCCACTAGCAGATCGCTTAAAATTTCTGGGATAAGGATTCCTAGTTTACAGCACAGAATTATTTGTGCTCTCCCCACACTAACTGTAGACAACTTTGCATTAACTGTCTAATTTGTCAATTGAAATAAAAATATTTTTTTTAAAAGCACATGTCCTCATGTATCTGCCATTTGGTGGAGGATGCACATGCCTGCAGACATCAGCGCAGAGATTTTGGAACATGGTGCTTCCTGCCACAGCCCAGCATCATGCACACATTGAGTTTATAATACCTGACAGTGCCAGAAGATCTGCTGTGATTTGCTGTAACGACTATTAGATAATGAGGATCTCTCAAGAAAGAAGAGTAGATGCAAATGCAAAATCCCACTTTGTGACATATCCCCCATTACTGGTCACGATACAAAAAGCTGTATTTGCTAAACACAACATGATAAAATTGGTGCCAACAGTTCAATTTGGATTGAACACTGCTACTAGTGCCTGACAGTGCAATGACAAGAATTAATCCTCTATGTACATATATTGTAGTTTGGAGTGCCATTTGTATCTATTTCAATCAGGGATGGACATTTTTCTCCTATTTGAAATAACTCATTTTGATGAAAGTCCAGGCAAGTTATGACACCTAAAAATTACCTGTGAAAATAGTTTATCTAGTTATAACTCTACTCACTTGTGTATACATGCACATCTCAAAACTTGGAAAAACAACCAACCCCTCTCCCCAAAACACCAAAACTGAAGTAAAGACGGGCCTGTGATGAAAACATTACTGCTGTGGGGAGACGTTGCAGTTCATGGTGTCACAAACAGCACTGAGCACAGTGGTAGCAGTTTATACACAATATTAATCTTTACTCCAAGCAAAAATTCATTATCCTCCAACCTGTTACCTCTATGCATTCAACACTTGTGCCACCTTGGATCAAATCTTTTCAGAAAAAAAAGGAGAACCACACAAATTAGTTTCTTAATGATGACTGAGGACAAAGTTAAAGGACCCCTTCTGACCTCACTGCACACACTCCAGTCAAGACAAGTGCAATCCCCCTGTGCTACAGCAAATTCAGCTGTCTCAGCCTGAGATCCTGTCACCTCAAGACCCATCACTGCCCAGCTCATGGCTGGGGTCAGGGACCAGGACAGTGGCCTGGCCCCACTCAGCACAGGCAATAGGCAGAGCTGGGGAGAGGCAGACGCTAAATCTGTGCAATTTTTGGACATGGTAGCAGCAAACTGGCATTATGAGACAGGCAGTTTATTCCCTTCCCAAAGTGCCATATGCTAACTAATCCAGGTCACTCAGATCTCATCAGCTGCCACGGGCAGGTTCTGGTGCCAGCTGCCAGTGCACACAACCAGCAGAGCAAACGAGAGCCAGTTTTAACCTGCAAGGGTGCAAAACTCAGCATGAGGAGAGCAGGTGGGTAATGGCTCCATTTTACACCTGAGGAAACGGCCATGGAGAGCGAGATGGCATCCCAGGATAACAGAGCCACCAGCAAGCCTGGAAATAAAATTCATCACCTCCTTTCCTCTCTGCAGCTCTGCTATCGCTGTCATTGCAGGGCAGTTCTATACTGCATCTACCCAGGGAAGTTTTTGACTCTGTGAATTCAAAAGGCTAAATCAACAGCTGAATATTCACCACTCAACAAAAATGCATTAATAGTCTGTACAGAGCAGAGAGAAGCTCCCAGTGCATTTGACAGCTGCTCCTCCACACTGTGGAGGAAGGTGGGATGGGGTGCCTGCAAACCACCCCCCTGCAGCTCCCATTGGTCCTGCAGTGCAAACAATCCTGCCTCCTCACACTTATTTCCACAGCAAAAATTGCTTGTAGGGATGGAGACATAACCCTGAGCAACACAGGGCTGAGAGAGAGGGAGGATTTACTATCAGTTGTAAATGGGGATGGGAGAACTGGCTTAGAGTGATGGGCTGGGCTAGCAGGGGGAATTGCATCCAGGTTTTGTTGCTCTTTTTCTCTATAAAAAACTCCAAACATGCAGGCACCTCTGAAAGCGCCATTGTCAGTACTTGCCCATCCCAAGTGGCATTCCCTTCCAAAAGGGTGGAAGGTACAGGGAATGACTTCTGGAAAACCCAGCCTGCTGGGACAAAAATGACACTGCCCCTAAGAGAGAACAAGAAACTAATAGCTAATATAAAAATAAAATTTGCTCAAACTCTTTCTTTTCAGTTGTGAAATTCCTATTTTACAGGCAGACCAAGCGCCTCATGATGTGGTTGAAGTGCTGAATCTGGCAGCAGTGTTAATCAAGAGCAAGGTCATGCAACTCATTCAAATACCCAGTCATGATTCTCTAGTGCCCACTTGATATTAGATTTGATATCAACTCACCTGCAGAAATATATGAAATTTGTGCAAAAAATTCCGTCTTTTTAGTTCTCTTCATTTACAAGCACTATTATTTCAACAGAATATAATTAGCAAAAGTGCTTCCTGCATTTTTAGGGAACATAATAGTTCCAGTTACTTAGAAAAAAAAATTACAATAAAACTAGCTAGCTAAAGAATTGTCTGTTAAAAGCACAGGCATCAATTAAACTCATTTTTGATTTGCAGCTCAGTAAATCCAAAAGAATAAATCTTCAGGACAAAAGCTCTCAGTATAAAAATCACTGTAACATCTGTGAGGTCTCACAACACCACTGCGCCTTTATGAAGCCAAGATCCAAATTAAAAGGCTTCACTTGGGCACTGAGGAAGCTCACACTTTATTTTGGGGCCATCTCCAGAGGTCTATTAACCTTTCAAGACACTGTGAATAAACTCATACAGAAGTGACAGGAACTGAGAGAACCCTGAACTGATCCTCCACAGGTAACGTCACTTATTGGAAAAAAACAAGTTGAGGCACACGTGTGGTTGTGTAACTGATCATTTCAGAGATTTTTTTTTTTCTGAGAAGACGTTTAAAGGGGATCCGTAAGTCTGTACCTCAGTAATGTTATTTGCTAAAGTGTGAATTCAAACCCTGCAAATTGAAAAAAAATACCGGTACTCTGTGTACACCCAGCACCTCTCCCATCCTCGTGACAAATGAAGCTGGATCAGCACATGAACAGCCCCCCCAAAGTCACCCTATTGCTCTGGATTGGTTAAAAATTACATCCTCTGTATTCACCCCAGCTCCAGTGGAGTTAATGCTTTCAGCACAGCCTCCTCTGTGGCACAATGTTTGCATTGTAATATTTCAGGGAGAAATGCCATTGTAAATTGAAAGTGTAAACCCTGGAGTGGAGAGAGCAGGTCTGTAGGAGCAGGAGCACATTCCCTCCCTGTGCCTTCCCTGCAGTCCTGGCACAGACCAAGGGCACAAGGGGACACCCCAGATGCCCAGCTCTGGATCATGGACATGCCTGCATGGACCAAAGTCTACCCCATGCAGCTGGCCTTGGGAAAGAATTTATTTTGTATTTATAAACAAGCAGAAAATTCCTTCAATGCAGCAGTGGAATCTCTACTACTACTTTTAATCCTCTGTACTTCTGCATGGCAGAAGGCTCAGGGTACTTTGGGGTTGTATGGGCTATTTCACATCTATTTACAAAATGAAGAGACTAAATGTCACAGGATACATGATGAAAACACATGGAACCTACAAGCAGAAGGCTGGAGTGAAATACCATGTGTGTGCATGTAAAACCCACTGACACCACCAGGGCAGCATCTTTATGACTTTCTCTCCTCCCATGCTATAGGAATTTGCATGGCTGATGAGGATATCTTCACACAAAGCAATCCGAAAAGCTGATTTCAATCAGTGGCGTAATCAAAGCCTCAGTATTGCAAAATAATATGATTAAACACTCCATTATTTCAAACGCCACAGCACTAAGCAGATCCTTGGAGGGGAGTGCTTTTGTGCACTAATCCATGCATGTAATTATCGATATGCTTTCCCATGCCCTATTCAAATGCTCTCCCCTGAGGCTTTTCTTCCACTTACACTAGGGGAGGAAAAAAAAAAAAAAGCCAATCAGTTCAGTTTAAAGAACAAGTTGTATAACTCTTTTTGATCTACTGCCTGAAGGATCAAATAAGGAATTCTACCAGCTGTAACATCAGAAGCAAACGATAGGGCTCTGCTTGTCCTGGTGGCCACCACCACGTGCCAGCAGCACGGGCAGGACACTCTTGTGCCCTGTGCTGGCACACGCTGCCACCCTGGCTGCTGCCAGAGCACCTGGGGTGACAACACCCCCAGGTATGAGCACTCCATGACACTGCAAGGAAAAGGGTACCTACAGATGCCTTAATAATACAAGGCTGCACGTCTCCAATGAAACTTAAGGATGTAGAAATGAAAAGCAACTAAAGGATAAGCAATTTGCTGTGTAAGGGATTAGAAAGATGCCAAGCAATGCCCACACCGGGCTTTCAGTGCATGTATTGACTTGCCTGTGCTGAGAACACCACCAGGCTGGCAACAGCACTGTCATGTTTAAATGGATTTGATCCTACCAGCCTCCTTCTAGAGCAAATCATCCAGAAGACAAAAATCACCAAATGTGGTCAAGAGCACCAAAGACTGTGTATTAAAAACAGGAAGGAGAGGTTCCAGTGCAAGCACAGGCCCTGTGCTCACAGCCAAGGACACCACAGCTGCAGCTGGGCAAGGGCAAGGTGCTGGGCACGGAGAGGCATGGATAAAGCCAGCCTCAGTCCCCACCCAATGCAGTTCATATTAATCTGAAAAGAAGCAGATTCGCTTTTTTTGGCGATTTTAACAGACTAATAGAACCTAACAGAGTGCCTTGGGTGCTGCTTGCAGGCAGTAGCAGCTCTCTCAGGAACTGGGGGGACACAGACCCTGGCACCCGTGTATTTCCCAGCAGCCAATAAGATAACAGAATGACACATTTCTTCTGCTTCAAGTTAAAAATACAAAGGAAATTTCAAACATTTAGAAGCTAACATTATTCACTTTGATCTTTAAAAATATAACACCATCTGTAGCTGTCAGATTTACAGTACAGATCTCAGATATGTACATTATTTGTTGGTATAAAAAGCTGTCAGCAGCCCTGGTGCAAAAGTGAGGATTCTCTGGCAATCTCCTGAGTTTCAGAGAGAACTACTAACCTGAAAAACTTAACCAACAGGTTATTCACAAGCAACACAGTATCTACAAAACAAAAAAATCACCATTTCCCTTGCCACAAACAGGTAATATTGGGGGAAGCTTATCCCAGAACTTCCTGATCCTCAATAACCACCTGTTTGTGATCCCCACAGACCTGTTCCCTGGGCACATCTGATTTCTGCATGTCAGTGCTTCCAACATGGGAAGTTACGTACAGGTTATACAAAGTGTGAGGTATGGAAGGATTTAATTTCAAGTACCAGCATTTTTCAAACTACACAGGTTCCATAGCTAAAAAGCAAATATGCCTAAAAAAATTACATTTTCCTGTCAGCAGAGTCTCAAAAATCAGTGTGGGCTGGCTGAAAAATTGTAGAATAAACAAAACACAGCACACACGCCTTTTATAAACTTATTATGCAAGATGAGTTTGGGTAATATGCAAAACCAAATAAAACATTCAAATTATTTTCTGGATATGCATTAGCTATTCCAAATCTAACCCCAGTTTTAAGGAGGTGACAGTCCTGAGGGGCCAGGCTAGGACACAGGCCAGGAGAAAGATTGGCAGGAGCAGTCAAACGTCAGCACCCTTATAATGTCAGATCATTAACAGCTTTAAAACCAAAAGGCCTTGACCTTTTAAAATATATTCACTCTGCTGAAGAACTCTCTTCTCATTTTTCTTAAGTCAAACAGAAAACCTTGGAAATACATTCTTACATATATGATGCTAGCAATAACTTTTCTCATGTTTGTAGTATTTAACTTTTCGTGCCTTGGAAATTACCCACAGTAGGAGAAGACATAAATTTTTCAATTTTTTTTTTTGCCCATGATACACTCTGTCCTACTGGTATTTCTTGATTGAAAGAATGCACATAAATCTGGCTTTGCCTTATGAAATTAAGGTCTACTGGACATTAAAAAATCCAATTAGTGCTACAAAAATTAACGCATACCATTTCCTCAGTCTCATTTACACTAATACAGACTTTTTTTCCTTTCTGTCAAGGGTGAAGGGCGCAGCTGAACGATGGGAGTTTTTCCATCTCATTTATATATTGATGTAATAAGGGCAGACAGGTAGGCCTATGCAAGTGCTGATTCTGTCAGCAGCCCAAGTTGCCAGGACTGTGAATATTGTCACTTATAGATTGATAAATGGACTACATGGACTAATTGTATTCCAGCGTCTCTGGACAGATGGCAAATCTTACAGCCATATGGTGATTATTTCCACCGAGCTGAAAGTATATTAACACTTACCAAATGTTTAAAATGATGAGATGATCTAAAATAATTTTTCCGTGAATGGAGATGAAAACAATGGTCCGGGCTGGGCGGGCAGGCAGGGCTGGGCTCTGTCCCAGGATTCCCGTTCGGATCCGGCTGCAGGGCCCGCGGGTATCGCGGTTATCGATGGAGCCGCCTCTGTGCTGGGCCCTCAGCTGGAGCACAGGGCTCTGTGAGCACAGCGTGCCTCACTGCAGCTTTCTGCATGGCCCCTCTTTAGTGCCACTCTCTGCCGGCTGCCCTCGGAGCTGGTGGCACTGAGATATGCACTTCCTTTTCCTGCTATTTCTCATTCCTTCTCTTCTTGCTGGTTGAAAAGACGCAGAAGCTATTGTCCTACTTTTAAAGGTAGCCAGATACCCAGCCCTGCCCCCTGAAAATCCAGTGGAGGACTGCCTAAACCCCAAACACAGGATCTCTGGAGTAGGACTGACTCGGCAATGTGCACCTGCAGCCCAAAAATCCAACCGTATTCCGGGCTGCATCCCAAAAACAGGACAAGGGAGGTGATTCTCCCCCTCTGACCTGCTCTCATGAGACCCACCTGAACTACTGCATGCAGGTCTGGATCCCCCAATGTAAGGAGGACATGAAGCTGCTGGAGTGAGTCCAGAGGAGGACACACAGATGATTAGAGGGATAGAGCACCTCTCATCTGGAGACAGGCTGGGAGAGTTGAGTTTTCAGCCTTCCAGTACCTAAAGGGGCTACAGGAGAGCTGGAGAAGGATTTTTTTACAAGGACATGTAGTGAAAGAACAAGGTGGAATGGCTTTAAACTGAAAGAGGGCAAGTTTAGATTAGACAGGAAGAAATTCTTCCCTTGGTGAGGTTGGTGAGGCACTGGCACAGGTTGCCAGAGATGTCGTGGATGCCCCATTACTGAAAGTGTTCAAGGCCGGGCTGGATGAGGCTTTGAGCAACCTGGGGTAGTGGAAGGTGTCCCTGCCCATGAGGTTGGAACTAAATGATCTTTAGATGCCTTCCAACCCAAACCGTTCTATGACTGTACACGCACTAAATGCATTTTGCTGTCCCCATGTCTGTTCCTAAAAGAGAAATCAGCTGGGAGGGGACAGAACTACGCCCCAGCAATCCTGTGAAACAAATCAAACCAGCTGAACAGTGACCAGAGGCTCACCCTGCTCACTGCCAACCCCGTAACCATTGGGAAGTTCAGCAGTGCTGTTTCAGCACCGAGCAGGTGAGCACGTTCACCAACTGCACGTGGAACAACACATCAGGCAGAGACACATCCCTTTATGAGATTTATCCAGCAGTGAATTCACCCTTCAGAACAATGGGAGAATACACACAGGAGAGCTGATCCTCTTCTGCTCTAAGTTACTGCTTATTTATACCAAACAAATGCGAGCAAAATCAGCTCAAATTCTCTACAGACGTTTATGCCAGAATAATAAACCCGTATCACACAAGTGAAATGATTTTTTGCTTTGCTTTCAGAACAAAATTCTGAACATTTGTTTGTTTTAAAATAGGATTGAAAATAACGTTTTGTGTTCTGCAGTAATTTGTTTTGCATGCACTTTCATGATAGGAAAATCCTTGCTAGTGGAAACAACCATCTCCCTTGCTAGGGGTGAAAAAAGTTCATGTATCGGTTTTCCCTATTTGCCATAAGTAAAACACAGCAAGTCGAGCTGGAAACTGCACTCTTCGCAGTGCCTGTGATCTAAAATTAATGCCTGGTGTTGGTATGCAGAATGGATCAAGTACTTGCTCAGCCACTGAGGACAAGGTGCCAACTGGTGAGAAATTCTTACTATGCTTTTCACACATTCACACTTTAACACCTAAAGCATTAAACCGACTTCATTTTAAAGGCCTCTTTTGCAGGTCTCCCTAAATACAGGGGGTTTTAGGAGGCTTTACTACCCCCGAAAGGGAGCAAAAGAACATATAAGCTGCCCATTTCTCCCTAGACAACACAGACTAGCCCTGTGTTTTTCCATGTGCCTCCCAGCCAACACTGACCCGGGTCTGGAGCTGCTGCCACCCTGGGCTCCAGCCAGGCTGTCCCCCCAGGCAGCAGCTCCAACGTCACTACAGGGGAAGGAGAAGTGCCAAAAAGGAGATGGAAAAAGAAAAGAAAGAGGGGAAAAGTAACTTAACTCCAAGGTGCAAAGTCTGGACCACCCATCTGACTAACAGAAATCAGCTGTTCTTCCATGGAATAACAGACAGCACTGGACTATCCCAAACCATTCCCAGTGGTTGCATGTCTATTTTATCTTCTGGCCAATAATTCAGAGGTCATCCTTCAAAGCAGCTGAGCATAAAATCTTCCCAGCACAACCTCATGTCACTTGTGCTAATTTAACAGTTATTGGGAAGGGTGTTGGAGATCACTGCAATATTACCTCGGTATTTCACAAGAGAAACCATCTAGAGTTGCACAATATTGCTCTCCCTCCAAAGGACAAGGATGCCAATTCATAAGGCAGGGAGGAAAGACCAAGTAGGGAATGCAAAGTGGATTAGATATTTTGATTCCTTTCCAAACTCTAAGCTTAAAATATAAAAAAAACTTTGGCAACTTCTCCCCCATAGAATTTGAAATGCTAATTTCTAACTCAATGGAGAAAAGTTCTTGCAAAGATCTGAACAATAAGTATGCAGGATTATTACTCAGCAGCTGAAAAATTCAGAACAGACCTTCCCTGTAGAGAAAAGCAGGTAACCACAAACACAGGAGAGGTGTCTACCCCAGCCCTAGGTCCAGGTGATGAAGGAAGCTGTCCCTACAGCCCTCTGCAAAGCCACAGGTTTTGCAGAAAATTCTGGGGAGGAAAAGCAGGGCAAGAGGGATCGCTAGGAGCATCAGGCTGCACACTACCACGTCCTTGAAGGCTGATGCACCTCCCACAATATGCGGGTTTGAAGGTCTCGGAAAACACATGCTCAGAACTTTCTGTCGGGGGAAAGCCATGGAGGATCACATGGAAACTTTAAAGACATTATTTGTCCTTCGGAGCTCTCAAAAGACAAAGTGGAATTTCACATTGTGCATTCCCATTCCCTTGCTCCAAAGCGCACAGGAAGGTGAAAGAGCCACAGAGGGGAAAGAAAAGTTCCCCAGGGAAACATGGATACAGACACACCTCTGGATCTGCCTGGGAGATGAGCAGCCTCTCCGTCTACCCCAAATAACTCCTAAACCAACAATTCCCTCACTGGAGCGTGGGATCTAGTCCTTGCTTCACAGCTATTGTGTTTCATTGTAACTGAGATTACAGACTCAAGCTTTCAACTCTATTCCCTTGAATTTGGGTGGGTGTAGTGAAGTGACAGATCCCTGTTCTCAGTCAAGCCAGTTTCTGTTCTTCTTGAAAAGGACCATAAACCAAATTAGATGCATTTTTTATGAATGAGCATTTTCAGAAGACACTTTAAATACAAGTTTATGAGGAACACCTCTATAAACAACAGGCAACAGAAAATTATCTGTCTCCTGTAATGGACTATGCATGTGACAAACAGCTGTCAAACATAAAATAATCATGAAAAGAGAGAGCTCTCATTCACCTGTGTGCTGTAAAGTTTTAGGCAACTAAATCTCCTTTAATATTTCTTAAAAGAATAAATTTGCCCCTATTGCAGCTGGAGGAGAGGGGATTATTATGACAATCACTGAATTTAACATGAACATGACCTGAGTGCAAAGATACTTTTATCTCCTCCTTGTACAGCCAAGGGCAACAGTTGTGCCCTTGCTGTACACTGTGCCCATGAGCACTGCCCACTTTCTGTCCTGCCTGGCAGAAACCTCCTGCCAAGTTAGGGAGGAATATTTCAGCTTTTGAGGTTTTTTATCAGGGGTTTGGACCACATGAGGGTGTAAGAAGTAGGGATGCTACCTGGAAGGGCAGTGCTTAGGTACATCCTATGTACAGATCGCACAAGATACAGACTCAGCACAAGAACTACTAAGAGAGGAGGGAAAAAATGAAAAAAGGGAACTGTTTATACACTGTGATAGTGTTTAAGAGAGTGGGTGAAGTGGGTGAGACCTCCCCTTTTGTATAAAGGTGGAATGAGATTAAACTGACCACCTTGTGGCTCTCAAGTTGTGAAATCCCACTTCCGTGTCAGGACAAGGTACATAGTGGAAGAATAATCTGAACTGACAGCTCTGGGAGAAAGTTAAAGTAATAAGGACTGACGACATCACCTTCAGGGTTGGCATCACATCATCCTGCAAGCCAGAAACTGCTCCATCCCAAATGGTAGGATCCTCCAAGGGCAATTGTCATCAACTCTCTGCAAGCCAAATCTGCCACTTGGAGGCATGGAACAAGTTTTATATCTGTAATTCATACAAACTCATCTATGTGATGTGTAGGACTTGGGGTGGTTGGGGGACACAGGGACAACTGCACTGTTGCCATCTTTGCACCAGTGTCTGAACTACCCACCAGAACAGAGCTCCTGCCTCCTCTTTAGACATCACCATCTGTGAAATAACTGATAAAAAGGTGTCAGACTCTCCCCACATTCCCCACGCATCCTCCAAGCAGCTCGGTGCCCCAGCACAGCCCTGAGTGGGGACATTCTGCACTTCTCATCTCAGAGAGCTTCTCCATCTATTTTCAAATGCTCTTACTGAGCATTTTCAGTATCACAAAACACTGTATGTTCCCACAAACAACTGCAGAGAGACATTTTACATGTGTGCCACAGATTCATAGTGGGAAGCTGCAATACAAAAGCCTGATAAAACCAGGGAATGAAACAAAGGCAACAACAAAGTGCTGCTGTTACAGATTACAGAGCAACTCAGCAACAGCAGAGAACTTGAGTCACTCATTGCAACACAATTAATATGAGGGGAGACTCTGCACCTTGGAGTACTACCTTTCGAAAAGACAAGCTTTGAGTACTCCCCAGCTCTGGCTACACTGTCCTTCTTTCAGGGATGAAACAATGAGTAACTGAAAATACTAAAAATAAGATTCTCATACCTCCACATATAAAATTAAGATTTTCCTTCACAGAAGATTAAAATTTTGTATTCCACCCCCCACAATAAATACAGTGGTTCCATATCTGAGGAGAATCTATTGCAAAGCGTTAAGCAAACAACAAGTATTTATTCAGTAAGCACTCATACAGCACCATTTCACAGTTTCACAAGGAAGAATCCTCAGTACAAGCAGAAGCAGCTTTATGAAAAAATATTTTGCAAGCTGGATACATATTTTAAACGTATTCCACAGAGGCCTTTGCTGTCTTGCTGCACTGAGGTACTAAACATTGCCTGATAAGAATGCAGTTGCAGGATTATTACTATTATTATTATAATAATGAAAATGCTAATGGGGAACAACACTGGCAGCTCTGGAGGGCTCTCCCAGGCCTCTTGATGCATAGGCAGAAACGTGCAACTTCTACAGAAATTTTCTTTCTGAATTGCAGAAGGGTTCGAGTTTCTAAATCCTGTAGGCTGCAGTGGAACTTCCAGATGGAAAGGAAACAGTTGGTCCCTTCAGGAATTCTTACAATCTTGCATTTTGATAAGCCACGTCAAATAAATAAAATCAGATCAGTGCATGGAGGAGGCAGTAAAGGAGGTGCCACTGAAGGGAACAGGTTTGCACAGTAAGCAGCACTCACTGCTCTCACACCTCCATCACCCTCTTTTCCCTCATTCCCCTGTCTCAAATCTGCTCGCTCTTGCTCCATGATAAAGCCACTGTTGTTTTGCAGCTAAAGCTCTTGCTAGCCTTCATACATGAAGCCCACAAATCCTAGAACACCTACACAGCAGAGCCTCCTGCTCCCCTATGAGTCATTAAGCAGGCTGTCCCGCTTGCTGATGTCAGCCAGCAACATCCATTTTTTAAAAAACAAAACCAAAAACGCCTCGAGCATCAATTATTTAAAATATTATCTTAATTTTAATCCTGACCCCAGTGGCAAAATTACCATTACGAAGCAATTCCAAGTGATGCAGAGAGTCCAACAGCCTCTAATAGTTGCTACGTCAATGAGGAGTAAGCAGGCAGCTCCTCGTGTCACACATGAGCTCAGCACAGAGCATCCGAGCCGGCAGCAGCGGGCAGATTTCTCTCACAAACAGGCAGAGAGCAGCTAGGATGTGTCACCAAAAATACAATCAAAGATCAACTGCATCATCCAATCTCATCCTGTACATTTTGCATGAGTGTGTATTACACAAGCCCTACTCACACCGTCCCTAACCTGTGCTGGGTGGTGCGTGGCTGTGGCGCAGCAGCAATCTTCCCAGATGCTAATTGTCTATTCCTGCCTAATTGCTCTTGCCATTAAAAGGGCTTCTTTAATGCTCAAGCTTAAACACTTCCTGTCTTCTTTTGAAGGCAGTGCCCTTGTCACATTCTGAGGTTTAAGAACAGGATCATCAGCTATTTACAGTGTACAGCTGAATTATCAGAGAAACATAGTTGAAATATGTTCCTCTGAGCACATTCACGTCCTAAAGAAGCATGACCAAATCACAGGATAAACAAGTCACAGGCTGTATTTGCAGTGCACAGAGTGCAAAAGGAGATGGAGAGCATTCAAGGTGAAAGCAGACAGAGATCTGACCATGTAGCAACCTTGAGGAATGAAGACTTTCCCACTCTGCACACACCCTATATCACAAAGTCAACAGGAAAACCAACAGCTGATTCAAAATGCTTACGCGTCCCTAAGTGTATGTTCATGGGTGAGACTATTTATCTTAGGCACTGCAATAACAGAGCCAAATGAATGAATAAAATGAATACACAGCACTGCAGAAAAGCTAGATGCAAAACCAGGCTGATACCCTTGCTCTTGGGTTCTCAGCAAACTCACTGTCCTCTGCCTGGTTCAGTCATGAATATGTTTGAACAGTCTGAGACACTTGATCACATCCTGGATCAGTTAAAAATATTCAGTATAAAGGAACTGAACATCAAATAATTCTTTTTCATATTTCAAATTATGTCTTTGTTATCAGGAGACCTACTCACCATTCTCTTTTCAAATAGAAAGAAGGACTTGAGGGACATCCCAGCTTTGTGGAGAATATTTTATTTATAAGATTTTTCTCAAGTGATAATTAAATTAACAGCAGTAATTAATTAGGTTAGCAGCTGAAAGCAACTTAACTATGATGACTCTCAGCATCAAGTTTTCTTTCTGGCCACTCTTTCTACAGCATAGTCTACATGAGCAAATGTCTGAGAAATTTGCAGCAGAACACTCAAACTAGTTGTGGTACTGGCAGATTTCTCCTCTCATAATTTGGTGAATTTATCTGTAGCAGACCTTATAATCTCAGTTATGTGCATCTGTCTGCAGTGCCATGAACTCCTCACATAGTTGTGAGAGGCGAAGTCACTTGGACAAACACTGTTACAGGTTTGTTCGCTCACCTGAATACAACCAAACCAAAACTCTAAGCACTCACAAATCATTATGAGGACTTAATTATTTGGTCTTTTTTTTTTTCTCTTCCACCCACCCCACCAAGCTCCCTGCCTCTCTAACCTTACATAAATGAGTTCAACATAAGCAAGGGACTACACACTCCTTAGAAAGTCAATGGAGTTTCCCCACCATTTCCGTGAACCCAAATACTGCTCCAGAACAAAAAGTTCTCTGGACCTGACTTTTCCACTGATTTTTGTACAGACACCCGTATTTGTACACAGACACGGCATTCTCCAAGTCAGAATAACATCCATTTATATTTACCCTGCAAAATGGAAATAGCTATGTCAGGAACCAAGGCTGTGAAGAATCAAGCACCCCCAGCCAGCTGCTTCAAAAACCACGAGATGAACAGCCTCAGCACCTATCAGATCTCAGTCCCCTTCCCTGAACACCAAAACCACCACCAGCTAGATATAATCTGCCCCCCCTGAGCTATGCTGGGGACCAAACTGAAGCTGCTGACCTTAAAATCTCAAAAAAAGACTCCCTGAGCTCACAGTACCAACTCAGCTGTGTTCAAGCACACTGTTGTCCCAGCCCTGCTTTCAGGGACCCCAGAGTGCAGTGACAGCCAGGTGCCATTCTCTGCCTGCCCCTCCCAGGGTCCCAGAGCCTCGCCTTCCCTGGTAGACAGATGGCCTGGCCAAACTTTGGAGGGAGCCAGAGAGAGACTCCCGTGGATTTCAGCGGGAGCTGGATGAGAGCCAAGGTGAATTTCCTCTGCAAAACACTATTCCCTGCCATGGAGCTTCTCAGGCAAAGCTTATCACCATGGTTTCTAAAGTACTGCTGGTACCAGAAAGTGAACACCCTCCAAAATTACTGCCTTCTTATAGCACGAGCTTCACCACATTTTCTACTTCGTTTATCTCCTTCATTCCTCACCCTCACATTAGTTTTTGCCTTTTACTCCCCTAATAAAGCCACGTGTTGGCTGATGGACATTAGTACTGCTGACAGCAGAAGGGAGGAGAGCAAGGCAGACTTTCCTCATCTCTTAAATGTCAGTGCATAATAAAAACATCACATATGGCTGCCCTCAGTAATACAGCCCCATGCACCTTTCCATAAATGTATCACAGGGGGAACACAGTTTTGTTCAAGAGACCAACCTCCTTAGGATGAGGTTACTTCATTGCCTGATCCAGGCTTGGAAACTCACCTTTTCCAAACTTCCTGGTGCTTGGCTCAAAGCTTACCTGGAGAGGTATGGACAGATCCCAGCTGGAGGGGACTAAATTATCCCACCAGCCCCTGAGGAAGCATCCAAGAGAAGACATCTCATGTCAGCCAAAAGAAATGTGTGCTGTGAGCTAGTTCACCATTAACCTGTACAGCACACACTTCTACATGGTTGTGCAGCTTTCTGCAATAATTTCTAGCACTCAGAGGCCTGACTGTCACTTTGATATGATTTATAAAACAGAATTAAAATACAATTTTAATTCCAGAGGGTATTTAAATCGGTCGAGTTTTAATCCAACAGATAATATAAATAACAGCTTCAGCAGTGAAGAGATTTACAGGTCTAATCCAAACTGGATACTTGTCACACTCCTCATAACAGGAATTTTTTGTAATGGATAGATAAGGAACTACAAAGATACTAAAGAAATTAAAATAATAAAAGAAATTAGGCACAGATGCAACAGCTATCCAACACCTTCTTAAATCAGCTAATACTAAAACCTCAAGCATCCTTGTAACTATAAATTTAACTTGGACTACTTAAACTGAGGTCACACTGAGTCAGACCACAGCTATTAGATGAGTAGGTACAGCCCACTAACATCAGAGACACTTCCTTGATTGTGTCAGCCCTTGGCTTGCAACAGCAAGAGACAAAGCAGGAGGTATTTTCAGACACTGATTTCTGGAAATGTGTTACATTGTGTTTTTCAAATAGATGAAGTTAAAGCTCTGAGAGGATTGAGGTAACAGCAGCTATCAGATATGCTGGGTAGAAGAAAGAAGTGATTTGGGAAAAGATTCACTACCTTTAAAGTAGACATTTGTCCAGCAAGATTATTAACAGTGGCCTGACCAAAAATACAGTGGTTTTCAGTCAGCAGTAACTTTCACATCGACCTTTATGGACACTGGAGCAGATTTTTTTTCCGGTCACTTTTTTACAACGTTGTTTTCATATGCCCTGTATCACAGGCATTAGTTTTTTTAAAAAACACGTAAAATGCTTTTGTAACTACCTGGCTTGCCTAGTAAGTTGAACTAAACCAATAGTCTAAATAGCTCAGCTCACAGCTAATAAGCAATTTAAATAGCTTTGCTTTGCTAAGCTCAAGTAGCTGTATCAGGTTTCATAGCACCATCAGTCACTGCCAAATCCATAGGCAGCATTTAAATGAATCATTAGCAATGGTCACCTCCAGGAAAAAGAAAAAAGGAAAGTAAAAGAAAAAATATTTTAAGAGCTAAGAATCAAGTCATTGTCACAATTTCTATGAGCACATGCCCCATATGTGACACCAAAATGTGCCCAGGAAGCAAATCCCACTGGACTGCCTGGGCCAAAATATATTCGTCAAAGAACCACTGAGCTCTGTGTTCTGACCACGACCTGCTCCACAAAGACACCTGAGAATAGAGGTGCCCATTTCTAAAAGGAAAAGCTCGAGCATGCAGAGGTGAAGGATTTGCAGCACAGATGGAAGTGGAAGAAAACTGGGAGGTTGCTCCTGTGTCATGTGTGCTAAGCCACAGCTGCAGTAATGCTGTCACAAACGTACTTCCAGGTTCTCTGGATCAGAAAGGTGAATGGCAAGATAATGATGTGAGACACTGCAAAAAATGCATATTCACCAAACACCTTGTCTGAACCCTGTACAGAGTGCAAGAGAAGGTACAACCCACACTGAAACCCGGGGAATGAATGACACTGGGAGCTTGATCTCACGTGCACCAGTGTAAGACTAAAATGACTGAGAAACACATTAAATCAGGGTATTGAACTAGACTAGTGAACGTGCCTGCTCCCTGTACGAGTCCGCATGATCTGACACTGCATGGAGCAGCACAGACAGGAGCACAACCAGAGCTCTCAAAAGCCTTCACAGCCAAAGCCCTTGGCAGCTGGAACAGCTCCAGAGGCAGAGCAGGACCACCCCGAGCCCAGAACTACAACTGACTGACAGAAAGGGTGGGAGACCACAGTGACCTTCCACTCGTTCTCTCCAAGCCACATCTAAACTGATCTACCAGTATGGAAACGGTTAAAAATGACAGCAACTGAAACATTTGCCTTTAGAGACACCCAAGCAGAGTGACAGAGGCAAGTTTCCTGTGGATTGGATGTTTCCGATCATCCTGGACTCTGCGGGGCACTGCTGCTCCAGACAGGTTTTGATACTTCTTTCTCCAACCCCAAGGACAGTTTCTCTTTTATTTTCCAGGGAAACTTTGCATAATTAAGAAGCAGGTAAGCTTCCTGTATTCCTAAGAAGAAACATGGGGAGATACTCACTCAGATCCTATTTCTCCCTCTGCCCCTGTACTTCTGTTCAGTACTCCTAGGTATCAAATTCGGACACGTGCATGTAATTTAAATTCATTATTTATCCATATACTCTCAGATTATATCACTTTGACAATAATCAACAAATCTATAGTGGGAATTTGGACATTTGAAAGCAGCAGAAGAAGCTCAGAAACTGGAGAATGATTCCTTGCCACACGGGGGTGAAGAGAGGCAAAGAAAAGGTGTAAGAGAACATAATAGGATAAAAATAAAGTAAATTAAATGTGTGGGTTTGGAATCCCCCAAGACATTCTGGTCGAGAGGATCTCAAATCCATATATAGTTCAAGCCAAAGGCACAACCTTAACCTCTGTTCCCTGATACTTAGTTCACAGATTGCCCTAATGCCAGCACTTGGCTTTTGTCTCCTCACGTAAGTTAGAGGATAGCAAAAATGCAGGACTACTTTTTGGAAAGACCAAGCTGAATTCTCCAAGAGGTCATCACATGTGCTCAGAGACTCCTGGCATGTTAAAGAAAAAGAAATTAAAAGAGAAAAATATTTCCAGGAATTAGGGACCAGCTGGCACAATTCAGGCAAGTTTACCGTGTGCCTCCAGCAGCCAGAGCTCTCGCTGAACCAGCGCGTGAAACATCTGACAATGAACTCGCTGCACATCCCGCAGCTGACCGGCCAGGGACCGGACCCCGGGCCCGCACCAGCCCCCGCTCCTCGACATCCCGAGCTCCTCCCCGCTCATTCCAGCGGGGATTTCGCCGCCGGGGCTCTTCCTCCGCGGCGTGCCCGCTCCGCCGGCGGCTCGGGCGGGAGCCGGCTCCCGAGCAGGCGTCAGTGATTAATTACGTGATAAAACGCCGGTTCCGCGGAGCGCTAGCCGCGCTCTCCCCGCTCCGCACCTGCGGCGGGGCCGGGGCGGGGGGCGGCGCCCACGCGGGGCCGGGGCGGGACGCGGTGCCCACGCGGGGCCGCGGCCCGGCGGACTCACCCCATGTCTCGGCACCTTTCGGCGGCGGCGGCGGCACCCCCGGGCGGCTCCCCGCGCTCGGCGGCCAGCGGCGGCCGCGTCCCCACTTCGCACATGCGGCCGCCCCGGCCCCGGCTGGCTGCGGCTGCACGGCGGCTGCACGGCGGCGAGTGCCGTCCTGCTCCTCCTCCCGCCGCCTCCCTCCCCCCTTACATAACCTCCCTCCCGGGCGGCGGCGGCACCGAGCAGCTCCCGCGGCACCCGCCGCCCTGCCAGGCGGCAGCGGGGGCGGTGAGCGGGGCGGGGCGGGTTGGTGGGCGCGCCCCGGGGCCCCTCTGCTCCCCGCCCTGGGCCCGGCCGCCGGCGGTGGGCGGGCTGTGCCCCGGGGGGCAGCGATGAGCGGCGCCGGAAGGCTGCGGGGTCTCATCCTCTGGGTGCCCTCGCCGGGCGTGTGCCACCCGCCGAACGGGGACGAGGCGGCAAGAAAACTTCGCGTGAAGTTGTGGGGTGTCCCCACGCGGCCCCGCCAGCGGCCGGGGAGCCTCAGCGGCGAGAGGGGTGAGCCCGCCTCGGGGACCGGCTGTCCGGGACCGGCTGTCCCGCACCGGGAGTGCCCCGCCGGCAGTCCCGGCTCCACGGCGCGGGCACGGCGCGGATCTGAGCGCGGATCCCGGGGATGCCCTTCCGACTGGAGGCGATGCCACGCCGAGGGATGCCCGGTGAAACACGAGCGGGCGATTCTCTCCCACTGTCACGCCCTCCCCGCGTCTTTTCACGCTCCGAATCCGCGTTCCCGCGGGCCGTGAGAGCGGAGCTTCCGAGCCCCGGGGCCGTGTCAGCCCCGTTTTGGCCACCGGCCCTGGCAGACCCGGCCCCGCAGCCCAGGTCAGGGACCGCACCCAGCCAGCACCCGCCTGCTCTGCCCAGAAATGTGAATCCCGGCGGGAGGACTGAATGTCCTTTGGCCCTTCTCAGCCTCGCTGCAAGCGTGTGCCACATAGGGTTCCCAAAATTATGTAGGTTTAGTGAAAATAAAAAGAGGGGCAATTCCTAATCAGGGAAGGAAAAATTGGACTCGTGCGGAAGAGCCGGGTAATGGCTACCCAGCCACGAGGGTGACACGGGCATCTGACCGGCGATCACAGGACACAAATCCATAGCAGAGCCGCCGACCTGCTCGTTCGGGTGTTCATAGGAGTGTGTACACAGACACACTTACTCTTTCGTGGAGAAAAAACGCCCAATTCACACATAAGACAGGCTTTTAACTTCACCCACACAAAGTTATAATTAATACTCTGCCATCAAGAGTGAATATTTTCATCCTTTTTTTTTAAATTTCACATTGATTTATCCTTTCTTTCCAAGGAAGTTTAGAAGTTGTAGGAAAGGCTTTATGTCTGCTTGCTTTAACTTCGTGTGTGATAACTGGGAGTGTCCCTAATATGGCATACCTTGAGACCTCATGGGAATGCTGAAAGGAAAACTTAGCCAGCAACCAAACACCTTCTAGCTATGGACAGTGGAACCCCTTTTCCGACAGACAACTATTTCCTGATGTCTGGAACACCAAAATGGAATTTCAATCCCATACATTTCCAAGTCCATGTCACTGGGGGGGGAAAAGGAGCAGGGTGAATTACACTGATATTTTCACAAGGTTTTGGATGACACCTCTCCAATGTACCTGCTCTCTTTACCGTGATCAGAGGACTACTGTGGGTGTTGAAGGAGATTTAACTCCACACCTAATCACTGATATCAAGAGTTCCTATGTCCTGTTCTGCCAGCGGAAGGTGAGGTTCCATTTCCTCTGTGAGAGCCATGGCAAAAGTGACAAACCTTTCATGTTCATGATGACCTGCATCCTTGAATATTGCTTTGATGTGACCATTCCTCTCTTCTAGGGGAAACGGTGAGGGGTAACATTCTCTGAGCATAAAAACAGCCTAGAAATCTTGTGGAAAAAACTCTCACCATGAATCTGAGCATTTTATAGCACTGTTTTTACACCATTTACCTCATTTTGTTAGATTACATACTCCATTCATCAGAGAGAAATTGTCTTGGTCCTCTCTGATTAATTAGCTCATTTTGGTGAGTATCCAAAAGCTGTGTTTTATGAACCAGTGCTGCATGAGACTTACAAGTATCTAATGGAATTGGATCAAAATGGGGTAATGCACTCACTATGTGTGTCATGATAAGATGAGAATTGGAAATTGGAACTGCAGTTGCCTTAGCATTTTCTAATTTTTTAATGTTTTCCAATTTTGCATTCAAGACTGTGCTTTCATCCCCATTTATGAAAATAAAGCTTAAGTTTATGGAAGCATAATTGCCTGTGAAATTCACATGATACAAAATTTTGTATATTGCTTTTGTTCATAAGGTCTTCCCACTTCATTTATGCTCTCTGCAGAACTGTCTTCTAGGAGAGAGAGGGGTTTAGTCCCATTTCTCTATTGCCCTGAAACATTTTCCCTGGCAGATAGCAAGTTAACCCAGTTTTCTTCTCATATTTGGGTTTCTGTAAGTGCAGTCCCTTCATCTGAAATTCCCACTATTCTTCTAAATGGATGACATACTTCTCTTTCTGAAGTGTGGCACACAGTTATGGTCCTCCTTTCTCTGCCAAAAAGATGATGAAGCCCTGTCAAGTCAAGCCCCTTCAAGTCAATGGTAAAATCCCATGGATTTGAGTTAGGCCTAGATCTCATGCAAACTATTTAACAATATCAATATTGAATTAAAGCAATTTTTCTACAGACAGTTCCATCTTGAACCTCTCCACCATCACTGTGTCCTAGTTTGTGTATAGTTCCCATTGATTGACATTATTTTTGTGCAATTTAGTATTCCAGTTGTTTAAGGTATTTTCAGTTCTCTGTAAATGAGAGCTATAAATATGCTATCACAATTAATCAGTTCTCGAGCTTCATGTGTGACATGATCTTTCATTTCCGAGCTGGCTCAGGCACAGGATATGTCAGGGAGGATAATTCAGTGCTCATACAGTATTCACAAGTGTGCCCAGATTGCTGTGGCACGCTTAGGAACACTCAAGGTACTGAAGGCACAGGATCCCTTGGTACGATTCAGGCTGAGCAATAAAAATATCCACATTCTGTAAATGGGTCTAACTTCTTTAGATGAGAAATTTCTCCTATTCCCACAGGCCTCCTAAAGATACAGGGTTTTGATTCCTAGATACAGGGTGGATATCCTTTTCAGAAAGCTGATCTAACAGTTGTGACTATGTACCCAGCATTCTGAAAAGCAAAGAGCTCACTGGGCTCTTCCTCTCTCTCAGTGTTTCTGTTCTCTCCTTTTGTTTGGTTTTCACTATTGTTGTCTTCTGCCACTCTATTTTATTTGAGATATAACTTTATTGCAGAAAACCCACTGTTCCATCTTTTTAAACTATTATACTTCAAGGTAGTTTTCTCTCTTTTTCCCATGGCAGATAGTATTAAATAAAATATTCAGTACTGTGATTTTTTCTTTTTTCCAAGTAGACTGATGAAATCTGCATTTTTTTACTCTAACCGAACTGTGCCATTTCCCTTATTTCCCACCCTTTGACAAATAACCAACCATTTTCTAGCTTTAAATGTTATCCAGGAGTTTAACCAAAATAAGCTTGGGGGAATTCTTGATTTTTACATTTGAAACAGAGAATTAGTTGTTTAAATCTCCTGACAAATGGAGAACTAATGTAATTATAATACCACTGAATATAAAATGTTAAAGGTGAGCAACTGAGAACATATTTAAAATAATTTTGTTGAAAACACCCTGATTTACAGTATTTGTTTTTTTAAACCTACCTAATCTGATATCTAATAAATAATAAGGGCAAAAGATCTATTTGCTTAAAATAATGAACACTCTTGTCCTTTCAATTAAAATGTCAGAGCTCACAATAAACATGAGACCTTCAACAAGTCCCCCAGCAAAACATGTGATTTCTATGAAAAAACAGTTTTCCTCTCTAGTCTCCTTCAGAAATAAGCCCAAATAATGGGATTACTTTCTGTGTCTTTAAAAGAAAAAAAAAAGAAAAAGAAAAAAAAAGAAAAAAAAAAAGAGAAAGTAATTTAGAAGCAATTTGTCAATCTACTTAAAAATGGCTTGCATGCTTTCTAATTATTCTTTGCAGCTCATTCTTATGTTTACTCAGTGCAAGGAAGCACCTGTCTAACTGGAGTCATAGGAGGTTTATGCCAAATTTCTACCTCACATTTTAATTTAAAGAGTTGTCCTGTGAAACATGTGAGTACCAAATCAAAGCAGATGTTTATGTAAATGCAAAGAGCTGTCACTGGCACATTGTGCTATATGTTGCCTTCTCAATAAAGACAAATGTAGCCAACCAAAAATAATTTAAATAGGATCTTAGAGAGAAAAGACCTGGACACATAAAGAAAACCAGCAAAACCAGAACAATGCCCTACAGTCACCACAGGACTCCAGGCTGGATGTGAGCACCCAGCAAGGTGTTGAAGGCTACAAAATTGTAAGAGGCTGATGGAGGAGTCAGAGAGCATCTGTCAGCATTAATACACAATAGGACAGATCCTCTAGGCATCCTTTGTACTTTGGTCTGCTGGAAATCCAACTTGGACACACCCAGGAGTGCACACTGATCCTGAACATTTGTAGGGGTGGTCCCACACTAGGTGCAAAACTTGTTCCCTTATCAGACCTTTTTCTTTGTACTTACTAAGTAAGACAAACATAATCCCAATTCTCCTTCTTAATGTTTTCCTTGATGTAGACACTGATTATGTCCACTCCACTGTAAAGAAAATAAGGTTGGTCACCTGACAGCTTGTTTCTGGATGTAGTGGGTCTTGCTGCCCTGCTCTGGAATGATGCTAATTTGTACTGGTCTGGCAGGGGACAGACTGAGACTCTGCAGAGTAGGTGAGGAGCGCTGCGTGTGAGTGTCTTTACAGCTCGTATTTGAGTCCATTTACTTGTTCATATGCACAAAAAAAAATACTGCTTTTTTGAGAACATGTGCATGAGTGAAGATCTTCATAAAGCTGCTCAAAGGCATGTACAGGTCTCCCAGATGATGAGATGGATCCTGACTTGCTCCTCAAAACTGTACCAAATATGTTCAATTTTTCCTTTCCAATATGCAGTGCTTTGCATTTCATATGGCACTTTAGAAGTTATCAACTTTTTCACTCAAAATTTATTTTGGGAGTTTTCTTTTTAAATCCCCAGAGAAGGAAAAAAGGTTCCATTTCATCTGCAAATACAGATTTTGACTGCAGTTTCCTTCCAGGCATATATCATAAAACTCCTTTTATTTGCATTTTATAAAATGGAAGTTTGGGCAATCAGGCACCAATTATGCAAACAGGGTAGATTAGTTTTCTTTTAAACTAATTCAGATCAAAATTGTTGGTCCTGGCAGGCCAAATTATACAGGAGAAAGGAGAAAGAAAGAACTATATGTCTTGTCTGTTAGAAACAGGAATCTCATATTGCGACTTGGCTGTCACAATGATGGTGACAGCCAAGGCTGCAGCAGAGAAGCAGATAATAGGAAAGGGAAAAGATATTCACATTTTTGGTGAAAAAAGCTTAATTTTCAAACATGCAGAATTGTATGACCATACATTTCAGCAAAACATTTTGCTCACATGTAAATTTTCCTGTAGCTTGGGAGTTTTCAATTCTCAGGCCCTTTCTACCATCTGTAACTCAATCTCTATTTTTTAAAGAAATTGCAGACATCTGTTTAAATACCCATCTCTTCCGTCAGATGGAATTTTGGATTCAAAAATCTAAGCTCAAAAATAATACTAAAGTTGGATTTCATTTCCAAGCAACCACAGAGTGGCATTTTCAACACTGCCTTCCCAATCAGCCCACTGTGCTGTGCTGGGCTCTCCAGGACAGCAGCAGTGCCTGCTGTGGGTCTCAGCTGAGCAAGGGGGTCCTGCTGCACAGGGGCAGAGAGAGGAGGGGAGGTGGAAAATCTCCCCCCAGGCTCATTGCAGCTGCTCTAGAGGGCAAAGCAGCAGGAGCCAGGGGAGCCAATGAGAAGGAAATGTGGGATGTTCCTGGAGACTGTAGTCAGAAATGTGTTTTCATCTTTTTGCAGTTTGTCCTTCTCCAAGTTACCCTGTTTCCCTCCTGCCCTTCTCCCAGGCTCTGTGTGCCAGCAGACCCTGCTACTTTATCCCCCAGCTACCTCTGGAAGGGTCACTCATCCCTGTGTCCCCATTGTGTCTCTCTCAAGAAAACACTATACAGAAAGAGAGGCTGGGCCCAGACATTTCAGAGTATTTTAGTTTTCCAGAACTGCTGCCTTGGCTGCTTGTGGGAATTTGTACCTCAGGCTGGTGCAAAATACCTCATTCTTTATGTTTCTTTGGGACTCACTCATTGGTGGACTTTAACCCATAATCAGCTCCTTGCTGGCCCAATTGGAAAGGGAAGACATTTCCTGGGCACACCAGAGGTCTAATTCACTGCCAGGGATGCCCAAAAGGGTATGTATTTTCTTGTGGGCTCAGGTGTGTGGATCCTTTGCCTGCATGAATTCTCCAAGGACAGAGCAGCACTGACAGTGCCAGGTGGGAATGAAGCCACGCAGGATTTCAAGCCTATTTACAGAACCTGATGGTTGAGGTATAGTGGTGAGTACCCCAAACAATTCACCTGACTTCTTAAAGACACAAGTAGCACCACAGCACAAGGTTTTTTTCCTCCAGTTCTGAAAAATACCTTGACTTGAGAGAAGTCAGACCTGGCTCAGAGATTGGAGGTTGGCAGGGCCCAGGACATCAGCTATGGGTGGTTTTCGCAGACAGGGATAATTTTCATTTGTGAAGAAAACAGTTTGTCACCACAAAAGCTATATTTTGCACCATTCTCTGAAAAAAGTGTTGAGCTTTTCACCTTGCAGACTGTCCTATGGAAAGCAATTGAGATGCATTTAGGAAGTAGGATAATGTCTTTATGCTTCCAAGATGCATTAGAAAAGAAAAACAATAAAACCAAACCAAACAAATAATCCCCCAAAACACAAACAAACAAACAAACAAACCCTACTGACCTTAATTTATATCACTTTCAAATAAAGTTTAAGAAAAGTTAAAGACCTTGACTTATACCAGTCTGTTTGTCTAAGTCTTGCTAAACTACAATAATTAATCAATGGTAGTAGTGAAGCCAGAGGGCCATAAATCATGCTGGTTTTACTACACTAAAAACCCAGATCTCTAAAAGTAAAAAATAGCTATTTGACAATAGAATAGCAAGATTACAGCTCCCACAAAGAAAGATACTAGGAATACCTTGATGAGAAAATGCATTTTAAAGGCTTCAATTGGGTTGCAAGTTGGGCTGGGTATCTTCCTGGATAGTTCAGTGACAGTTTCTGCATTCCTAATTCTACCCAATATTACTTTGTTCTGCAACAATACCTGGATGACAAAATACATAAATGCTACCAATCAGTTAAATAAACATAATTGTTTTTTTCTTTTTTCGGCTCAGTATTTTTCTTCTCAGAAAGTATCTACTGCCAACACGCTTAAATTCAATCTTGCAAAATTCTACACAACAGAAATTATAAAGCTCTTGTATCTAATGGTAAACACAGATTCCACTTTTCTTGGGAAATGTCATGGTCCTTGGGAGGATGTATAAAATCCATACTCTGAAAAATCAGAGCAAAACTTTAATCAATGCAAATATTTTTTTAAAAACCCCAAAGATTTTAGAGCCATGTTTGCACCTCAAGCACCCAGAGGAGCGTTCTCTAGATCCAGAGTCCTTTCCTGGGTTTAGAAGAGAAAGGATGGTGGGCAGCAGCAGCCATGAGAAATATTAAATCAAGTTTTTAATCTACAGTTCAGTTTGGGCTTTGGAGCCAGGGGAGGGGTCACTGTGCACTACCCCAGGAGATGACACCAAACAATGCAGTTTAACACTGTGGGACTTGAGCACAGCGGAGCAGAACTCTTACAACTTCCAGAAAAGCTTTTAACTGTGTTTTGTATTAATTCAGACTTTAGCCAACAGAGAAGTATTAATATACACACATTTTCTGCATACTTGAGAAAATGAAGTCAACACTACAAAGTATGGATGACACATACCCTCTATTTTTCATTTACTGTTTCTTTGCAGAAGAGCACATGATTTATGTTGTGAATGTACCAACATTTTTCTAAGTTTAATTTGACAATTTTCTTGCAGGAATAGGCTAATCTTCATCCATACTCACCTTTAAAAATATTTATTACTGTTCTTTTGCTCATCTGTTTCTGAATATTCTCTCTGTGTCTATCTAGTGAGTACCCTTTCCCCAAAATAGTTCATGACCACTCTTTCCTATATTTGCATGAGAGATGTACTATCATTATATTTGCATGGAAGAAGTTAGGTGATCCTTCAAAAATGTTTTTCAGTGATATCATTTGTCCAACTTGTAAATGGATTTACAGTTCTAAATGTGACATCATAAGTGGCATGTGACAGAAGATCTAAGCAAGAAATGTTTTGCAGTCTCCTAGAAATCTAGCCAGAATTGTTCTTTTTTAGATCCTGTTTGTTTGCCCAAAATAATTAACACTTGGTCATAGAGAATAACCTGCAGCTATGTTGTTCAGTATTCAGTGTTTTTCCAATATTTAAAGCTGAACTCTTGCTGGATTTAAGAACATGGCTTTTGAGATAGAATTCCACAGCATAAGCTGTTCTGGAAAAGAGCAGGAGCCAGCCCTGGAAGCATAACAAAGTATGTTTTGAATGCACAGGACATGCAAAGCCACAAATGCCAGCCAGCACCACATGCTTAAAGCCACATTCAACAAACCAGAATTTCCTTGAACACAATAACGCCTGCTGTGACAAGTAACTAAACTCTTGAGGAAACAGCTGTTAAAATGCATTCTCCTCTCCAGCTAAAGGAATTCTCACTACACAAACACCTTCAACAAGGTGATGCTTTGCATTTTCCTTTGTTTTTACGGGCAGACATCTCAAAGAAAGCATCCACACATAAGCCAGCCCAGGCCCCATGATACCCATGGAAACAAACCCTTCTTTTGACTTCACTGGAATCATGATTTGGTCATAATTGATTAATCCTCATTCCATTCCTGTGACACAAGGAGGGATACACAGAGATCACTTCACACATCAGTGCAGCATGGTGTTTCTGGAAAATATCAGCTGTTCCAACACAGAGGAGCCCAGCACGCAGTTTGAAACAGGATGCAACACTATCTCCATCTGGAACAATACAGTAAATGCTGAGTGGCATCACTTATAATAGATTTTGGGCAGCATACAGGGATTAAGAGATTTAATTTTCAAAAGGTGCGCTAGGACCCTAAATAACCATAAATAGTCAGGACTTTGTATTGTTGCCTCCCTGGAAGAGTGGCAGCACAGGCAGTGTGATGGTTCCTCATGCCATGGGAGCACATTGCTTCCTTGCTGGATCATCCGCAGCTTCCAACAGAGCCAACGGGGCTCCCACGTCCAACAGAGAGCCACTGCAAAGTTCACGGAACACAAAATCACAACAGTACTCGGAACCAGTGGAACAAGGATTTCACTCCCTGGAAATAGTCTGTGAGATCTGGCAGCAACATTTCCCATCAGATAGCAACCATGAGATCTTTGATATCTTATATAACTGCTATCCTTAAATAAATCGTATATCTAGTTTATCATCTTTTCCCCTGATTTAATTAGAATCGTGCTTAGTTCTTCAGGTTGGTGAAGCCTTATCTTGCAATATGCTGCAGATGCTACAGCTTGGAGATTAATGTTTGCTTTTTAATTAAAGTTTTTACTTGGGAGGTTTGTGATATTCCCACACTATCATTTAAGACCAAGAAAATAATTGTGTATTATTCTTAAAATGGGCAGCCATAGCATAATAAGAAACAATCATATTCAGCATATCACCAAGATCTATGTGGCTTTCATTTATATTTGAGATTTTCTTAGCATGTTTTTAATGAGCCTCCATCAGAAACTCCATCAGAACTATGAATTTTTAGTGATAATATCTCTATATTTTTTAAAGTTTAGACTATCAAGTAGTCAGCAAGATCTGCACTAGTTCCCCACCAGCATCAGGAAGTTCAGCTGAGCACTGCCAAGCTAAGCAGCTGATTGCCCCCACAGCAGAGCTCTGAGGGTGGAGTGGGGACAGGGAAGAAACAACTACAGCTCAAGAAAGCAGGAAAGGGGGACCTGAAACAGGAGGGTGAGCAGGGCCACAGGAGCAACAGCTCTGTGGAAAGGTTCCAGGAGAGGAAACTGCTGCAGGAGTCTGGGGCAAAGATGGAACAGGAATTACAGCAGAACTAAGGGAGGCAAGGATGCTGTGCCTCGACATCTGAGGCAGAGGGATGCCCCGGGAGGGCAGGAGAGGGTGCAGAGGGGTGGCAGCCAATACAAGGAACCCTTGTTTGCTGGAAAGAATGATCTCAAGTCCTAATTTAGTAACAGGAGGGAGAGTTAATTACTGCTCTGAGCAGTGTTGGCCTAGACTCCCAGAAAAGCACCAAGCATCACACAGCACAGACATAAACAGGAGCAGGGGCTTCATGGCACATCTACAGGCAGGTTTTAGAGCTAGGCCTCAGAGTGAGCATGGGAGCCTCAGGACAGGGTTCCAATGCCCAGAGAATGTCACCCTTCTGAGGAGGGAGACTCTGGGAGTAAAACAGGAGACCTAGGTATCATCTTTAGAGGTTGAATATTTGACTTTGTATCCGAGGCAACTGATTGGAGTGCAACAGGCAAACTGCATCAAGTGTTCAGCCCAGGAGAAATGCTAGACTTTTGCTGAAAGGCATAACCACTTCCCCCTGCTAGATCCTGGCCTTTGCAAGGATCTGAGTTTCTGATTTAAACCCAGCAGCAATTGCTACCAGATGTGCATGTCAGGGCCTTGAATGCACTGACAGCCCTTAACTGGCGTGGCCAGCCCTGGGCCCCCCCTGCCCCAGGCATGGGGGCCCTGGGTTCCTGCTCAGCTCTGCTGGGCTGCAGTTCCAACTCTGCTGTGCCTGTTCATCTGGGCAGTGACCCACGTGCTGACCTGAATTTCTGCCTAGCCTTGGACTTGTCTCATCCCTGTGAACTTGTCTGCCCCACTGAGCTCTGCTGGCTGCCAATCCTGGCCAGCCCTGCTTGGGTGCTGTGGGATGGGCCCCTACCCTGCTGGCCATGCTACCCTCCTGTCCCTCTGTCCTCCCTGACAGCTCTAAATTCCTCTTCCAAACTATGGAAGTTTGGGTGCTACTACTGATTTATATTTGACTTACAGGTTGGTGTTTCCATACTGCAGAGGATTTGAATGTTTTAGACTGGATATGGACAAGAGAAATCAGACAAAACTGAAATAAAATATCCAACTGTAAGAGAAAATGGAGTATGAATAAAATCTAGTGCTAGAAACTTCTGCAAGTACCTTCTTTATATTTTGCAACTGTCTTAACAATAGGTAATCCATGGTAGCACTGATTCACACATCCTCACTTGCAGAATTACTTGACATCTAAAAAGCATCTGAGTTGGAGTTGAGACAGTCTGACTATCATGATGAGTTTGATATCTAAGCATTTGGCTACTCCACTTTCAAGCAGTTCCACAGAAGTACACTTAAAGTGCCTGAATATTCCTCCCACTTTTTCTCCTCTTCTTCTTTCTTTTTTCCTTTCCAATTTGTACAGTACCTACATCTAGGAAACTACATAACCTGTGCACCAGATGTGCTGTGTAAAATCTCTGCCTGCCCCCCAGCCCCAGCGTGTGTGCCCCACAGGGTCTAACCCACCTCCACCCCAAATGAGGAACATATGGAGCACCATGAATGGCAGAAACAAGACTTCACTTTGAACTACATTCCTCCTATCAAAGGGTCCTCTGTCTTGCCTTCTTCTTCTCCATTCCTCTGGGTAATCATGAGGAAAGAACCGAACATTCAGAAAAGCCTCCTGGGGACAAATTCATTGCTAGTGTAACTCTGCTGAAGTTAATGGTGTTGCATCTTGGATTAAAATGGCACCATAATATTAAAAACCAGAGACAGCATACTACCCTGTAATTACTGTCTAAGAGAGAAAAAAAAAAATAAAAATGATTCATTCTTATAGACCCCAAAGGGCACAGCTGGCTCAGTCAGTTTAAAAGGTAAAAATAAAAGAAGACAGCTAGAATGTAGTGATTTTAAATTTGTATATATGTATATAAGTATGGATAAATGACAGTCAGATTTTAAGAACAATGTGCTAGAAATATAGTTTAATGTGACTGAGTTTTAAAAGACAGACAACAAAAGTAGTTCTTTGGAAAATTAAAGGCCTTCTTTCATACTGGCATAAATGAATAAATTCCTTCTAATCAAGCATTACACTGTTGTAAACTTAATGCAAAGGAATTGGACCCCACAGCACCAAAATTGTTATTCTGTAGCACAATCAAGCACCAGGAGTTGCATTTTCCCCTTTTTAAAAAGGACAATGTTATTTTTTTAGCCAGTTAACATTTAAAGGTCATTGTTACGGGAAGGAAACATTTCTTGTATTAACTTTAGTGAAGTAGTTAGAAACACACAGTCTGTTCCTTTATGGACTTCACTTTACAACACCATATGGAGGTGTGTGAAAAACACTCTGAAGCTCAGTGATACTGTACAGTATAACAGTAAAGGCAAAGCAGAGATCTGACAGAAGAGCTACATGGGCTTCAGAGGCATTTGTCAGCAGCAGCTGTTGTATCTCTGTCCTTCTTGTTATTTAAGTGAGGTTCATCCAGGCAATAAACCTTTCCAGCCAAAGGAATAAAATCCCATGATGAGAACTCATCTTCTGAGCACAGGAGGTCCTAGAGAAAGAGCACAACCCCCAATATTTCTGCAGACTGGCTAAACAGCATCTCTGCTTACCTATCTCCCAGTGCAAAGAATGATTGAGCAAACACTTGGCACTCATTATTGTTCAGATGTCCCCTGGTGGTCTTACAGCCTCCCGTGCCCACAGAAACACAGCTTTCCTTTATGTGTAATCAATAACAAGGCTGCCACGCATGCCCTTTGTACCTGCTGGAGCCAGAACACAAAGTCTTGCTCTCCCTAGCTGTGCCAGACATCACCATTTCCTAGAAAAAATTACCTGGGGAAATCAGGTTTCCTTGTACAAACAAACCAGGCTTTCAGTTACACAGTAACTGAGACATTCAAAAAAACAGGGGGAGAGAGAAATTGGCTGACAGGAAACCACTGAGGAGTTTCAGCAAGCTAAGAAAAAAATGAGAGTTTTGAAGACAAATTTTCACCAAAATATTTTCTGTTATGTTACTTTGTTATTAAAAATCCCCAGCAGGATCCATAACCATCTATGGGGGTTTGCTGCTTATTCGTTTATAGACAAATATTCCCTCAATCAGACAGGCTCCAATTACAAGTGATGTTAGTTTCTTAGTTGATTTCTCAAAGTAGATATTAACACTAGAGGAGAAGAATTCCTCCTGTTTAAAGATATAGAAATGCTCAAGGAAAAAAAAAAAAAAAGTAGTTCTCCTTTTCCCTTGCTACTGAGATAGACACATGCTGACTTTTCATTAAAAATGTCACAGCTGTCAAGCTCTACTGAGACAGAGCAATGAACACAGTCTTAAAGACAACAGAAAATTGCAAAATACATTAAGATTTTAAACAAATAAAATTTGAACAATGTTTTCATTTGCTCCTTGGTACAGGTTGGTTATCCCATAGAGCAGATTTACCCCTTTACCCAAGAAATGTCTGTAATAAGAAGGGCTAGAAATTAATTTTCCTATGAAAGTTGAGTATAATGAAAATACATGAGTCCAGAAGCTGGAGATTTATTAGGCAAAATATGATATTAGGCATAATATCAAAGACAAAGTCCTGTGACAGAACAGCAAGAGTTATCAAGGCTAAATAGATAAAAAAAAACTTGTCATTTTCCACTGTTGAAAGGCAAACAAGACTTTGCTAGTTTTAGCACATACTTCTTTGTTCAGCCAGGAAGATCCATCCTACAAAAGCTTAATTAATTTCCAATAGGCTACAAGGAAGAAGTCTTAGTTTAAAATTTAGAAGATAAGACTTCATCTAACAGCACATTATTTAACATAATGAAATCTACAGGAAAAAAAGCAAACCCTTTGAGGCTTTATCACACTGCAGTAGACTTCAGAGATGCTGATTATGAGATTGTGTTCACACAAAAACAACACATTAATTACCCAGAGAGCCTTGAAGTGAGCAGAAAGATTGCAAGAGTGGATTATCAATTTCTCTGTCTTGACAACACTTGGAGCTTGACCTTTTAAGCACTCAGGCACCTAGTCTGTAGGTATGTGCTGTGTGAGGCATTTAGTGGGTGTAGAAAGTTCTACTCAGTGACAATACTCATTTCTGAGTGCCTTTATTCCTTTAAAAATCAGCTGTCATTTCAGGGTTTTTTATATGCAGCTTGAATTTCAAAATAACATCTATCAGAAGTCTTAGGATATTGCCTGGATCATGATCTTTTTCTTGATATAACACAAAGCAGGCATAAAGACATGGTGAAAAAGAACAAAAGCAAAAGTACAATGTATAAATATGTACTATATATAATTGTGTGCCACTCTGGTTTAGCCATTCCCTGGTAGTGTTTTTCTATGCAAAATATGCTGATGAGAGCACATTTCCAAAACTGTAATTTGTGAAATATACAGCTTATAGGATTACAAGGGGCCCATGCCTTCAATAGAACTTATATTTATGCCTAAATTATGTACATGCTTAACTGTATGGATGACTTGAGTCTATAATTAAAGGTTTAATATTAAGTTTGATCTTTTAATGAAAAATGTCACCCATGAAATAGCAGACTAGAGCCTCAAAAATAAAGGAGTGTGTACCTTTTATTAAGAATCATCTCCTTAACTTTATGCATTAAATCCTCTGTAGACACACCTGAAACTGCAATATCCAGTGATCAAAATGAAACATGTCTGGAGAAGAAATAAACCCCTACTTCTTCCCTTTTCAAAGAGGAAGTCAGTAGGAGAGGGATTATAAGGGGAAAACTTAGGCGAAAAGACATTATTTTTCAGCCTCAATGACAATTTGTTTGGCTTAGAACTAGCTATCCAGGCTAAGGTGTTTGCATTGTGCTGTTTGGATTGAGGTCATCGTTTCCTATTCTGCAAGTGGCAATACACACCTGCTGTAGATCACACAGGCGAGCAGATTGTAATTATTGCTGTTTATATCAAACAAAGGGCACTTACTCGTTGTAATATTTTTTGAGAGTGGGATGCTGCTATTGCTGTTGCTGGGGTATTTTGTTTCAAGTGATCTACCTGATTATCAGTTTCTAGGCTTTGCTAGTGCCTGTGAGCATTAGAATCTCTAGCAGAGCTTGTAAAAACCATTGCTTTCTGAAAGGGACCTATAAAAACCCCATTTCTTATATACAGCACAAGAGACCGTTTAAAAATCATTGGCTTAAGTGTTGTGGAAATTAGTCAGCACTGCAAAGACATCGGCGCTGTGGGAACAAGGCAAACTGGGGACCAGGGACACCGAGACGATTTCTGCTGCAGGAAGGTCTTGATGCCACCAGTCTCAGCCTCACCCGTATTAAAGGTGACAAGCCTGAAGTTCTGAGGCTCACACATAACTTCATCTGTACTAAGGGTGACAAGGCTGACCGCTGCCTACAGCACTGGGTGGCAGCGTAAATGTGTTGCTGGAGCAGGCTCCAGCACAGAATTATTTTGGTTTACGCGGAGTTATTTCCCCGCCAGAAAGCGTCACATTATCTTACCTTCCTCACGTAGCAGTCAACACATCCCGAAGTTTTTTACACCAGAAATACACTTAAATGGCTTTATAGACAGACACAGACGCCATGCTGACTTCACCTTTTTCATTTGCACCTTTCGGTTAAAACTCAAACATTTCAGGTGTCGTCTCCTTAAAACCCGCGTGGCAGCGAAGGAAAGCGCCACACAAGCTCAATACTACGCCTGCCAAGGCGCTTGGTATCCAACCCCAACCTGAGGGAAAGAGGTTCCACCCCCGCCCGCCCCGTCCGTCCCTGCGTCCCTCGTTCCTCATCGGTGTCCTCTGTCCTGCCCCGGTGTCCCCTGCCCCTCCCCGGTGTGTCCCGTGTCCTGCCCCGGTATCCCCTGTCCTTCCCCAGTGTGTCCTGTGTCCCGCCCCGGTATCCCCTGTGCCTTCCCGGTGTGCCGTGTCCCTCCCCGGTGTCCCCTGTCCCGCTCCGGCGTGTCCCGCCCTGGTATCCCCTGTCCCTCCCCGGTGTCCCCTGTCCCGCCCCGGCGCGGGAAGCGGCGGAGCCCGGCCCGGAAGAGGCGGGATCGCGGCGGCGGCTGCGGCGGCTGAGGCGCGGTGAGGGGCGGCGGGCAGGATGCGGGGGAGAGAGGGAGGCCGTGAGGGAGGGGGGAGCGGGAGCGACCCCCGCGTCCTCCCTCAGCCCACTGTGAGGGGAGGGGGCTCTGGTGGGGTCCTCCTGGGGGAGCCAGCCCCCTCCAACGCTCTCTGCTTGGCCTTGGGTGCAGGAGGGTGCCGGGTGTCCCCGGTACGGGCCCCCGCGGGATGAATATGGTATTAACAGGATAAACTGTACGGGGAGCACCTCCAGCTGCTTAGGGGAAGCTGTAGCGGCGGGTCCCCAGGGCAGTGTTACCCCCGCCGCCCTCACCCCGACTGCCAGAGACTTGACGAGCGAAGTTCCTTGGAGACCGCCCGTAATAAAAAACTAACGACGTTAGCTCCTGGCAGAGGAACGGAGGTTGAGTTAATCCTGCATCCTGCAGGAATAACTCCCACACCTGCCTCAGGGAGGTGTGCGCTGCATCACTGGCGGGGGGAAGGCTGCCCAGGGGCTCTGGAGGCAGCAGACGCGAGTGTCTGAGGCTGCTGTAGGGGAACCGGGGCCACGGGAGCGCTGCACGCATTCCCGAGAACGGCCCAGTTACCTGAGGCCCAGGCTGATCATGGGGACAGCGGCCTTGCTCATTGAGGGTGTGTATTTTGTATATTTTAGCTTTTGGGGTCCTGCCAGCAAATCTTTGGGAGACAGCAGAAGAGTTTATTCTGGAAGTCCAGAGCCAGATACTGTAAATGCTCTAAATTACGGGGAGCTTGTTGAAACAGTGGGCTTAGAGCCTTTGTGATTTGCTATTAAGACCAGATTTTGCTGATGGACAGTACCAGATAAACCAACATCTGAATGGCAAATGCATATATACAAAAATAGGGAAACTAAGGCCTTAAACACAAATCCCATCAGACAGGCATAATATGAGGTAATTTAGCATCCTCTTAGGTGCTGACCTTTCCCTGAATCAAGTTATTAACACATAAATTACTGTGAATAAATCTGATTATTTTGCCTGTCTTGGCGTATCTGTAAGCTCTGCATGATATTCTACCTTAGCAAATTTTTGAATTTGATTGTAGGAAT
Organism: Brachypodius melanocephalos; assembly: GCA_013398615.1. NCBI lineage: Eukaryota > Metazoa > Chordata > Aves > Passeriformes > Pycnonotidae > Brachypodius > Brachypodius melanocephalos. The sequence goes on along the minus strand of VZSR01003798.1, from coordinate 8,526,497 downwards.
TTTTATCCTGTCAAAAGGAGTAGATGGGAAGCACGTTCTGAAGTACTTTTTTCTGTGAAGCATCTATGCTGTCTTCCCAAAACCCAACAGCTGTGTTCATCTGAGTGTAACTTTTTCTTGTCCTTCATTTTCACTACATGGATTTTGGTAGCTTATTATGATGAGAGTCTTCATGCATTGCTAAAGCCACTTTTGTTGTGTTCATGTTCAAAGTTTTTAGAATGACCTCCTTGGCTGACATGCCCCCAAATTATGAACTGATGTTTGCTCATCGATTCACATCGGATGATGAGGAATACCAAGAATATCTAAAACGCCCTGCAGATCCCCCTCCTATAGTTGAAGAATGGAGAAACAGATCTGGTGGCAACCAGAGAAACAGAGATCGGTACTGGGTTTTTTTTGAATTGTGGTAATTTCACAAATACAGTTAAATGAGAATTGATTTCAGAAGAATTGATGGAAGTCTGTTCTGTTCAGTGAAGTATTTCCTTGTTACTTTTTACATAAATATGTTTAAAAGAAATATAGTCTCTGAAAAGTAACGAGTTTTTAAATTTTCTCTGTATTGACTGGCAAAGTTTTTGCATTGTGCATAAAAGTACTAAATTATTTGTTTTTTAGTAAAGAATAAGCTGGAACCACTGAACCCATTACCCTGGGGTTTGTTATTGTTCAGCCAGAAACATTTTCCAGAGGAGAAAGATGAGATTTCAGCAAAACTAAGCAGCCTATCTTATGTTGGATGATAACCAGCAGGAAGATGTGCAAAGGAACAAGCTATTAGTGTGATTATCTGTTACTAGCTGTCCAGAAAACATTTCATTTGTAAGCTAAGTATTTGCTGTACTTTTTAAGATTAGCCTGTATTTCTTTTATTCAGTAGAAGGGACTGTAAAATCAATCATCCAATCTATCTGGCAAGTACAATGTTACCTGCCAAAGCAAAACACTTTGAATTATTTCTTCAAGATGTAATTGCAGCTTTTTACTGAATTTTGGACAGATTTTTGAGTGACTGAAAAACAACAATTACAGCATATAGTACATTTGGGAATACTAAAATCAGCCTTTAATATAAAGTAGTTAAACTCAGTCCAGCCAACAATTGGGAAACCTCCATGGCTAAATACCTAAATAGGATTTGTGCCTTATCTGAAGAAAAGGAGGACAACATTGTAACTTTTTCTCACCTTAGAAACTTGTCATTAAGTTAAACACAGAATCACAGATTAAAACCATGATTGTTTAAGATGTTATGAAAAACTTTGTGGCTCTTTGAACTGATGAATTCTTACACCTACACTATGGTCACAAAGTGAACTTTTTGCAAATGTTTGTCTGCACCACACCATTTCCAAACAAGATGACTATGAAGCAGCTCAAGCATTGATAGGAATTGAGATAGGGGGGAAAGACAAAATTTAGACTGAACAATGGCTAAACACCACTGATAAGGTAGAGTGTCTTGAGTGTAGGACTGTTGTAGCAGGGTTTTAGCAGTAGTATGTATTTTAGGGAATATTCAAATTCCAGGACTCAGTGCTGTTAGGTAGCTGTAACTGTACTGAAGCCTGCTTTGCCAAAGCTTTCAGCCATGAAGCTGCTGGATGGAACCTGGCTTTGATGCACTACAGATGTGCCTTGGGGTTCATTTTTAGATTTATGGTCTGTTTGAGTCTCTGTTAAAACTGCCAGCATTTCTCCTTATGTCTGGGAATATTTGTTAGGAAAGAGACTGTCCAAATGTTGTGTTGGGTAAGAAATTGATGAGTGATCTCAGATGACTGCAGGTATGTTTTCATGAGTTTGTCATATAAACATATAAATATTTGAGTGTATTAACAGTTACATGACAGTTTTCATGAAAACTGCCAAATATAAGAGTTCATTGTAATTCATTATTTTAGACTTGATATAATTTATGTCGGACTTTGCTGTATCTTCTCATTGCAGATTTCAAGATGGTAGATATTTTAGAGGGGACAGATACAACTGGCAAGGTGACTACAGATCTAATCAGAGGCCAGACAGAGGCTGGGGTAACAACTACCAGCAGCACAGACAAGGACAATCCTACTCATCCCACTATGGACAATATGGCTACAACTCCTACAACCCGGGGCCTCGTTACCATCCCTACTGATACTCTTGTAGGTTGAAAGTCCAGTGATGCTATGTAACAAATTCAGTTAGCTTTTAGTTTTCTTATTTTTTCCACCGTTTTATAGACAACTGAAGAATCAGTGTTACAGTCCAGTGCTGTTTCTCTGTAGTGTGAAATGGAAAAGGGAACTCCTTTTATGAATAATAAAAGCATATTATATGGAGTTTGTTTAGAGTCTGTAGATTTTAGATTAAAATTTTATCTCCTCCTTTTGTCTGAATATGTATTGTGCACATTTTTTCTTCCAACACTGAGATTTCTGTGTTAGATTTTAGAAACCAAAACAGGTGAGGGAGGATAGGATAGCTGTGGTTTGTATGCAGCCTGTAGCAGTGGCACATCGCCTTAAGATAGCTCTTTTTGAAAAGAATATACTGTGTCTTTCTGTGGAGAGAATGTCCTAGTTTGGCTTTTGACAGTGAGCAGCTCAGTTTGGTTTGAATTTCAGATGCCTTAAAACTGAGAAGAGAGATCCTATTACTGAAATATTTTATGGGGTCTGCATAGCTTCTGTTGACTCAATGGCTTCAATGTATTTGCAGTGTTCCTCTTAAAACATGGTCTAAAAGTTGGATTTTAAAAGAAGTAGTTAAACATGTATCTTCTTGTAGGAGTTCGGTGATATCTAAATTTTACCTGAGAAGTAATATCAAACTTAGATTAATCTGTGTCATCTTCAAATAAATTTGGTGTTTGCTTAATAAATTTTGGAATTTCCGTTTCAGTGAAGCTGTAAAACTTCGATGCTATTGTAGTTTGTTTGAAATACTGTGTGCATGTTATATAAAGAAAGAACTATGATCAGTACTGGTCTGTACTTTTTTCTGTATGGGAAAATAGCATAAACAGTGCAGAGTGTTACTCAGTTCTTAGAATTTAAGATTTATGGGGTTTTTTAAGCATTCACACAATAAAAGTATAGTTCACATGTAAGGATGTTTCTGAGTATTTCTGAAAGGTACTTTTGAGACTTTCAGGACTGCAACATTGTCTCCTCAGCCAACAGCTGGACAGGGAGCTAGACTGACAGATAAGTGCTAATACTGGACAGCTATGGGCTTAAGTTGGAAGAATGGCCTACTCAGCTGCAATCAGAAGGATGAGACACATTGTGATTAATTAGAAGTCTGGAGTGTTAATCCACTATGCACATTCTGCTCTAATAGGGTCAGAGTTCGCTGTTTCCCCATTTACGTGATCAGCTAATTTGTATCAAGGGAGCAGTGCGTGTCTTTGTACTTGACATTTTCTTCAGCTCGCTGTGCAGAAACAGGGCCTCATCCCTGCTGACTGCTGTAAAAGTCATGGCATTATGTGATAAGGAGCACAAATTAGTGCATCTTGATTTGAAGACAAAGTACAGAAGTCAAAAGCAGAGTCTCCCAGTTCATCAGATGCTTTTAAAAGCTAAAGGATGTGTTTACATAGAATCAGTCACTGTATGTAGCTTTTACATAGGCTGTGATACACAAGTGTCTTCACCTACCTGCTAAGTACTTGTTTTCTGCTTTTCATATAATACTGTTGGCTCTGGTACAGGTTTTAATATCCTACTCCCTGAAGTATTTGCCTTAAATTCAGTTAGAAATCTTTTCACAAGAGGTTTGTTTTTCCGCTAAGGAGTTCTACTGGATGAAATGCACTCCTCATTAATACAGTGGAGCCTTTACAAAGGGAGATGCAAGATCATGCAAGGTTCTTACATCTGCTCTGTGGAGGACCTGCAAGTCTGTACCCTTGGTGAAATTCCCATTTAATTCAGAAGCATGTGCAAAGTGCCAAATACCCCAGACTCCCCTTCCAAGAAGGGAGTGCATCTCTTCCTGCACAGAGCTGACACTGCCAGCTATGCCACGGAAGTCAGGCTGTGCCAGGATGTTCTTTTTCCAAACCATCTGGAGTAGCATCTCAGGTTGAGATGAAACCCAGCAGAAAGAATAGATCTGTTTCATGTGTTGCCTTTCCTCAAGCTCAATAACTATTTCATTATTCTATTTCAGCTAGGGAAGAGAGTCCTAGAAGGCTTTGGGTGGGAAGGGACCTTAAAGATCACCTAGTTCCAACCCCTGCCATATGTTCCAGTCAAAGGTTGCTCAAAGTCCCATCCAACCTGGCCTTGAACACTTCCAGTGATGGAGCATCCACAGTTTCTGTGGGCAATGTGTGCCGGTATCTCACCACCCTTGCAGGAAAGAATTTCTTCCCAATATCATCTGAAGCTGCCCTCTTTCAGTTTGAAGCCATTTCCCCTTGTCCTGTCACTACATGTCTTTGTTAAAGTCCCTCTTCAGTACTCTGAGGTCTCCTAGGAAGAGAAGAGCACCTCTTCTAAGGAAGGTGCTCTAAGGTCTCCCCAAATTCTTTCCCAGCTCTCTCCCTGTCTTCATGACAACATCATGAATCCCACTTTGCTGGCTGTTAAGCAAAGCCTGCCAAAAACATGCCAGGTGGTGGTGTATTCCAGAAAATGGCAAATCCGATCTTCAGCATTGAAGCAGATAGATCAGGATGGTCTAGGAAATTATGGATTATGAAATTATGGATTAGAATCACACATTTCATGGTCTCTTATTCTGAGTTTCTTGATTGAGATCAGGAGAGAGACAGGCCAGTGCAGCTTCCAAGTTTGTGTTTCATATTCATGATTCCCATATGCCGTACCAGCAGAGCTCTCAATTCAACTTTAAGAGTTTGTATTATTTACAGAACTTTTCCTTGGAACAATTATGGCAAGAGTTGAATTTGGGGAGGCAGGTGGAGAGGAATACATTGCTAAATGCATGCACCAGACAGAAAGATAAATAAAATTCGAAATGTATTACCTATTTTTCCACTTAGATTAATTGTATTTATGATAAAGTCCAGTTTACTATCTCTGTCAAGCTAAATAAAACCAGTTGAGTATTGCCTGTAATAACATTTTGTGCATTACAGTGTGTTACAGCTGATAAAACTGAAGCTGGGTAACTTTAATACTTGCAAATTCAAACACTACAGAAATTATTTGCTTTAACTATGCTGGAGATTGCAGGGTAAACATTAGAATTCAGTGTCCGGATTCTGACTTTAGGAGATCTCTTCCATCTGACATTTGCTCAGACATCATTATTATCATGAATAAAACAAAGGTAAGTGTTATGTATTAAAAAATGACTGCCATGTTACCAAGGGTGTGAATGCAAAGTTCTGAACAGGGCTTTGCAGCACTTCTGAATCCATTCCTGGACACATACAGCGATTTTGCATGGATTGTTAATTGATACTGAAGATTAATCATGCTAAATTACAGGTACTGTGGCAAATAATTAAGAAAAATCAATAGCTTTTGTACAATTTCATAACTAGCATTTTAAAAAATGCTAAAGGCTTTCAAATCACAGCTAAGCCCCTAGAAACTTGAATGCAAAAAGAGGTGCACAGTAAAAAAAAAAAATCTCACTCTGATTTGTGAGATCCAGTTTTACAAGTTTTCAGTGCTATTCAACCTCTATTTCATTCTGTCTGTGCAGCTGGGAACAGAAATGTGCAGATGTGCTTTGAAAGGTTGGTTAGAAGCTGAATTACTTTTAAGGAGCTCTCTAGTAGAGATTTCAGACCGGGTAGACAAATGTTATTTATGATATAAATATAATCAACATTTAACTCCTGGAACACAGAAGATATTTAACCTACTATTTACATATATTTTAATATATTGTAGCAGTTATGAATTTGAATATATTTAAACTCATACTATTAATTTGCTATTAAACAGTCTGCTTAACCAAGGAATATGTCCACATTTGCTTCATACTGAGATGTTGGAAGGGAAAAGCTTTTTGTGTCAAATTAAAGAGGTTTTATCTGCCACCACCCCTATTCCTAAGGTAAAACAAAAATCTCTGAATTACACAACACCAGGGAATTTCTCTGGCTGGTCCAACTGTGCTGTCCCACCTTCTCTAATGCTCAAATAAGAGGAGTATGAACATCAAGCAAGAAGGAAGGGAAAACAGGACTGCTCCCCACTGCAGGTGCTGACCACCTTGGGAACAATTTGGCAAAACTGTATCTCCTTTGCCTTTCATTTTCCAATCAGGAAAAATTGCTATGATCTGTCCCCTTGTTCCTGAATGTTAGAAGAGAGCTACATAACCCTGCTTGAATTATGCACAGCACTGATACTCTAATGCCCAGAAGCTAAGCAAGATTATAGGGCAGATAAGGTTTTCCTGAAAGCACCTAGGGAAAATGCAGCCTGATTCGAGACACACAGAGGTAAATCTAGAGATCAAAATTGAGTCCAGTGGCTCCAGCACTGCCAGGAGAGTCAGTGGCAATCGTGCTGTGGTGCTGCAGAGTGATCTTGCCTCTCAAGAGGCTTATTTTTCGATTAAGCCCTGCAGGCTGGAATGTATTTTTGTGTTTACCATGGCCTACATTTTTCTTCAGAAAGCCTGGACTGCACTTAGTGGTTGTCAGTCCTCATTTGCTTGTGCGAAACAGCGATGCCAAAATGTTATTTCTGTACAGCTCACCCCTGACTAAGTATCCTGCTCTGTTAAAATGCACATTTATTACAAGAGATGGTGGACGTTGCTGATGCCTACATTTTACTCCAAGTCTAATAAACACACAACAGAAGAAATAATATTACCATCCTCAGTGTCTAACTTCTGTGTTATCTGTGACTAGCATGAAAACAAATGAATGTTCTGTTTATCCTAACACAGAGATGCCCTTTTAAAATCAAATCATAGTTCAGCAGCTGGCCTCTTCCCCCAAGTATGGGATCTCTTTTTATTTTGGGGAGTTTTGTTGTATACTGTATAATTCAAACTTTGCTTCACTAATAAAAGGTTTCTCAATAACAAGGTTCAAAACTGCTTCTGCTCACTATTTGAAGAAAAAACCTTATCTATTCCAGAAATGAGTTAAAGTCATGAAAATAACTTAGTTATTTGTTATAGAACTACAAAAATAATTAATGCTCAATCTCATCCATGAAATAAACAATCTTCAAGAATTCAAGCAGAATCTTCAAACGGAAACATGTTACATGTTAAAAGAATGAGCAAGACACTAAGCTTTTTCTTGCTTTTGTTCTGTGTGAAAGGCAGTATGGTATTTATAGATCCACATAAATTAAATACTTAAGATTGCAATCAGTACTGCTGAGGTAAAAGTTAAAAGCCCCACTATATTGTAAGACATTTCACAAAGCTTTTGGCCAGGTTTAGCATGATCAGAAAGTGGATGCCTTTTATCCAAAGTCATGCCTGAAGCTTGTTTCTGAAGAAATCCTTGAAATGATACATTTTACTATTGAAAATGTACTCAAGAAAAACAAAATTACAGTAATAATTGCAAAAGCAACCAGCCCCAAATGATTACATATTATTTTTACGTAACAAGAAAATTATATTTTCCACAGCAAAGGCCTGTTTTTCAGTCATCATGTCATCTTGATTTATGAAGACCACTGAGACCTAAACCAAAGTACATTTAAGAATACTGCTTCAGTGGTTTTAATGGTATGAGCAGTTAAATACAGCATACAAAACCTCTGGAGTTTACATCAGTTTAGTGCAAGAGCTCTATGGGGACACACATTCTCCTCAGATCAAGCTCATATTACTCATTTACAAGCCATACACTTGAAACACAAGCTCTGAAGTGAGCTGAGGGAACACCAAGCCTGGGGTACACATATGCTCCTCTAAACCTCAGCTAAACTCCTCTAAGAATGGAAAGGAGCTTTACCTTAAATTGCCAACATGGGCAAATCCTATTTCTCCAGGCTTGCAGCTCAGAGCATGCTTCCATCAGGAGTAATTTATTTTTTTTATGTTCTAAGAGAAAATGGGAGTGGAGAGGTGTTGTTACAGGGCTGGCAATGAAGGCAAGGAGCACGGCTGAGCTAAAGGATTCTTTCATGGCTGTTTCCCCATGTATCCTGCAAAGGAGAATAAGCGTTGAGATTTGTCTGCTGGTCATCAAGTGACCTTATGGCCACATCACAGCCTGGAAAGGGGAGAAACAAAACCCAAAAAACCACCAAAACCCAACAACAAAACAAATTCTTTCCTTGACAGACTCCAGGGATCTCCCTGTCATAGAACAAGCTGGCAGAATGCAGAATCTGGAAGCAATTAAGCAGCTGGCTCATTACACTGGCATGGCTTAAGTCCTTAAGCAAGGTGGACAGATCCAAGGGACAATAAACAAATCACTGTTTATTACATATCCTGCACTCTGGGTAAATCCAATTGAAGAAGCTCTTTAGACCCCACCCCGTAGGATTTTAGTTTTTAGAGACAAAATGGATTTAGTGTTAGATAATAAAAGCTAAGCCTAATCTTACTTCTCTCCACACCTGCACTAGACATATTCTTACCACTGACCTAAAAATGTTTTTTTAAATCTTATACTGTTTTAACTCTTGCCTTCCTATCCCTGTGACTTCCTGGCACCAGGCCACTTATTTCAGATATAGCTGTTCTACTAGCTTCTCATATTCTGAGCACTTCTGAAGACAAGAACTCTTAAAGCTACTTTAAAATTCTAAAAAGACAATTTTGCCACAGTTCTAGTCATTCTTCCAGAACTAAAAAGAAAGTGAAAAGGATGTTTTCAAAAATAGAACTAGACATGTGTGTTATATAGTCAACTACAAATCATATTTAATGCTTTTGTGTCTCAGCTTCCATCTGTAAAACTGTGGTTCTCTGCCCTGTTTTGCTCTTCTGTGCTCTGCATTTTGGCTACAAAAGCTACCAGGCAGCAGCTACTCCATATAAAGCATAGGTATGGTGTATAAATCTCAGCTGGGGTCACTATGTTGCAACACAATGTATTAGAAGCATTCTGGTGAACAAATTAATTTGTTTGTTGATTTTAAAATATTTAACTAAACCGAGAGATACTATGAAGGCAGTGACTTGTTTTAAACAGTGTCTTTATGTCATTTCATAGTTATATATATATATATATGGGATTCTGCAGCCTAGGAAGCTCTCAAAGCTAGACCTGCAGTAAACACTATGTGATTCTAATCCTGTGAGTAATAGAAAAGGCCTTAAAAATTTAAATAGCATAAAGACAGCCTCATCATAGCTAAGAGGTGTGGGTAGTCCAACTTGACATTAAACACTGAATTATATAGAGGTGAATTAAAAACAAACTCAAATTAGATTTCACATCAATAAAACTTGTGACAGTTACTGTATTGAATGTGCTATTCATGTATATTTAATCGATTTTACAAGCATTCTCACACACACAATACAGTCACAGCAAGGGTGAGCAAAATTCCAGCCTTAAAAGTAGCTCTTAAAAGAGCTTGCTTTTTCTTAAAAAACCCAATGGATGCAAAAATGTTAATGCAAACAACTAAAATTACATAGTTAAACATCTGAGTTTCAAAAAACATAAAAGGTAAAGTTTTTCTTTGCACCTACAGGAAAAGAAAATAAAATACAGTGGTGAGGGGAGGAATGGATGAGTCAACTATGATGGAAGAGGGGATGTACTGGTGAATGAAAAGAGTGATAGATCAGCCATTGCAACAAAAGTCTCCTATCAGAAATAAAGTTTAATTCTGGAAGAGTCTACTGAAAGGTCAGTGTCCTTAGTAGCTGAGATGAAATCATATAACTGAAGGTAAAATAAAAATTTATTTAAAAGTCATCTGTAATTGATGAGAACTGGAAGACAAAGATGGCATCACAGACCGTTGGCAAAAGAATTCCTCCATATGGCATCTATTTCTCATTAATGGTCTGGGGGAGGATCCTAGACATCCCAGCAGGTCCTGTCGTGACTTTGGATGCAAAGCTGTCCACACACTCAGCTGCTCTCTGGCTGAACTCCACTTTTGCTGCATGTAATGCACACAGCAATGCCAGGAACGTGGGCTGACGGACAGCTTCTGTCTCTTTCGATCACACCCTCCATACTACGTTTGAAAAGGTGGAAACCTGTCCCTAACCATGCCAACCAAGACACGGCTCAGAAAATCTTCTCAGATCCTTCACATTTTCTGCTGCTAGTATAGAAACTTTCAGGATTCCCTCTGAAAGCTGTTCTTTGAGCCCCTGGAGCTCATTGCCAATTCCTTCTCTCAACAATAGCTTAAGCCTGAGAGCTCTTCACCCACTACACTGTTTATCATCAGCTATGCATTGGTTATTTTGGGACAGCTTCATTGTGGAACAGTGTGTGGCAGTGACTTTGTAGTATTTTTGTCTGCACCACTTGGGATAAAAGCAGCTTATTCAGAGATCCCAGCTGAGTTCAGGATCCTTACAGCACCTACCAACACCTCTATGGAGGACCCCTACCATTGCTCGTAAGAGACAAGTGGAATTTAATAGGACAATCTCAGTAAATTACACAAGAGTGCCTCTGTTTCAAAAGCTGAGAGGAGGTTATTAAACAAAGAAAATTACTGTAGGTAATAAAAATCACTGACACCTCACTGGGAGTTACCTGCGTTAATACAGACAGGGTGGAGAACATTACAGACTTGAAAACAAGAAAAGGGTCCAAAGAGCAGAATTTATTTGAATTCCTATGGATTAAACTGCTAAATAAACCCATTTTTTTTCCTATGAGCATAACAGATATAAATATATAGGAGCAGTCAGTCCACTGCAGCATGCTGAGAGCCTAAACAAATGTTATAAGGCATAAAGGATCTCGTGTGTGTAACATCTGCATCACAAGCGGGGTGGGGCAGTGCCATGCTGGGGTGGCTGTGACAGTGCCAGCCCGCAGGCAGAGCTGGGCCCGGCACGGTTTGGGAACAGCAGCTGCCAAACTGCAGATTCCCATGCAGTAACAGCAGGGCCTTCTGTTTTAACTAGAAAAACACTATAGCAGAATCACTGATCTGTAGTTATGATTTTATTTAATTCATTAAATTAAATCATAACTGCAGATCAGTGTAAATCTGTGTCCACATCTTACTCCATTTCCAAGTCAAATTAACACATCACTTCAGATTAGGTAAGCAATACATCCTGAATACTGATACAGACCAAAATGTGATTACGCTAATCTCAGTTTATAAATCTTCTTCATTGACTCTTTGTCAGAAAACTTCACTATACATAGAAGGAAATACAGGAATACACCAAAGAGTGTATACTGAAGAAACAAATAAAATGGGTATTTTAATTCACATTTTTAACTTTCGAAGAGCTTTCAAATTTATATGGCTTTAAATAATAATGATTTTGACAAACAACATTATTTCCTCTGTGAAAGGTATTAATAAGAAATTGTAAAGCTCAAGGAAAATGAGGTTCCATTTTTCACATTTGTGAGTGAGCCTACCCTGACTGTGCAGTGGGAGAGGGATTTATCATGCATAGCCTGTCCTCCTCCTTGGATGCTGTGTTCCAGTTTGGACTGGAACCGCAGTGTTAGAGGATCATTAACCAGGGTCATGTATATCATCTCTCCCTCACAAATGAACACTGTCAACACTGCATCAGCCACAGAGACACCGTATAATCAGGGCTCAATGTACACATTGTGGCTCACACACGACAAAGGAGACAGACCCAACTGCACTAAAGAAATCTGTTTTTTCCTGAAACATACCCAGCCCAAAGCAAGGGCAAGGCAATGGACTCACAGCTGCTTCAAGGCTCCTTGGAGCTGGTCTATCCTGCATGCAAAGCACAGAAACTACACAGACACCTCTGACCCTGAGGGATCCTGCCACCATGAGTTATCAAAAAATTCTATTACCTGGCTTCCAGATGGACAGTGTCCTTATTCCTTGAATTACACAAAGTTTCAAGCATGTGACAGGAGCTGTACACCGTGAACACATTATGAAAGAAGACTGGAGACAAATACCACCTTACACTGCCTTGTACAAATCATGGCGTAGGGAATGAGTATTATTTCAAAGAGCGAAGATCTGGGTCATAGAGCCATATCACATACTGCTTTCACATCCACACACTCCAAGAAAACACCAGCTGCATAGATTTATAAGGCAACCAGATTGCATGGTGAGAGGTATAGAAGGTATATGGTATAGAAGTATATGGAAGAATTGTTTTCTTCGCACTTATATTCCTGTCTTTGAGCACTGCTCAATTTACAGGAAACTAATTATTGAAACTGAATTAATTTCTGTTAAGTTTTTCCCACACAATCTTGTCTCTTACATGGCACTCAACCTCTACCATTCCAGAAATGGTAGAAAAATCATTTTAGGTTCCTCTTTTTGCCACAAAAGAGAAGAACACCATGGAGTGCAGAAGAAAACTGAGTGAGATTTTCATCTCCTTCCAGGAGTCTCATGATCCACTCTTAAATCTTTTTCCATTACTATTTAATGGTATTATAATTACTGTTATTCTCCAGTGTTCAGAATAATCACAAAACAAATACAACCTTGATTATGCTCATATTATTATCTGTACTACAGGGGCAACAAGAGATTTTGAGCTTTACCAAAGGAACAGAGGAATGTGCATCTCCAAGAACCCCCACCTAATCCAGAATGAGAATATGTAGGTTATTATAAACAGGAAAGACTGAAGAAAAGGGGAAAACACAGAGGTTGCTATACCTTGTTTATATGTTCTTCTTTTCTTACTTTAGTAGTCTGGTATTTTTCTTTTGAAAAGATTCTTTCCTTCATGAAAATGGACAAATAAGACATATAGGATAATCAGCAGTCCTAGTCTCTACAATTGGCTCAAACCTTACTGTTTAGGACTAGTTCTTCTCTAAAACCCTTAAATATAATTATCTCCTCAGCTGCCAATCCAACATTTGTGACAGCCTTGATAGCTCATTCTCTGCTGCCAAACCTGCCTCCAGCCACACTTTTTTGCTGCAACTAAGAAGTCACAGATTTATTTATCCTCTAAAACTGTGGGCTGTATTTATCCTCTAAAACTGAACAAGCATGTATCGGTAGACCAAAGGCTCCTCTGTGGAGAAAGCACATAATCTGGAAGACAGACGGGTGTCTCTTCTGCTCGACACTGTTCACAGACATCAGAGCAAAGGAAAATAAGTGTTTGACTCACTCTCTCATGAACTACACTATGAAGTGAGTCAGTTAATCAGAAAACCTGATTTAACCATTCTCAAGTGATTTCATTTAAACAATGAAGTGTCATCCTCTTTTGGTATTTGCACTTTTTCCAGCAGTGACAATCCATGCAGCAGAAGGGCTAGGTCTGAAATTCAGAGATGAAAGGTGCAAATGATGGACATGATTTTTCCAAGTTAAAATTTATCTTTAATTAGCATCTTAATACTTTCTTTTCTGACACAGAAGAGCAGGTCTCATATTTTGAAACATTTTTTAATACAGCCCAGAGTTCTCTTTCCCTGCAGAGCTAGCTCACCATATCCACCAACCTGACTGAGCATTTCTGGCAGCAGCTCCTCCTGGTGCAAAAGGCTGGAGGCTGAGCTCCCAGGGCTGCCAATTCAGTGTCAGGTGAACCTGTGGGAGATCTCACAACACTTTGGACAAGGCTCTGCAGATAAGACAAGACCTGGGAGCTGCAGTTGGCCAACCCTGGTGTCAAGGAGATGTGCCAGTCTCTCACAGCAATTACAAGGTGTTAGCTCTGCCTTGCTGTGAGGGGTAATAGTTCAGCCACCAACACAAAAAAAGTATTGGCAAGATGTAGCTGCCTTTATAGAATCAATTTATCTAACTAAGATGGGAAGGCAGAATAGATTAACTACTTATGAGCAGTTGATCAATTTTTTCATCTGAATTTGTATTTTAACCCATACAGCTGTCAACAACAAACACGTCAATAGATGCTCTTTTTATATTTTATATCAATGGCCCTCATATGAACCTATCACTTCAGAAGACGAATCTTTCCTGTAAAAGAATTTCAGACTGGCAGGACTCAGGAGTCACACTAAGAGAACCATAGGTAATATCCTTTTACCACCTAGATTCACAGATTGCCAGTAAGAAATAACTGTGAAACTTATATTGCAAATAATTAGATTTACAGTCTTTGAAACACTGACAGTTTTTTCCCCCCATTCTAACTTGAGTGCTAAACTGCAGAGCAGGTGCTATAAAACATCAAGAGTCTATCACACTCTCTATTCTGTGTATCTTCCTTCCCAGTGGAGTTTAGAAGGACACGCAGGACAAGCCTGCAAAGCCCATAATCAAGTAAAATTGCTCCTAGCCCAATAAATTACCTTTCAACAAAATTATTCCATGCCTTCCCATCATGTTTTGTTTCCTTTATTTTTTGATTTGAGGAGTTAACCTATTACATAAACCCATGACTAACACAAGGTCTGTTTCTTCAGATGGTCTGATCAAGGTAACATTGGATAATCACAGGGCAAAGCCTAAAACCCAGCCTGAAAATCGCTAAGTCCTGAAAATGAGCTAACAGGATTTGCTTATTTAAGTTTGGAAGTCCAAGTGTGTAAAACCTGGAGCACTTCACTAAATTCCTCTCCAGGTAAAAAGACCAAGTTGGTTCACTGAAGTGAGCAGGAATTACATGCAGCTGAGAAACAAAAGGTTTTCTACAGCTTTCCTGCAGAGGCCGACCTTACAGCAAGACCAGTGCAAAAAAACCCTTTCAAATTCAGATTTGCAGAGGTGGCCCCATAAAGCTGGCAGAACAGCTTATGGCAAGCTCTGGAATTACACATTCTTTTTGTCTCTAAGTACATAAAATCTATATCAACACCTCCTCTGACAGGGTCACTTTACTTGTTTTTGTATATTTAGGATTTATATACTTTTCAGACTACTGAAAGTAGTGTTTAATTAGATCTTACACCTTTTCTGCTTTTACACACACAGGTACTTGACCACTGAAAGACAGGCCTTGCCTCACATCCTCACAATTTAACAGCAGCTACAAATTAATGTTTTCAGATGTTCTATTTTCGCATTTATCTTCTGCCAGAAATATTGTTCAGCATGGTATCAAATAAAGGAAAAAAACTATTCTAGCTGATATGTCACAGCAATCAGAGCAAACAGAAGCCATAGACTTTGAGAACATCATTATAGGCTGATCATCTTTAAAAATATTTAACAAAAAGCTCCTGGGTCTGCTTTAGCAGCTGAACCTGAACTCAGTGAGGAAGTGACTGAACAGAATCAGACACTCTCATTAAGTAAAATTAGCCAGGTGCAATTTGCCTGGCTGGTTCACTCTATGTATTAGCATTTATATTCAGTCAGTGATGAGCTTAATCAGCTTTTTCAAACAAAAAGGAAAAATCTCCTCAAAACCCAGAAACCTATCAGGTTTATTAGTAACAGTTTGCACTTCCATTGTAAAAAGGCAGTTAAGAAACTGAAGAAAATTGCCTGCTCAGAAGTGTATCTGAGTAGCTACCAGCAATCTTTCCTCATAGCAGGAACATGACCTCACATACATGCTGGCTGATTGCTGTCAGACTTACTAGAGACAAAAGGAGACATTTCATTAAAGGGCAAATGCCAGAAGGCTACAAAGAGCTGCCATAGGGCCTCACTGGAAGGGACAGGTTTGCCCTCTGATTGCAAGGATTGTATCACAAGGTCTTTTCCCTCCTTCCTTAATGAAAGCATCTCTAAGGGCTGTCAGGCCCCAAAAACTGAAAAAGAAACGCGGTGGCATCTAAGGAGGTGTCAGCAGCAATGCTATGTAACAAATAGCAGAAACAACCCCAGAGAGCCTGGTCCTGCTGGAGGGCTCTTACCTGCAACAGCAGCAGCAGAACTGAAGGTGAGAGGCTGCAAGAGTGCCCAGATGTGGTGGGAAGGTGGCTGCTGGGGCTATGTGCGCTGATACCTCCATCAAATGTAACCCCAAAAACCTTCTGAACATCAGAAAGGAAGAAAAGAACTTTGAAGATTTTAAGACAAGCTATGGATAGTAGCACTGGTGAAAAAAAAAATAGCTTGTTCTATAAATTTCAACTTGGCAATGCCCATGTCAGACAGCTGGGCACAAAGTATGTCCTAACACATGTTGAGAGCTTTGAAATTTTTTATAAATTTTGCCTCAGTGCATCCTGGTTTGCAAAGCATTACAGGAACAAAAGCTGGCCAAAGGAGCAGCATTGCTGCAGCCTTTCCCACATCCACTGCACACCTATGGGGTCTTAGGTAAAAAACAACTTAATGACAATCACCCCAGAATTATAATTTGTAAGGCCAGTTATTCTCTTAAGGCAGACATCTGCTTTATCTGAGCAGCATGAAATGAGGCTTTGACCCTCTGTTGTTTGTTCTTTTTCCCTTGGGTCCATGGCTAACTTCTCTCTTTACAGCATGTTTCTATAGTGATCAACTGCTGAACTGATACTCAATATATTTCCCTTTTCACCTGCCATACTTCAGATTTGGAAACTCAGAATGTTATTTGAACAATATTCCAAAAACTTACCCCCAGGCTGTAGTAAGATGGCACAGTGGATACTTTATCACTCTAACTTCCCCAGCACTTGAAAGAACAAATAAATGCAGCACTTATAGATGAAAGAAAATTTATCACAGCTCAGTAACAATTACCTGAGAAGCCAATATATAAGGGACCAGGAAGAAACGAATTCCCAATATCTCAGAGAAGTACCAGACTCCTCCTTTCACTCAAGCATTTCATTTCAGCAGCAACTTTTTTATTGTGCATCAGTTGTATTAAGAGCACTTTGCTCAAGCGCAGCCCCTTCCTAGGTTTTCCAGGAGGATAAAGCACTGTGTTTCCCAAAGGAGACAGGGGAGCCCATTTTTAAACCCATCAATATGGCAATGAATCATCCTCCCAAGATAAAGACTGAAACATTAAGAAGGGAATACAGTAGGTAGAAATAATACAGAAAAAAAAAAAAAAACCCCTCAGCTGGTTTGAGTTTTACAGATGCAAATAAACATTATGAGAGGGGAAACAAGAATGAGATGTGAAGTACTGAGCAGGAGGATCAGGTGTATTTATCTTCCTGGAAGCAGGAAGATATTAAACCATGCTTTCTGCTAAATTGCTGCTGCCAGTTATTGACAAAGTTGTCAATTATCCAGGATTATTTAGACTGATGATACCTGAAGAAATGAGGATTTAGAAACACTTGGGACTGACTAAAAGGGGAGATAGGAATGTGCTGCAGATGATAAATGGAGTGGATTGAAAGAAAAAGAGCAAAGAGGCAGTTTCAGAGGGTATAATTAAATATCCTTAGTTAGCATATCACACTACTACAATGAAACTGACTTTCAAAGCTGGATTTTAGAAAATAAATACAAATGAATGGATGAAAGACTAAGACCCTTCTATGCCATAAGACTGGCATAGAATTTATTCAGATAACCTCTATTTTGCTAATGTTTAAATAACTTAATTACACCTAAAAATTGCACTGACTGTGCAGGTCTTCAAGGAGTCAGATATTAAATCACCATTAGGTGGATTTTACTGAAATTGGTCAGACCATGCATTAGGGAAAGAGGAAAGTGTTTGATTTCAATAGCTGAGTAATCATGTAGCTTAATGCACATGGATAAAGCAGGTACCAACAGGTAAAAGTTATGCAGCAACTGGCACCACACTGCTTTTAAATTGGTCCAGGAATAAGAATGTATTTTGAGCAGGGATTTATGAAGTGTTTTGAAATTCTTGGAAGAAACTTCTCACAATATCACAAAGCTCTGCTCTATTAAAACATACTCTGCTGGAGTAAGGGATATTTGCTACCACAATTTTTTTCAATAGAATGAAAGCTAGCAAAGCCTAGGTGGAACATGTTGACAAGACAGAAGGGCACTGAAAAACTAAATTGGCTTTTTTAGGTAATTATCACTGAAGATCAGTGTACTTCAGAGGCTGTATCTGCATCCAGCTCCAAATGTAATTTATAAATACAGAATTTCTCAGTCTTTTTATTCCTGTTTTCTACTTATGATAAGAAGTTTAGGAAATAAGAGGGAAAAAAAAACCAACAACAAACGACTAACACTTTGTCTTGGTCTGCCTTGCCTTAATTTTTCTGCAAGACATGGCACCCCTCTGCTGGGCAAGAGCAGATCTAACAGCAGGGAGGGGTGAACCAAAACTGATGGAACAGTAAAACAAGATCAGCCTGTGCAGACTGAAAAGATAAGTAAGGAAAGAGGACTGAGGCAATGTATGGCTACTCAAATGCCTCAGAAAATAAGGGGCTCAGGTACAAACTATTAAACAAACAGAATTCAGAATTTAGACTTATTTCTCCAGAGTAACATTTTTCATAACATCTTTTAAATGAATCACCTTGAAGGAACTGTCATCTTGACAAACACCAGTTCTCTAAGTCCAAAAGCAACTGTTGCAATATTTAGGAAAACAGGACACTGAAAGAGTGCCCTAAAGCAAAAGATTTTTGCCCATGAAAAAGCTAAATCATGAGAAATGAGGCCTGTACTGCCTCAGTCTGGCAATGCATCTGCATAAATGCTTATGCATTCATAACATTGTTTTCCAGGAGAATTATGACAAACCCTGAGCAAACCTTCAGAATAGTTCATCTTTTTTCCTTTAGTCATTACTTTTTTTAACATGACAACCATAGGACAAGTATGACAATTTCAGACATCAGCAGTGATGCAGAGGAAAAAAACTCCTCCCAGAAACATGTGTGGTATCACACACACATTTTTGGGAAACTGTCAGTTAAATCTTATTGTGACCTCTGAAGCATGGTAAATAGAAAAGTTGAACCTTTTTCTCATCAGCCCTGAAACTGGAGTATAGTTGCCCATTTAGTTTCAGACTTCTTGTTCTGTTCTACAAATGACTGCTCAGTTCTCTAGGGGTTGCACTACTACTCATTTTTAGACCAAAGAAAGATTGTAAAAAAAGGCTGTTTAAAAGTAGCATTCTATGAAGAGACTTCTAGGAAACAACCTTTTTCTTTGTTAAGAATATAAACACAAACCAAAGTCTGATACCACTTTTTGCCCCTTTTATTAAAAACAGTCATTACAGGTGACATACAATTGGCAAAGATATATATGACCATATCTTTACTTTTAAGGAAACTATTTACAGACTTTTACAAAGTGACCCCACATGTGCAATGACTGGGTTCTACATCAGTTTTTCATATTGAAAACTTCTGGGTGTTTTTCATTTGTTCAGGTGATTCTACTTTCAGTTTATCTGTGTGATCAACAGCACACCGGTTTCAAAGACATTTAGCTATCCTTAAGTGCCCACAGTGAAAAGCTGCACAGAGTACCTGCTGTGAGAGATCAGAGAGAAGTCTCCTTTATGTCTCTACCATCCAGATTTGTCCTTTTGTACCACCTCCTACATGGAAGGCTCTCACTCCAAGCTTCTCACTTTGTTAACCAATGTTTGCTTCACTAAGAAAAACATTTCCTAAACCATTTGTTTAGGGACCAGGAAAGAGGACAAATCTTACCCACAGGAAACTCTCCAGAGCAGAAGGAAGTCTGTAGTGACAGAAGCAGATACAGAGTCTCAGTTTTCTAACCAAACCTATAGAAAAACTTCAAAAACTATGACAGCGCTACATTAAGTAAGAAAGAGTATCAGTCCATACACCGAGATGCTTTTTCCTATTTCCTGCTCTTGTTTTAGGTCAACTGGAAGCTTCTTTTTTCAGTTTTTCTAAAATCTCATCTGGTGTTGCTGATACCAAGATCTTCACGACTTTGTCACGTGATTTACCCCCCTGGTTTAGACAAACACAGAAAAAACCTGTATTTCAGAGAATCACCCTTTAAGGTAAGAAAACAGTGCTATTTATAAAATGTTGATAAACAAATTAAGCAGTCTGCTCATGATTCAGGAAAAACAAGAGTCACATCATTTTGTCTCTACCTTTTCACAACCAGTGATCAATTCCTTGGTCATCTTATCCTTTCCCACTACTCTTTAAAAGACTTCTACAACTACTCCATTAAACCGACAGCTAAAAATAAAAAGCACCATTTTTCATTGTGCTCATATGCTCATAAACTATAAATGGAAATGGCTGGAAAGACTGACTTCAAGTGCAATGAATTAATAAAACAGATTATTTATTCAGTGCAATGAATAAAACAAAGAGTTTCCACTCACAAAGTCAAGACATGTAAATTCTAGTACAGAGAAACTCTTGAGGCCCAGCTACAACCCAAGTGCTTACATATGCTCTTGCTTATGTGTGACAGTTAAATGTCAGAATATTTTGATTCAAATACAGAAGTTATTTTTTAAAAAGCTAGAAGTTATTAATAAAATGCACATTCTCAGCAGAAAAAATTCTGTGAATCCATTTGACATGAAAACAAGAGAATCTTTGAAGAACACAGAAACATGAACCACAGAAACTGGCAAAAGATTATCATAACACTTTTGATTAAAAGATCTCAAGATGAGCCACAGTTCTTCCTATACCAAGTTTGTTCTCAGTGAATGATTCCACTAACTCAACTAAACTTTTTGAAGAGTCTTTCAGACTGAACTTGGAGTGGCTCCCTATACTCAGTGTGTAAGCGTCAAGATCTTGAATTTCAACTGCAAAACTGAAAGGAAAAAAGGAAGTACCTTCTCTAAAATAACCTCACTCTTCTTCACTTGGAGAACCTTAGAGAGGTAGCGACACAGCTCTGCATTTGCCTCCCCTTCCGATGGAGGTGCAGCAATAGCTACACCTACTGCCTCAGCCGTCACATCTGTAACAAATAGTTGGAGGAGTTTGTGCTCAAAATAGTCAAAACATCTAATCATAATTTCCTAAAAATGGATGTTTACGCTTTCTAAAGCATTTTAATTTAAAACCAAGTAAATGTATCGATTAGCAGGTGATGGCATTTTCACATTTCATAAATTCCCTTGACAGTCAGCCAGTACAATCAAATATAAACTCCTGACAATACAAGCAGTGAAGCCTTCATGCTGTAGCAGGGTGCAGTCATGAGCTACCAGCCTTCTCACAATGGGGGCACCGCTCTGAGCTTCCCTCAATTATCGGTTCCTGTGTAGGTGTTGTCCTACCTGGCACCGCGTAACACGACTCAAATCAGGTTACCCCAACCCCAATAGCCACTTGTTCAATCCGCTCAGAGTTACGCTGTCAGTAACCTCCCATTTGTGTTACCAAGGGGCCTGGACACTGCCACAGCCCGTGGGTCTCGCACACCCGCGGGATGTGAAAGCAGTCCTAATGTGGGCAGGCGCAAGCCCAGGGCTGTAGAGGGAGAACAGATTTTATTGGATCCAACTTTTATGGCTCTAATAAAACCGCACAGACCCTTGAGACACGAGCAGCCTGCTCGAAACCACAGATGCCAAACTGAAGGATTTAGGATCAGGATTTACTCCGTGCTCACCGCGCCACCCAGCGCAATACAGAGGGGACGCGAACGAGCTACTCCTGGAGAGCCGAACTCCTCGCTTTAGTTTCGGGTGGGATTTTCTGCGTTCCCTCCCTCCGCCCCTGTTCCTCAGGATGCAGCGCCCGGTGCCCCGGCCCACAGACCCACCTGTGACGGCGCTGCAGCGGGCGCCGGGCTTGGCGCGCACCGTCACCCTCACGGAGCCGCCGCCCGCCGCTACCACCGGCCCCGCGGCGGCGCCCGACTCCGCGGGGCCCTTGGCGGCTGCTTTTCCCTGAAACAGAGGAACAGGCGCGGTCACCGCGGGCACCACCCGCCTCTTGCCCCCCTTCCCTCTCCTGGCCCTGCCCGCACCTTCCCGGGCATGGCCCCGCCGCTTCGCACCGAAGCCGCCCGTACACGCAGGTACCCGGCGAGGCTTGGCATGGCCGGGGCAGCCCTTCCGGCAACCGCGCCGGGCCCGCCCCGAGGCGCCTGCGCACTCCGCACGGAACGGCCGGGTCCGGCCCCGTGTCCGCAGCGGCTCCTCCGGCACAGCCTCGCCCCGTGCCCGCAGCGGTTCCTCCGGCACAGCCTCGCCCCGTGCCCGCAGCGGTTCCTCCCGTACAGCCTCGCCCCGTGCCCGCAGCGGCTCCTCCGGTACAGCCTCGCCCCGTTCCCGCAGCGGTTCCTCCGGCACAGCCAGGCCCGGCCCCATCCCCATCTCGGGACAGCGCCGAGCCCAGGGACAAGAGAGCGCTGGCGGAGTGCGCACAGAGCTGGACGTTCGACAGATGCTTGTTCTACACACGGCCTTTGGACACCCCAAACCTGCGTGACCTCTCTCTTTTACCTCTAAGAAAGGAAATGTTCTTATTTTGTCTCCTGCATTCTCAAATTATTACTTTAGTATAACGTGGGGAAGGGTACAGGTCTTTGTACACAAAGCCATTGTGTTACTACATGGTACATACTGCAAGACACTGAATACTATATACATACAGCAATTGCATCAAATTATTGTATGCAACCTGTAAAACTCGTTGCACATCAATAATCCTTAGGTTTATACTATTTTTTTTTTGTACTAGAATGTCCAATGATAAAATAACATCATTACAAGTCTCATATTCTCATTTTCACATTATACATTTTTTTATAGGCACATATGTATATACAATGGCTATTTGCATAACCAGTTCTACACTCCAAAACAGCCCTTCTGACTTAAGAGAGATTCTGGAAAGATCTGTTTGTTGCTGAATTTGACTTAACATTTATTTCTTCAGTGCAGCCGCAGCTGATCTCTGCAGTGCAAAGTCCATTAATTCTCCATGGCTCTTAGAAAAAGTCAAGATGATGGCAACATGAATGCGGCTTTGCTGATGTATTTCAAAAAAATACAGTAGCAATCCATGTCCACAGGGTCAATCCAAGGTCATTTTGGAAAGAAGTGCAAGAAGGGACTACAGCAGCAGCTTTACTGTCTTTTAAGGACAGATTGGAGAAAACATACACAAGTTGTTGATAACAAGTAAAGATTTTCCAGTTCAAAAAATAAATTTCACTACATGAGAAACAAAGGGGTGAGAACACAAAATAATTAATTACAAGGTACTACTTAAAAGAAACTTTTCAATATACTTATTCCCCTTAACATTTTGTTTAGAGGAAAAGCTAAATTACAATCTACCAATAACAATGCGGAAAAAATAGCTTTTTTGGTACCCCTGAAACAAATTAATTTTTTTTTACACATTAAAGTAATTTAACAGAATTTTTTAACTGCTGCCAATAGTGAGCTGAAGTCCACTGAGACACCAACACATTCCAGATCATCGTGAAACTAAGTATAAAATATTATTTCTGGTATCTGTCCATCTTCTATTGATGTACCATTGTTGTTACCTGGTGAACTATAAAAGACAAAGCACGTTTTGCTAGCAGTAGGAGATTCGTGGATCACTTTCTTCAAACCTTTTGTTCCATAGTGGGAATCAGGACCCTGAAAAACATCACAAGAGATTAGCAACAGAATGGAAGTGGGAAAGACCCAAAAATGGCTGATGGTCAAACATGACTGACTTGGACTATTTCAGTTGTACAAAATTTCTGTACCCACATCATATAAATTATATACAAAATCACAGGCAACAGAAGCAAGGGCCCTATGTCTAAATAACAAAAATATATTTCTCTGACAGCAGACTTAAACCAGTTGTTTTTATCCAATTAGTAATGAATATTTTCTAGTATTTCTCCTTATCACACAGGTTGTCTGTTCTTACTTAGTTCCCTGCCTCAGCTACTTTTACTGTGCAGTATTTTTTCCAACCCACTAATCTCTGATTTCTGTACAGGGAATTATATTTAGAAGAATATTAAAATTTTTTTGAGAAATAAATTTGTCCCCAACACTAAGAGGAGGCTTTCTGAGAACAAGTAATTCTTGCCTGTGATTTCAGCACTAGTATATAAAAGGAGATGAAAAAAACCCTTGTTTTCTTGAATTTAGCTAGTGGTTAGAATATCCTTGACAAAATAAATCAAACTTAAATTTTGATGGAGAGCTGCCAGATTATGTTTTCCAGATAGTGCTTTTTTCCCACACAGTACCAGTGTGAACTCATTCTAAGTCCTACATCGAGCAAGAAAGTGGGAAGGCACAAAGGATCTAGTTATGAATTCCATGCTGTGGCACAGAAGAGATGTAACAGTCTTACGACTTACATTGGAGTTTTAACTATGTCCTTCTTTAGCCCTAAACTTAAAATAAATTCAAGATCTAGAAGACACTTTCCCACCAGAAGACTGATAAAAGAATAACTCTTGCATCAAAGTAACGCTTTCTTCTGTACTGTTAGACATTCTTACTTTCAAGGTTGCACAAGCTGTGTAGCAAACCGTGGGCAGAATCTCTATGGGCTCTTTGAACATAACTCTGAAGGTACTGGCAGTTCCATCACAGCTGAATCCGGTGTCGTTCTGTCCCAGCGTCTGATTCTTCTCATAATCAATTATCTGGACAAAAGCATGAACATTGTATTTTTATGTTTACAAGCATGAGAAAGGTTCTGATTGTATGCACATGAGAAGGTTACAAGCAAACACTTGCCTGCCCCACCCAGCCTAACTGCAAGGACAGTGCAATCTCAGCTGCAAAGAAGCTGTGATTTCCTGATACCGCTGGAGCTGACACAGCAGCTTGGAACGATGGCTCGCGAGTTTTGCACGGGCTGTGGGCACTGCTCCAGCCAGGTTAAACTCTGTGCTTGGGAGATGGAGAATAGCTCTCAGAGCTTCAGCTTCTGACCTTCATAGACAACATCTAATCCTGTGCTTAGATTTGCTGATCTCTGTACACCTTCACAGCCCACATGAGGGAATCTCATTTGCTGCCTCCGGCTAGTTTAGAAAACACGTTTTTACAGATAATGTAGGCAGTCAATGACACCTTCATAAAAGAAAACAAGAACTTGTGCTGTTACGTATTATACAATTTATTTCTAATCTTGATTCAGTATAAAAATTCTACTCAGATGGCCTTCAATTTCAGTGGTGAGTAAGAATCACTAGTTCCAATGTAGTAGTAGCAGATTCCTTCCCATTTTGGGTTGCAATCCTGATCCATGCTGCCCAATACCTCTTACAGAAGTTGGAAATCAGAGCTTTGGAGCAGAGCACTTCTTGTGATTACTGCACTAAGAAGAATCCTATCCGTTTTTATTGTGTCTTATTAACTTGCCATGTAATTTTTAGTATTACCCAAGCATGAGATGAAGCTTTATTCTAGGCAAAGTGTACTCTAGTTTTTTCCCCAGCCACAATCAATAGAAATATTAACAATTATAATGCTAAAGACTTAAGCCCTTTTCACATAACGGATGTATTTGCAGTATATATTATCACTGTTTTATGGCAAGTTTTAAGTGTTTAACTCTCGGAAGCCCTGCCAGAACTGATGTGGAGCCAAAAAGAAAGTTACAATCACAAGACATAAGTAACTGTCTGAAAAGATTGTGACAAGAAAGTTTCAGATTTATCAGTAATTAGGAATACTTCCAGGATAAAGAGAATCTATATAAGATGGATGGCCTTAATATGAACCATAAAGGTTTTTATTTAGCCTTTCAGTTTGAATCGGGAGGATCTTTTTCAAGGGAATCTTCCAATCAGTCTCACTTAGTATGCACTGGTTGGCATTGAAAAAATCTGAATTCTTTTCAGATTAAATAAATCCAGCAAACATCCTGAGGGAACACACTGAATGCTTGCATCTGCTAACAAGAACTCAGCTGAGAGGTTCAAAAAAGGGTTTATGAGAAGTAGAAATCCCCAGGTAAGTTCAGTATAGCTGCTAGGTTCCCAAAATCAACTCTTTTGCTCTAAAGCTCCTGTCTAGTGCACTATGCTACTCATTTACATGGATGTATAGTTTGACAAAACCAAACTGAAGATACTTCAAATACAGGAATTTGCAAGTGTGCTTTTAAAGCGAGGAATGTGGAAAAGCCAAATTCCTTCAAAACATCATTCCAGACACATTCTGTTTGGAACATCATTAAGAGGAAAGGCACAACATTTTTTCTTTAGGAGACAGACACAAAATCCGTATCCTTAAGTACAGAGTAGTCAGATAATAATATCATCAAATAGGAAGCAGAAGACAATTTGACATTTAAACAGAATATCCACTAATGAACTGAAACAGCAATTCCAGCACATGCTAGAAGTCTAGAAAGATAGGGACAATCGAATTTCTGCCCCTACATGAAGTCACAGACTATTTATTTCACAAAATTTCTCATGCACCTAATAAATCAATGTGACATTATAGTACCAGGTTATGAAATACACAGCACAGGGTAAAACTGTTCCTGTCAAGGAATCCTAATACCTTGTTAGAAAGCTTAGAATCAAAACAAAACTAATCTCTACAAGAAAAAATTCAAATAGACTGAAATTCCACACTCAAAAAGGAAAAAAAAAATATAGAGCTGGATCAATACTACTAGAAGACAATCCTGACCACAACACGCACAGGGATCTAACAGGCTACATGAGCAGGAAATACAATTTTAGTGGTGTCTTCAATTAGCTACTGGGACAAGGCAAGGGTCACACCAGGATACGAAGGGGGACATTTTTAGATGCTATCACTGGCCACTTCATGAGCCTGCTAACCAATTGCTCAGCAAGAAGAAATACAACCCTTGCTTGATTTGGTACTGCGTGATGAGCAGGATCAGATTCAAAATTTCATAATGGAAACACTATGTAACAGTGTCCATAATATACTCAGGGTCAACACTCCCACACAAACAACAAAGGCAAATCCCCCCACAGCTGTGCTAAATTTCAAAAAGAGGACAGTGAGGAAGTTTGCTTGAAAGAAACTAAAAGGAACAATTATGAAAATCAAATCTTTATAAGAAGCATGCAGGCTACTGAAGGAGATAACATACACAAGTACAATATCAGTACATATTTACTGTCAGGAAAGGCTTGAGAAAAGGGGAAAAAAGCTGGATTTTGGGAAACACCTACACTGAAAATGACTGAAGGACAGAAGAATACAGGAGAAAGGGAGCAGAGTTCTACAGTGTTCTTCTTTTGCCTAGTCACCCCTTACGCCCACTTGTGACAAAACACAGCTTAGACTCCTGGCTCATCAATTGCTCCTCCCAAATATAGACCAAACCTTTTGCAAGTGCTACAAGTGTAGCTTCCTTTTGCAAGTTCCTACAAATGTACAAGCCTATTTAAACATAATATACTGTACCTGTATATTAACTTGATAGTCTGTGGGTCCATGAATAGAGCCATATAATCCAAATCCCACTATAGAAATTCTTCTGTTAACTGTGAACCTGGTAAGACACAAGAGAGGAATTCAAACAACTGTGAATTGTTGCACACAACTGAGTGTGTTGCCTTATTTAAGTAAGAAAAAGACTCCCACTGAAGAGTAGGGAAGTAAACTGAGAATGACATTGCATTTTTTAATAGCATTTTTTTATTTAGATTTCACTACTAAGAAAAATGCTTTGTCAGTTTTATAGGTAACAAAGCATTTTTCTTAAAAATAAAAAAGCTTTGCTAATTCCTCAAGATATTTAGTATTACTAAACAAAACATAACCAGATTCTTCTCAGTATCTCCAAAATAAAAACAGATCAAGACTTGGTATTTCAAAAAGAAATATACAAATAACAATCATTCTAGAACGCAACCAAGCCTCCCAAACCTCATTCTTGTTTGTATTTTATGTGTGTAATAGCCTAAATTATTTAAAAAAAAGGGAAAGATCAAACCTGTGCAACAGAGCCAGCATGTTTGCTACTGTATCTTATACCAAAAAGTCAAAATTGAATGATTTGTTCCCTTTCTCCCCATACATTTCTGTCTCCCCCTCACTTTCTGAAGCCCTACCTAATGCGGTCACTTGTTCCACTGTAGCCCCAGCGACTCTCCACCTGCTGGAACCTGTTAATGCTGCATTCTTTTCCTCTAAGGCAACACCTTGGTCGGTCAATATAATCTACTTTGGGTTTAGGATTGACAGTAAAGTGCAGAAAGAGATTTACTACCTCCCGATCCGACAAGATTCCAGATTGAGCAGGGCCTGTGAAAACATAAAACTTCTAAGATGATTTGAAGGATTACTCCAGCTGTTGTATTTAAACCACACATATTCACAATCTGAAGACAACAGTAATATTTTCCAATGGCCAGAATATAATCTGCAGAACGTTTTGTTTTCATTTGTGCATCACAACTCTTATTAGTACAGTATTAATAACAGAATTGAGTGTTAAACATCTAAACACAGTTAAACACCATTGAGATATGGTCTAACAGTAAGACAAAGAACTGCAAAACTCACCTGCTGCAAACTCTTCAATAGTCATTAATGGAAAACGGATTAAGGAAAGAGCTCTTCCAAGGACTTTTTGTTTGTTCCCGAATGTCACTGGCAGTTGCTGTCTTTGACATTCTGCTTCTGCCCAGCGAACAACAGCTCCAAAGAGCCTACTCTCTCGAATACTGAGAGTGTCCCTTTCTAGAACTGCACATAATGTGTCTAAAGAAAAAAATGTTAACAGCTTTAGATCAGTTTTCAACCAAGCCAGTAACAGTGTTACATTGTGTAAGCTTAAAATACTAATTACACACTAAGAACATTCACAACAAGACTATTAGCTTTGTCTTGTTATTATATGTGTGTATATATATTGCACATAATTTATCTTACATAAAAAGTAATCTCTCAATGACACATAGATTTCAAACTAAAAATTAATTTTCCTGCTATGAAGACAGGATATGAGCTTTCTTCTTGATTCCTAAAGTGTAACTAACCTCTGTAGTGATAACAAATATCCTGAACAATCTCCATTGCTAGGGCAAGATCAAAACTGAAAGTGACCAAACACTGAATGCACTCTACTAAAAAACCAAGTTACTCATGATAACAGTGTCATACTCTCATCTGGGCAGCCACCTGCCCATCTGGATCAACTATAGCCACAAGCAGCAGTGGTACACAAAAACCAGTTTAAAGATACAAGAAAGTCATCTTAAGTATTGACATATTTGCTACCCACAAAACCTGAAGCTGAAACACAAGATCTGAGGCAAGGTACATGTTTAAAAAGCAACTTATCCTGTGTTTATTACTCCTTCTGACCTTCACTGAATAATAGGTATGCACAAATTATCATAGAATACAAGTCAAAAAATAAATAGGTTTTTATATTCTAAACTTTCTGTCTGGGAATTTTTCTTTGCCTTGAATTTAAATAAGGCATGTTTCCAGTTATAGAAAATAGCATATTGGAAAGTGAAAACAGATTGAGACCTACCAAGACTAAAGAGCACTCACAGCCTGAGTACAAATCCTATTGAACACAAGCTAACATTGGCTTTAGAATTTTTTTATGCAGTGAAACACCTTCCTTCAGTCTGAATTCTTCCCACCAACTAGATGAATTGGAGTAAAATCGTAGATACATACAGTAGCAATGAAACTGAGTAAGTATATTTATAAATGGTAGCTTTTGATAGAAGATTAAACAGAGAAACTAGCAATTTATGTATTCATTTTTTAAAGCAGGTATCATTAATTGTACCTGATCTGTGCAACTTTGAATAGATAAATACCATGTGGCAACAGAACAGTGTGGTTTCATATGCTGCATATGAAAAGCAGCTATGGTTGCCTGAGGGATGAGGCACAACCCTTAGCAAGTGAAAGCTTTGGGTTCAATTAAGCGTGGTGTCAAAGCGTGGTGTCACCATAATGGGAGCTCTGGGACTCCACCACTACTCAAACGGGGACACAGTGCAGTGGAACCCAGCTCAGGAGTGAAGCTCAAAGGAAAGCACTGCAGGGGTGGATGGCCAAGAGGAGAAGAAGTGCTTGGGACTCTGCATACTCAGATGGGGAAGGACCTATCCTGGGGTACTGTCGTTTCATGCTTAGGACACACAGAGTGACTCACCTATGTCGATATCTGTAAAGCCTTCTGCACTTATGGCATCCATAGTGCTTTTGTCTATTGTGTCCAGACAAAGACTCGCAAGCTGAGGTTCATCAAACAAACGAGCCTGGAAAGATGCAGAAATACATCTTAAGCATAAAGCTGACAAACTACTAATCTTAAAAAGCAATCATTTTACCTCTAGTACACACATAAAATAAGTTGATTTGTCTAAGTACTCTTTGTGTTTATACCTTAAAGAGTACTTCAAATCTCACAGGAGTACATAATAAAGGAGAATTAGTAATTTCCCTCCAATTAGGAATACTCCTAGTAAATCAAAACTAAGCTTAAATTTACCTACTTGAGTAAGCAGCATAAAGGCATTATCTGCTCGGAGATGCTTTGTTAGGAAATCCACACAATGTGCTTCCAGGGCAGGGACTGCATACTTTTTAGCAGTGTATAAAGTAGTCATGACTGTTTCTGGACCAATCTGAACTTCATCTGAATAAAGAAACCTATAAATCAATACACAAATACAGATCATAAAAACATATCTTTAGAGGGGCAGCCAAACACAACAATCTCTTTACATTTAGAAAACAGGCCAAAGATTTGCACTGTGAACAGTGCAACAGCTGACCTCACAGCATTTTCATAAATAAAGAAGGTAAGTTAAAAGGTTCAAGAAAGACTATTATGTTAACCTAATGGCATACATTCGTTTTAAATATGTATTACTCCGTAGGACTGATCTGGCTGTTCTAGTTATACATAGCTAGCTACCCATCTGTAAACAACAGCTGAGCTGCAGAATTACCTAACCTACGAATGCATGCTCTCAGTTCATCAGGAAAATAATCAATGCAGAATCCTCTATGGCTGTATTCCTGAAGTTCATATACTGACAGTGCACACTGGCTTCCCCTCCATGAGGGAATAGTGTCAAGGACTTGGATTGTGAGAACATCTTATGTCAAAGTTACCCCTCTGTAGTATCCAGAGAGGAAAGGGATTACATTCTAGCAATGACCTTGACTCTTCTATTCCCGCCACAGCAAAATACTCTTGCTTGTCTCCACTGCTTGAGGCAAGAGGATTGGTTGAGATTTCAGCATAAGCTGTGAACCAGAAAATAGGAGCCTCCACCTACATCAGGAGAAAACTCCTAATTCCTGAACAGTTATTTAAGACTAGACAAGGTAAGATTTATTTTAAAGTTCTGTATGGAAAATATCACTTTTAAAAAATAATTCTTCTTACAGGTGACATTTAAGATAATTTTAGCAAAATTTCATAAGCCTTTCAGATAACAAGCAAGAATAGTCTGTGATTTACAAAAATACATTTGTCCCCAACACACATAGGTAAATATAATAAACGCAGGGCACACTAGCAAATGCAAGAATTGCACAATGAAAACCAGGTCTTTCCTTTATATTTCTTAATATTTGTTTTTCAGAACATCCTGGATATGACTGACACACAGACAGAATCTGGCTTGTGTTTTACTTTCTGCTGTACCTTCCAAAGAAACAGGGTGCAGTCCTAGGTGTGTCCTGCCAAGAGCTGTGTCTGTGTTAACTCTCCCCTCTGTGGCACGCCTGAACTAGCACAGCTTTATGTTTACACCACTGCTCCTCCTCCACATAACTCAGTGGGACTGACGATCACTTCTCTTCCCCCATTGCCCTCTTCCCTCCTCTCTTTCCCTTTAAGTCAGAAACAACCTAATTTTATCGGCATCCAGGATGAGAGAATGGGAAGCTGGGGGGTGATTGTGCATATTGGAAGAACATTTTTAGTGACCAGAACAAACAATTTTTCCAAGTGACCATTCAATCATTCACTCTACAAAAGCCTCTCATGCATTTTACGCTACTTTTCTTTACTCTCAGGTTAGCACTTCCTTCTCTCCTTGTGTGAGCATCCTCTCTGTAGCTGAAATGTTTTCAGCATTATAGAAGCACGCAGGAATCTTTTTTCCAAGTCAGTAATGATTACCCCTTTATTTACTTCTTGCCAAAATTCTCTGAAAAGATTTTTGGAAGACAAACTGCTAACTTGTGCCATATTATCACTTTGTTTTATTCTGTGATCAATGGACAAGTTAGTTTATTGTAAAATACGAATAAAAATTTTAAAAAATCTTAGTAAAACCAGCAAAAAGAAACCATAAAGCAGAACCCTACTGAGACAACCTGAATTTCCTTGATCATTGCTATTCAACTTGTAGTTAGAAACACACATGCACACAAAAGTTGTTTCATTGGGAAACAGATTAAAACTTTGTGACTTTGATATTATTTCAACTCCTAAGGATTTATCTATCAAACGACTTCATTTGTTTTCATCAAAAAATCTTTTCCTTTAATTTACAAGTAGCACTTGTCAGTAGATCTATAAGAAACATATAAACTACAGACAGGACTTAACAAACCACATGAGTAAATAAAATGGAAATTAGCTGAGGAACATCAAATAATTAGTAAATTATGCCTAGAAAGTTTTGCATTACTTAAACATTTCCTTTACTTGATGCTCATTTACTCAGACAAGGGGAGAAGGAAGCGCTAACCTGAGAGTAAAGAAAAGTAGCATAAAATGCATGAGAGGCTTTTATAGAGTGAATGATTGAATGGTCACTTGGAAAAATTGTTTGTTCTGGTCACTAAAAATGTTCTTCCAATATGCACAATCACCCCCCAGCTTCCCATTCTCTCATCCTGGATGCCTATTCAAAGATCCTGACTTAATTTCTAGCCAATATACCTCAAACTGGTATTTGCAAACATTAAAGAAATGCCCTGTGAAAGGTAACTATCATTATCTGAGTGATTTACTAATGACAAATAAAAGAGGCCAACAGTACAAGGTATCATTCCTGCCTCTTTCAGTCAATACCAGGAAAAGACCCCATGTTGTTTCCAGCATGGAAAAAGTCCATTACTGGCATGTATTACAGAAGTTCTCCCTAGATATGTTTTTAACAAGTTATTACAATATATATTTATTTCAATATAAACTCGAAGAAATACACATAGCATGGAAGAATGTCCTGAAGAGCTGGCACAGACAGAAAACCTGAGATGTTTCAGCAGTCCAGCAGTGTGTTGATATTCAGACAAGATACAAGCACAATCAGTTTACTGAAGCAAGTCCTGTGGCCGTTGCGCAGTGGCAGCCCTACCAACACAAGATGGTTTTGTTTGCTTCTAACAACATCTCTTCATTCTCTTCTACAGTGTTCAAACACTATCCTTCTTATCTTCACTTAGAAATCTCTTAGAAATCTGTTTCTGTGTTCTGTTTTTACCCAATCTTCTCTTATTACATCTACTTTTCACTGTCTAGCGTTTTTCCCACATAAATACAAACACATACATGTGCACTCTCATTTACTTTTAACCTTTGAAACTCATTTGCTTGAAAGACACTTCCCACTACCTCTCGCTCTTCTGCACAAAAAATCTACAAAGAACGGTTCATTTGTAACAGCAACAGAAAAACATTGCTGCTGCATGGGGGTTTCTTGGGTTTTGTGCATATCACTTGCTATAACTCCTGTGCCCGTGATTACGTAAGGACCAGGTGACTCTTTTAATTGTTCCTATCTCTTAGGCCTCAGCAAAAGAAAAAAGTTGCCAAGACTTTGGAGTTTTTCCTGTTACAAAAAACTTTTGAGACACTACGTATTTATTCCAGGCAATAATATTACTTGTTTTCCAAATGTTCATGACAGAGAACTGTTTTATGTATTTGATAGTTTATATTTTTTGCCTGGCAGAGTGGTTTCTTTGATAAAAACCTTAAGGTTATGCAGTTTAATCATATTAACACACTGCAGCCTGAGGCACAAATATACTCTTTGTAATTGTTTCTATGAACACCATAAATTTTATTTGTCACTACACTGAATAAAGAGAAATGGTAGGTAAACTCAACAGTTTTGTGAACATGTGAACTAGCCGATCCTATTCTGCTCAAATTAGAAATCACTAACACACTTTATACCCTTTTTGCTATCACTGTGCTCCCAGTCTCACACTCAGATGGTCTGAGAGTAAAAATCAGGTTACTGCCTTCTGCTGCATGCTCCCTCTCTGCCCAAGTATGATTACAATGGGTGTTATTATGGCAAAAAGATATAACAACTTATTATCATCACTGACAAAGAAAAGTGAACAGGAAGATGACTAAGATTTCAAAGTAAGTATCAAATTTCAAGGTAAGTATCAAGTGAAACTAAAAGCTTGGTACCACAGCCTCTGTCCCATCTCAGTTATTATTGGATGGCTCCACAGTTGCAACACCAAGGGGACCCACCAACTCCCGTCATTTTACTTTAACAAACCAAAACACTGATTCCACGACCCCAACCAGCCACCGAGTGCTTCCCTAAACGGACAGTCAGCTGCCATGGAATTAGGGCACTTCTCTTGGGAAAACAGAGCAGAGTAAAGAGCAAGAAGGGACCAAAACACGTTGGAGGGGCGGTGTGACCTTGCGTGAAGCCCACAAGATATTTCCCCGCCGTCCCTACATCTCCCTCCAGGGACGGGCAGCAGGGACAGGCCGAGCTCTGTGGGGACAGGAGCCGGGAGGGGCCGCAGAGCGAGGAAAAGGCACCGGCGGCCAAGCGGGGCCGCGGCGCGGAGCCCCCTCTGTGCGCGGCCGCCCCCGCCCCGCGCTGACCTGAGGAGCGCCAGGAAGGCGGCGGGCTCCACGTCGGGCAGCTCGATCTCGGCCGAGGTGGTGGCCATGCCGCCGTTGAACATCGCGTCGAACACGGCGCTGCCGGCCGCCAGCACGAACCGGTGGGCGGGGATGCGCTGCTGGCCGGGCCCGGGGGGCGCCGCCCCGCCGCCGCCGCCGCCGCGGGCGCTGCCCTTGCCCACCACGAAGTGCACGTCGCTGAGCAGCTCGTTGGAGAAGAGGAAGGCGAAGCGCTCCCGCAGCGAGCCCTTGGTGGCCTGCCAGTTGTACAGCGGCTCCCGCTGCAACACCGCGCCGGCCTCGGCGGCGGCGACACCCGCGGAGATTGCGGGCGGCGTCTCTGCAGGCGCCCCCGGGCCGCCCCCCGCGGCCGCCATCGCCCTCGGGGCCGCGCCGGGCCGGGCCGCGCCGGGCGCTCCGACAGCACCGCCCGGCGTCACCGCGGGCCCCGCCCCGCGCACGCGCCGCTGCCCGCGCAGGCCCCGCCGGAGGCGCCGCCCGGCCTGACCCGGGATGTGCCTGGGATGTGCCTCGGGATCTGCCCGCGATGTGCCCCGGGATGTGCCCAGGCTGTGCGCTGGGATGTGCCCCGGGATGTCGCCCCCGACTGTGCCACTCGCCAGGCCCGTCAAGGCGTCTGGGGCCGCCCGCGCACAGGGAATGCGCTCCCAGAGGCTCGGAGCGGGAACAAGCGGACGGGGAGGGCACAGAGCGCCGCGGCAGGCACGGCACTGATAACGCTACCCGTGGGAGCGAATAAACTGCAGCGATTGTGCTCAGGCACGTGAAATGCAAATTCATGTTCATAATGCCCGTTTCGCTGTGGTAACAGGGAGAACAAGGGCTGGTGACCTGTTTTAAATATTTCTGAAGTGAAGCTGAAACATCAGCGGCTTTTAAGGCACATACACCTTGCAGTCCTTATGCACGTACCGTGTGTCTCGACATTTCACGTTTTAACTTCCGAGAAGCCAAAGCAGAGAGGCCGCTTGTGCCCCAGCAGCACTCACACAATTCACGGCCCTTGGAGCAGGGTGTAGGCACGTGGATTAACCTTCGGGGGCTGTGCTTTTAGGAAAGAAAGTGGAAAGGAACAAGAGGTGTTTGCGCTTTCCCAGCGCTGTCAAACCGCTGCAGAACCGAGGCGATTCCTTTTGCCATCTGCTGGGGTTGTGCTGTAACCACAGCGGCGATTTCCACGGCGGCGCTGCGAGCTGTTTGTCACCGCTCCCGACTTGTCAGCATTTATGGAAGCGTGTGGCTAAAAGAGGAATAGAACATGTCACCGCTCTGCATTCAGGTTTATAATTAGGACAAAACTGAGACCACGCAAATGTGGTCAGTTTCGCAGAACAAGTTTTTGAGAACCTTTAGCAAGATGGAAGCAATTTCAGCCGGGTAAACTATAGTGGGAAAGGGCACCAGAAGATATAGTGTACCGACCAGACAGCAGCAGCGAGCTTTGCACAGAGGCTATATTTAAAAATAAAATCATACTGCTGACTTAGAAGAATGAAGGTGTCATCTCTGCACTTTTCTTGTCGCAAGGTGGACAAAGAAGGGAAGGAAGGAGAGCCCCACATTCTCTTGATAGCTTAGGGACAGAGATGTGAAACACTGACACCTTGAGCACAAATGGATAATTTTAATTTAAGTGGGAATTTTTATTTTTTTTTCCTTTTTTATTTTTTTCTTCAGTGATGGGATGGGCTGGGTATTAATGAGCATTTCTGTCACTGCTGTCTTTTTGCTCTCATTGTTCCGTGCTCACTCAGGTTAATCTGTCAGCTGAGAGCCAACAGCCGTGACTGCTCTGCTTAGAGAGAACCTTGTTTGCAAAAAGTGTCAGTAACACTCCAGAGGAAGTTAACAGGGATGGAGGAGGGCTGAGGAAAAAGGGAAAGGTGCACCAGAGAAGTATAAAAGGAGGTCGGCTGGGGCAGACAAAAGTAAGACAGCTTCAGGGATGAGAAATCAGCCATAAGAAGGCAAAGCTGTGAAACATAGGAAAAAAAATGGAAAATACCTGTGTGATAATCTGAAAAACAAAAAGGAGAGAGAAAATGAGGGGAAAGAAACAGAAATAAAATAAAACAAAACTCTAAAGAAATAAAAACAGGAAAGGAGACAAAGGCAAGGGACAAAGAAAAGGAGAAATGTGACCAGGATGTCCATATGATCTGTTCAGCTAAATGCCAAAAGCACTACTTGAAACAGTTTTGAAAGTGAGAACTAAGAAAATATTAAGTAACATATTTCCTTTTGACACTGAGCTTTTCTTCATGTAGACAATGAGCTTCAGACATTTATTTCACCTTGTAATCTTTGTGCTAGCTTCCTTGAAAAAAAAATCAGCCAGCTTTTCTGTGGCATTCTCAGTGGGTGGATCACATTTTTAAATGTGATGTCATGGGATTGTATTTGCCAGTCCAGATCAGAAATAATACACAATGCTTTTCCCAAAAGGGCTACCCATGAATGTCACTAAAATGCCATCCCATTGTTTGCTTTCTTAGTGTGTTCAGGTTTTGTCTAGGAAATAGAGCAGAAATTAGTATAGAATAAAAAAATATTTATATAAGCAGTTCAAGAAGACATTTTTTTTGTTTGATCTCACATATCAAAATAGTTACAAATCAAGGGCTGCAAACAAAAGTTCAACAGTATTATATTATGTAGTTGTGAAGGTTGTCCTGATCTCTAGCCAGCAAAACAGAAGGTCAGGGAGTGTCTACACATTTGAACAGCAAATTTTCAAGGTCTACATAATAGCCTGAGCAAGCCTGTGCTGACCTGGTACCTTTTTTCTGTGGAAATTCATGAAGGAAGTACTCTCCAAGTCTTGAGCTTCCTTCACCTGTCAGCAGGGAGAGTGTGTTTACATGTACTGAAGAAGAAGCAAAGAATGCTGTGATCAAAGTGCAGGGATTTCTGAGATACCTGTGATGCCAGGGATGTCCCAGAGACACAGGGATGCCTGCCCAGTGACCCTGGCCTCCCCTGTTCCTGAAACGGGGCCAGTTCTCAGAGAGCCATCAAAAAGGTTTAGGTTACTAAGAGTATTGTTTTCAACCATTTGTTCCGTAATGATTTAAATTCTCTTCCCTTTCCTTCTTTTCCCCACATGAACCCAGCTTTGTGTGTGCTCCAAGGAGCTGTTTGTTGTTATGATCAGAGTTTTTGAGCTGGCACACATTTTCACAGTGATTAGCAATTGTTCTCATAAGCAGTGAGCATCCTTTCTCTGCTTCAGGAGGGAAGGGAATAATTCAGAGTAAATCACAGATTTGTTTCTGATTAAGCTTCCTGGCTGGGGCCATTTGATTACATATTTTTCTTTCCATGCTCAATTAGATTCTTAAAATCCCCTATATCTGATCCCTGCCACTGCCGTGAATGACAGACATGCATATTACTGTTGCCATCACTGAATTACCAGTAGCATTACAGTTTCTCAAATGTGTAATTTTTAATAACTACAGTTAATAACAACCACAAAAACAATGTTGTATGCTTGGGCTTTTTCTTGTGGTTGTTATGGCTATCTTCTCTCTGGCTTGCATTAGCCTGTACTGTTGGGATGTGGGGTCTGTGGGGTCTGTGGCAGATAACAGATCCACTTTTGGGAGCACAGGGTCCACTCAGGCACAGAAAACTGCCTTAGATCTGAGTAAAGCTAAGGGCAGGGATTGAGTTTCATTCTTTTGTCTTGTAAAGTGCCTATATAATGTTGATTTTAAAAAGCCATAATAAGAGAAACTGGTGCTTTTCCTCTGGTATAAATCCACCTGTATTCTAAAACTGATCATAAGAATGAAACATTCTCAGAATTTTTAAAATTCATAATAATTCTTTGTGCTATCATTTCTACAAGTAATTCTTTTATCTGAGCATTTTATTTTGCATTTTCAGCTGTGCTGGCTAGCTGTCCTGGCGTATTAAGGTAATTATGTATCTTGTGCCCTCTATTATAGCAATAGTTTTCTCATTTTAGTGACAGTACTAATGACTTGTACTTTAATTTCTATTGTTGTATAGTAATTATTACTTACAGTACACTGTTACCATAAACATTCCTGCTCATCAAAGCATTTCTGTGAAATTTTTCAGAATTGTGGCTTAGAGATGTGTACATCTGATACAAATGTGACATGGAAGTTTTTGAGGGCTCCAGTTGTGGAAGCAGCTCTTTCGTTTCTCATTTGGCACATTTATGCATTTCAAAAACATACAGCAAAGGGCAACAGCAAAATTCATCACATCTTTTCTCTGAAAGTAATTACAAAACAAAACCAATTATTTAAGCCATAAAAGATTCTACTCACCACATACCTATTTTACATATAATTTGAAATACTGACATGGCTGGTTCTATGAAAAATGCTATACTTTGACATGTATTTTAAAGAATTAAAAATATTCTGCTACTGCATAGCTGAAGAAGCAAAGGAGAGGAAATTATTCTATTTGTTATTACCATCATGTCTTTATGACTGACCAGTGGCTATTTCGTGAAGCTATTTACCTTTCAATCCCTGCTAAATGTGTTGAGGCACAGCAGTGTTCCAGACAGAATCCTTATTTCCTACACTTCTACCAGGCTATTTCGCTAGCAGCTTAATTTCCACATAATTAACAAGATTCTTACTGAGAAATCGCACTTGCCATTTCCAGTTTAAGACAAATAGTACAATTGACATGCTCCCTTTTAATATAATGCCTATTAATTCTACTCTGGCATGTCTTTTTTCACTCTTAATGTCATTGTTTGGTGAATAGGAAGGTTGTAGCACAAAAAATCAGCTGGTTTTGAGGTGCTGATACTCAAATTTGTAAGTGGAATGGTCACGGATCACCAGTTCCTCTTTGGATTCTGCTTTGATGCTGTGATTGCTGTTGGTGAATCCCCCCAGATCCTCAGCAGATCATCAGCACATGGCCTCCTGACCCCCATGTGAGCTGCATTGTGTTGCCTCTGATGCACCATGCAGTCTGAGATTTACAATAAAGCATTACTTATTACCTGTTACATCCTCAGCTAACAAGAAAATCAGAAACAGAAGAGGTTGGCTTTAAAGCTGTTACAGAATGGCAGTTATGTGTGGTCTAAGATGCTCTCTCAGCAAATTAACACATTAACAAAAGACCCAAACATGAAGCTTTTAATTAATCTCTTAATTCACCTTTTAATCCACCATCTTTATCTGGACTGTTGGTTACTGACTTCTCTTGCTTTAAAAACTCCCTTTCATATACAGGAAAGTAGAGCCTCCAAAATGTATCAGCTTAGTTCCATAAAAATTGAATGACACAAGTTGTTTTGTAGCAGGATGGCATTTTGTAGCTGGCATCATAATGCAATGAAAGCTTGCTGCTTGGCAGAGCCCTGTGTGAACACATGAGCAGTGCTTCCAAGAGATATAAATAGTGTCTCTTAATCCTTGCATTGATCTTCATGAGCTTGCTTGAGGTTCAGCTACCTATGTTTGTTTAGATTACTGTGATTTTGATTTTAAATTAAGACAACTATGTTTTAATATAAGGTTGAATCCTACAAGTAGTCATGATTTAATGGGCAGTCATTAAAGGTAAGAGCTATTCCTCAGGCTAAAAGTAGACACAAAGGCCAGTTAATCTCCTACTTTGTAGCTGACCATTAATAAATTACCTATTTTTATATTCCCCACAGTATTTTGCTGGCACACTTACAAATGCCTTCTCAGTCCTGACATGAGAACTGCTCTGCCACCATTTAGTACAGAGACTGCAGAGAAACAACTTCCATATGATAAGGAGTGATTAATGTTCTAATTAAGCCAACAGACATCAGCCCAAGCATATGTACTGCTCGTGAGTTGAACTTTGCCAGCTGAGGAGCCACACAAGTGGAACTGGTTTCTTGCTGTGGCCAGGATTCCCAGTGAGGAATCTGACATGTGGCATAAGGCTGATACTTGTGATTTGATGGAGAGTTAGGTTGCCTATTTTGAAATTACTATTTAGACAGAAGTTACATAGCTTCTGACACAAGAATGTTGCAGTGTGGTCAAGGATCACCAGTTTTGGCACTGTGCTGCTGGAGGGACTATCTTTTACATGAAACATACGTTCAGAACTCTGGGAATCTCTTGTTGTCAATAAATATGATCCTCTGACAATTTCTGCATGGGAAGGAGCCTCCATTTTCATTGCTCCATTTTGCTTTCCTAAGCTTCACTGCAATTTGTGTAGGATATATGTATTTTTTTAATCTTATCCTGACATCTAATATTGCTAAATAGTTAAATAGTTGTTTGATTTTCTACAAGTTAGGGCATTCACATGTCTCAGGATGATGTTACCATTTATAAAATCGGAGGGGGGGGAAGAA
Organism: Brachypodius melanocephalos; assembly: GCA_013398615.1. NCBI lineage: Eukaryota > Metazoa > Chordata > Aves > Passeriformes > Pycnonotidae > Brachypodius > Brachypodius melanocephalos. Next base: position 8,485,458 of record VZSR01003798.1, on the reverse strand, counting down.
AAAATATTTTGTGACATCAAGAAATGAATATAATTGAGTATGTGACAGGGAGCTGGGAGGTTACATTTATTCTGGTGACAGCAGCTTATCAACACAGCTTTCATATAACACTTTGATTAGTAATTGTGTTGTTAAAGACACCCTATTCCTACCTTCATTTTTATATCACTGTTCTGGTACATGTGAATAGAGGGTGGTGTTACAAGCAGTTGAAGTTGAAGTTCTTCTTTCCCCTTCCTCCCCCACAAGAACACTTGGAGTTGTCAAAAAATGCATGTGTTAGTTTTTGAGGACTCCTGGTTTTCAAGTGAGGGTGTTGTTTGATCACAGTGAGATTGTTTGCTCTTTGACTTAATTTCCAACTTAAGCCAAATTTTGAGCTATTTGCCTTTGGGAAAGTTGGTCAGTGGTTTTGGACTGTGCCAGCCAAGCAAGTTTTTCCTTTTTCTGTAGAATTGATTTCATCTGTAAAAATAAAAATAAAGTCATCAAGAATGCTGGTGGTTTTAGTTTCTTCCTAAACCCTGAAATAGAAGCCAGGATATTTTGGCACGGAGCAGGAAGGCCAGAGTTAGGAGAAACTGTAGCGAGAAAAAGAGATTTCTGCTATGGAAAGTGTGGCACACCAGGATCCACATGTTCAGCACTATCATGGGTGGACTTGGGGGCCTCCTCTGTCAGGACATGGTAAGGAAACAATGGAGCTGGAAGGCTCACTGATGTCTCTTTCATAGGGTGAGAGACGAAAATGAAAGGGGAAAACATGCCCTTTGAACAGTCATTTCAAATATCCCATTTCAGAGGTATCTTCTGCTATCAGATGCTCATAATTATCTTTCTAATCAAAAGTGGGTAGATCTCAACCCAAAAGACTCAAACAATGCATCTCTGCTGTTGAGTTGCTATGTGATTACCACAAGATGTGCCTTGACATTCTCTATTTCGAAGTTTAAATAGGACTTGAGGAACAAACTGGATGCAAATCAGAGCTGGAATATGCTGGCAGAGTGGTAAGGAAGTAGTTTCCCATAGAGTGTTTGACTTCAGGGACACAGGAACTGAGAAGTGAAGCTTGAGACATGAATCTTGAGACTGCGCTGTGGCAGCTGCATACAAATAAGCAGCCTATACATTTGAAAGCTTGAGAAGTAAACCGGCTGTGCATTGAAAGGTAGGCATTTGGAGGTGGTAAATTTAGCCCTGACTCATCCAATGGCAATTTTGACACTTGGGTGGACTAAATTACTTTTAGGAGTTGCATCATGTTTTTACCAGATAGTTTGATTGAGCATGGTTTAACCCATTTGTATATCTATGACCAGATTCTAGATCTTTCTCACTTGAAATAACCATGCAAGAATTTGCTTGTATAGAATATATAGAACATAGATATGCTCTGGGTCACCAAGTTCTTTTCAGTGAGAGGTATTATATCCATTAGAGTATTGCTTAAACTGACCAAATTTACTGTAAAAGACTTAGAATACCCTTTATTGCTCATAGCTGTTTTGGAAAACTAGTGACAATTTCTTCACAGCTTCGTCCTTCAAATTAAAGAGTACCTTCCTCTTGCTGGTGTTAACTCCTCAAGTATTTACAGAGAGCACTCTAAGCCAAGTTCTTCAGCCTCTCCTGACAGACAGGTGCCCTGTTTCCTCAGCCACCTTGGCAATCCTCTGTATCATTTCGACAAGAAGGAGTCTGAATTGCCCCCATTATTGCAGAGAGTGTTTTTACAACGGTGTTAATTCTTCCAGAAAGGGCTTGCCTGGCATGCTAGAAGTGCATTTGCTGTTTTTTTTTCAGGCAACACATTCTCACTTGCCAATGTCCTGGAATTAAACACTCGGTAACTTCTAGGAACAGCGGTTTTTATTTCTGTTTGCCTTGCACACAAGGCTCGTTCCACTGCTGACACTTCAGTGTTGATATTGAGGTATAGGCAAAGTTTGAAGCCAGAAGGAAAAGGCTGATGGATAAAGTCAAACATGTACCTAGTTGTTGCTAATTGTTTTTTGGCTCTTCAATGGAAAATGAACTCTTTCTCCCCCCCAGCCTTTTAAAAACGCTAATGTCCTCGTTCTGAATAACCCAGCTAAATACTGACGCAAAAGACATGCATAATTTTTTTACGGGTTTCTCTGGGAGTTCCACACTAGCCGGACCAAGAGACCCTCTCTCCATCCATCTCTCATGAGACCGGATCGCTTCGCGGGGCCCCGCGCCTCGGCTGTCGCCGCCCTGGTTCCTCTCCGTGCCTTCAGCCCTCAGTTACCCCGCGACGCCTCTGTCGCGGCGCTCAGTTCGGCTGTCACAGCAGCCCCTCGGCACGTCGCCTGTGTCGGTCACCGGAGCAGCGTTCGTCCCGGCGGGGCCGGACCCGCACCTCCCGTCCCGGGAGAGCGGCATCACCCGTCGGGCACTCCCCGACCCCGGGGCAGGGGCGAGGGGGAGCGGGGCGAGCCCCGGGGCGGGCGGAGGCGCTCCCCGAGCGGCCGGAGGAGCGGCGGGCGGCTCCGGTTTCCGAGGCGGATTTAACCTTTGCGGCTCGGGGCGGGCGGCGGGCAGGGCCGGGGCGAGGCGGCGCCTCGGGCACGGCGCTGGGCTGGGCTGGGGCGCGCAGGGCGGCCGCCGCCTCCCGCCGCGGGGATGAGCGCCTCGGCGGCCACCGGCGTGTTCGTGCTCTCGCTCACCGCCATCCCCGTCACGTACCTCTTCAACTGCCTGGCGGCCACCGGCAGGTGAGGCGGGACGGGCCCGGCGGGGTTTGCACCGGCGGCGCGGGGTGAGCGGGACGGGGCGGGCGGCGGAGCGGGGCCGGGTCCTGCCCGCGTCCTCTGACGGGAGCCGAGCGGGATGCGGCGAGCTCGGGACGCTGTCGCTGCCCGTGGCCATCACCCGGAGCGTGTCCCGGCCGCTCCCCGGGCCGGCCGTGCCGCCGAGGGCGCGGAGCAGCGCCCGCTCCGCGCTGGGACCCGCGGCCTCCCCGCGGACACTGGCGAACAAAATCCGGTTCTGTTTGAAAGCCAGCGGGAGAGCCGGGCAGCCCCGGGGAGCTCCCGAGCTGCCCCCGGCACCCTCAGCCTGCCCGGGGCACTGGAAATGACCCCGTGCCCTCGCTCTGCCAAAAACCAGGATCCCGGGAGAAACCGCAGGTCTAGAAAAGGAAAGTCTTTCCTCATGGCAAAACCCGCTTCGCTTAAAGGTCTGTGTGGTATTTTGTGATCCCACAGCCCGGAGTGTTTTGCAACTTTACTGCACAAATATTTGCTTCTTGTTTTTTGGGCTTTGCTACATCTGTTCCTTCCTCATTTTCCTCCTTCTGGCCCATAACTGATTTTTTTTTTTTTTGTTTCTCGTTGCTAGAGTAATGTCAAATAACACATGGTGACTTACTTGATTAACTGCCAATATTTATTTCAAATTGATAGACTGCAGTGAAAAGTCACTGCAATATTAACAGCTGTAATGGTGTGAAGAAATTCATCACTGGGAGAACAGACTAGCAGAAGATTCAAAGCATAAAATAAATCAACAAGCTAGTACTGCTCATCCTGACTTAGCAAGTATGTGTGTGTATTTTCTGAAATATTTGGTCTTGCAAATTCTTTGCCATAATTTTAAGTCAAGTTTCACTAAGTTTGATATTGTCACAATGTAATTTGTTCATGCACAACTTGTTTGCTTGATACAGGGTGGTACTATGTATAAAATGATGTCCCAGATATTTTTAGCTTATGCTTCTGGACTTTACCTAATTTTCCCCTCCATTTTTTTCCCTTGCACAAGGACAAAAGTGAAGACTGAGGAGGAGAATCTTACCTTAAAGGGAGCCAAAGATAATTTACACCCTTAAATCTATTTAAACTATTTTAAACTGATTTTCCTAGCTTGCATTTTCTTGGGGAAGGAAGCAAATTTGCTTTGTGCCAAAGATTTTTTGTGCTTTATGCGACTCCCACCGTACATGCAGGAACATTATAGCTCCATCTCCAGGGAAAAGATCCTTTTGCCTGAGCCCACCTGCGCTGATCACTGAACCCTCTCAAGGGGTCCTGCCTTGCAGGGCTGGGGAGACCTCTGGTAGCACTTCCAAAACTGAGCAGTAAGCCCAGATCCATCAGAGGTGCCCCACACTGCTACTCCTATTCCACGGAACTGACGTGATTTATTTTTGAATTTGTAATTTCCTGAGTAGATAATTTATCGCTGAGGTTAGACAAAAGGTCCCCAATGATCCTTTTTGGCCTTGAAATGTCTGTGGGTTTGATCCTCATCTTTCATAGCCTTTTAATTTTCCCATAGTTTCTGTTTATTTTAGTATGAAAACTGATTTTAGGCAGAGACAAACCTAGATTTCTGGATATGCTGTTTATTTAGTTATTTTCGTATTTTCTTTTTTTAGCTGATCACATGTGAAAAGAGAGGCACATAAATTCTGCAAAACTATAGGATGAATACTATGGCAGACTATGCAATAAACTTTAAAATCTGTATGTTAAATTATTAAAAGTTACTTTATGAGTATGTGCATTTGAGGACAGCTGGCTGACAAAGCAAAATTTTGTTTTTCTTTTAAATTTTATCTTTTTTACGGTTTTTTTACATCCTGTTACAGTTCCTGGGTAATCGTTGCAGTTGGATTGCTGGTTCTGGTTCTCATTGCTCTGTTGGCTCGAGTTCTTGTCAAGAGAAAGCCACCCAAAGACCCGCTGTTTTATGGTATGTCCTGGTAAAGCTGAATGTCCTGGCTCACTCATAGCTTTGCTCTAGGCTGCTGTGGCTCGTGCACTGCCTTGCTCACCTGCAAAAATGACAAGTCGTGCTTTCCTCTCCGCCTCCTTTCTGCTGTCGTTTCTCCTTTCCAAGTGATGACCACAGTCAAGGCTGTAAACTTCATGTGCCCAAGATTTCTGAAAGGTTGCACAGTCCTTTCTGCAGACGTTGACCTTCCTTGGAGGCTGTGCCTACAGCTCTACAGAATTTCACCTTCCTCAGAAAAGCTTCCTAAGAGCTGTGCTGGCCAACCACTAATTAAAAAATCCTGAGCTATATGGAGAAGTCATATTATGTGTTAAATATCTGTGACCTCAAAGTTGACACATCCAGTTCAGCAGATCTCTGCCTGACAATTTATAGGACCATGAAGCAACTGTGTGATTTCAAGTATTTATTAATTTTTTTCCCTTTTTCTTCTTACAGTTTATGCTGTATTTGCCTTTACCAGTGTAGTGAATCTAATAATTGGATTAGAACAGGATGGAATTATTGATGGATTCATGACTCATTACTTGAGAGAGGTAAATAATATTTTGGCTTACAAATGTAAATAAAATCTTCACTATAAATAACTTGGTGTAGTATTTATCACAGAAAAATAGCCACTTACGCATTCAAAATGGTCTTGAATTTGGTAGTTGACCTGCTTCGTTATTGTTATGGATAAAACCTTCATTGACTTGCAATCTACTGACTCATTTGGGAGAAATAATGTAGCTTTCAAGTTCCATTGTTGTTACACTTAACTTCAGTAACGCTGATCTGTGTTAACTTCTGTGGGAATTGACGTGACTGCACATGGTTGCAGAAAACCACAGATAGCACTCAGGAGTGGATGACCACTCCAAAATATGTTACCAAGAAGAAAACAAAATTGCTCCTTTATTTTTGCCTAATCACTTTACTGTGAAAGGCATTAAAGTAGAGTTAAAAAATGATGATGCCAGATACCTAGTCAGCAGAATCTGTTGGCTGCTAAATATCAACATCCACCAAAAATAGCTCAGTAAGAGCTTGACAGGAAAGTCACTGAAGTCATTGAAAAGATTCCATGAACTTAAGCATGAAATGAGTTGGACCCTACAAGGTTATACATCAACATCCACATATTCAGTACTGCTGTGGATCTCTAGGTTGCTAAATATATCTGTATTTGTTCTATGCTAAATCTATCTTTATTCTGTATTTTTTTAACACTAAAATATGAAAATTTCACATTTTCATAACGTGGCAGAGTAATGCTGACAGTCACACAAAGGAGTTTCCCCTTCCATCTTGCACCCTTTATTGCAGATGTAGAACTCATTCAGTTACACCTGATCCCACCCAGGTCAGGTCTGTGCTGGGAAATGTGAATTGTCAGTCAGAAGCCATACCACTGCTTGAAGGAATGCCAGTTGCTTTTCTGAACTTGTTTCTTGCTGTTGTTTATGAATTGTTTCTCCTGCTCTGAGCACTGTATCTTTTCCCAGGGTGAGCCCTACCTGAACACTGCTTACGGCCACGTCATCTGCTACTGGGACGGCTCCGCGCACTACCTGATGTACCTGCTGATGGTGGCAGCGATTGCATGGGAGTGAGTCTCTGATGTGGGCACTGCTCCCTTGGCCTGCATTCTCACATCACCTACAAAGGCCTTTCTTTTCCATGCAGTACTTAGATTCTTATTTTGGGGTGGTTTCATGTCGTAGGCCAAAGCAACGCTGTTAAAATGTCATTGCTGTCAGGGGTTCTGCCCTTGCCGAGTTACCCTTCCTCCCAGCTGACTAAGGCCAGAAAATGCATGGAGATGTATCCTGTCTTCACCCTGCTGCAGAGTGCAGCACATCTGCATGGCTCTGTGTTAGCTAAAAGCTGGAAGATGATGTGCATTAAAAGCATGTGTGAAAAAAACCCCTTGTTTTTAAAATAAAAATTTTAGGATAGGAATAATGTATTGCTTAGCACCACGATGATCTCTCATCCCTGTTACATGAAGTTTAAGAGCAAATGGTTATTTCTAGAGAGTCTTATGCTTCTTGCTGTTGAATAAAGACTTTGAGAGAATAAGTAATTAAGTTCCAGAGGCAAATGTACCTGCTGGTCATAGTAGCATTAACAGTATGAAATTAATTATTAATTGTTTTATACTCTTGTACAGCCTGTGATGTGCAAGCTCATGCAGTCAGCCTTCAGAGGAGTGCCAAAACAGCAAATAACTGAGTATGCCCAAAGCCTGTGCTGCCCGTGTGATAACCTTGTCCCACACAAATGTAGGATTTCTCCATGATCCCTCTCAGAGGCAACAATCCACTCTTGACTTGTGGTACAGATTTTAAAAGCCTCTACTTGCTAAAATACAACCACAGAAATGAGTATAATATTTAGGGTAAGGAATTTTTAGAAACAGTTCAATAATTATGTCTTGTTTTCTTTTGTAAACAGACAAAGCTATAGAACCATTGGTCTGTACTGGCTGGGTTCCATCATCATGAGCATCATTGTCTTTATGCCTGGAAATATTGTGGGTAAGGAAATAATTTATATGACCAGCTTTTTCCTTTGAAACATTTTCTATATTCAGCATTGTGCTATTTATATTTTAGTGGAGTGTTGGTTCATTTCTATAATAATATGAAAGAGGAATTTTAGGAATATCAGTAAAGAGACACAAGATTTCTAAAATTTAAATATGAGGAAGAAAAGATGGAGACTGGGGAAAAAAAACCCCTTTAAATTTACTTTGCTTTCAAGGGGAAAAAAGAAAATGTTATGTTTTGATATATCTATAAGGCTTTCATTTTAACCAGGTTTAAGACATGAGACAGTAATGTCTCTTAGTATCATAAAAGCATAAATCTTACTTTGCATAAAATTTCCAATTTGCTTAGAATCTGACTTTCCAGCAGCTTACAAGAGGCACCCAAATCACCTTTAAAAGTAAAACCTGGAAGTTATTCTGTTTTCAAACTAAATTTAACATTCTTAGATGTTACCAAAACGTTGATGTGTCCAAATCCTGCAGTCAGCTTTCGGGAAGGTTGCTTTGGTCCTGCTTTTTATGCCAGAGGAGGAATATTCATGGTGCAGGCTGGGGCCAGTCAGCTCCCTCCTCTGAAGATACACTCACCACAGAAAACAGCAGGTTTACTGTGACTGTCCCTTCCTCTTTCCTTTTAGAAAGCCTCTCAAGAGCATGCCTGCCACCTTCCTTTCTGACACACAGAGTAGCCAGTGTCAAAGACACACATTTTCCTGGTTTACTTGAGGCTGAGGAGAGCTTTCTGAAAGTTTTGTCCTTAGTACAGGCCTGTGGGAGAAGTCAGCACTTTGGAAAACAAATGCAGTATCAGATCTTGAAAATGGATATATTTGTCCCCCCATTTTAAAAAGAATGAGGTCTCTATTTGAAGCAGGTTCCATTGAGAGATTTGAAAGCTGTCCCATCCTATAGGATTACCCAATGCAGAGTGACAGACGTGGCTTCCCATCTTCTCAGAGAGTCCCTAATTCTGAAATGGCTTCCTGTCTCATAGGCTCTCTTTAACCTGTGTCTCTACTTCTGCTGAGCATGTGCTTGTCAAGATTTGTGTGTTAACAGTGATTTCTAATGTTTTATGTTTGTTTACATTACCATAGTTGCTTCAGGTTTGATGTTAAATAGCACATTTTTAAATTCTTCTGCAACAGAGCTTACAAATTCTCATAAATCTTGTAATAATTTTTTTTAACAGGCAAATACGGAACAAAAGTGTGTCCTGCTATTTTCCTAAGTGTACCATATATCTGCCTCCCCATATGGGCTGGGTTCAGGATTTATAACCAACCTTCAGTGACTCACGACACTCCAGTCAAGGTAATTCCATTGTATTTCAGTGCTGGCTACTGTGAGGGCGGCTGAAATGTGCTGGCTGGTTCTGGTGGGTTTTATTGGTCCCCTGGGGAGCAGGGAATGTGCTGTGACTGTTCACTCTTATGACAATTGCTGTCTGGCTCTGAAGACAAAAATACCTATACTGCAGGACTATTTCATTATGGTGGAATAAAGACAAAGCAACAGGATCTCATGTCTGGAGTAAAGAACCCATTCATAGGTGTAATTGTGTTCATACCCTCTATCTATTCAGTTTCTGTCTGTTTCAGTTTCTTAGCTGATGAAAATACTGGCATTTACCAGATTCATAAAGCACCACAAAATCCTGTAGAAACACTGCAGGAAAGTACTCTTCTGCAGATGACTTACAGATTTTATGTAACTTAATAATTTTTGTATGTGCTTTCTGTAATATTAGATTTACAGCTGAGACACTGTACATAAATTGATATGAAAATTTTTTACATATTTCTTACAAAAATCTGTAAAAATGTTTACTTAAAACTTTTTAAACTTCTGGCTTTGAAATAACTAGATGGGTTGTAATAAGATTAATTGAGCCATCAAAACAATGCATTAACAGGTTATGCACTGTTTTATTAAAAAAAAAAAGTTTAAAAAGAATACTACAGGAATGGACATTATAGAAAATATGTGATGGACTGATTACTTCTGAAATATAACCATGTCTCCTGGGCTTACCATGAGATAAACTGCTTACCTAGGTTTGATATTTTAATTTAGTATATATTTCAGACAAGCTTAGATTTAATATTCTGTTTCAAAAAGAGAGTGCAGGAAAAGCTGGTGACCTGAAAATTTAATATTGCACTTCTTTGTGAATACTTTCTTGGAATCTAAACTTCCTTGCCCAGAAGGTTATAGAAAAAGCCTTGATTCCTTTCACTGGGACCTCATAGTCCAGCCAAGCTGTTTGTTTTTTCAGAAGTTGTATTTAATCTTCACAGGTAAATTATGCTCCATATCTGAGCATGCCTTTGAGTCTTAACATGACTACTCATGAATTCTTCATGCAACTCTTCCAGTCCCAAATTAAGAATTGTTTCCAGGAAATAATTGTGTTTAATGCTACTAATCAGTGAGCTAATCATTGTAAGTCCTGAACATATCAGTAGATCATTTGGAATTAGCTGTAAAATTGAACTCTTTAAAACTATAATTATTCAGATTTAGGAAGAAAATGCAACAATGATTTTAAACATGCTATTGTTAGTATATAGGAAAATACTTACATGAAAGCAACAGAAGAAAAGTGTATTCTGTTGGCCAAGGTATACATTGCTGTAATATTATTACAAACTTGTTAGCTAAAAAGAAATAATCACTGTGGGGACAGAGGAGAGGTATTCAAGTTTTGGTTGTTTTCTAATAGAGGGGAGGGTGCAGGGGAGTGGAATGGAGCTATGCCCTCGTTTGGAATCAAGCCAAGCTGTGCTGCGGTCTTTGCAAAGACCAACAGATTTATCTGCAAGTATATCAGCTCAGAAAAGTTCAATATAATTTAAAATTCTTTACCAGAATTAACACACAAATTCAGATTTGTACGTGAATTCTGAAGGGACTGACTCTTACAGACAGCACACAAGATTATTCCAATTCCTTAAAACTGGTGATGTAAGAAGCCTCTCAGAAGTTATGGAAAATAGCTCTTTCCTGGAAGTGAGAGAAATTGCAAAGCGTGCCTACCCACTTCCTTGCTGCACAAAAGAATCCCTGGGGCTGCAGAGATCTGTGCAGAGTTCAACCTTGTTTGTAGTACAAGGGAAACCCGTGGCAGCCCAGCTCTGCTTGGCCACTGCTCTTAACATGTAATTCAATTTAACATGGGGTGATGGGGCTTTGCTGGGTAAAAGAAAGGTAAGGAAAAACTACTCTGTAGCTGTCAGCGAAGTGCATCCTGTCTTTCAGATTCTTGATTCTGCTTTTTTTTCTTTTTTTTTTTTAAAGATGTGGATTTTCATTTTGTTTGCAGGCATGCATAAAGAAAAAAGGTGTGAGTTTTCTGTACCCTGGCAATTTCACGAACTAATACTGCACCAAAGGTTGCTTCCACTTACATTGGCTTTGTCTCCAAACCCTCTAAGCACAAAGTTCTATTGTAGCTTTGTGATTACAGTAAATATGCACATCCATTTGATATTTAAAGAGGAATATTGAAATATTTGAAAAGAGAAGATTATGCATCTATAAGCTTCATACATAGTCCAAAAGGGAAAGAAAATATATCAGCTTTCCATTATCCTAGGTAGTCTATGATTGAAAACTATTTGTAACTCAGCCATAAGTGACCTTTTTCTTTTATAGGAAGAAATATTTGAATATAGGCATTCTTTACAGGTAATATTAAAAATACTCCTGCACCAGTACTCTGAATACTGTGAAGTGACACCATACTGCCAAATCCTGTTACTTGTGATTGAAAATCAAACAAAGATGTCACTTATTTTTTTCTGAAAAAGATCCTTTAAAAGGAAATCAGAAAAAAAAATTGTTATGAAAGGGATGGTTTATATGTTTGCCACAGCCTTAGTTTTGTTAATCTGTAATCCAGATCTTGTAGTATTTACTCAGAAATTGTGCTTGCAAGATTGGTTTTCCTGTTTCAATAACTTTATTGTGAGTATCTTGATCCTGTGTGCTTTTAACTGTGCCCCTGCATCCTAATTTTTGTTTTGCACTTTGGAGACAATTCCACAAGTGTATAACAGGAAGGAAATCAGGTTTTTCTTTTGCTGTCTGCACACCAACAAATGGCCAATAAAAAGGAAGAGGAAATGAGTAACAAATATACATGGGGAAGTTCTCCCTCTGAACTACAGAAAGATACTCTGATGTTTATGATTTTGTCTGTGACTTCACAGTGCAGAAGGTGTAGCTCAGATTGTTTCCATGGGCTTTGTAGGTTTTACTGTGTAGGCAAAGAGATGCCTTGGGTTCCCCCAAGCCACCTTCCCCACTGGACATGGAAATGGTCTTTGCTCTGCAGTGTGAACCCTCCCCTCTGCCCCTGCAGCAGGGGGGTTCCTGTGCTGAGGAAAGGAGGCACAAGATCACAGCCAGACACTGGAGGTGCCTCAGTGCCATCTCAGGAATTCACAGTTCAGTGACAGAAGGGGAAAAGGAAGGGTTTCCACATAACTCCATACACGCACAGTTTCATTCTATTATTTCTGCATTGCACACTAAGATAGAGTATTTGCTCACTGAACTCAGCAGAGGACTCAACCAGCCACAGAAAAGCTTTTATTTTATGCCAGTGATAGTCCATTAATTTTAATAGTGTCACAAGCTGCTGAAAACCATTCAGTAATGAGATGGACCCAGTCCTTTTACAAAGCAGATTCAGCTTCAAATGCTTGAGACAAACCTACATTTCCAAGGCTTTTCTACACAAGGACATTTAGAAAAACAAATTATTTCCAATTACAAAAAGACAGTTTTGAAGAAGTTATGCTGCTTTAAAGCCTTAGGTGATTGCAGAGTTAGTGTTCATTTGATTCAGGTTGCTTGAAATGACACTAATCTGCATTGAAATGGCTTCAGTTGGATCCATCCATTTCTAGAGCTTATTCAGATTAATTTTCCTCACTACATCCTATAAAGCTTGGAGTCACCTTTTTAGGTGGAAATCTTTCTGTCTCTGAAATCAGTGGATGGATGTGATGTTTCATGATGTTTCACCACTCCACCTTCCTTGCAGTGACTGGAGTTAAATTCACGTGGCATGGAACCAGGATGTGCCTACTAAACACCTTCTGTGTTGCAGGTGGTTCAGGAAGTCCAGAAGAAAGGACTCTTAAGACGACCAATAGATTTAATGTTAGCTGCATACCTCATTCTAGCCACGGGGTTTTGCATATTTAGGGGCATGGTAAGTTGAACATTTTTAAAAAAAAATAATTTAAGCTAATTTTCAGTTGAACTTTTGAGTCTGGATGAAAAAGCACATCCATTGTGGTCAGGGGAAATCCTGTAACATTTGGGTTCAAATAGGCCTCAGAAATAAAAGGACAAATTATATATGACAATTATTGGTGCATTGCTTCTCCATTTTGTGCTGTGTGCAGCATGTTTTCAAAAGGAGGTGCACAATCACCAGAGTAAATAGCATCACAAGAGGAACTACCTAGAACTGTTTTCATCAGTCTGTTCAATTTTTGGCCAAGAACATGGAGACAAAACAACTAAATTAATTCTGTATTCATGTTTTTCTAAGCAGTAATCCATATTTAAAATTATATACAAAACCAAGTTAGCTTACACTGCATGAGATAGAGGAGAACATTTCCACCTAAAAGGAAAAAAAAATTATCCACATTACCTGAATATGACACATTGTTTCTACTTACCAAGAGACAATTTTTAAAAATGGTTGCTCTCTAAGCATAGTTGATTGAATTAAAATTTCTGAGGGAAGGAAGCAGTACTGGAAATGCTTTCAGGAGTAAATCCAGTAGTAGGTTAACCTATTCCCTTGTCAGCTCTAATGCATTTTCTGTCTTAAGCAGAATGAAACTTGTGTATCACTCAGTGAGCACAGCTCAAATGTTTAGGCATCTCAGATAAGTGCCTGCTTGCTTGATTTGTAGATTTGATCCTTTCTAGAATAATTCAAGTAGGAGGTGATGATAAATACCCAGCAACATCTTATTTACCTAGTGCAGATTGTCCTTTTGTAGTTGTGCTGCTCACATTCCTCTCTCACCTCCTGTTTCTCTTAAAACTTGCCTCTCAGAAACATATTTTCTTCTAATTTGTCAGACTGCTTTATTTCTTATAGAGCACATTACTTCAGAGCACCACTGATACAGGTTAAATCAGCTGGTTTACCTGTAATTTCACTATGGAAAATGTTGGTCTCATGGTCTTACTTGGTTTTGCAGCCCCACTTCATTTCTCAGAGGAATTTGTTGTTGTTGTTGTTGAGACTGTGGTAATTTCCTTATATATTACCTTCACCAAGCAGGAATTGCCTACTGGCCTTGCTTATACATAAGAGATCAACTGAACATCTCTGTGTAAGATGCAGGAACCATAATTCTGTGCAAAAGTTCATAAAACATTATAGTCCACTCAGAGCTGCTTCTTGGATGCCCATGTTGGAAAAGAACAGGGAGGAATACTGACTGTGTGTAAAATTTTACATTGCCCCCTCAGAGTCACAGAACAAATGCACATGAAACCAAGCTGTGCAAAACTTACTGTTCAGCCCTGTGGCATTAATGATGCCACATGGACAGCTGCTCACATGGATTGCTAGCTCAACTTACAGCAGAATTTTTTGTAGTAGTTTTACCACGAAAAGGAACTATTTTTGCAATCTCTTCATGTTTATTTGGATCTTTTTTTTCCTATGGGAATGTAAAATCCAATAATCCCTTCTTTACTATTAAAAAATTACTACTTCAAGTAACACCTGTTTCCTGCATTGCTCTCCACTGCTACTTTGTCCCAGTGCAGCTCTTTTCTTGGATTACATCCATAGCTTACTATCCTAAAACTAGGTGCTTATCCTGAAGTTTCCACTCTTAGAGCAATTTTCCATTGGAAAGTTCATTGGGTGGGAACAAAGGCTATTTATCAGAGCAAATCAATAGCAATTACACTTTTACAACAGCACAGCCAACTGACTAAATTCTCTTCAAGTCAAAATCTTTAAAGCAGGCTGCCAGCATTTCCTCACAAACCCACAGAGCAGGAGCTGAGAGGAGGCTGCATTTCACCTTTTAATTGGTGATCACCTTTGCAAGCTCCAGGGTGGCTGTGCTGCAGACCATGAGTGCACCTCTAGGGCTGATAACACTTGTCAGGTTGGCTGGTTTCAGAACAAATTGATCACTGACAGTTTTAAAACTTCTTCTCAGATTGCCCTGGACTGCCCTGCTGAACTCTGCCGGCTGTACATCCAGCTGCACGAGCCCTACATAAAAGATCCTGCTGCCTATCCCAAGCTTCAGGTAAAGCACTGACTGTGGAGTACCATTTCCAGCCATTGCAGGATACCAACTCCTTGTTGCGATGAGCTTAACTTAGGTTCAAATTGGTTACGTGGAGCTACACATCCTAATTACTCAGGGTTCTTTCAGTACAGCCCATGAGACAGATCTGCATGCTTTTTATGTTCCTTTCTCTTCCTCAGAAAGGCAAAGTGGACTTTCAGTCTGGAATAATGGAGCAAGAAGGGTTGTAGTAGGGCTAGATTCCTTAAGCTCACACTGCACTTCCATTCCCAGTGACACACTCTCAAAAAAGGGTGCTTCATACAAAAAGCATTGCAGATGAGGGAATGTTGTGCTTTAGTTCTGTAGCATTTGATGTTGATTCTTTTGTAAGCCTGGCTGCTGCCTGGGGACAGGGCCCAAAGCAGTCAGAGGACACAAGGGTGAGGAAATGAGCAGAAACCAGGTGTCACTGCTGGATGAGTTCTTTCTGGGAAAGGGGAGGCATGGATGTGTCTCACAGCTCCCAAAGGAGAGTGCTTGACAAAAGCTCCCTGTGTTGCACAGACAAAGAGTTCAGCCAGGCCATGCTTTTTGGCATGGCCTCAAGCTAGTAAGGGGCAGGAATAGGTGTCCTGGATGAAGTAGATATAGATGGGGCAAGGAGACAACAGCCATCAATATTTGGAGAGACCTTAGGGTAGCTGGATCCAGTTATTAGTATCCAGGTGTGACAAAAAAGCCTGGGAATCATTCCTGCCAGAAGTATGGTTTTGAGTAGTCTCAACTTCTCAGTAAGCAGCTGACTGATTTTTAAATATTTTTAAATGCATCTCCCTCACACTGCAAAGCAACTGATATTTGTGTTTGAAATGCAGATGCTGGCATACATGTTCTACTCAGTGCCATACTATGTGATTGCTCTGTATGGCCTGCTGGTGCCTGGTTGTTCCTGGATGCCTGATTTGACCCTTATTCATGCTGGAGGACTAGCTCAGGTATTTCTTTGCAAAATATTCACTTTTAAATCACATAATAATAAGTAGAGACCTATGGAATCTATAAAGGGCCCAGGGCTTGATCCTCCCATGCAGGTTTTGTGCTGATGTAACCCAGATCACCTTTCATATCTGTAAAAACCCCTTAATTTAAGGGAGTGAAGAATCAAATCTACTACTCCCCAATGACCACATTCTTGCTTTAGCAGACTTCTCTCCTTCTACACAATGTTTTTATTGGGCTCATTTAAACCTTATTAAGCACCATGCACTCTTTAGCTGGGATCATGAAGGAAGCCCATCTTAAAGCTATGACAGTCAATCATAAATAAAACCCAACAAAACACAACACAACAGCACAATACATTGTTTCCATAATACGTCTTGGCCAAGTAGGTAGTTTGAAATATATAAATGGAAAAAGTATCTCCTTGACACACAAAAATGCACAGAATTAGTGGATGAAGTTGAGAGAACTCAGGGAACCCCCTGTCCACAAACCACAGAAACACCCAGTTGTGTTTGTGTTGCCAAAGGCAGACAGTGATCATATTTCTTTTACTCATTCCATTCTGGTTCTCTTAAATAAACAACTGTAGTTAATTACTAAACGGGGCTGATGCTTATGAGAAGACTGACCAAAACAAAACAATTCAACAGGAACTAGTAAATGACTTATGACAGACAGATGAGCATTAAACAGATGAGACACAGGGACAATTGGTTTGTTCTGTACATAGGAAATAAAATGTGTGTGCTCAGAACATCCAGACAATGCAGAAAATAAGCACAATAATCCTGCCACAACAGTGACAACAAAGGGACACAGCAATAACTGCAATTCAAATACCACTATGAGACAAACACAAACCAACACTTGCTTCCTCAGGTCTGAGATAATTATGGATAAAAACTACAATCCACTTTAACTGCCCAATAAGAAGGGTGGAGTGACATTTTCTATTTGGGAGCAGTTACCACAGAGAATAGGACTTCTTTTTTTCTTCTTCATCAGTCTACAGAGAATCTTGAACTATCATGTGATATCAAAACAGAATCTGGCAAACATTAATGAGGAATTTTAGATATCAAAGGGTATCATAAATACTGTACAACTGTGTTTGGCCAAAATCTAATCCAAAAAAAACACAAACAACAACAAAAAAAAAAACCCCAAAAAGTCCCACAAGCTAGCTAAGTAGGCAAGGCTGTGTCAGGAACTTTTCATCTACTGACTGATTACTCAGGTTCCTTAAAATGCCCAGACAATCAGGAAAAAAGCACTCCTTCAAAGATTTTTTAAAGAAAAAGTAAATCAGAAGTCAGAATGTGCCGACTATCACAACCTTGCAAACTTACCAGAAAGCTCAGCCTCCCAGTCTGGAGGTGACTTTTTTGTTGGTTTGTTGGGGTTTTTTTTCTGCCTTTTATATGTTTCCTGTAACAAATAATCAATTTTTTTAACAGCCCCTTATACCTTTTAGATGTGTGACTGCTACACTTAGTTGCTGAAGTCTAAAACCCCTCTGGTTCTTTGTGGTTCGGCCTCAGGATGTCCATTTACACATTAGACTAACACCCAAAATTTCTCATTTCACTATTTAAAGCTCATCCTGGCACCAGCAAATGCTGTGGGCTGGCAGAAACTGATTAAGAGAACTCAGTGTTGCTGTGCACTCTTCATATTTTATCTTGCTTCAAAAAACAGTTCTTGACATTTGGGAGGGCGTTTTTTTGTCATTTTTACTTTAATGCACTGCAGGATGAGGCTCAGTCACCCTACAAGTGAATGTGATTTAATTGATTTGACCTGGTAAACTGTGACCAACCTGGAATGTAAAATGCATGTGAGAATGAATTGAGGATTCTTTCTAGATTATTTGGGTGTTTTGTCATTTTGAGGCAAAAAACACATTTACAGGTTTTTCTACTGTTATCTTAAGTTAAAACAGTTGTTTAATGGATAATCAAAACATATGTAGTTACCAAAACACATTTTGCTTCCTCTCACACACAAAGGTCCAATAAAGGTAATTATCTGATGGTGGAAGCAGTGGGCACTGCTCCCTGGGAATGAACACTGCTCCCACAGATGGGAAACATGGAGATTTTAATTGTTTTTATTTCTATCATTATGATGTACTTTTTACAAAAACAAGTCACAAAATACCATGTGATGCATCTAAACTAAGAACCTCCAAAGTGCCTACTAGCCTTTCACACAGACACACATTTACTGATTTTCAGAATTACAAGTAACTCTCAGCTTGAATGACTCCATTACTAACATTCAGATTCCAAAACCAGTTGTGACCCAATAACTACTAGACTTTCTGAAGCTTCAGGAGGAGCTCTTTGAATTTCATATGAGTGAAGTACCAGGAGCTTTGATTATACAAAAGGGTCGGGACAGCCTCTGAACTTAATGAAATTGGCATTTCCCTATGTGAGCGAGCCATGTGAGAAGGGATGAAGAGCCACAGCCTTGCTGGCCAAAATCATTCTGCCTCACCAGCTCTCTGCAGCCCATTTCTCTGTTTTCTCAAATGTAGAAAGTTTACCTCTCTCCCTCTTAATAGTTCAATAACCCTGCCATTTTTGGTGGCTACTTTCTGCTTCTTGTCTACCAGAGACCCTAAACCCAAGGAATGTATTTTTCCAGGTTACTCCCCCTCTATTTGATGGCTTTGTTAGGCTCATGAGACCAGGTCCTGACCCTTCCAAAGTTATAGTCTTTGCCTGATTTTAGTCAGTCTTAGAGAGAAGGCACAGAGTGAAGAAGGACTCCTAACCTTTTTCTGGGTCCTTCTCTGTCCTTAACTGCAGGATAAAAAATACTTAAAATATTGCCTATGATTAGGCAACAAGGCAAAAAATACTGTAAAAACTCCAAATGCAAACTGCTTCACACAGACAAGCATGTCAGTGAGGAGCAGGCAGACACAGAGTGCAGTTGCCAAGCTGGGCAGTGCCACATCCAGCACCAGGCAGCTTCCAACTGCTGCGGGAATGCCCGAGGAGCAGAGTGGCCAAGGCTTCAGGGTAGCAAAGGCTGGATGTTAGGCATGTAAGGCTACCTTGGAAGGTTACCTGCAGCATCTCATCGGGTTGATTTCTCAGCCAAGGCTCAGGGGTTTGTTGGAGGCTCAAAATTCTCCACTTGGAGAGGGGATCAGTAACAAAAAGCACCGAGGAATGGCTTATTTGCTGAGAGACCCCAATCACGGTGAGGTAACACAACAGACTCGAGGTTTCTCTCACTGAGCAGCAGCCTACTGCACACAGGCACAGAGCTCTGCAGGGACTGACAGCTCAGAATTAGGGGTTTGCTGCCAGCCTGCCTGGTACTTGAAGGAAGAG
Source organism: Brachypodius melanocephalos (assembly GCA_013398615.1). Lineage (NCBI taxonomy): Eukaryota > Metazoa > Chordata > Aves > Passeriformes > Pycnonotidae > Brachypodius > Brachypodius melanocephalos. The sequence continues at coordinate 8,466,508 of VZSR01003798.1, read as the reverse complement.
CAGGACTGGGCTACTGGTAAGTGAGAGATCTGCTTTTAAGACATATCCCCTACTCCAAGTAAGAAAAAAAAAAAAAAGGAGGGGAAAGAGAAAAAAGAAACAAAAGAAGTAGCAGCAGAGAACAGTCATGCAAGAGAAACACAGGAGATTAAAGACATAACACAATTTTCACAAAGGCAAATCAAATAAATTAAAAAATAGACTTTACAGGCCTAAATATCCTCCTCAGTAATGGAAGAAGAAGCCATGTGTTACAGTGCAAAACAAGTCTAATAAACAATAACTTCATTATATGGTGCATCGTTAACTACTAAAAATCTTTGTAGGCTACAGACAGGACATTGTGTTACTGCTTTTTGGTTTTACAACAATTAATGGCTCACTAATGTGCCACAACTCTTGTAAGACACAAGACCACACAGTAAGGCTTAGATACTCAGGCATCTTGGAGGCTCTGGGAGTCCTGGGTCTCTCAGAAGCAGCTCCCCTTGCAGCTCCTTCTGACAAGGTTTACTATGAATTATGAAATTTACTATCAACTTACTCTGATGCACAGCTGGCCACTCTTGCAGACAGGCAGGCCTCACAATCCTCCCCAGAGAAGCAGCAGCTTTGCAGCTTGTTCACCCCAGAACAAGCTCTAAAATGCAACCCAGAGACTCTCAGTGTCTGGGGGAACATCAGACAGCCCAAACCTCCTGCCTGCTGTTGGCTGGCTGTCCATCTGTCTGGGATCTGCTGCCCTGTGCTACGAGAGGGCTTTGCTGCTGAGCTGAGAGGGCTCCCACAGCAGGAGGGGGAGCAGGGATTTGAGCAAACCCACCCAGGTACCAAAGGCAGGGCCTGCCTGAGGCAGGTGAGAACAAACGGGCTGCAAGAGACAGAGTGAATTACCAGGCCAATGTAAAACGGCTGCTGACAGTGTGCCCCTGAACATCTGGTTGCTGTGCAATAGCTATTTACAGAAACATGCTAAGTGGCACTCTGCTGAAGTGTGTTTGTATTTGATTTCGATGATTACTTTGTTTCCTGGCTCAGGTTTGCTCAATGAGCTCTCCCAATTCAGTTGAGGTGGCTGGAATCACCTGAAAACCAATTTGCATTTCTGTTTTGATGGATGGTCTCAGCCTAACCTTTTGCTAGGGTGGTGTATTGAAACACCTACACTTTATTTCCCTTCTACTTTGCTGTGACCAGAACCATGTTCTGCATGAGGCCAAAATGACTCCTGCTGAAGCCAGAACAGAGATGTGATTTGGCTGTAGTGTACTCCTCTGTGTTCCTAAAATCCTGGTGTCCCAGTGCTCTCCTTACCATCAAATTGATGTTTATCTTCTCAGATCTCCTCCACTGCTAACTAAATAGTAATAAAAAAATTGGACACACAATAGTTAATGTCAGTGAGCTGTGGCTTGAAATAGCAGGTAACAGATGGAAACAAAAGACACCAACTATCCTGACACTTCTATCTTTAAATGTTTGTTTATGCTAAAAATATGCTTCAGGCCAGGAAGCTTGTCTGTGCCTATAACCTTCACTGTATGCTCAGTCTATACTTCAGAACAGCTCCAGCCCGAAACCCAAATATTGCAGACATTCTCTGAAAGCATCAGGAGTTCTGGGATGAGAATCTGGAGCAATCTGGGTTTAAAGATTAAAAAATTCAAACCCAAACCAGGACTAACATAGATTCCAAGACTTTCCTTTCTGACTTTCCTTTCTGACTTTACTCAGAGTGAGTGTCTGGCTGCTCCCACTGATGCCTAACTCTCAAAAACCCTCCCAGGCAGGTGGGTGAGAGCCCTGTCCCTGACTGGGCCCTGCAGGGATGTGGCCACTTTTCAGGGGAAGGATCGTGGACCCTCTAGCACAAGTTATGATCCAGAAAGCCAGGGTGGAATCCTGTACCTGATGAAATGATCAGTGCCACCATGTGCATAAAATAAACCTCTTTACCATGCCACTGATGGTTCCAGTTATGCCTCATAGATATTAATGATTTTAGTTTAGACTGTATTTTTGTACTGCTGTGCAAAAGTATGATGGATAATTCTGAAATAAGAATAAGGGCTGGCTTGGAAAATGTCACTGGAGATGCAGACTTGCATGCAGAGTATGCTATCTTTCCAAAAATATACATCAACTTTACCTTTTTTTAATATATGTGTTATATACACACCACAGGCTCAATTTTCCCATATTGGTGCTTCTCTCCATGCTCGAACTCCTTACATCTACAGAGTCCCTGAAGAAGCAAAAGAGTTTTTCCTGATATTGAACATAATGTATGGGATTCTTCCCCAGCTGTTCGCTTACAGGTGTGTCAACAAGCCAGAGTTTTTTATGAAACCAAAACCAGAAGAAAAAACAGAATAGCAGAACTGTTTCCAGCTCCTGTCCTTGGCTGTGTATATAAGTGGGTTGGGATGTAACTGAACTGCTCAAATGGAGCCCAGATGAAGCGTGTGAGATGTGTAAAATTGCACAACTGTGTAGTCGCACGGCCTGCTTTGTTTATCCTACTGAAAAGGGGAAAATAAAGACGACTGCCTTTAGCACCACTTCTCAACATTGTGACTTTGCGTGGCAGTGGATTGCCAGTTCCCACAGCTATTTTTAAGTAAGCTGCTTTGACAGTTTTAGAAATACTGCATGAAGTTAAATAATAATAATGATGTCAGTGTTTAGCCTCCACATAGCAGTGCTAGCAGCTCCTGCACAGAGCTACTGCACAACATGAAGGTCAGCATCGTGAAGCATGAAAAATTAACATACGTAACTCTGTCACATGCACACGTTTTATTTGTCAAAAAGTATGTCTTATGGGGTCAACCTTGTTAAAAATCCCAAGAAATCTTTTAAGAAGCAATCAACTCTTATGGTAAGACTCCATATATGATAAGCAAATCATGTAGTTTTGTTAATTCTCTTCAGGATTCACTTCTGCAAGCACTGCTCACCTGCTTGGAGCCGAGCAGGTGCTCACCAGCACTGGTGGGCTGGGCACTGAGGGCTCAGGTCCGTGAGCCACTGGGTTCAGGCTGCTCCTGTGTTTCCAGAGAGGAGGGGTTTTGGTTTTGGCTGTGTCTCTGCAGCTACTTTTGCTAATGCTGCTGGCTCAGAAACAAGCAGCAGCAAACACAGCGACCTTGCTTTGGGCAGCTTATGTTTCTATTTGCAATCACAGCTATTTCTATGCCTTCTATGTGTATTTATATTAAAAGCAGTACACCTAGTGCCTTTCTCACAGATGAAACTAGCTGATACATTTTAACTGGAAACACTTTATTTGGGTATGTTGACTTCTTGGTTTTGATTGAAAGAATTTTAAGCCTAATCAGTAACAAGGAAGCAGTTCACATGCCTGTGTTGTTGCACCCTGCATGAGGGGACCTTCAGAGCACTGAGAAATTCAGGCTGTAACACTCTCCTGCTGAACACTGCCGTGCAGTTCCCAGCAGCAGTCAGAGGAGAGGCCCCAGGTTTTACACCTCCAGCCAAAGGGGCAGGTCCAAAACAACCACAGCACACCTCAGGCAGTGCTTGTTGGCACCCAGCATCCCTGGTGCAGCTCCTCAGGCTTTGGGATGGCTCCATCCCAGTGCCTCTTCCCAGGGAAACAAACCCAGCGCTGCCGGGCTGTCACAGGACGTGCTGGCTCACAAACAGATATCTGAGCCTCTGATGTTACTTCTGATGTCTTTAAAGAAACTTTGAATACATTCAAGGTGAATTTAATGACCTCCTGTTATCCAGAAAAGGCAAAGTACAGAAAAAATAAAGATCTCACCTGCACTTGTATCTATTATGGTCAACTCATGTTAACAGAATGTTTTGCTTTAATACTTGACTTACATTAATACCTCACATTATTACACGTATGAAGCCAAATATGACGCTAACTTAGTTGCTTACAACCTCAAACCTTACTCCCAATACACATTCCAATAAATTTATTCTGTAAAAACAATACATTTTTTTGTTTCCTTTTTGTTTTGTTTTGGTGGTTTTTTTTTTCCCTTGTGGTTTTTTTTTTTTTTTTTTTAGTTTTTTACAGTAAACTCATCAACTACAAACCTTGAATACGCAAAAGATGTTCCAAGGACAAGCATAACAAGGATTGATAAAACCAGACTAAATATGTTTTCACAATAAAAGCTGGCATAAAAATAAATAAAAATCTCTATTATCACAATAGCAACAATAATGTACACAGAGTAATGGATTTGGAATGCTTACTTACTAGTCTAGTTCTATTTCCAAAAGGAAAAAAAAAGCCAGAATGACAGCATCCTTTTTTAAGCCTTTCGTTGTTTAAAATTGATGTTTTGTTTTGGTTTCCCATAGGGCTGTATATCACAGTAAGCTTAAAAATGGAAAGCATCCAAATGAATGATTTCAAATTGTGTTGGCATTGGAAAAATCCTTGTATTAATCTAAAGAAACACAAAAAGACTTTCACTAACTCCACATATAGGAACTAAGTCAGATAGTGTACATTACATCATGGTTTGGAGAAGTATTAAGAGTATAACTAGCTAGGTACTTCTAATAAGGAAAGGTATTTTATTACATTATTGAACTTGGCGGTGATTTCAACTGAAGAAGAATTTTTCTTTTATGTTGTAAACTGATCAAAACCCAGGAGAGAATGGATATAGGAAAATTTTAAATTATGTTTGTATGTGGAAGATTATTGTAGCATTGTATGGAGGGGACTCATTTCTAAGATTTAGTTGCGTTTAAAAAATGTTGACTTAGAATGATATAATTTGGAGTTATGCCTTTTCTGTCTAGAAAAGGAATCTAAAACATGTTCAAGTATGCGATATCTTCATAAACCTCAGCCACTGGAAAAGGGCAACTTCATGCAACCAAATAATATGAAAATCAAAAAGTAACCCTTAGAAAAAAGGGTAAAAATGTCATTTCTGCAAACACAACAGATAGGAATGTGAATAATGTGCATACAAACTGGGATGCTGTTGATGGTACTAATGAACAGATGTGGTGACTCATATCAAATCCAAGAATATTAGACAACCAAACATGTAACCTTCTTGTGTTTTCCCTTAATATTCAGCAGTCATTATGTTGGTTAAGTCTGAAAGAGAAAGAGAAAAAAGTCACATTTAATGTAAGAAATAACAAGCTGCATCAAACTTGATACAACTGATGTCATATTTCCATGCTTCAAAGTCATAGGTACAAGTAACCACAGGTACAAGTAACCACCTGGTCTGTTCAAATATGTTTTTTTCCTAGAGAAAACTGCTTTTTAATATCAACAAAACATACCACTACAAAATAGTAATGAGCACAGTTTTAAAGTAAACATTTAGGGCTGTATTCAATAAGCAGCTCCAGTGGTGTATGTGAGTGGGTTTTCCCCCAATCACTCCATTACAAACCTTGTAGCACACTTCAGGCACAGTCAAATTTTGTTTTTTTCTCCTGCACTAAATCACTGATGGGCTTCATGTAGGAGCTCAGGTACTGCTGCATTCCTGGGTGTCCAGCCACAAGAACACCCTCTTGTTCAAACACATGAAAGCTTAGCAAACGCGAGCAAAGATAAACATTTTCATCACTGAGGGATACAAATGCTGCTTCTGAAAAGGAAACAGTTTGGCTCCAGTTGACTGTAAGGTGATGACAGAAAAGGAAGGAACTCCCACTTCCACGGCTCAGTCAAGGTCAGCTCTTGCTTTCCCTGACATTAGCAGGATCAGGATCAGACTGTCCTTGCATGATCACGGCAAGAATCTACAAGTCTCAGTTTCCTCCAGTTGAGCAGAGATGACAAAATTCACCTGATGGCCCTGGGACATATTACATTAGCCAGCAAGATGACAGCATGCAGTGCACCATGACCACCCACCTCTGGCCAAGGCATCCCTTCTACAACACTACAATACACATTCCCTGTGTTGGGCCAGTGCAGCTCTCTCCTATGACAAGTGGTTTGTGAACAGTAAAAATGGAAACCTGTGCTTTCCGTGTGGGAGGTCCTGCTACATCCTGACAAACGACACACCATCAGGGGTTCTTAGCAAGTGCTCGACACACAATCAGGGGTTCTTAGCAAGTGCTCAGGCATGCAGGAGGGTTTACAGGAACTACCCGAGCCCTGACTCCCCCCAAAGGTGTAACCATATGCCGCCCATCCAGCACACCACACTGCAGATGCCTCTCCTGTTTCTCCAGAGTCAGTGAGATCATACTTAGAGATGCTTTAGGGAGGTTCACTGCTGTTCCTTTCCCTTCAGACTCAGACACTCATTAAAAAAACTACACGTGATCAGGCAATCAGACCCTGCTTTCTGCTAAGGCTCCCAGTGGCAGCTGCTGCCCAGCACTGACAGGTAGGATGGGGGTAACACAGTTTGTTCCTATGCTGTAACTCAGATCCAGAACAGAAAGAGGTCCTTTTGGAGTGTGAAACCTTCGCAACTCCCTTCTGGGCTACGTCCAGAAGATTGGGTAGGATCGTTCTTACGTGGGGTGCTGGGAACATTAATACTTCCCCTCCACACTCAGATACAGCTGTTGGGCCACAGTGTGGCACGGGAGTGACAACAAAGACACAGATAATGCAAGTCATCCTCTGTGTTTTCAGTTTCCAGTGCCATGTTCCATCACGGCACACATTCTGCCTCCTGGGTGCACTGCCAGGCGCCCCAGAAGGCAGCAGGTCCCCCGTCCCCAGCAGCAGAGAGCCCCGGGGGCAGCGTGGCCGCTCAGCCCTGGCTCCCTCCCGGTGCCGCAGCCGCTGCTCGGGGATGCGGCAGAGCTGAGCGCAGCCCGTGGTCTCCATGGTTTCGCGTCTCTTCAGAAACAGATCAAGTCTCCAACATCTTTGTTTGAACAAGTCTCTCAGCTTCACTGTAAGCTGTGGTATGACGTGTGCCATGCTGCCCAGCGCTGCTGCACACAAAGGCAAGAGCACAGGATCTGACTGACTGGAGTGCAAACGCAGAGAAAACAGCAGGGAACAAAACTAAATCCACGAACTGCCGTCGCTTTTTCTGGCACTGGAAATTTCTTCCTTAACAGTATCTGGCAACTAATTCAGCCATCCTGTACTTTAGAACTGCATGTGCAGAAGGATAATTGTTTACTTGCTCTGTACAATAGTTGTTATTCCATGTTGGTTTGAGGTCAAAGTGGTTACAGGAATCAATGTACAAGAGATGCAAATATTTCATCTATACTGGCTGCTTTAATCTCAACTTGCATTCAGACATTTATGTTTCCTCTGAATTATGTCCCATGTCCTTAGCCAGCAGTGCTGTTATCTTGAGCTACTGAAAGGCAGCAACAACACAATTCTTTACAACATATACTATATCACTATTTGATTTTTACATAGAAATTTTTACTGTGCAATAGTTAAACACATTCTTACAAATGTTATCTTTTGCTTTGAAGGGCAGATTTTAGCTTGCCTCAAATTGCAGGAAAACAGACAGAAAAACATACTCTGTCTTCACTTTTTGTATGGAATGTTTCTACATTGAACTGAGCCCTAAATGCTATGCTTTTAATGCTGATAACCCTGTAAACCTGTTATGCAGCTTGACCAATGTTATTCTTTATGAGTAAAGAAGAGCAAAGGAACGAAACATCTCAAAACCACATCAGAAGGACACGGTGAACCTGTGTTTGGTCATTACACTTGTACTTCACAGCTGTAACTGGGATAGTTGCTACCCCACAAGAACTCCACAACAAAAAAGCCTGGACACAGGCTGTTTTAAATATGTTCTCTCAAATGCAATGGTGTCAGATGGCAATAATTTTGGACCAGATTTTGATCTCCTTATTCATGCTGGCAGTTGCCTCCACAAATAGATCCACTGACTCAGTTGGTAACTGATTGTCAGTGTGAGTAAAAGGATCACAGCCCTTTACTCCATTTTAATATTCAGGCTGTACCATGAGCAAGAAAATCTATTTAATTTCCAGCAAATTTATTCTTCTCTGAAGACAGTAAAATCATTCACCTCCTGCACCCGTACACCAAATGCCTCCTTTACCAACACACTGCCTAGGCTGTCACTAAAACAGTGAATACCAAAATGAAAACTTGCCACACACCCTGTGTGCTGACCCTGACCTTCAAAGGCTCTCTAAGAAGGCCAGAACCACAGCCAGCTTTCAAACGTGAGTATGTGGCCATCCAGAAAGTAACAGTAAAAAGCAGTTTAGGTGTTCAGTTACAAAGATTCAGAGTTATGCCAGCCAAGAACTAAAGACACAAGTCACCGGAGTTTTAAATGAGGAATGTAAATCTGCTGCCATGAATTAACTGATTTATGAGCTAATTTAATACCATGAAAGTAAACAACATAGAGTCATGAATACCTTTCCACCAGAAAATTTTCTTTAAGTGGTATTCTGAGAAAGCCAAAACAATTTAGTATTTAACAGCAGAGAACAGTTCTGGGGAGATTCTGTGACTCAAGATTTGAGCAAACTCTGGGATTGCTTGTCTTAGCTAATACACTATTAGGTAATTAATACTGGATGATTAACCCCTGAGGGTCAGGTTCTGCATCTTCCTGGGGAAGGAATCTGACAAGAAACAGCAGTTAGGGAAAGACCTTGAAAAACAGGTAGTGATGGGACAAAACTATCAACTGAAATACCAACTATGGTTGGGACTGAGGAAATGTCTCTTTCTTGACAGTGCCTGTAGTACCGAAGAATAGCTCAGAAACTAAGGGATGGAGATAAAAAAAGAAAGCACCTTTGTCTACCCAAGGGATAAAAAGAAAATCACAAGCTGAGCCCTTGAACAGTATGAAATTGACTGAAAAAATATAATAGCTCTGAAAGTACTTTTATTTGCTCTGGGTTGGAGTCTTCAGGATGCCATCATTTCACATTTTCAAGCTTACCTCTACCACCTGGAGGTTAGAATTTTCATTAAAGAATATAGGTGAAGGTGCTCCTGCAATCGTTTGACTTTGGCTGTCAGCCCTTCAAGAAGATCCCTAAATGCTCAGGGTAAGAGTGTGATTAAAAGGCAGGACTCCATCTGATCTGAGGAGGAGAGATGTGTCTTCAGCCTACAGTCCAGGCATTATAAAAGGTAATTCCTACTGCGTTATTAGTGGTATTATTAAGAGAAAAGCTCTGAGGCCTGAGAGGTGCAGAGCAGGGGCCCAAAGGACCCTCAGCCCATGGGATCCCCTTGGGAAGGGTGGCCAAGCCACAGGCTTCCAGAGGCGGCCCAGCCTCCATGAGCAGGCAGCTCTCAAGGAGCCGGTCACAGTGGCAAAACCTTGGGAATGAAACACGCCCGTCCTGGAGATCAGGGCCTCGAACTCTTGTTTTGCTTGCCTGTGCCTTCAGGGTATCTTTCCACACCTGATTTTGAGCGAGCAAAGTTTGCCCCCGCGCCCGTTCCGGAGGGTCCTGGCGCCATCTCACGGCCACCAAGGTCCTGGCGTGGCCGATTTGGGGACAGCGGTGGGGTCTGCTCAGCACCGGGGAGGAAGCCCATCCTCTTTCACACTGCCTGCTGCTGGCCCAGGGCTCTTCTCACGAGCTAAGTGATTCTAAAGAGACCATCATCTCATCTACGGTGGTGTCTTTTAGCAGATCGAGACATTTTTCTGAATTCATGTGTGTAGAAGGATCAGATCCCAACCCTGCAGGTACATGTCAGTCTTTTTCAACTTTCCTTTCTATAGCAGAGAAGTCCAAGAGTGTGGGCTGGAGGGGATCAATGCCCTGCAGCAGAGCCTTGGTGTGGGTGTCCAGCAGGAGAGCTGGGCTGTGGGGACTGGCTGTTTAACACCGACTGAAAAATTCTTCCTGCTATTCTTCCCCCAAGTACCCTGTGTCTTCTGTAAAGACTCTTGGTCTAGCTCTGAGGAGCAGCAGGAGATGGAGTGTCCCCTCCTGGTCCTCAAAGAGAATTGCACTACTGACAAAACCTCAATGAAACGCTGAAGGATAAGATTGTTAGCAGTATTTGAGTATTTCAGCACAGAGGCTAAAACATCTGTAATCCTAAAAATGCTGAGAAGCACCACGATGTTGTAGCATGCTGGACTCTACCTCCCAAGCATGTCACAAGCATGTCACACCCAGAAGAAAGAGCCATATGAATGTCAACAGCCACAAAGCCAACATCCTGTGTGACGTGTTAGCCACTTAGTCTGTGACTGACCTAACTCAGTAAGCATTTTGTCCTTACATGGAGAATGTGCCTGAAGTTCACAGACATATCCCCTGTCATGGCCACAAACACGGGAAACACAGCAGGCCCTGCTGAACCTCTTGCTACCTCAGATGCATCTTAGAAACAGTTTTCTCACTCAAATACCTATTGAAGACATGGAAGTGTCACAGGGCTCTCTAGGCAGAACGTGGGCCACACTCATTGGCCTCTGACAGTCTGTAGGTGAGAGGCTGGAGGGCACAGCTGGAGGGCACAGCTGGAGGGCACAGCTGGGCAGTGTCTCCTTGCATCAGCTCTGGCTCAAGCCAGCAGCTTGTTCAGAGTGAATGGGAGACACTCAGGGCACATTTTACTTGTGACCCCATGAGACATCTATCAAAGGCTTTAAAAAGCAGAGTCACAAAACAACAACACTGCACTGCAGAGAGACACGGGGGAAGGAAGCTCTGGGAGGAGTTTTTTAGCAGGAGACAACAGCAGCTCCCCAGAGGTTGTTTTGTGAGAAAGGGCTGTGGCTGAGCACGCAGCTGGGTGCTAAGGCACCTCAGCAGTGTCAGATGAGAGCCTGTGCTGGCTGGCCTCCCCTCACACCTGGGGATTCGTGTCACTCAGCTCCTGCCACAGCCCAGCCCACGTGGCAGAGCCTTGGCATGGGAACTGCACAAGGGCTGGTTCTGAGCTGGAGCTCTGAGTGCTGGAGCAGAGAGGCTTGTGCTGCTCCAAAGGCTCAGGAATAGCAGGGGCTGTTAAAGGTGGCTGAGTAACCAGTTGCCATGCTAATCCTCGGGCTCAGCAGCCTTCTTGTCTTCTTGTTGTGGTCACAACAAAGTACTATTGATATGAACACACATCTGACACAAACACACAAGGAGATCGTACGAAGCTGCTCTGGAGCAGACTGTATATCCTGTCCTTGGAAGGTCATAGCCCAGGGCAGTATCTGCCCTGGAATCTGCAGTATGCAGTCTGTAATGAGCACGTGAACCTTCATGAACTCCAAAGAAGACCCTGGGACTGCACAAATTAAACAAGTGTGAAAGGGTAAGCAGGCTTCCCCTGTGAGTGAGCCAACATGCATTATGCAAACAGTCTGACTCTGCTCTCACATCAATTTTGCATCATTCCAGCTCACGGTTTTCAGTAGCTCCTCTCAGCTGACATCTATGCAAGTGTCAGAACAAAAATAATGCCCTTTTTCAGTCATTTCTCTAGAGCAAAATTTGTACCACTGCAGGCACCAAGTCCATGTTTCTGTTCTAGGCACATTCTGAGCACTGAAATGTAATCCAGGAGGGTGGCACGTGGTACACACAGGTCACCCCTGGCTCCAAAGCCCCCCAGGAGCAAACTGCATGGGAAGTGAATGACAGAAGAGAAGATTACCCCTTCACTGGTTTTCTGCAAATCTGAAGAAGTGTTTCTTGTGTCATTGCCTGCGTCCCCAGCATCAGAGCTGCTCTTGTTTTCTTCCTCTTTGCAGTCCTTATCATCTTCATCTCCAGGAGATTTCCGTGACTGCTTGGAGGATTTCTAAAATGATCAGCAACAAAGTTAAAATTAAAACCTGAGCTTCAGCCATAGAAGCTCATACATTCTGAAGTGTATGTGGAATGCTGTCTGATCATGCATTTCCCTGTTTGAGGTGAATATTGGGGAGGACACGTGGGGTGAAAAGCATTTTTCAGGTGAAGCAGCTGGAGTTACTGCCACCAATGAAGGAAATTTCTATGAAGTTCTGTGTTCAGCACAGGTTGGCAGCTCAATTGACTGAAAGACAGACACAGTAATAGGAGCTGGGTATTAGTGTTGGGTCACCTGTAGGTTTTGTTAGTTAATGAAACAGATGGTGCCAGCTTGACAAAAGTTTTGATTAAACACAGAGATGTAAAATGAGAATAACATTAGCAGAGCTGCTTTCCATACTTTTTTTTAGTGCTGTCAGCTTTAATATATTAACATTAGAGCCATGTGGAACCAATACATCTTTTCTGTTCCCTTTATGTTATGCAATTCTACAGTACAAAAGGATAAATTGTGGCATTAAGCCACCATTTTCATAATCCTGTGTTTGCCCAGAATCTTCTGGAAAGAAGATGGTAGACCAGACCTGAATTTCTAATGTAAAACACACAAAAGGGGTGAAAATACATTTTGTTTGGTGGATCAGCCACAAAAATTCACACTCTCCCCCAAACTGTGCCTGGATCAGATTGTTTGCTTGCTTCTTCTCATTTCAATTTGTTTCCACTTTAAGAGAAGAATAACATGAATGTGAATAAATTGACTCTGCCACACTTTCCACAGTTTTTCAGGCGAAGTGCAGCCCTGGAGGCACATGCAGAACCAGAGGAAATGACCATAACCTTGCTCCCATTCACCCAGGTGACAAGTGAGAACCCAAAGGTGTCACTTCTCAGGGGATTATGTTCACCAGCCAGTGAGACAGACACATTCATTACTCTTAGCTCCCTGATCTACACTGTTACTTAAGATATAACAGGGCTGGTAGGTACTACACTGCAGGTCTTACATCTACAAAATGAGCATCCTACTCCCTGCTTAATGATTTAGTTCTTCCTCCTTCCCATTCTGTATCCTGGACTGAAGTATTTTACACTCAGCTACAAGAGGAGCAGCTGAACACATCTGACCCTACCAGATCTTTCTGGGAGATGGGAGAGGGAAGCTTCAATTCTCCTGGACAGGAACCAAACCTGAACTCATGACTCTCAAGAGGCCCACTCCTAAGGCTGTTTTTCTTCTTCTGATCTCCTTCCCATAGTTTCACCTTCTTCTCAGTGTGTGGGCACTAGAACAGGGCAGAGTATTTCAACTGGTGTCTCACCAAGGCTCTCTACAAAGTAAGAGCACTTCAGCTATTTGAGCACCACTGTTATGGTATCAGAATCAAAATGCTAAAGGAGGAAGAAGAAATTTCCATGAGGTGAACAGTATTCTAATTATAAATGCCCATGGGACAACAGGAAAAGTCAGAAGATAACCTTTGAAGTGTAGGATTTTTTCCGTTTTGAGCCGGCTTTTTCATTCTTTCTTTTTCCTTTTCCATCCTCTTCTACCCGATCACCTTCCTCCTCACTGCTGGCATCTGCTGTATTTCCTCCTTCTCCTTCAGTTTCTGATGAGCTCTGTTGCTGAATTGCCTTTAAAATAATAACAATAATAACATAAACAATAAAAATATCACTAATATCTATTACTGGATTTTTGGTTTGCATTGAAGATAGAAATAGTGGAAATGGACAGCTTACACTTCCATTGCTGTAGTTAGGAAGAGCTCAGGTTATTTTTGCAATTATCAGGAAAAAGGGCTGCAAAGGCAATTTTCTCAGTCACCAGTGGAACTCAGTTATCAGATGCAGATTCTGGGATAGCATGTTCTGAAGGGTTTACACAGAAACAGAAGATCCGATAACAAAAATGTGTTTGCTGGAGGAGAACTAAGGGCTGCTCAGTGGAGAGACCTGGCATGTTCTACTTTGGGAAAAAACCACTGAAACTTTTAGACTTTGGCTGCCATAGGAGAGGGGGTTTTTTTGTGAGAAAAGATGGCTGTTACACTCCCCTCAAAGGGCAAGATCTGCTTTTTGGAAAAGCAAACCCTGACCAGCAGGCTGAGCACTCTTTGACAGCCCATCTCCCACAGACTATTCACTGGATTTTTTTAAAAACCCCCAAGTGTATGCAAAACATGTGTAGGGCTGAAAATATGAAACAGGAACTGAGAGAGGCAGCAGCTTTTCTGCAGGTGGTCTGTATCTCTGGCTTGTAGGATTTGTGATAATAATGTAATAGGTGTTTGCCTTCTTTTGGAGGTGATTCCTGCCTTCAAAGGAGCACATTTTTTTAATGAGAAAAGTTCTTTGCTTTATACAGCCCACCAAGTACTCTTCTCCCCCTTCCAAATTCACTGACTTTCTGCTCTGGACACCCAACAGGGAGAGCTGTTGTACAGCAGGAATTGTCTCCTAACAGCAGCTTAACCCTCCACCTCCTCACTCCTCTGAGCTTTGGCACTGTGTGTTATACATTACCAATGTAAAAATCAAAAGTGCAGTGACCTTAAGGTCTGTGTAAAATACACGGAGCCTGATATAAAAATAAACAACAGAAAGGAGAAGTCAGAAATTATTCACGTTTGTACATGAGTAAATAAAACCATCCATTTTTAATTTAACTAAATGTGTTGCAGAATTTTCCACTTCACCAGCCCAGAATATCATAGAAAGCAAAAGGCTCTGCAGTGTGATTAAAGTTCCATTTGCCACAGAGTGTGAGACCACAGTTGTCTTTACATGACACAATTTCCAGAGCTGTGAAACTTTCTTGCTCCATCAAAACCAGAACCTTACACATCACTCTTAATATGCTCACTTTGACAAGTAACAGAAGGAAACAAGAAAGATAAAGAGGAATAGGTGTGAAAGTCATTTACCTGGTATCCAGTAAACTTTACTCCAGGGTTGTTTTCTATTTCCCACAGGCCTTCATTAAATCCTTTTCGCTTGTTCGATTTCCCAAACTTATCTTTATATTCTTTATATGGGAAAAGGTCTTTGGGCCCCAGGAACGCACTGCATTTTAACAGAGGTAACATTCAAAAAAGGACTTTTCACTCTCCCCTTCAAAAAAATCAAAACATTAAGAGTGCAAATGTTTCCCCTATTCTTCTGCTCATTCCATAATTTCTTTTCTAGTTTTATTTATTTATTTATTTCTCACACTAGCTTTGAGTTACTGCTGTGAGTCTGATTTAATGGCTTGGCTCACCATCCTGATGTTTGATGTAGCAAAATCATGCTGGGTATCTGTAGAAACAACTGAAACATCTCTATTTTATTAACTACTGCTGGGAACTGGCACTTGAGCTGTTTATGAAAGTTTATGAAACAGTTTATGATAGCAAGGGACCAAACTTCCAATCCTAGTGTTATAAATCCAGAAAGGCCTCAAATATGCCACATGAAAAGTTAAGCATGTAAGGAGTGCCTAGGAGTCATGAGCCAAAATGTATCCCTTGTACTGTGGGACAGAAAAAGCAGTGGCATTTATTATTATCTATAGTGCCAGTAAGCCTGGGAGCTGCCTTCTTGGAATTAGCCCCCCGCATACTAAATTCTGCACAAACACAATAAAAATGCTCTTTCCCAAAAATCTTATAATTTCATATAAGAACAAAAAACAATGGATGAATATAGGCAAATGAGTAATACAAGGAAACAATGAGACACACAGGATGCTTGTGGCCAAATAGTTTTTTAGACAGCACAGCAAAAGAGGGATTTTGTGCTTTGCTGCTGCCTAAGTCAGCTACGCACTGGGCCAACTAATTTCAGGCACAAGCACCACAACGGAGAGAAAAATGATTATAAAAAAAAAGAAGAGTAATGATTTGTCCTGCTTTTTCTACACACATTACAGTAAAACTACTTCTTAACTTTAAAACTGAAGAAAGCATAACTTTCTTTTCTTTGGGTATCTACATCTACTGTATTCTGCATCGTGACATTGAGATTGTAATCACAAGTTAAATTAAAACAATGAAGGCAAAAAGACTCCTTGATTCCCACATGTAAAGATTTTGTGTCATCAATGACCAGAGCTGAGCAAGTCCCAGTGTCCTTCACCATAATCACTGTCCTGCTTTCCTGATGATCTTGGCAATTCATGTTAACTCTCTGGTCTCCATCACTGTGGGATTGTGGAGCTCCACCATGTCCAACACATTTATAGCTGTAACCTCACCACGACATTGGGAATCTCCTCTTTTTTGCAGATGGGCTTCTGAGGCACAAAGACTTGTCCAAGGTCAAACTCCAACTGATAGCAGAGCACAGAGGAAAAACCAGCTCTCTTCAGTCTCTCTAATACCTTAATCACAGGATCATATTTCTTCCTTTCTGCAATCATTATTTCAGATTAATGCCTGATTTATGCCCAGCATTTATGAATGTGTGAAGTTCCATTCACTTAAATCATCCCACTGGCCAAGCAGTTTGCCAGTGCAGAGCCAACTGGTTGCTAAAAAGGCATCAGATGACAAGTCCCTGAGGAAAGAGCTTCCTTCTAACTCCACGTGAGACAGCGCAGGATCCACATTCAGTTGGATATTGAGAAATATCTTAATTATATAATTACAAAGCCAAGGATGCATTTCTACCTGAAAGCCAAACAGTGATTTCCAAACTAACAGATGTCATGTTAAAATTAAATGCTATGCTGAATAAATTATGTTATCTATGCTTTTGCTAATACCAGGAGATGTCTCCTTGTTGTCAAAAATAGAAACAAACAGTTCTAACACAACAAAGGAAAACTGTATGAAACTTAGTATGAGCTACCTTAACTTAGCTCAACAGTAATATATGGAAACATTTCTACAGCCTTTTATGTAAAGTAAACACTGAAAAACTGTCTACATCTTTGCTTGAAATACATTCATTGCCACTGGGAGAGTATGAGGTTCTACTGCTCTGCTATAAAACTAAGGAGCTGCAATCTACAGTTCATTTTTAACAGATAGGCTTTTACATTTATAAGGTAGGAACTACAAATTGTTTTCCTGTTTCAGATGCTACAGTGAGATCATGAGCTCACAAAATCTAAAACAAAAGAGATTATCAGTTTGGGATTCACTCATTTTGGAATAAAAGTGGTCAGTTGTTTTCTTAAATGTTTCTCAAAAATGATGTTTCCATTCAAAAAATAATTACATTTTGGTTTCTGATTTGAAAGCATGGTAAGTTTATTTGAACTTCATTCTTTTCAGATTATTTTGTGACAGTACTAGTAGACCACAATATATCAAAATATCAGGTTGTTTCATTCTAGCAATGGGAAGAACTATTTTAACTAAAGAGAGGGTATTGTGAACTTTATAAAGCAGAAATTGCCTTTAAAGATTTTTTAAAATAAAATGTGATATATCAGCTATGGAGCTTATCATATTCTGGAATAATATTAAAATTCAAAAATAAACAATAAATTTTTAATAAAGCTTCAAGCCTCTAACATTGAATTTAAAATATCATCAGAATTTCATTTTATCCAGTTTTAAAGGAAGTCTAGAAAACATGTTACCTGCAAATGGGGAAGGAAAAGTTTTAAAATTAAAATATTTCAAGCAAAATGGAATGTGACTTATTTTTTAGCTACCTCAGACATAGTTTAATCTAGAGACATGTACATTATAATCTGGAAACTGTAGCAATTATGATGAGACCTAACTTACCTCTTGTGCTCTGATTCCTTTCTTTCCCTATCAGCTCAGCCAGCTCAGTTCTTCTATCACTTCTGTGAGCTCCATCCTACAATATCCCCAGCACAGATCTCCCAGGAATGCACACATTTTCCAGCTCTGTGAGGACTGCCTGAGACTCTGGGCTCTGCTTCCTTTCATATCACAAACCACCAAGCGAGTTCTCACACAGGACATGAGCTCAAATGTGTCCAAACACAAGAGCCTGAGCTCTGCTGTCATGGACATCCAAGTAAAAAATGTTTGCCCCTGCCTCAGAGCTCAGGGCTTTTTCAGACCCTTTAATGAATTCATGCCAACACATTTCTTTCCAGCAAGCACAGGCTTTTATGTTTACCTCATGGTAGACCATGAAGGCAGCAGCATTCCCAACTACTTTCAGCTTTCACTCCTATTTGTTAATACAAATGAGTTGGGCTTGCAGGGCCTATCTCTAGGCTCCCAATGGCTTCAGTCAGGATTTGTTCCAAAAAAATCAGAGGAAATTATTTTAGCTGCAGTGGAAAAAGACATTTTCAAAGGAACAGGTCACGTTCATTCACTTACGTTTCGTGAGTCCCAAAAAAGAAGATGGGGTATTTATTTGCTGGAGGCTTCACGGCTCCTTCAGGAAGTTCATCAATCTGTAAGACAGAAAGCAGTGGAAAAAAGATTATTCCCAAAAGTGGTCCGTCATCCAAGAATTCCTACCAAGCCATGGAGGTGCTAGCACAGGTATCCTGCAGCCCTGGGAGGTCCCACTGTGTGCTGGGCTGGGGAAGGGAAGACAGCTGCTGGTTTTTCAGGCAGTCAGGTCATACAAAGTCAGCTTATGACTGGAATACTGCAGGGAGACAGCAGAAGACCCAGGAGCACACACAAAGTTTTAATGACTTCATGGGCATTATAATACACAAAGGCAATAAAATCAAGTCTGCTTAATTTAAGTGTTAACTTCAGATGCTGCCTCATCAAAGGCATTGAAGCCCAGAGGGTAATCCTGCCTGTCTCACACAGCCACCTCAATAACTTCTGCAACAAATGGGGAACAGATGGGATCTCTGAGACTCTGCAGCTGGAAAATCGGACAATCTCCCAGTGGTGCTTCCTGTGGTGATGGTGGTACAGAGTGTTAAATGTGTAATGCAGGCCAGGGAGGAGGGCCAGGACTCTCCTTCCCCTGCAACACCCTGGTAATAGCTTGGGTTACCACTCCCCTCTCTACCCTCTTCTTTCATATTTTAATCCTGGCCTTGTATTTCTCAGGATACAGCTGAGCAGTGAAAGGAGGGATGCTGAGGGTGTTCCCATGAGACAGAGCTGGTATTGGAACAAACCCCTCAGGCTGAGCAGTGCCCAGACCCCTTTTCCCAATGTCTGAGTGAGAGAACTGGTTGTGAGGTAAGAGGTGAGGCCCAGGACTTCATCTTGTCTATGTCTAGTTTTGTAGTCCCCTGCAACAGAAATGAGTCCAGGTGCCTACCCACATAAACCAGAAACACAACAAAGCTCTAAATAAGATCTAAGAGCCTGCCTTCCCAGAAACGGCACTTCTGAGCATATGTGGGGGTGTGAAATTAAGAGTCCAGACAACTCTCTGGCTACGAGAATGAATCTAGATATCTACAGGGCAACACCAGTGAGCAGGTGAATGGCTTGGTGCTTGGTCTGAGGCAACTCATTCTCAACATAAGCACATCAAATCCTGCCAAATGTCACTGCAACTGAGAGCAAAGTGCTGACATAACAGTGCTATACAAAATCTGCTCCTCAGCAGAGCACAAGGATGGAATCTGCAGGTTTGCACTCAGGAGGCCAGACCCACATGTGCTTCCTTCTCTCCTCTTGCTGAAGGACCCCTAACACTGAATTCTTACTGATTAATAAGCACCAGATTGTTTTCAAAGGATGTCCTCTTTCACGGTAAAGCATCTGCTTGGCTACGTAGCTTTTAAAGGAGTATCAGCTTTTGCAAGAATTCAAACCCTTTTGGTCTTTCTGCAAGGACACCCCTTGGGGATGGAGAAACGAGAGCCACATGTGGAACTGTAACATCACAGGACTCCTTTCTATAGAAGCAATGGATGCCAACCTTTTAGGTCTAACTGGAACATTCCCTGAAGCTGCACCAAAATCTGGAGATCTGAGAGCAGTTCCAAACCATTCCCTCAGGGGTGTGTATAGTGGGGCTCTGGCACAATGGGTCACGGGTCACCATGCACCCACTGCCCAGCACGGTCTGCAGGAGACAATCTAGGATTGTCACAGGTGTCACATGCCTTGTGGGCACAGCAATTACCTGTTTCTCATACTTAACAAGGTTAATAATTTGATAAATAAAAGGAGAATCTATTATTTAAATGCACATAGAAGGAAAATACACACTGGTGGAGGATGAACATGTGCACTTTTAGCTCAGCTGAGTGAAAGGAGGAACTGAAACAACATGACAAGCTTTTTGGAGACCTCTATCATCAGGAGTACACAGAGGAAAGGCTGTCGAAGATATTACTTTAGAGCTCTAACATTAACTAAAGTGCCCATAATGTTGCTATTTGCTCACAATTCATTATTTAAATACAGGTATTAGACTTATTACAAGAGTGATAAGAAGACTGCAGGTTAAAAACACTGCAACTCCCTTTCCAAACTGATAGCAAGTCAGGGAGACATCATATGTCGGCAAAACACTTTATGCCTCCTTAAAGATGGAAGCACCTACATGTCAGAGCAAAAAAGGCTGCGCTGGCAGTTTACCAAGTACAGGGAGAGGTGACACACCTTGACTGTCTGGATGCCATAGCCTCTGTACTGTGACAAGGAAGATGTCCAGATACCAGACCCCAGAAAAATGTGGACTCCTTTGACTGAGACAAACAATGTCTGCTGGGACTTGAGTGCAAATCTCATTTGGCCACTTGAAACACGGCGCCAGCTCTGGGCTGCATTACAGAGCAGCACAGCCCAGTTACTGCCTCAGCCCTCTCAGAATCTCTCATGAAATAAAGCAAACAGCTGTAAATGATCAGTAAAGGGGGGGAATGAAGACATGCTTACTAGGGAATGCTGATCAGAAGGGACTGGGGATCTTACATCAAGCAATGTGCTATTGCTCTAAAGCAATGAGGATCTCTTAAGAAATATCCCAAGTGGAGTTAAGCCTTCTGTCTTATTCCCAGCACTTAATACTGTTAGCTAAGGAGCAGCACCAAATCAACAAAGGACAGAACACACATCTGTCACGCAGCTCACCTGCTCCCCATTTCGTGGCGTATTTCTTTATTCATCCAAGTATCCCTTCTGACTATGTATCATCACAGGAAACCATAAAAAAGCTTTTCATAGCTTTTGGGAGTTGGCATACACATACAAACACATGCAGTATAAATCTGCACCAAACAGCTCAAGGAGAGACTGTTAATGCTCCCACTCTAACATTTCACTCTGCAGCTGAAGTCAAGACTTTTCCTGCCTTCACTGATATTGCTGTGAGCTCCCCAGCTCTGGGGCTTATGTTGCTAGTACTGTAACAAGGTTGGATATAAAGTGACAGTGTTATCTTAGGGCCATTGAACTCTGTGGCAAAAACTCCAGGGAATTTAGTGAAGGATGAGACTCTCTCTGCCATTAGTAAAGATTCTCCCCGTTTTACCCCTTTCACACAAATCCCTGCATTAGAGACAGAGGAGAGCTTTGCCCAGTCTCCCTATTCCCAGTAAAGCCACCTTAGCCCTCTGTGGAGTCCCTACGTGCTTATTTAGCTGCAGAACAACCCTGGCACTCCATGACAATTGCTGTTGTTTTGTTGTAGCAGAAAGCAAGCAGTACAAGCAACCATACTGCAATCTCCTGCTGCTGCGCTCAGTCACAATTTATTCCCATTCTACAGGATGTTTTCGTTAAATATGCTGCAGATTTGGATCCGATATTTTTCCCCATATCAGCAAGATCAAAGACAGAGAGAGGGAGGGAGGGAGGGAGAGGAATAGAGTGAGCGCATGAGCACAAGAGCGAAAAAAAGCATCGCTGCCTTGAACCAGGAACAAAAGAGGGAAGAGCACCCACACTAGAACACAGTGTTGTAGTCACAAAAACCTCACTAATAACTAAAGCATCTGCCTATCAGAGAGCCAGACTGCGACTGTGTTTTGCTCCTGGAAGGAAACAAACAGATTCTCAAGTACCCGCTCTAAGCTGCAATCAAACAGGGGCTCCATCCCTGCCTGAACCAGAGTGGGCTGGAGCTTGCTGCCACAGAAATCAGTGTGAGCAGCGCATGGCGTGCAAATCCGATACGTGCATCAGCAACACCACGGGCAGCCGCTTCAATTATGGCTAAAATTAAAGCAGGTGGTTTCAGATTTCGAGTTTTATCCCCTTAGCTCCCGTTGCTGTCATCTGCTTAATGAATAACAATTGCTTTCCTTTTGCACAACCTCAGCAGAGCTGCACTGCCCAGCATTTCTTTGCCAACCAAGCAGCAGAGCTTTAAAGATGTAACTGCGAGGTTTTTTCCAGTAAACAAATGCCGGGCTTCTAGGGTCAAGAACACTGAACAGAAAATTCAGCTCGGTCCTCTCCAACCAGAGCGGGGCTTTATCAAACCGTGTTGCTAGTGACTACCGACGTGGAGGGAAGAAATCTATCAGGATCCTTACACTGTAGTTCACCGGTTAGGATGTGTGTGCAGCCCGAGTATTTTGCTCTCGGTGCTGCCGAGCAATCGCTGACTTCTCAGGGAGTATTTCGCACTGTCTGTCTGTCTGTCTGTCAGTCACAGGGTGGGTTTGGCCGTGCTCACACTGCAGCGCTCCCCTCCCGGCTCCATGAGGTCAGGGACCCCGGGGAGCGAGGAGAGGCGAGGGCTGGCTGGGTGGGCTGGGCTGGCGCTGCAGAGCCAGAGCCCAGCAAGGACAGCGACAGTGGCTCCCACAAGCACAAATCATCCCCGTGCCTGCCTGTGGGATAACGTGGCATATTCCTGACAGGCGGAGGAGCTCGCTGGGAGGGCTGGTGTAGAAGCAGAGGAAGCTGCACCCCCTCCCGGGTTCTGTGCTCTGCAGAGCTCTGCATTCCCCGCAAAATGGGAACCATGTCTCTGTGATGCACAGACAGATCGGCAGGCTTTGTGCTGTGCCTGCACAGCCGCTTTGGGCAGGCTGATGTTACTGCAGCGGCAGAGGAAGGGGCTGCTGTGCCCACCAAGGCGGGAGGGCATCCCAGAGGCATCTCCTTGCAGCTGGAGGGGCTGCAGATGTCACGTTTTATGGCATCGCAAAACCTCTGTGCTGTGCATAAGCTGCTGTTCAGAAGCAGGAATTCCAAGCTGTCAGGGTGGCTTTCCACCAGACCCTGTCCTATTGCGTTCCAACAGAATTTCACACCAAAAGAAAAAAGGTATATTATGCAAAAATACCAATCAGGTCCCCATTTACAGAAAAGAAAACTTTACATCAGCATGCAGAGATGCTTATGTGGGCACCAAAACCACAAGAACGAGTCCATTTATTTTGCAAAAAAGAGGGAATTAAAACTGCAGAGCGGTAAGCACTGATTGTTTTGACATAGTGCAAATGCCTTTGATTGGCAAAAGCACACAGAACCATTGCCGAGATCCGTATCTCCCACTGAAATCCCTGGACTGCACAGCAGTCGAGCAGGGCCTATAGTATTTGCTGGAAAGTGGTTCAAGTTGCTTATTATTGCCCAATACATGCAAGCAGTTTGATCTTTTGCAGTTAGCTTATTAGCGGAACTCTAGATGAATAAAAGCAATACTCTTCAAAATCCATTATTAAAATGGGATATTTTGCTTTACTACAACATTTTTATTCCAGTGGATTTATTATGCTTTTTAATAGCTAATGCTACTGGGAGTCAGCAGTATAGCAGTATCTTTTCTAAACCATTATTTAAAATACTGTTCTGTAAGATGTAAAATATTAATTTTTTTTTTCCCCCAGAGGATCCTAAAAAATAAAAAAATAATTTAAAAAAATCCAACCTGCTTCAAGCTAAAAACTGTGACTCAAATTCCATAGTGCTTAAATTGAGGAGCAATCCAACTAAAGCTGATTGGAGACTGCTGACTTTTTCTCTCATGTATCAGGACTGATTTTTGAAGCAGAGCTCTGTTCCCCAATGTACATCACATACCTGAACTCATAGTGTGGAATGCTGGCATATGCACTTTTTCACCCATTAAAAAAGATAACCCTGTTAAGGGTGAGACTAGAAGCAGAATCCAACTTAATAAGGTGGAATTGCACAGCTACAAAAGTAAAAATTAAAAAAGTCTCTGGGCATGGAAGAGTGCCACCAGCAAAAACAAAAAGCAAAACAAGATTAAAACCAGCAGAGCATACTTTTGAGCACTGCTGAAAATGGCTGAAGGGTATCCTGCAGACAGCCAGAAATGACAATATAAAGACATCAATCCTCCCTTTTTTTTCTGTGCATGCTCAGGACCTCAACGAGATAGAAGACAATGAAGGGTTAGTTGGAGTCCAAACAATGCTGGCAGCAATGTCTCACTAGGAAAGATCAGCAGTCTTGTAGCTGAGTTCAGCCCCTTTACATCCCTAATTAGCAGCATATTTTTAAGACAGAAAGTTGAAATACACTTTCTGCAGAGCTGCTTTAATCTCCAGTATGAAAATGGGGCCAGAGCTTAGTTCTGCATGACTGGTATCTATATGCATGACTTTGTAGATAACTGATCTGTTCACGTGATCCAAGTCCTCTCTGCACTTTAGGGGCTGGTGGATGGAAGATTGTCAGAGGAGGAGACTCAGGGGATACAAAGACAAGTCCTCTCTCTGCCTCTGGCCCCTGGCATGACCTCGGCCACATGAATCATTCCATCTCCTCTGGTCTCACTTTTATGAATGGGGACGATGGGACTGTTCTTATAAAGCACTTGAGGACCACTGCTAAAATGAGAGGAATTCCTAGTAATGCATACTTCCAGCTCTGTCAGGGTTGCATTTCAGGTTACCAAAGTATAATCCTCCCAGTGAGCACACCCCAAAGTAAGGCTGCTGCAGAAATGCTCTGTTTTCTCCAAATGAAGCGTTTCCCTGCTACTGTGAATGAAGGCATGGTGCTACCACTAGGATTCTTTTTTTCCCAGTCTCCTCCCTAAGGAAAGAAAAGGATGTGATCACACTGTTTTCAGCCTGACTCTTACCTGCAATAACTCAGGGACACATCAGACAATTTTGCCAAACCAGACAAAAGGAGAAAGGCCAGAAAGATATTAAGTTTCCCCATGTTTTGTGATAAATAGGCTGTCCAACAGAAGATGGGCAGACAAGTAGTCCATATGCTGAGAGACAGCTTGCAATGCAGGCTAAATCAAAACATTAGACACTGGGAAATCCACACAAGGGCAAGCCAGAGAAAAATAAACTTCTTAAGTTTCATTGCTCACAAAATTACTTTTTATTTGTGTATGGGTAGGGAAATCTCGTTTATTTTAAATAAATATTGCCATCTCTGAAGTATTTAACATTTACTTTCTTCCCTTTAAGCACAGGGAAGTCTTGGTTCTCCTTCACCTGAATTATTCCTCAAATGCCAAAATATTGTTTGCAATGTACATCCACCAAAGCAAATCAGAGTGAGCCCACTAACACCTAATGAAAGTAGTTTCTGATGACAAAATTTTGTTACACTACTTTACCATCTTACCACAAATATTTTTGTCTTGAAATACACAACTGTGCAAGAAATGCACATATAAAAATATGTTTAGAAGACATATAGCAAATAAAAATTAATCAACCAGTCAAGACGTCAATAAGTGTGAAATTTCAGGGACCGGACATTCACAAACATTGTACTTCTGTCCTCCGACTCTCTTCTTAAAAACTAAAGAGACATGAGGAGTCACAGAACCTTCCTCCCCAAAGTGTTCAGATAAACCCTACCACCTTCAGATCTCATCTGCTCAAAGGAGTGCATGGATGCTAGAAGAAATCTTTAGACTGAGGAACATTTTTTTGCCTCTCAATATTTACACTAGAATGTTACTACTTCATTGATTTTGTTTAGTTTTAAGGAAGAATGTTATATTCATGAGTTAGGGGGTTTTTGCCAGTGAACTTGATCAAAACACTTTCAATTAGATGCAGCCAGCCTAGAGCGTTGACATTTGGTCAAATACACACAACTGAATTTATACTTGAGGCTCATTTGTTCCACCCAAAGTTCCATATTCCACGGCCCAAGCTTTTATTAAAAGAAGTGTTGCTAGTCCTTAAACTCCTATCAGCACACTTAAAGCCAAAAGGTAAGCAAATTTCCAGAAGACTGTGGTCTCCTAGACTTGGCTGGCTTAATTTATCATTTCTTTTCCAGTATCATTTTCTACCCCAAAAAGCCAATTGAAAAAAATGGATTTACACAATATTTCTAGGCTAAAGGATACAGAACATTCCCTGTGCAGTATTTGGTCCAGCTTATGAAAAAATACACAAAACCCCAGTGACATTACAACTTGTGGCTAAGATTGTTTTGGGTAAGGAAACATGATCAGTGGAGAACACAACCCTCCAGTTTGTGACAGGGGGACACACGCATACCAGAGACAAAGAAAGGAACAGCCTCCTTCACTTACTGCAGCCTCCTACAGGCTCCTGCTAGGGAGGATTCAAGCTTCAGACTCTGGAGATTCCACACAGAAAACCCCCGTGCTTGTCTCCTCTGTGCCCTGTTTTCTTACCATAGTTGCTGCTAAGGGGTATAACACCAGTGCCGGAAACACTCCTTGCCACTGAACAAGTGTCTGCATACAGAAAATGTTTACTGTTACCTGGGAAAAGAACACAAAATCTTTGTCCCTTGAAAACACAGAGCATTTTTCGTATCCTGTAACCCTCTGAGGTTCAGGTGCAGCAGCAGAGATGAGACTACGAGTGTCCTGCCAGTCCTCTAGAGGGAATGGAGACACAGCCAGGCATGTATTTGTCTTCATTACGCTGCTCTCTGTGGACCCACAGAACACAAAGACTCATGGTTTTAATGCGTCCACACCTGAACATCTCTTTGCAGGATTCAAGCAACTCCTTCAAACATCAGGTTCTGTTTGCTGGGCTCAGGAGCTGCTGTAGCCTGTCACCCACCCAGCCTCTGCAGGCACAGGCAGCCTGCACTGGCTGAGCTGCGCACGCAGCGCTGCAGCCACACAAACGCATCTCCTGCAGGCACTGGGGCTGGTGCAGGGGGCTCCACAGCCTGGGCCTGCCTGCAGCAGCCAGCCACACTCACAGCACCAGATCCCAGCACTATCCTTGCTCATGGGGAGATGGTGGACTGGGAGAGGCCTCAGTTCCTATTTTGGGGATAAGTCTAATCACCAAGCATCACTGGCACACAGGTCAGTTGTTGTGCTGTGATGCAAGCGACACGTAAAACACAACGTACACAAGCTGGGGGGAACGAGAAGCAGCAAAATCTAATTGCAAAGGCAAGGAAATGGAGTGATTTGCAGTAATTTTGCAAAGGCAGGTTTTTCTGTTTACTCTGCTGCCAAATTGCAGACTCGTACCTGCAGGAGGGCTCAGGGGGTCTGAAAGCCCCTGGTCACTCTAAACCTTACAACTGTCTGTAAATAATTGTTTTCATAACCCCCCTAGCCTCAGCCACCCTCTACAGCACAAAACAAGCCATTAAACCCCCAAACTATTTTGCTAAGATGGAACTTCTGCCTCTGTTGACTGGGTTGCTAAAACCATGGAATGAAAAAAGATTCATGAAGTCCACGGTGGTCTCTGTGCAGCACTCGGACCCAGCTTTGGTATTTTTACTGGGTTTGCTTTCAGCCTCTGCTCCTATTTCCAGGAGCTGCCATTTGTGTGTCAAATGCCTTCTTTGCAAAGCCCCCCAGTCTAGTTTAAACTCTTGGGGATTTTACTCCTCCTGCCTAAAGAGACTCGGGAACAAGTTTTTCCAAGTTAAGTCATATCCCTCCCCACCTGCCCATTTTTCTGCCCATTTAGTTTTGACTCTAAACATAATGTTGCTGAAATTTACTTAGATAGTCCCTAAAAGAATAACAACTTTATTTATTAAAATGAACATTTTCCTCAAACTCAGCCCCCTGAACTCAAGAAGCAGCTTACAGGAATGAAACGATATTAAAATATACAAAGCACTCCATTATGTATTGGAGACCTACAAACTTAAATCCTAATTACTAAACCATGTTAGAAAAAAAATAACTCAAATGAAATAATGAAAATATGAAAGACAAAAACATGTATTTTTAGAAATGTAAGTGGCATTAATGTCAGAGACAAGACGAATACATCAACATGGTAGTGACCAGATTTGCTAGGGTAGCAGCTCATCATTATAAAGAATATATTTTACATCAAAACCACTAAATATGAGTTTTAAGCATGTGAGTACTCTCTTTTAATTCACATGGATTAATCATGGGCTTGAAGTTGCCTATATGTTTATATTTGTGTAGGATGAAGAGTTACTTTTTAATATCCATTGTTTATATCCAGTATGTTAGGCTGAATATTTGTATGAAGTATGTGTCAGTATTTTGTGTTACTCTCAAAGAACCTCTCAGAATATGGTGTTGCCATGAACACAAGTTACCTACAAAACCCAGCAACTCAGCTGCAGTTTTGTCACAAAGTTTACTCCAGAATCTGTTTTCTTCCTCTGATTCTCTCTAACTTTCCACCTCTATACCTTCTGGTCATCACTGTTGCTCATTTCTATCCCAGACTTGGAGACATAACCAGAAGATTAATTTTAAGGATCCAGGCTGTCAAGGAACAAATTACATGTGTGGAACTGTACTAACTATTTCCCACATACATTAA
Source organism: Brachypodius melanocephalos (assembly GCA_013398615.1). Lineage (NCBI taxonomy): Eukaryota > Metazoa > Chordata > Aves > Passeriformes > Pycnonotidae > Brachypodius > Brachypodius melanocephalos. The sequence goes on along the minus strand of VZSR01003798.1, from coordinate 8,438,214 downwards.
TATTAAATTTTTAAAACCTATGAATCAGGGATGGCATCCATAATAAGCATGTTTTAAAGCAGGTTGCTATTTTGTTTTATAAAGCAGCTATAAAGACACAGCATATTATTCTAACTCATGTTGTGCAAATAAATGGAAAAGGCAATTACAAATAAAAGAGGACTTGGTTAGTGATACACATATCTGGAACTAGGAAGGACATTACGGAATACTGCACATACAGATTTATACTGAGATCCAGACAGTGTCTTTATACAGACCTCATACAAATCAAGAAAATCCAACCAAAAGCCTTTCTGTCAGTATTGAAAATTTTAATTCTGTCACATGCCTTTACTCTCTAATGCAATGGTGGTGACACATGATGTGTCCAAACTATGCTCCACAACCAGAGTGCTTTAGCTCACACTACTTTTACCTGTCAAGATCCCCAATTCAGCCTCACATGCAGCATTCAGGATGGCATCATTCTCAATAAATCTGCCTTGGTTCCAACCCTGACACCCTTGTCATTACAGCAGGTCACTGCCTAGCTGACATTTGACAAACAAGCGAACTAACACCATCATCCAGCAGCAAATGTTTCAGAAGACGTATAAGCTTCGCATTAAAAAATTGTTCTCCTTGCTCCCACATCTGCTAAAGAAGCTGGCATTTCTTCTGAACATATTGCCACTAAAATCTTTATTATTATGGTCTTCTAGAAAGTTAACAGCTAGAGGGTTGATCCAGTAAGCACAGCTGGGCATACAGTTTGGCAGCATAAACAAAGCCATTGTCTTTGTATGATCAGATCCCATCCAGGACAATAACATGGCAATTATAAACACAGGTGAATCCATTCATTTGTAAGGCAGGGGATGGCATAAAGCATCTTCTAAAAGATAAGGAGCAAACATTCACAGCATTTTAATGCCGAAGAGCCCCATCTGACAAATGTGTCTTCTCTAATCTGTTTTCATCTTTTAACGAGGAGTTATTGTCATTTTACCAGAAGTACCAATTCAAAAAATGTGTTCACAAAACTGACCCACTACCTTACAAACATTGAAAAGCTCCAAAGCAGAGTCGCACAAATAAATGCAAAGAAAACAAAACATTATGAGTTAGAACAAACTTCTTTGCAGACATTAAAATTCTAACCATGAGGCTTAATAGCTTTATGCTACCTTCTTCTACAAGCTGTGATAGAAATACTGACCGTGACAAAGGAAAATAAAATTTGCAGAAGAGGAAGATTTTGAAAAAGAACTTCTGATAAAAAGCAGCAAAAGGGGTACCTGAAAATGTGCACATATGCAAGTCACCTGATCCAGACCATATGAAAAGAATTATCTTTTGAGTTTGCTGCACCACTAATATCTTTCAAAAGTCCTGGTATCTGGAGAGGCACTGCAGTAAGGAATGTCAGGTTTTATTTTTTCTTTTTTTAAGATGAACATCTGCCTTCTCCCTTAGGCTGTGGTCCTACTTTATGTTTCTACAGGCATGGAAGCACACATGTAAGCATTTTTACTGAAATCAAGGAATTCTTTATGCAGTCAAACTCATTCTCTGCCTTTGGGACACAGTCTTTAGAGAGCAAACTACTGGGGTAAGGTATCATCTTCCTTCTGCTATTCCGCAACACTCAGGACAGCCCTGCAGTGGATCTGTGCAGGGCAACTAACACATGAAATTCCCCAGCCCTTTCCTGCTGGGGGATAATGTAATACAGCAGCAATAGTATGCTGCTAAGAAGCCAGGAACCTCAATTCTACAAACACTTCCACATGTGATTAATCCTGAATGAACGCTACTTAATTGGATTCCAGATAATAGAGTCTGAAGAAATCTTTACAGAAATACAAATTTACACTGGATCAGATGGAAACTATGACATCAGGGCTGAAAACCAACAAGCAACTAATTAGTTTAAGAAAAAGATGACAAAACATGCCACTACAGTAGGACACAGTGCCTGGCATGAGATGCCTTCCTTAGGTGTATTTCCTGCCAGGATCTGCCTCCCTCAGCATCTTTTTCCATGTTCTGGAAGTGACATTTGGGACAGCAAGGTGGGAACCTTTGCAGATATTCAAAGGTAGTGTCAGGCTCATAGGTGTGTATGCAGAAATGTGCAGTCAGTGACAACTGACTCACAGTCCTGGGCCTGTGAGAAACACGAGCTGCACGTAAACTGAAATTCAGTCTGCAAAAGGGAAAACACAACACAGCTGGGAAAAAGGATTGGCAATGTCAGAAAGAGAGAGCTGGAAGCAGCAATACTACAGGAAGCCAATAGTGGACCACAAGCTACATTTGAATAACTAGTGTGCTGCAAAGGTCACAGCACTCTGCAGCAATCCCATATACAAACACACGTCCTGCCAGCATGGGCAGAGAGCCCCACAGGGTGCAACTGCACCTGGGAGAATGATCCAGCCCTTGTGCAGGACATGGATGGACACACTGGGAACATGTTAAATGAAGCTAAGGGAAAATACACAGCTACTTAGGGCAACGACCACACCAAAAGCAATTAGAGGGGCTGGTGGGATTGATTTAGTGTTCAATGACCAATTCTATCTCAAGAGAGGAAGGATGCCATACATGGACAACTTTGCTCTTCCTATGGGGTGCCAAAAATAGCCTTCCATGTCTTCTGGCTTTGGAGCCCACCCTCAGCCATTGTGCCTGTTGGTCTCTGCACAAGCAGAGGTAGGAAAGAGAAAAGCAAAACTCAAGAGAAGGAAGGATACAAATCTCATTTCGAGGCACAGTGCTCCACTTTCTGGCATCACCTTATGCTGCTGTGTCAGGACAGACAACCCACAGCACATGTGAGTCCAAACACTGCTCCACGGGCACCTCCCTCCCTTGCTCCCACCCCACAGAAGATACCCATAGAGCCATAGAAAAGGTGAACTGTCAGTGCCCTACATACAACCATCTCCCAGAGGATTAAGAGGAAGAGGAGCTGCAGGAATTGCCTCCTAGCTACCAAACACCAGCTGGAGACTGGGGTAACAGTCAGGAATGGAGACTTGGATTCTTGTTTTCTACACGTGGAAGAGATTCCAGATGAGAAAGAAGAAGAATTCTTGTCCTCCAAGAATTAAAAGAAAGAGTTGACAGCAACCCTTTATGGAGGTATGAATGCTGTAAAATATAAGTTTTGTGAAGCTGAAGAAAAACCTAGCAAAAAAGAGCTGCTTGGTTCCAATGACTCTGTAGGCAAAACACATCAGCATATCAAGGAAACAGCAGCAACTCCAGAATTGTTCTTTGCAACTATAGCTTTTCCTCCTCTCTTTGCCGCTTCTCCCACCTGGATTGCATCTCCAGACTGATGCTACACATCTCTGTAAGGTCACTCCCTGTGTTATTATTACGTTTCAATATGTACTTATATTTAGTACATTCAGTAATCCAGTCTGATACGGGATTGATTCCCAGAAATGGTTTGCATTATTGTGCAATTGTATCTTGAGCTCTCCCAGACTTAAAGTTTCTTCTACTCACTGCCTTTGGTGCAGTTTTACTCTTTCTATTTTAAGTGGCTTCATAGGTAGGTGCCTTCCAAGCCCAAGGAGGACAAAGTTCCTGACTTTAAAGGCTGACACACTGTTTCCTAGTTGACATCAGTGACACCTGTAAGGTCCCTACAGCCTGGAATCTTTTCCTTCCTCCCTGGCCCTACTTACTCTGCTGCATGTAGGATGTTTTGTTAACTGATGGTATTAAGGAAATTCTTTGGTGTATGATATTCCTCGCCCTGTTTTTCCTCTTTTGTTATATGATGTCTTCTATTCAAGCAGCCAAACCAGAGCTGGCAAACATCCTCTCTCTAGGTTTTTTACACATTGCTGCAAGGCAAAATAAACAGTTGTTTCCAGTTTGCATTGTCGGTGCTACAGATGTATGCTAATTAACCTTTCAATCTGCTGATGGAAAGCTGAAAGAGATTTAAATGTACTTTTCTAAGGCAGAGACCAAAGTCTATGGACACCTGTCCTTTCTAATGTTGGGCTCTGTGTGGCCCAGAGCAGAGTATGTCATGTCCTCCCTTTATGTTGACTCTGAAGGCATTTTCAGATTTCAGCAGAGCTTTACAAAAGGCCAGGAGGCAGAGATAAAATCCTTCTGAAATTCAAGGACATTACATGTCTTTTTGGAGAAACACTGATGCCAAGGATAATATTTGGGTTGACCTGAGACCACTTGAAGGATGGGGTACTTCAGACTGGGGCAACAGGAACTACTTCGTAACACGGGAAGTTCATTGTTTTGTTAAGATGCCGCAGTATTTACTCAAATTTCTTACCTTCCTTTTGTTTTCTAGAACCAAAAAACATAAACAAACAAAACCAATCCCCAAAGCCAGGTCTCATATACCCTTCAGGCAAAAGTATTATCAAGCCTATCATGTCAAACTGTCTGAGTAGAAGAAAGGAAAACGAAATGAATCTGCAGTTTATATCCAATTTCAGTATCAGGTTTAGAACTGGCTGCTACACAAATGAATGAAACAATCTCAGATGTGCAAAGCCAGTACTGCAGAGACCTTCCCAAGAGGAGGAAGCAAGGATCTGTTTCCTTCTTTAAGTTTTAAAAGCTTTACCTCATGACACTGTCTTGTTTGCCAAATATTTCTTGGAATCTTTGAAATAATGGTTCATTCTCATTGCTCCATTGTGCTTCAGCCAAACTACTGGCTGTTGATGCTGTCTCTGTTGGAGTCCAGAGCCAGCTGATGCTCTGGCCATGTGCTACATGTGTGTTTTAAGCATCTCACCTTTTCCAGGGGAGCATGTGTACCTATGCACAGGACAGGTGAGTCTGCACACACACAGACACATCCATGGGAGGTAGGGATCAGAGATGGATGGCACAGGGGCAGCCTTGGAAAGTACCAAGCTACATAAAAATCAGCACAGTATTGATGTTCAGCTAACTCCTGACACCTTTAAAAAGCCATCTCCACAACCTCTTCCTGCCTGCTCCACACAGACTACTTCCCAGTGTTTGTTACTATATTTATCACTCAAATTACAGTATTACTGAGAGGCCTCAGGCAGCCTCATTCTCCCTTCTGCCTCTCAAGCACACAGTGGAAAGGTTTTTACTGCCCAGGCACCACCATTTGGAACAGTTAAAATGTCCAACCTCTCCCCACTGTTATCACTTCTCCAACATCATCATGAAGCCCTTTCATCTATCCTCAAATGACAATTGTATATACTTACTGTCAGCAATCACTTGCTTATAAGATTTTTATTACCCTAAATGCAGGAAGACTTGTTAATGTGTTATTATGACAGGAAAATCAGGAAATGAAGAGTTAAGCATGAAAACTCTGTCTTCATTTTGCTGTCTACAAAAAGTTCATTCCGGTTGGGCATCCTAAAAGGTTCTTTACCCAATAAAAAAAGAGATCTGTCAATTAATGAGGGGAAACTAATATTTCTCCAATTTTTTTGTAGTAGCAACATGCAGGTTGACTTGACAGGCTACAGATTTCAGTAAAAGGGGCACAATTCCTTCATCCAAAATACATATCCAACGATTCCCATTAGATCAGTTGATGAAAATTATTGAGTGGCTTCAAAGTAACAAGGAAAAGTATCTAACAAAAAGTCTGTAGAATATGGGTATGAAAACCTTTAGTTGCTTATTGCCTCAAAACTTCTGAGACAACTGTATTCTGTGTTAGCTTCATTTGTACTTAAAATTGTGACACTGCAGGAGAAAATGTATTCATCTATTGTCATCTACACAAAAAGATCGGGCTTGCACATTTGGGGCTAATTATTTAAACTAATTAAAGAGGAAAAAAAACAATTGAGAGATTTAAAGAACTGAATTTTAAAGATGTTTCCCCATATACCCCTGTTGTGCTAACAACAAATATGGAACATCTTGGCCCCAAAATTACTTATTTGCCAAACAAAAGCAAAGGTTTTACTATAAGCTATGGTTCAACCTCATGTATAAAATGATGACATTTTATGCTATAATCCTCAGATGAAATATTTCTAATTCACACTTAAAACTGATTGCAGGAGGACAGAAAAAGACCATCAGCTACTTAAGTTGCCTACTTACCAAAGGGTAGAATTAATACCTCACTCCTTGTTATTTTTGTTTTAGGAAATGAAGGAATCAGTACTCAATGAACTGAATAAGTCACTGAAGATGCATTCACCCCTGCTCTAGGATACGACCAGGTATCTGCAAGTAAGTTTAAACACTGTCAAAGCAAGATGTGTCAACATGGTGCAGAAGAATTAGAAAGTACAAACAGTTCCATAAAGGACTTGTTGCCTTAAATGTCCTCCTTTCCCATGCAGAACAGCAGCACTCATGGAAGTGCTGCCTGAAGAAGCCACGACCTCACCATCAGCTCCTAGGATAAGCCAGACCTTTGCAGTGATCAGCAAATCATGTCTCGTCTAAGAAAGGAACAAACAGAGACCCGCCAGGAAAAACTGCCTGCACATCTCCAAGGACTGATGTATGAGTGAGGTACATAATTAAAGAGGGAGAGAGACTGAAGAGGCCCTGAGTTGGTAAAGGAGAAGTCACAGGGGACTCATATTTAGTAACATGGCAAAAGTGAGGTCATAAACCAGAGCAACCAAAAGCAGGAAAGGAGAAAATCATATGGTGAAGGACTGGACAGGTCCCAAATGGCCAAGGAAAAAAGCTCAAAAGACTGCAGACCAAGTTTTGGCAGAAAAACACAGAGAAAGATCTGTCGTCTATTTCGATGGACCCTTTGAAGTTTTCTGGATCTAATCTGATTTTTGTCTGTCATTCTTTGCCAAAAAAGATAAACCCTGCCAGGGAAAAACCCACCTTCCCTTATTCTTATATTAATACAAAAACAAATGGTCTGTTTTAAATATCAAACATCTAAATCCTTCCTTCTATGATGTGTTGGAGAGTTCGATATTTGCAAGCTGTCATACTGGCCATTATAACAGACCAAAGTTGATTCTGTACCTTGTATTTTATCAAATGATGTCAGAACATAAGCCTTGGTCCTACACCTACACCTGAACCAAAATCAACCCACTGGCTCCATCCACACTTCACTGAACTGGATGACAGAGGCTTTTTTATTAAAATGTATGCATAGGGGTGACCAAAATATATATTTGAAATTTTTTTTACTGAGACTGAAAATCTTCTGTTACTCTGTAGTAGTATTTTTAAAAATAATGTCTAACAATATATTACATTATGATACCATAGTGTTATGAGCCTTTCTAGGCTGTCATCTAACAAAGCCTTTAGGCAGAAACTTACCTTTAAACCCTTCCCTAGAATTATTTTAGTTCATACTTTCAGGTGCCTTACTTTCATGCCTTGTTGGGAGGGGGGACACAGTCAACAACACTGAAAATACTGAGCCAAAAACTACCATGTAATCACTACATTATGATGGCTCAGCCTGCCACTGACACTAGTTTCCATTAAAATGACAGCATTTACTATGTATTACTCTAAGCAATATACTGAAAATTTCACATCCATTTGCAGCTAATACACTGAAGTGCCTCAAATCCCATTCTCCCATTGCTGTTGGCAGATGTTTTTTAGCAGTGGTATTCATGGGAATATTGTTAGCTAAGTAGCAAATTTGGAGTTATATGTTAATTCAGAGTAGCAATAAAGGAAGTGGACAAGACAAACAGGAGTCCAGGAAATAGGAACTTTGCCCAGACAAGACAGTAAATACACCTTCATAATGGTGTGACACCAACACTTTAAGGGCTTCTCCTCCCAGCACAATGTGTTCTAAACAGCTTTAAACATCCATATGTTTTACATTAAAATACATTGTCTTACCTGCTTGGGTCTCTTGTATTATCCCAAATAAACTTTGCCATCCCTACACAAACTCCTGCTGCTTATCCAAATACAGTTCTTGTCTCTCTAGCTGCACGATCCTAGACTTCTGTTCAAAAATGGCATCAGCCATTTATTTGGGCATGTTCTTTTTTATTGAGGTCATTTCAGACTTTTTCTCCGCTCCCTACAGTTGCATTAACAGCTTCCTTCCTATTTTTAAATCAACAGCTAATTTCAGCAACTAAGTGCCTATTGTTTCTTCAGGGTCACTCATAAAACAAACACCATTATTGATCTCTCTGAATCTACCACTAGTTTTTCCCTTTTATCTCATGTGAGTGACTATTCAAGGGGCAATTTCTCAATAAACCAGGACATTTATCCCAGACAAACTAGGGTATCTGAAGAAAGATTTTTCTGTGTATGTCTGCTAATAGAGCTCCTATCACAGCAGTATCAAAGAAACCCATAAAGGTTCGGGATTTTGTCTCCACAAGACCTTTTTAAAGGGACGAGAGTTGTTAACTGTCTTTTACAAACAAGCAGGTAAGACATAGGGGGATTTAGTGCTTCAAAGCCAAAGATCACTCATCAAATGTACAACAAATTAAATTCTTATTTTCTATATTTTAATCACAATGGCATCTTCCCTCTATTTTTGCATGCTCTCTGGATACACAATTGCTTATTTGTTGGATTGATGATCTGGCCAGTTTGTATTTATTCTGCATTTTTGATAGGCATCTGAAGAAAATAGACATCACAGATAAACATTAAAACCAGGTTAAACCAAACTGTATTTCCTTTACCATTATTATTAAACTTCAAGCAAATTCTAAACCTATTTATTGTCCTCCAGTCAAACTAAAGGAAATTTTGGTTTTGCACAAGAAAATGTGATACCAAAATGCAAGGCAGCCCTTCCAGGTAATAAGACCTAAGTGACCTCTTTCAGCCATCAGGTATCTGGGCATTATTAGTTTGGCCAAGTGTGGCAAATTCTGTCCTCAAATGAATTCTAGACCAATCCACAAAGAAACATTAAATGCATTTGATTGCTGGAGCGCTCCATCAGTTATAAGACACAATTTTCCAATGGTGCCCTGGTGTTTCATCACTATTTTGCCACTTTCTGCATTTTTTTTCTCTCTTTATCTCTTTACTCACAGGGATGGAAGTCAGGTCTGTCAGGCTTGTTCTTACTGATCACTGGATCAACACAGCTCCACAGAGAGGGGGTGGGAAGCTAACGTAGGGATGGGGAGGGCTGCCTGTGCCAGGTTTGTCTGTGGTGCTGTGGCACGTGGAGCTGGCTGAGCCCACAAGCACAGTCCCTGTGAGAGACAGGAGCCACCGAACTGGGGCCACATCTGCATTGTGCTGCTGGAGCCTCTGGGATCTGAGGCACCTCCTCTGCATGACACTACCCATGTGCACAAAAATACATGGCTGATTCTGAGCCAGGTCAGTTATGCCTGTGTGTTTCATTAAAGGGCAGGCAGATCACTTCTGTCCTGCTCTAACACTCTGCAGGTTTATTAAACACAGTTTAAGAAGTTTGTCCCTAGAAAGGAAATTCATGCCAAAGGTCTCATTGATGCCAAACACCATTTGGTAGGGGCAATAACACTGACATTTAAATGTATGGTTACTCGTATTACTAAAGCTGCTACATTAGCATGAAATATATAAGTTTTTATGAGAATCCAAAGATCAAACACACTAATTGCATAATGAATAGAGTAGCTAGCAACCACTCAAGGATCTGGAAGCAAGCGAATCCCCTGGCTAAAAGGCATTCAGTTAATCAGAAGTATCTCAGTTGCATTCTCAACTCAAATATTTCTTTTCTCCTTGTTTGTATGCCATTTCTGAGATGCAAAATAAAGACTAATGCTCTCACTAGGTTTTTCCTTTATTGAAGAAAGTGTGCATCAGGCAAAACTTGGCAACCAAGATGAAGAAAAGTGCTAGCAAAGATGGCATGAACTGTAATTTTAACAAGGTTCAGGCAGCCATCAGCCTGATCTACCATGAAGTTGTACGTAACAGCATCACAAGTTACAGGAGCACATTCTGTGCACCCTCCACTGAACTAACACCCAGTACTAATGCTCCCCTCTCCTGACATCTCTCTTCCTACCTGATGGTAGGCTCTGGTTCTCTACAGGTTCTGCCTCTAGTTGCTAAGTCATGTTAAAACTAGAGACTGCTTTGTCTTCACTTGAACTTTACATCCTGTTAGTCTGCATAAAGGAAGTGAGTTATGTGAACAGCACACCTATTTTTTCCTAGTCAAGATGTACTTTGTTGGATATTATTGCCATTCAGGTACCTATTTAGTAACCCAGTAAAAAGCTATGACCAGCTGCATAGAATATAATGATTTTTTGAAAGGAAAGAAAATGCCATTAAAACAAAAGGCCCTGTTCTGCTTCTGAGTAAACAAATGGGAGTTTTACAAAGGCTCAAAAAGGAAAGGGATTAACATGCTTCAACGTGGTAATGGTCTCAACTGTTCACATTAAAATTTTCACAGTAAATTAAACCATGACAGAGGTAGGAAAGAAGTCAATTTTCAGTGGCTCACGCTGTTATGCTGACATAAATTGCCATTTTTTAGGTAGTATATCCACCAACCTGTATAATGACAGAATTACAAAACCACAACCCGTTGTTGATTATGTTCGGCCTTTTGCATGCTAATTTTAGCCCTGCTCTGCCAAAATAATTGCATGCACCACCCCATTACCAGGCTTCTGGACATTTAGAACCCTGTCGCTATTCTTTTTTCACCAAGCTTTGCTTAAGCCTGCTGTGTTGGCCTTCCCTGGTTGTATGGTGTCTGCTGTTCAACAACACTTCTCCTGCTTCCCAGTTCTGCTCAGGACACCTTCCCAGCACTTACACTCATCCTTTTCCAGGGCTATCTTGCCAAGGGTAATGCTAAATGCCAGTCCATCTCTACCCTGCTCATCCATGTTTCCCTTCAGGTTGCATATAACTCTTCACTATCTTCATGTTGTTTATAGTCTATAAAGAGCAGCAAGTTTCCTTGACTAGCGAATGATGGCATGAAGCACTACCCAATCATCCCACCAAGGCCGGGGAAGACAAGTAAATACAGACTCACTGGTTGATGCCTGCCAAGAGTTCCCCACAACACGTGTTACTTAGTGAGTTTACACAACAGTGACCAAAGAGGAGGGAAGGGACAGGCCATGTAAGCGTGCCAGTACCAGACCCCCCAGGGAAAGCTCTGCCCTGCGTTACTGTAGCAGCACCAGAAATGGATGTTTCAAGTACAATCAGCGCTTATCTGACCGTCAAATGACCACGGTGCCTTTGCACCTCAGTTGCATCAAGGCAGTGTAAAACAAAAAATGACAAAGGCCTATGAAAGAAAGTCAGCCCAGTAAAGCGCAAGATGTGGCGGGAGGTGCGGGAGACCCAAAAAGCCTGGGCAGTGCAGTGGGGTGGCACCAGGGTTGGGGGGCTGCCACAGAGCCAGACCCCGATTCACCTCACCCAACCTCCCCGAGCTGAGCCCGCCGCCCTGGGGACACCCTCAGCCTGACCCCGGGCCTCACCCCTGCAGACCCGTCCCTGCCCCGGGCCGTGCCCCTTCCCCGCAGGTGCCCGGGCCCGGCCCGCAGCGCTGTCCCGGCCGGTCCCTGGGCCGCGATGCCCGGGGGCGGCGGCCGCCCTGCCCTGCCCTGCCTTACCCTGCCCCGGGCCGCGGGGGGCGGCCGGGCCCCTCTGTCTCCCGGGGGAGCCGGGGGCCGGGGCGAGGGAGGGCGCATAATAAACAGCATCGTTTTCATGCAGGCAGGGCTGCCGGCTCCCCAAGCCTCCTCCCCGCGATAACAACCCAGGTACAGCCCGCGCTCGCCCCCCTCCCTCCCCCTTCCTCCTCCTCCTCCTCCTCCTCCACCTCCTCCTCCTCCCGGGGGGCCGGGGAGAAATCTACAGATCAAAGAAAAGATGCACAATAATAGCGGGGTGGGCGCGCACCGCGGCCCCCCGTCCGGCGGGGCCGGAGCCGGGGCCTCCGGCGGCTCCTGGCCGCGGCCCGGCCGCTGCCCGCTCGGCCGCGGGGCGAGGGGGGCGGCGGCGCGGGGCCGGGCGCCCCCGCCGCGGTACTCACCCGGGCCGGCCAGTGCGGGTACCCCTTCATTTTGGCGAACACCAGGTCTCCAGCCTTGTATTCTCGGGGCCGCGGACGAGCCATCGGGAGCCGCCGCGGGAGCCGCCGTGTGTCCCCCCGCCCCGCGCACGCCGCCCCGGGGGCAGCCGGGCGAGCCCCCGCGGGGTGCGATGCGCCCGGGCACGGGGCGCAGCCGGGAGCGGGGCCGGGCCGCGGGCGATCCCCGATCTCTCCGGCGGCGGCGGCGGCAGGAGGAGATGGGGTGTGTGTGTGAGTGTGAGTGTGTGTGCGTGTGTCTGTGTGTGTGAGTGTGTACGCGGGGGAGGGGGAGGCCTTGGACACAACCCCAGCAGCCCCCGGTACCAGGGAGCGGGCTGGCCGGGCGGGGGCGGCCGGGGAGCCCTCGCCCCGCGGCGGCGGCGGGCGCGGCGCTGCCCGCGGCCCCCCCGTGCGCGCTGGGCTACGCCGCCCGCGCCGCCCGCTCCATCCCCGCCGCAGCCGCCGCGGCCCCGGGAATATGGAGCCGTCTCCGACGAATTACTCCTCGGGCAGCGACCGAAAACAGGATCTTCTTATCCCCCCCCACCCCGCCCGCGCCTCCCCCCGCGCTTTCCCTTCCTGTTATTTTCTAGGTACACAGATCGGTTTCTATGAAAATAGGAGAGCAGAGAGCGCTCCACTCCCGCCCGGCCCTCCCTTCCCCGCTGAAGCATGACATGGTTCTTTATGCGCGCCCGACATGGAGGCAGGGCGGCGAGGAGAAGCCGGCCGGTGTTGGCAGCAAGGGCGCCCGCTTCCCCCGGCCAAAGGCGCCCGGCCCTTGGGTCTGGGAGTGCCCTGGCCCCCGCTGTCACGGAGGTCCAGGCCCAGCATGGAGGGTGCCTGCACGCCCCTCCCGAGCCCTCTCCATGCCAAGCAGCCTGAGCAGACCCACGGCAACGGCCTGGTTCTTAAGCCCAAGGTTGTCCCAATTTCTGTACCCAGCCTCTTCTCCACCGCCAGACACTCCACCTGCCTTCTCAGCCTAAAACTAAAACCCACATCCACGATGGACCTTGGAGCTGCACAATGGTGACTCCCTCTCACAGGGTGTTTGAAATCTCTTGCTTGCCAGGTGATGCCAGTTTTTCCCCATGGAAGGGAAGCCCTGGTAACTCAAAAATCCCAGATATTGCTGCTTTTACCATAATGCTGTCAGTTCAGCTGTAATGTTCAAACATCAATGATTATTGACATTTATTACACTCAAGTACCTTATCTAGTAAAACTAGATAGGCACCTCCAAGGTGAGTCACAAGCAGCAAAGTTAAGGAAATGTTTTTCTGCAGGTCTGGCTGAAACTCCAGCAATAGGTTCCCCAGCCACTCCCACATTTTAGATTTCAGCTGTCCTCTGGTTTTAGAGAGACAGCTCTGGCTGGTGCTTCCCTGACTCCCAAGGGAAACACCAGGCCACAGGTAGTTCCTGCTGATGAAGAAGGAAATAGATGGCTGAAGACTCAAGGGTCACATTTTGGGGAGGGCGTAGATGGACCATAGAGAGCACTATCAGTCTGCAATGGCTTGTAATGGCAGAAAAATAAGATAAATACATGCTTCTTCTAAGCACCTGTTCCTGGGCTGGCGCAGGACCAAGAAGACTTACTTTTTATGGTACACCCAGATGTGGCTCTGGAGCCCAAACACTGCTGTTGCTAGTACATAAGTCAAGAAAGTTTTCGCTCTGGGTCATAAAAAAGGATAAGCACTTCACTGCTGGTGGAAGCACTGCTGTAAAATCATTAGCTCAGGTATCAGTAGCAGACTAATACAGGAAAAAATTCCAAAAAGCTGGAAAAAAAAATTTAGATAACGAACCTGCACTGTGCTCAGTGCTGTTACCTATTCTGAAGTACTGATGAGTGACAGAGTTGCCAATGCAGCCACCTGCAGTATATACATCTGGCCAAACAGATCACTTTCACTTTCACATCAAATAGGATTTGGTATCCTCTTAAATTGATACCTAATTCCCTTCAGAAAAATGTAATATAAAATCTCTGAATATAGGAGCTGTGGACTCTGATCTGAAAATTCTCTCCAGAATAATCTTATGTGCTGTCTTACACACATAGGATTACCTCCACAAACCAGCTTTCCCTCCAGAATACTTACTAGAGAGGTGGAGCTCGTTTGTTTTGTTTTGTTTTGGTTTTTTTTTGGGTTTTTTTGTTTGTTTGTTTTTTTAATGCATTGTTTGCTTTTCATCTCAGATATGAACAGCTCTTTCTAGTAACTTATTTAATGACCTTTAACCAGAAAGGAGCAGGATGTGTGCCAGTTTCTTGCAAAAGGAAACTCTACACTTTATAATCTATTGCTAATATCAAAATAGCAACATTTGAAGTGACTAGATACAGAACTGAAACATCTCATTGCAATGTGCACGTTTTTATTTCCTTTTGTCCCAACACTGGTGGCTGCAGAGAATGCAGTGGATTTATAATGTTTCTAGTCTGCAGCGCAGATAATCATATTCTGCAGCTCCAAAGAAAACTCATCCCATGGACATGCAAGGATGCAGTTCTCTTTTCCTCGTGAATAGACTGCAATGGATAAATAAGTTGCCAAGGTAAGGACTCTGTTCAGGTTTGGCCAGCTGAAAACTCTTAAAACACTCTGCAGATAGTTCCTCCATCAAGCTATGGTTAAGATCCTGGGAAAAGACGGAGAAGAAAAAGCAAAGTCCCTTGCTGACACATGAAAACCCAAATCAAATGTTCCACACATTAAGAGGAAAGTAAAGAACATTGGCACAAAACACAAAGGAGTTTGGTAGTGTGCATAACCCCCTCAGCCACTCACCACAGCATACAAAGCCCGAGATCTCCTGCTAGGTCACCTGTATTCTGTTCCTTTCTCTTCTCTTACAAAGGAGAGTTCATCTACTCCTTCCATACAGAAGTGGAAAAGAGGAGTGAAGAGTTTCTTCCAAACACTTCAAGAGCAGTTTCAGATCGTAACAGTGAGTGGAGAGGTGCAGAGGCTTGCTGAGATATGCACTGCATGTACATAGACCTAAGGCTAGAGAAGCCAAGAGCTGTGTCTGCTTTGGGCACAAAGATCAGCAGGTCACAGAGGCAGCAACAGCCATGTCCTTATGGAGAAAGGGAGACCTGCAGCAGGGATGGGTGTCTCCTCCCTAAACCCCTCAGAATGATCGTACCAAGTTGTCTCTCACTTCTCCCCCTGCCAGACAGGTGCTCTATTCCCAGAGCAGAGCTGAGCAGTGTACACTGCAGTGTGAGCAGGGGAGATGGTAATGACACAGGCCCAGCAGGACCACGAGGGAGGTGGCAGGGCCAGCTCAGTGGAACCCTGAGTCACCCAGGACAGATGGAGTCTGAGACAACTGCTCTGAAGTCATTACCACACTACTGCATTTTGCTTTCCCAGTAATTCCCAGGAAACAGTGTTCTTGAGATATTGAGAAGCTTTCAGCTAGTTCTGATAATTTCTCCCCAGATCATATGAGGAAAAGAGTAACTACACATTCCTAGTTGAAAACTTTCATAGTGAAAGGACTTCATTGATTTGAAAGTGTACATCAATATTTAAGAAGAGAGCATGTGGACAAAAAAGGCCTGATTTCAAAAGAACCTTCCAAAGTCCTGAAATAATTTTTAAAACATATCTAAGTTTTGCATTAAATACTCCATGATCATGGTTTTTCACACACTTATTTGCATGCAGATAGTCTGGAATGTGAATCTTGTTCATGCTGGTATCTTGCACTTGCCATTTTTTGAGAAGCTGCCTATATTGTGTCTGTTGAAACCACATGAATTATTACATTTGCTTCTAACTTTCTGACCCTGGCCACCTTACAATTTTTGCTTTCCCTGCTGAAATCTCTTCTGAGATCAGACTGTGAATGCTCTGCAGCATGGCCACCTGTACAATCCATTTTACTGTTAGATAATGAAATAAAACTGTTTATTTTTACTTACCTACTGATAGAGTTTGATATATCAAACTATATCACTGTAGTATACTGTAGGCTGATATAATTTTCTTTCCTTCTGCATTTCCTTTTCCTGTATGTAAAACTGTGTCAGTAATGATTACCATGATTAGTATTTTGCCTATGTCCACAGCAAAGTAGTCCTTCTTGTTAAATATTTTAATAGGAAATTGTTCTGAATCACAACTGAGCCATTCCCCTGTGCAAGACATGTCTGAGAGCACTGTCTGAAATCACAGAGCTACTTCATGTCAGGCAGAAAGAGGCCATGATGGTTTATGTCCATCCCAACATGCATAGAAAGGCACTTACCATGCCCATTAGGACATTCTTAATTACTGGAGATAAGCAGCTCACCAGGGGATCTCAAGCTTTCTCTTTAATAAGCTTAGACGGGAGAAGGGTGTGTATCATAGCTGGAGCAAGTTATCTATACTCAGTTTCATGAATCTTCTTATGTTATACACTCCTAATCATATTAAATTAGACAATCTTTAAGGTGATTGCTTTACATGTTGCAGAGGTGTGAACACATATCCTAGAGGCAGAAGAGACAGAAGCACTTCAGTTAAAATTAACTTTCTCTCTGGTTGGGAGCTTTCCACTCTAAGCTGGAAAGGTTTGTATGGGATGGAAATGTTACTAGCAAGTATGCATTGCTGCCATTCCTGGTTCTCTACAGGCATTTCAGCTAAAGCTACAGCAGGCAAAAGATGCCTACAGTCAGTACTGCTTAACATGTTCCAACTCAAACCTCTGTTTCTAGTTTCTTGCATATCTTTCATAATTTAACCATTAGAACTGAATTTTTCAATGAATCGAAACTTCTGACAATGACAGTAAAAGAAATAATTGTAACATTACCAAATTTCCAGGTACCATATAAATGTAGCTGACTTTCACGTGTCTGAAAAGCATTTGTACACGCTCAACAGGGATTAATAAACAAGTCTCGTGTTCTGTCTGGACTAAACATGCTCTAGGCTAAAGTGAATGTGATTCAGCTCATGCTGGAGGTGACTGTGGAAGCAAAGCTCATGAGAGGAAAAAATGGCTCCCTATGAGAGAGCTAAGGAAGGTGGAAGGGAAGCAGGAACTAAAGCCTGGAAAAGATGTGAGAAAAGCAGAAAGGGATTAAGAAAGAGGCAAAAGCAGATGTGTAAAAGAAGATAAAGATTTCAGAGTATCTTAGTATAAATCAAGAAAGCTGCACATTATCTAACAAAATTCTGTTGCCCAGTACATCTCATTCTCTGCTGGCAAGTTCTCCATACAAAGTCTAATGAGCTGTCACTGTGCTGTCAGTTAGCTCATCAGCTTATGTGGAAATCCACACTGCATCCAAAGGTATTGGACTTGATGATCTACCAGTCTCTTGAGTGGTAACCAGTCTGAGATTTTCTATGGGGGGGAAAAAAAACCAAATCAGAAGGAAATTTTTAGATCGTATCACAAACCTTTCCAGTAACCTGAGTATTTCACAACATTAACTACCTGACTTTGCAACTTCACTGTTTGAATTTTCTCTTGTGGCATGTGAAATGTTTTAGCAGCCATTTATTGAGAAACACTCATCAAAACCTAGTACTTCCATAAACATTACACATGGTATGAAAATTATCTTGATGGACAGAAGTTGCACAATTTACTTTGCTGTTCCCATAATTTTAT
The DNA here is from genome assembly GCA_013398615.1 of Brachypodius melanocephalos. NCBI lineage: Eukaryota > Metazoa > Chordata > Aves > Passeriformes > Pycnonotidae > Brachypodius > Brachypodius melanocephalos. The sequence continues at coordinate 8,420,555 of VZSR01003798.1, read as the reverse complement.
GTGTTTTTATAGATATCATTCATTGCAATGAAACTAGTGACTCTCATTTCCATTTGATATGCTAATCTATAAAATGCTTCTTCAAATGGCCAGGTGAGAAAGTCCACCTCCAAACCTATAAAGCCATAATACCTAAGAAAGAAAACCTGCAACACATATTCTCCTCTGCAGAAATATTTTAGATGTGTCATCTAAAGTCTCAGAGATTTATTGGGTGAGAAGTATGTTGAGAGTTGACAAGAACAATAAATTTAGTGCCAGATTCGTGACATTTACCCCATCATAGTTTCCCCTCATAAATACTGCAGAAAAGGATTTCTCTCACATGCCCTCTGGTACATTCATCAAAAAGCCTTTTGAAATGTGACTTAATGAGTAATTACATCCCAAAATGGACAACAGAACATATTTATTTAAGGAGATTTGTAACTTCACTTTTGTATTACCTGAATGGCAGTGTCAGAAGTCAAGAAACAGAAAGAAATAATGCAGCTAGCATGCAATTTCTGGAGACTGCTGCTGCTTTGTACTGTAAAACCGCTCTCAAAAGCAGCAGAGTTTGATGATGGGATGTACCTATTGCTCAAGAATTCACACTTCTGGAACCCAAGCCCTGAATCTCACCATGTTGTGCTGCAGTCTAATGCATAAGTGTTATCACAGGAAAAAAAATTCTGCCAGGAGTTGCTTCCTGGATAGGCTGGCATCAGCAAGAGTTTAATAGAAGGCAAACTAAATGACACAAGACTGTCATCCCAATAGTGTTGAAATCAGCAGAAAAACTCTCAGCACCTCTGAAACTTTCTTTAGATCATCCTTCTCTATTCCATGGGCAACATCCCCAAACTCTCAGTGACTCAAACCATTAAACTTACGAGTCTTATGCCCATCTCCCTCCATGTCTTTTACCTAGGCCACATCCAAATCTCACTGTCTTCCTTTTTCCATGAGCATTTTTCATCTTTGTGAAGGCACTTTTCTCCAGATACAACCTCTGTAGATCTTCCTTCACCTTTCCCATCCACGTGCCCTCTTTCTCCAGTCCATGTGAAGCAGTACCTTTGAGGATAGGGCCATTCTTTATAAGTACTTTGCTTTGCTCAAGAGTCACTTGGAAACATCCCCTTCCTGTCATACCTGTGTTTTACATCTTGGCTTCACAGGACTGAGCATCCTGCTGCTTCTTTGCTCTGGGTTAACTCTGGTAGGCAGCCAAGTCCCACACATCCCTGTGTGGTCAGCATCACTTTGGTCACAAATCCAAAATACAGCACCTTATGAACTACTGTAAAGAAAATTAACTATATCCCAGCCAAAACCAGAACTTTTTCCTCACCTTACCGCCCCCATCCTGCCCAGACTTACTACCATCATCCCCATGGCTCCTGGATGATGAGTCCTTAAAGGGAGCTGGGGGTAAGGACTGAGATACTATTGGGTTTGAAGCATTGAGGAGAGCCTTCAGGCTCTGTGGTTGTGGTGATGCTGAGGGTGATGACCATGCTGGGTGCCAGCATGAAAATAGGCATGAAGAAGTGCCTGGGGAGGTGGATATGGATGATATTACACCTGATGGGTTGCAGGGGAAGTAAGTCATCGCTGCTCAGGCAGAAAACAGGGCAAGTCACCTTCTCTCCCTTCATCATTTCCCACAAATAAGGACTCAGCCCTCTGGGCAGCCATTCCTCTCCTCTCCAGGGCATGATGGGAAGCTGGGATGCAGGGAGCCAAGTGGTTGAATCCACCACCACCACACCTGGTCTGACACACTACCGCTTAAATCTCGTGGTGTACTCTTAAAGATCAGCACACCACCCTGCACAATGCAAGAACTGGTTCCAGCTGCCTCCCATGAGAACTTCTTAAAAGCACATTTCTTCATACATTCCACATACCCTCTACCTCCAGATCATGTTTCTTGTGATGGCCTGCAAGTCTGCCCCTTCCAATTTACATCTTGTCATGTGGCAGCCACATGTTGATTGTTTCTCCATTAACCAGACCTAGTATCCTGCTCACCTATTTGTCTCTCAGAGATCTGCAGCCTGTACTCCTGCTCATGACATGGTCTTTTAAGAATTGTAATCTCGTTTTTTTTTTTTAATTCCTTTCTCAAAACTCATTCCCTCCCAGAAAATCTAGGACAGCTGATTAGGTCTACCACACCTCTAATGAGTGAGGGTTAGCATAGGAGCCTGGAATTCAGTGCTACAGAGGCTGAAATGGTCAGGAGTAGGTTGTGGAGAAGGAAAGGAAGTTAACATGCTTAATAACAATTAAGATTAAAATGTATAATTAATATTACCTTGCCCAGTGTTTCAGTGATCCTTTGTTGTATAATGTATCTTTTTCCACACAGTCTGACTTTGTTTTTCTCAACACTGCCCTCTTCAAAGAAGGCCTCTTCTTCTTCTGAGTTTGGAAAGTTACACATTTATAAATAATAAATATTACAATAAAACCCAGGGCTACCTCACTTGCTAGCAAACAGCCAATATGCACTACATCTCTTAGAAGTCAAAGGTCTGTTTCTGCTGCTGTTTGTGCCACTTTACCTACTTTGATGCAGTGAAGTTGCTCCTGATTTGTATTACTGAAAAACTGAGTTGCTAAAATGTAAAATTGCAGTAAGATACAAAAGCAATATAAATAATACAAAATAATGGGTATCCTAGCAGATGTGTATTATTTGCAGAGATTTGCAGAGACATCATTATAAGCCAGGAAACATACATATTTCTAGAGAAGTGACAGCATCACTACGTAATTAGAACAAAGAGGCTTCATAAGAAAATGGCTTGTTTCTGTCCACTTACTTTTCTTCTTTAGCTGTCATGTTTAAGTGGATGCTATCTTACTGAACACGAACCCCAGCTCAAACCTTCCCACTGCAGTTCAGAGAACTACAACGTTTCAGAAGAAAAACGTTTTCAGAAGAAAAATTCTAACCTATCTTCACTGAATTGTATCAGCAAAGGACTTAGTATATTGCTGGAAGACAAGCATAAAATATTTAGGCTGGTTAGCATTAAGAAAGTCAAAGTGAGTATCATGAGATGAAGCAGAATTGGCAAGGATAGTCTTATAAGGGAGAGGTATTAATAGACTGCTACTCCCACTGGACATGATGCTCCTGTCTTACTCAGGCAAACCTCCCACTAAAACTTTGAAAGGGCATAATGCCAGTCCAGAGCTGAGCAGGAACTTTGGGATCAAAAGCAATACCCAAATCTTCTGCCCATTCATGTAATGCCTCTGTTAATTGCTTGTACTGTATCCTCCCTCTGCAGCTTCATGAGGCCTGGCAGCTGGAGGGCCTGGCAGCTTGCTCTGCTGGGCAGATGCTGGCCCTCTGAAGATAAAAGTCAGAGTTTGTTGCCAAGTGGGCCATGGTGCCTAAAGAGGAGAAATAGTCTGAACATTCACAGCTGCTTTTTGTCATTCAGTGATCAACAGTGAACTTCTAGACCATGGCTAGCAGAAGAATTGATACAACTGGTTAGGCACTGCAGACCTTTAGTTAAATTGTTTTGTTACACACAAGCCTCAGTTTAAGCAGAGGTCTAGACCTACATGTTATTTTGGACCTGTCACAGGAAAATACCTACTTTTCCACACTTCAGTGTGAAGGACAAATCTCAGGCAGCAATAGTATGAAATTGAAATGAGCTGCAGTTTGCTTTCACATTTAATGTCCTCTACTCACTCACAGTCTTCCAGAACCGTTTTTACCTTACAGTAGTAGCTTAGGGAACTCACAGGATGTAGACTTCAGCATCCAATATAAACTGTTTACATGGATATCAGTATTGTCCACATAACATAAAATTAACGTTAACAGAGGATAAGAATTGAGATTCAGGGTAGTAATACAAAGAAGTAACAGCAGGCTGGTCTATAACCACAAGCTGTGAGTTATTTTACATCTAGTACTGGCCATTACATAAACTTTATGCAATTTGTTTGTCTGTTTGTTTCAGCAATGAGACTTTAAATGAACAGGCAAAAGATGATTCTACTTTGTGTTAATTTCCCCAGGTTAATAAAGTGTCAAATTAAAGCAAGGAATTAATTTCTCAGCAAATATGTAGTTTACAATAATTGTAGTTGTAACAAAGGTCAATAGACCAAATGGCCCTGTATTGGTGCAGCTTTGCTGATGGCAATACAAGAAATAATTTGGCCACTGTGTATGTGGTGTACCCAGCTCTCTGCTGCACAAGGCAATGAAAGGAAACACACTCATGCAAGCCTGCCGATTGTAAAGATCCCATAAATGCTCACTGTGCTCCTGCACGACCAGCAAGATCCTGCTTTTGAGTACTCTGGACAGAAATTCAGTCTTAAAAACACTATGTAATTCTGCACATTTATAGACTACTAATGAAAAACTGGTAGATGAAATTTATACTACATGCTGCTTAACTGTATACATGTATCATGTGAAATGGTATGCAGCATAGTATACACACAAATGTAAACCCTCAGACATCAGACGTTCCTTTATTTTACTGAATATGAACTCATTTTCTCTCTCACACACGTTCTCACACACACATTGTAAGGAACCTACTGGTTCTCACCGATCCTTGAGCACTCCTGGGGGGCTGGCGAGGTCCAAAGAGCTGTCTCATAGTAGATCATTCTGCCATATGTTTGCTTTTCCACACAAACATTTGCCAGGAAATCTATCACCTTCAGTGCAGCACCATCATGTGACATGACAGTAAAAATGTTTATGTGCAGACTCTCTCAGTGTTTTGCAGACAGGAAAGTATCTGTAGGAATGAGGGTACTGCAGTACCCTCTCTTTTAACTACCCCCCTTTTTTTTGGAAATAGCTTTGATCCTTTACAAGTGTCCTTCTTCTGTCAGTAACCACTCTGGTTTGGATTAAGGACAAGTGCTCCATTTTTTTAGTGAAGTGCTCCTGCAAGCTCCTTTGTTTGAAGCTTGATTCAAAAAACTTAAAAACTCGGGCTTTGAGCCCCTAAATGTTTGCTTTCACATTTATGGCATGTTCATTGCTAGGCATGTCAAAGGCTACTGCCCCACCACACAGCACGGTCAGCTCCAGTCTTCCATGGAATGGGCAGTGGCATTTGGAGATGCTGCTGCACAAATGAGCAGAAGTCAAGTCAGAACACGTACAATTATAACTGCAATTGATGAGAATCTAGGTTATGCTGTGATGCTCCTAAGGCCTGGAGCTGTATTGTTACTGTCCATATACTGACTGAATCACTCAGATGTCCTACAGGAAACTCCAGGAATAAATAACTGAGTAGAATGAATGTTGTAGTAGAGACATCTCCATATGAAACAGCCCATGGAGGCAAATCAGACATTCTCACTTCAAAAAGGTGAAGATGCCATCCCTTGATTTTGTGTCACCGTGCACTGGGATATGCCTGGCAGTGTTAACAGCTGAATCTCTGCTGGATTAAGTGGAGTGTTCCCTTTCCTGGCTAATAAAACTGCTGGGAATGGGTTTGCTTTTAAAATGTTAATTTATTCCACTTTAAAGGCTGTTTACTCCCAGTGCTGGGCCTTTGTTTTCAAGCTGGTCTGTATTCTTCCTCTAGGAGAAGGTGTCAATATGGTGACAAAACGGGATAATTTCTAGTCTGTAACATCTATACAGATCACACAACTCTGCCCTATATTATGGCATACACACATGCCCTCTTGACCCATGGCTCCTGCTATTTAGAGGGTAAGGTTTTTCTACGTTTTGGTGGGTTTTGCACTACAAGTCAGGGAGGCCCAGCTGAGGGCTCCTGCACTATTTAAAAGGATACTGCAGGACTGTTTTAGTGTAAAAGTAAAAACAGATGACACTATGTGAAAAGGGCTTCTTACTTGCTTGCCAAAACCCCTACAATTTCGAAATTCAGCTATGTATCTTTTAATACTGACTTCTGTGATCATTTGTAACATACAAATGCTTTAAAGTGGCCTCCAAGACTTCCTAAATATTCTTGCTTTCTGTGGTACTTCTAATCCTCTTATTTGTAGGGTGAAAGGAAGATAATGTTGGCTTTCTCTAAAGCTGGCTTACTTTCAGGAATATATGTATATAACTCTTGCTTTCCTTACAATGCTAATGATGTGCATAACAGGTAAAAATACTAATAAAAACAATGGACATTTTTAAGGATTTGATGGATTACAAGTTCCTTCCATCTGCAACATCCATTATTTCATCAGAGTTGAGCACATTAATGTAAGTAAGCCTAGTGTTTGATCCCCTGTAAAATAATGGAGTCAATTTGCAGCTTTGTACTGACTATCCTAAGCTGGCCAGATGTTGCTTTATGAACATTAATTGTAATGCCAAAAAATGTTCAAATTATTTTTAGTTTGAATTACTCCACCTTTCAGAATATTTTTGAGGATGACATGGAAACCAAACACTTGGAACATCTTAATAGATATTGATTTTTCTCCTTTGACACTAAAATGGCCACCAGAGTACTTAAGTCACCTAAAATGTCAATGCAGATTTGAAGGCTCACAGGAATAAGCAATACAAAACTCAGTAAAGATGTGGCTTTGAAAATGTTATGGTGGAGGGTATGAAAAAATTCAGAAACTTTGTTTGTTCTGCACATGTCTAACACATAGCCCAGTGGAGCCTATATCTGTGACAAATGTTTGTCACAAAATCTAAGTACAGACAGGTTACAAAAACTGATGGCATCTGGAGAAAGGAAGAACATTCAGACAAAATATCAAGCAAGGATTATCACAGTGTGAATTTTATTTATGACTACTAGGAAACAACGTAAAATAGGTTTGAGTGATTTATTCTGCCATGACAGGGAAACTAATCTGTGTGAATGCAACTCTGTATTTTAGGGAATATGTCCTTTTTATTTTAAGTATTCCAGGCTGCATATTCTACCTACCACAGAAAACTAGTGTTAGTGTAGATCTAAGAAGAGTAAAACAATGTTTTAGGAAAGAGGTATTAGAGGTCACAATTAAACATCAGTGACTGGGTCAAGGGGCTTTTTTTTTTTGTAAGACGCATGGTTTCTTCTGAAAATCAAAAGTCAAGCAGCCCAGGAACTCCTAAGATAGATCTAGGATTGGTGTGAGAAGTGGTTTATCAAATAATGAGGCAGAACTGAAGCCTGAAAACTGACTGAGAAGGAATTTTAAACAAGCAATTACATATAGATGTTTGACTTTGGGGTTGGCTGCTGGATGAGAGAGCTTTAGGCCAAGATTATCTGATTTTTTCTTTAAACAGAAAATCTCTGACTCTTGATATTCCTTTAAATGAAGACGTGTGTGAACTGAACTAGTTCACAAGTATTCAGTACTGACTGTGTCAGCAGAAGCAAGAATGTGTTTGTATAAAAATTAGCTGATAGAAACGTTAGCCAAGAGATCTATAAAATCCTACCAAGTTAGGATTTCTAAACTGGGCTTTGGTCTGAGGATAAGACAAGAAAGTTTTTGCAGATTTCTTTTTGAAGAAAAATGGGAATTCCACTGGGAAGCTTAAGTTTAGAAACTAATATCCCAACCTCTACAAGATGTCTGTCAAACTGTCACACTAAAAAGTACACACTACCATTCCTTATACACATGGCCACCAGCTACACTCTGCTGAGTTTAAAGCAGAGAAATCTGCAATTGTAAATGTCCTGGGAAATTGCTGAAATGCATCTACAGTGTATGTGTACTATGCAGCTGGTGGAGGTGCTCTCTTTGAGCACAATCAAAAACTTGAAGGCAAGAAAAATCTTTCCATTAACTTCCAAACTTTTCACAGAGGCCATTTTATAGCATCATTTGCTCCAAATTGCATTGATTATACTGCTTGTAGCTCTGTACCATAGCAGACCACTGTACTGACCGATCAGCTTATACTTCTAGACATTTTGTTGTGAATTCTTATGGATTTGGGGAGAAAATAAAAGCACATGCTTGTGAGTTGGATTTTCAGAAGTGTTCCTGTATTTTTAAGCTTGAATCCTGTTGTTAAGAGATGAACTCTTGACTCTTCAGAATTGTGTGTGGTGGACAATTGTTGAACCTTGGGAGCTTTGTTGGGTTTTTTGCTCTCCTGCTGTCCCAGAGCAAAACCAGTTTCCTTTTCAGAAAGGGAAAGCCAATACTTACTTATGACAGCTCCCAAATTTTGCAACCTACTGGGAAAAACTATTGGGTCAAGCCCTGCTTAAGCTTTATTCAACCAGCCATTAACTGAGGCACTGGAACTGCACTGCAAGCTGTCTATTGTGTCCAAAAGCACAACAATTAATAAAAGAAATTATCCATGAGGAAGCTTCTGCAGGATAGACTAACACAGGAATTGTGGCTTCAGCATCTCGCTGGTCATTTGTTGATGCAGGTAATGGCTCTCTCTGAAGCTCCTTAGCACATGCTGTGCTATACCATGGTGCAGAGTCCAGAAGGACTTGGCCACCTGGACTTTCTCTTCTCCCTGGGGTCCCTGTGTTAGCCAAAGGTGCGCCCCCAGCACCGCTGCTGCCAGCACCATGGACTCACTGCAGCCTGCCAAGGCACTGCTGGATTAAATGGACTGCTGCTTCCCAGAGGCAGCTTGAAGGGTTGCCATTCCTGTACTTGTCTACAGACCCAAGTTAGTTTATTTTCTTTAAAGAGAGTCATTCAGCTGTCCTAGAAAGGACAGAGAGAAAAGCCACATAAAAATATCTATGCTGCTGTTAAATATCTATGCTGTAGTCCTTCCCAGGCCTCTGGGACCTTTCTCACCAGGAGGACTTCCAAGCTTTGTTCCAAGAGATCTGTATTTCCCTGAAGTACTGAACAATTTCCACCAGAGGTCTCTGTCTACTAATAATTCCAGTCTGGTAGGATTGCTTATGCACTGCAGGGTTCCCAAGCCAGCGTTAGGCTTTGTTTCTTCACAGGAATAAGAAACAAAACTAAGATTTCCCAAATCTGAATGCCTGGGAAATCATCATCTACTTTACATAGCAGTAAAACCCATCTGTTACATACACAGATTTTCAAGGAATGTTTCCTTACATAAGTTATTTATATAATTCTCTTGAGCATGTATAGCCTATCTATCAAAACCAACATTTTAATTAATTTAAGAATTAAGAGCGCTTCATCGGAGAATTATTAAACTGTAAATATCATGCTTTTGCATGCAAAACAGGGAAGTTCATTTGAAGCAAAGAAAATAAACTTCTATCTTCTCAGAGTGTACTGTGATCTCTAACTTGAGACCTAACTATGCTCAGTGGGAACTGCTCCAAGAGATATTTAACTTTCAGGCTACAATATCTTTGCATGTCATCTGGCTTTAATACAGAAGTACCATCTGCTTATGACAAAATTATTTATTTTTATGCCTACATTCCCCTGTCTTTATTTTATTTACTAATCTACTTCACTCTATGGGATGCACTCAAAAAAATGCAAGGTGCTAAAAATAAGGATTAAACATTTCTACCTTGAGGTCTGGTCTCTAATTGCTCTGTGCAGCACCTCAATTTACCAAGAAACATTAAGAAGTCTCAAAGAGAGGCTCTTTTGAAGCTCAAACAATATCATCAGGGTGGGGCAAGTTCCCTTCCCTCACCTCAGGAAAGAACCTTACCCTTCTCTGTGCCAAGCCACTTGCTGGTGTTTTCTTATGGCAGAGGATGGTGTGACGTGAGAATCTTGCAGCAGAACCACCATGATTTCCCCAGCTCACAGTACAACCACACCACCTGCTTGTGTGGCACCTTACAGTCAATGTGGCACAACAACAAAACACTGCTAATGGCTGCTCACCCTGAAATCATCTCAAACATATCCTGGTGTAGTCTCTCAACTGAGATGTGAAAGGTGCACATTCCTTTCATCTCCAGCTGTTCAAAAGCCACAGTTCCATATCTGAAATTGAAACAATGCCAGTGACCAGTCCAACACATCTGTGTCACCATCAGCAGCTTCTCTAAAGAGAAGACCAATGGACAAATACCCTGGGAGCTTGTGCAAGGGCTGATCCTACCCATCTTAGTGGGGTGACTCACAGCAGTAGTTTTTGTGAGGAATGCCTGAAGAATTACAAGCCAATTTCTTAGCAGCTTTTACTCATGCCGTAAAACATACTATTATTATATGCTAATGCCATATACATACATACATGCTCTCAGCCCCTTCATTTCTGCAAAATACTACAAGTTCAGCTTTAGAACACAACAAACAACAGTTGCAAGATGAGAAAAGGTACTAATGCTCTTTGCAACACCTGGCACAAGGCCTACAACTTACCTTAGCTGAGGAGCAAAATTTACTCCAACCTACAACATAATTCATATCAGAGTTAAGGTGGCATTATATGGATGTGATTGCAGGCTGAATTCCAAGAGCACTGTAATTCTTTGTTCAGCTTTGACTCACTCCCTCCTGTGCATGCACAGATAGGAGAAGGGGTATTTATTGGATGAACAGACTGATAATGTGCTTACTTACTCAGTGTCCACTGCTATAACAGTCCCTTTGGGATTAAGTGAAAGAGGAGGAACTGCTTGTGATTTAGGACAAGGAACTTTAACCAAATAGCAGAAAGTTCCACTCTGTCTCAAACTGAATATTTTAGTCAAATCAATGCCTGCACCTGTCTTCTGCTTATAATTCACCATGAGACAGAAGTCCCTTGGTAATCTGGTAGAAATTCTTGCAGTCCTTTGAAAAAATCACTTGTAATTCAGTAGTTCTTTGATTTGCAAACTCTGGGTAGAATTTGATTCATGTTTCACTCACACTTTTCCAGCAAATATCCACATTCCACCTAAAGCTGAGTACTGTCTCTGAGTTAAGATGGTATGTTCATTTTTTGGGAATGCACCATAATCTAACCTCTCCTTCTATCTTGCATTTAGCTGAAGAAATGTGTTGTGATTATGATAATGGTGAGATGACAGGCAGACCTGGCTATCAGGGTTCAGTTCCAGTTCTGATACTTTGCAGTTTGATTCTTGCCTCCTACACAGCTGTTGCAGGCCTGGAAGACATTGAAAATACAACTCCCTCCTCTTTGTACTTTGCATGTTATAACTGAAAGGCTCTGGAAGAAGTTACACAGGGAGAGAGGATTGTCTGGGAACAACACAGAGATTTAATATGAATCTATGGATGTAGAGAATCTCTAAAATTATCTAAAAGTTACAACAGTATCAGAGATTCCTTCTGAGGAGACTGTCCTTCCCTTCTCTAAAGCCAAGGACAGCAATATTCTCTTTCAGGCCAAAAATGACAAGACACTTTCATTACAGCTTGAAAGCTCTGCAGCTTTGATCCATATGATGAACCAGAAAGAAGAAATGTATCAACTAAAAGATGCTTTGGTCCTGTTTTGTGTCCAAAAGAGACTCTTATGCTCACTTCATGTGAAAGAAGCAGCGAGATGGAGGAACTTTCTGTCCTTGTTTAGTCTCTAAGTAAGAGTTAGGTTCCTCCTTTCCTGCTGCTCTAAAATTTATGGCCTTTCAGTAGCCTATATCTACCTTCAAGAAAATAAAACAGGGGAAGAATGAACCAGGGACCCAGCAGAAGATGAGGCATAATCCAACCAGTAAGCAGAATTTGTGAGTATTTTTTCCTGGTCTTTTTAGGAAAATTCTTTCATAGTGGAGAGGTTCAGATCCATCTTACCACATATCTTTCCCCAACATCTATTCTTCTGCTTTACATCTGCTGTAGCAAAACATTTAGAAGTGTATTTCTATGGAGAGAGATTGCTAGTAGCCTGGAAAAAAAGACTTTTCCCCTCTAGATATTGACTTCAGCAGAAATACACACTTATGTGAGAACAGAATCTGAGAATAACAGAAGACAGAAGTGCGCAAATTATCCAAGATCTTCCCTTCTAAACTTGAAATGTGGTCCAGCTTTTAACAAAGCACAAGAAAACAGAAGAAAAAAAGCTCAACAATAGCAAAAACATTGTCAAACAATTTCAAGAAATGTGTGAGCAATGAGATTAAAATTCTTTACCCTCAATTTTTGAAGCCACAGACATTAAGATCTCAGCAAATATTTAATACTTTCAGAAGAAGAGAACTCATATTTATTCCATCTGTCAGATACTGGGGATAATGCTGCCATTATTTAACTGCTTTACAAAACTGAGTTCCATTAATTCAGTGACTTGCTGGTGTGAATTCAAGGCTTTTGACTGATGAGACACTAATTCTAACAGTCCCTGTCAATTCATGCATGGTGATGTTGCACAGACAGTATTCACTTTTAAAAATTAAAAAATAATGTACTTTTGCTGTGTGCTGCTACTCACAGTTAGCACTCTAAAAGTGAGTCATCTTTTCAGGGCAGAAGACCTGAGGAAATAAGGCCATGATTTGATTATGTGAATAATCTTTCCTTATGTCACAGTCCACATGAGAAAGATGTTGCAATATAGTCCTTGAGTAAGGATGCAAGACTGGGCTTGGTTTTCACACTGTAAACAACAGATAAAAATGGAATACTAACAACACTTGGAATTATAATGCATTATGTTTTGGGCTGGCTGGTTGGTGGAATTCGATGATGAATATCTGAGCTTTCCCAAACCACATTTACTGTAACGTGCTGGTAGAACTAATTTCTCTAAGTTTGGGTCCTTTTCCTCATATTTTTTTTTATTTCCACTTAGCTTTAGATTCTGTAAGAATTCTCAGGACTAAAAGTAAAACCCCTTTTTCTTCATTTAATCAAATTATAGTTCTGAAGTTTTGCATTGGTGCAAAGAAGCCACATAGCTGCTAAGCAGAGTACAGAACCTTGTGCCAGGATCCTAGGTTGGAAAAGGGGGATGAAAAAGTCATTTTATCACACAGAAAAAACCTCAAAGTACACCCAACCCAACCATACTGTGGGTGCATTTCAAGCCCTGAAGTTTGCAATTAAAATAACCCTGGGTGCATGCCCTTGTACGCATTTAGGCACTAGTCCTTAAGACACAACCAGGCTGTGAGCTGAAACTTGCACCAGGATGGACACAGAGTCACCCGCCTGGATCCAAAAACTTGGACCATCCTCCAGGTCAAACACAGCTCCTATAAAGATTACAAGTGTCTTGAATATCCACTTACCCCTAGCTGCTTCTTCCATATGGTGACCCCCTTCTGCTAACATGGCAGTGTATAATTATTCTACCAAGAGCAACAACCAAACAACATTCAAACTGTCCTTGTGACTCAGTCCTGGGCCTTCACAGAGGTTGCAAGGCCAAAACTCTGGGGAGGGAACGTTCTCTTTGCAATGTATGTTTCACTTGAAAGCATTTTCTGTAAGCAGAATTAAACATTTTTATCTTCATTAAAAATGCTCTGAGACTCTCCTTTGAGGTAAGTTAGGAAAAAGGTGCACTGTCTGCTGTTCACAGAATTTGTGCAATTTTGGGGTTTTCTACTTACATACATGTTAAAGCACAAAGAAATACATCCAAGAAAAAGCTGTGATTTAATACGAAGATAGGAACTGTAAATACAAAATGAGAAATTGGAAATCAGAAATCTTCCCTTCTAGAAAAGCATCACTACTTCATAAAGTACTCCAAATTTCAGAAGCAAAGTGCCAAGTAGGGTGCCATTGCTCATCTGCTCTGCTAAACCATGCTCTGCAGAGATTTCTAGGATAGAGAGTGCTTACTTGAGTTTGCAGGATTCTTTGTGGTATTTATGTTAGTGCAAAATTTGTTGATGTAATGTCATGATGGTGGTCTTCTGCCCAAATCCAACATGTAATTAATGTGATTAAAACCACAACTTCTCAAAGAAAATCTGGCATGCTTTTCTAGAAGGATATTGAGACTTGTGTTTGTAGTACATATCTGAATGCAAATATGTGTGTTTGATTTCCCTTGAGTGCTGTGTGAACAGTTATTATTACTGACCTGGAAATTATTCTACTTTCCCTATTTGACTATTGTTTTTGTCTGGGTTAATGCATCCCTGAAACCAGATGTGCAACACTAGATATATTTCCATTACTTAACATGATCATGTATATTTATTATCCTGGTGTTTGAGGGGTAACAGTTGGTTTGTGCTGTACACTCCATGACCTTGGTCTGGTACAATGACCAACAGTCCTCACAGGACAAAATGCAAGGTGCATGTAAGGAATCCATGTCAATGAGGCATTGCCTGGGGTATTATTGCTATGAACCACTTGAAACAAAAGGAAAGAAAATTTAGATTTTAGTTCTCTGCCTCTGTTAGATTTTACACAGGCATCTACCATGTGGCAGAACCAGCATCATCTCCTGCTGTTAGCAATGAAAAGGTTGCTCTGGCCAGTTCTAATTCCAGCCAGAAGAGTGCAGCAGGATATACCTGTGTTGAACATGTCCTCACAGGGCAGACCTAGAAAATGGCCAAAATTTTTTTAAATATCACCCACTCCCTACAATAATAGCCTGACATGTATAACAAGATAAATGCCAGTTAACAACAAATTGATTTCTTTCAGTCACAGAAAAAGGCAACAGAAAAAAGAGGACAGTTGACCAAAGAATGGTTATTGCTCCTTAACTCTCAACCCAGTAATTTACATTGCTGTAAACAAAAGACTAGTAATGGAGGAAGTAATTATGAGTGAATACTGGAGATTTTTTAAAAAGAAATTAAAGACTGGGGGAAACCCCCATCCCTCTACCATAATGAGATAAAGATGCAGGGATACAGGTTAGATAGAGGTGAGAAACTGAGACTGCTCCCCAACTGCACCCTTAAAGAGGTTTCTTCATAAAATCAGAGCAGAATACAGGAAAAAGAAGGTAGAGTAGCATTCCCAAATGCAACAGGGAAAAGTGTAGGAACAGAGAAAAGAGAAATTTTCCCATTCACTTCAACATGCAGCTATTCCTTCATTTCTGCTTCATCTCCCACGCACTGGCATCATCCACTCACTGACATTAGCTGTTCATGCCTGCATAGCTTCCAAAATGGGTTCTTCTCCATTCAGTTCCTTATGCTTTCTTCTTCTCCCTTTCTGCCACAAATAATATTCAAGGAGGAGCTCTTCATCAAAGATTCTCTCTGTGGATGATGGTAACCAAAAAAGTGCACAAATGCCACCCATAAAAGTAATTGTGCTCCATGCACTCCTTCCCCCTTTGGAACCACCCTGTGGCTGCTCTCCAAATTACAGTCCCCCAGTTTCATGCTAAGCTACTGCTCTTCTTCATTCTTGTTTGTGCACAAAACAGAGAAAAAGAAACACAGAGACTGGATATTTTTGTCAAACTCCTCAGAAGTGAGAAAAACCTAGGTGCACCACCAAGCCCTCACCTCCCCTGGAAACGAAGGAGATGAAACAGCTGAAGGATAAGGATGGGCACAGCAGAAGCTCTATCTACATGGCCCTTTGTATTCAGAGGGTGAAGGCATTTTGTGCTAAAGCAGGGGGAGGCAGAGTGCTGGGAAAGCTACGTAGATGGTTTCACTCAAAGGGGTTTTTTCTGAACATGCTGAGGAAGGCAAAGGGGCTCACAATCTACAGGTCATTAGCAAAAGGTGGAAGGTCTGCACACTGAATTTCTGAAGAGAGAGAAGCCCTCATTTTTGTAGATATTACCAAGTCTTGCATTACTCTGCACAGGATAGCACTAGGCAAGTTGCTGGCTTGGGGCACACTCCCTTGGAGCTGCTCGCAGCCTGAGAAGCCTGTGTGTACCTCTCACTTGCACATGGCCTCTCTGTGCTCAGGAATCCAACGTAAGGTTTATATCATCCCACACAGAGGTGCAGATGTTGCCTTCCCAGAGCAGCAATAACGTGTCTCCTCTCCAGTAAGTTATGTTGTTTTCCTAGCGTCTCCTCTGAAGTCACTCTGGCTGCTCCTGGTTCTTCCACATCTCTATACGCCATACACTCACACATTTTGCTCTCTTTGAGAATTTTTGGCTGGAGACTGTCGGAATGTCATAAGGCATATCTGTCCAGATTTTGAACTTGCCTAAACTGGCCAAGCTCACTCAGAGTTAGTGTTTTATATCTGCACAGGATCTGTTTCATCCAGCAAAGATAACACTAGTACAGTTGTTACATTGGTCATGTAGAAATATTGCCTGCAAACAAATCATTTATAGTGGAGACGGGGGTGTAGAAATGAGTAAAAACTTGTTTTTTCTTTCATAGTGTAATATTTTGACCTGTTTTAGTAAGTTAGCAGTTACAAAGCACTGTAAGCAGCCAGCATGGGCCTATTTACTCACACATGTAACTAATGATCCTTGTTGAGACATGATTCCAGTATTGTAAGCCCTGTTCTACTGAATTCATTGAAATTGCTCCCAACTTACATTACTATAAATGAGAACAGAATTAGGTTTAACATGAATATGCAGCCCTATGCATATGCAATTTTACTATGTATTGATATATATGTGTGCATAAATCACCTATGCATGGAGTGCATTTACATATTGTCATTTTTATA
Source organism: Brachypodius melanocephalos (assembly GCA_013398615.1). Taxonomy (NCBI): domain Eukaryota; kingdom Metazoa; phylum Chordata; class Aves; order Passeriformes; family Pycnonotidae; genus Brachypodius; species Brachypodius melanocephalos. The sequence continues at coordinate 8,404,109 of VZSR01003798.1, read as the reverse complement.
GATCAGCAGATTCAAATAAGATATTTTCATAGGAAACAGCTTGTATAATGACTATAGTTAAAAATAATAATTTTGGAATTAAAATGAGAACTCAGATTGAAATCTTTTCATCTGCTCAGTTTTATTGCAGTGCAAGTTGCTCAGTACATACCTTAACAGTAATATATTACTTGAAACTATGGAATCCTTTTATAAAAAAATCAGTAAGTCATTGCAGTTTATTTTTGTGACTGAACAAATGTTAGGACTAGCTGTTTCTGAATTTGAAGGGACACAAAGAGAAAGTGAGAACAATCCATGATAATTCAGTTCATCTTTGACAGTCACCTCACTGGCTTTAGGCTTCAGTGAGAAGAGCAGACTGGGCTTCTGGTCTTGAGAAATACTGGTCTGTGGTAGGAGATGTACAGACAGGGAGTGAATAGGAAATGTGTCACACATCTTAAGAACTTTCAGTCTGACTCAAAGACTGAAAAAGGGCAAGGAAACTTCAAAAGTACAGAGTTCTCTCTCATCGTATGAAGGGGAAGGCTTGAGCTTTTTCTAGTGCATGGTGTGTCCATCTTGGACCTTTTTCCAAGCAGCCATCAACATGCTTTTCCAAAAAGTGGTAACTAATTCCACACTCCAACCCCGACAGTTTCTCAGACTTGAAACAACTTGCAGAGCATACAGTCATCAATGACTGCCTCTACCTAAATTTGCAAGCTTCTAAAGTGTGGCAGATGCAGGAGTTAACAATAGCAGCAATATTATAAAAAATAACACATTTTGGAGGCCCCTACACTGAATGAGCAGAAACTACAGAACAAGATGACTCATGACCAAAGATATAAAAGACTGAAGCAAAGAATCAGCTCACACTTAAGACATGTTTGGATTGGCCTTAAGTTATTGAAAAGGAAAAAAAAAATCAAAAAATTGTAGAATCATGCTGATATATGGTACTCCTCACAATCCAAATTAAGGAGACTTTTGCTAGAGACTTTGGCAAACACAAGTTTGACAAATTCTTTCAGTGCTGCACTCAGCAGTCAAAATAACTTCTCTGCTTAATACACACAAGCATCTGCAGGCAATAATGAATAGTAATTCACAGTCAGTTTTACCAGTTTAGGGCAGGAACTACAGACACACAACATAAAAGGCTACAAATGCTTCCACAAAGCTTTAAACCAGTGCAGAATTAGATGAAGTGCTCACCAGAGAGGGACTGTCACTTCACGGTGTTACCTTTCCTTTGCCTCTCTACAGACCACACATAAAACCTGGAGGGTGCTCACAGGGAACGGAGCTGACAGCGTTACAGTTTAACAGGGTGATGTTTCAACAGTACATTTCCAAGTTAGCAACCTCGAATAATCCAAGGACTGCCAAAAGGAAAGGGGAGCCAGGGGGTGAGGGGTGAAGGCAAGGGGAAATTAAAAGCCAGTCTACCTTCAAAAACATGCTTGCTGGGGTTATGTGGAAATCTCTCTAGCTAGCAATCTGTTCGAGAGTTTTCCAAAAGTTTTCCAAGTCATCCAAAGCTGACTCAATCATGCTATGCATACTTAATTCTACTTCAAACCTTGTCTCCCCCTCCCCTCAAACTGGAGGGACTGGCAGTAAATGCTGCTCTGAACAAAACCTTTGATCCAACCTTCCTCCTCTTAGTGCACTGTTGTCTCCTCCCCAGTTCCAACTCTCATTTCAGCTTGGAAATGAATGCTCACTTGCAGGCTGAATGCAATCCTTACGGGCTGTATCTCAAACGCTAAAGGTGTTTTTAGTTTAGCCACTTTTTTAAAATCTATGCTTGCTGATTAATCAGAAATTGCTCGTAAACCCTTTTCAAGGAGAACCTGGCGCTCCACTTAAAAATCCCTGGATTAAGTCCAAGTAGTTTAGCTGTTTTTTAGGCTTCCCTATTCAATGCAGGGCATCGGACAGGTACTTTCAGAACTTGTTTCTCCACTTTGCTGGGTTTTGCAGTGTATAACTTCAGTAAATATTCACTAGAAACAACAGCCTCTGGTTTTGCCACAGTTCCTTTCAAAGTACTTAGAAAACTGGGGCTATAAAAACAGATCCCTTACACTCCATTCGAAACAGATTTCTGCAAATACTCCTGTAAGCACCAGGACACTCATTGTTCCAGAGGGACACAGATTTGCTACCACAAACTATTCAAAATACCTGTGTTCTGAAACTGGATGCTCGGAGTGGCTACCCTGCAGTGTGCACCCATGCCTTCTTTGGAGTCACAGAAGGACAACAGGATCTAGTTTTTGAGGCTCTTGTTTTCTACAGGAGAAGAAAAAAGATTAAAATAAAAAAGGAGCAACATACTCGAGTAGCAAGGGTGGGCATGTCCAGACCCAGTTCAAATCTCAGGCAGAGATTTGAGCCCCCAACTGCACATACTCACAGATCACAGATGTGAACATCTCTGGAACTGAGTCCCAGCCAGGGGAAGCTGCTTCAGCTTTCCAGACCGGCTCTGAAAAGCTCCAAAAATAATGGTACTACTATTCTGAAGTGAGGTTACTTCCTTCAACATCTGTGGTGAATATGTGATATAGGCTGCTATAAGCATCACACGTATTTAAAACTAACAGGAGATGTCAAGGCTTGGTCCAGCCACATTGTGGTCGTTAGGAGGAGGGAGCTACACAAACACTTCATGAGATACATATGCTGCTCTAGGGGTACTAAGGGTTAGGGTACTAAGCCTATTCTGAGAAATCTCCCATCCTGTCCAGATTTTTGAGAAATAACAAAAAACCCCCACCAAACCCTTCCAAAGTATAAAGAGGACACAAAATATCTTTCAGTGTAGTTCTCAATGATGAGATAATTTACCTGCTGTTTAGCTAACGGCTTTTAAACGAACCTCTACCCTTGCCTAGTGCACAAAGAAAAAAAAAAAAAAATCAATAAAATATCTGACAACATTTATTACATTACTTCTAATGGCTCATTAAAATAATGATACTTCCTTATTATGGAATAAGTTAGCACCATTGTCAAACCAGTGCTCTCTACAGACAGAATGTGTTCTCAATTTTTTTTTAAGATACAAATTAAGAGTAGCAGTATTTTCAAGCAAAAAAGCCTTCTTTTCTGAATCAACCAGAGGCATTATTATTATTTTTTATTAACACATACAAAATTATTAGGGTATACAAATGTGTTTCCTTTTTTTGACACAGTGAAAACTAAATAAATGGGCATTACAACATTTGTTTACACCACATTTTGTTTCAAAAAAACAGTTAATGATTAAACAAAGAGGTTTATATTTATATATATCTATATGTGTATAAAAAAAAAGAGCTTGAAATAGCTGGATAACAAATAATTGATTTATACTATCAAAAGGCTGGGAGCAATTTTGTCTCCTGTGATTGTGCCCTTAGCTTTCAAACTATGACCCCCACTGATAGGAGTTTCTATTAAAAATCCAAAGAAAACAATAAAAAAATCTCAACAAAACATACACCACCCTACTCCCCCCCAAAAACCGAAACACCACTTCCCCCCAGAACACAAAACCTCAAAGCAGTGGCACAACTTTCCGCACGCTAATATTTTTTCCTGACGGCTTCAAGCACAAATGGATTATTTTAAATATCACATAAACCTACAGTAAATTAAAAAAATAGAAGATTACTTTACACAATGCATGGAAACTATTTCTAGTGAGCACAAACATTTACAACTGTGTCATGTTTTTTTCCTTGCATAACCCATACTCACACACAAACAGTTTTCAAAAGAATTGGTGAAATATTCAGTCCACATTTGTTTCTTTTATACAATATGAAATGGTTACAATACCATAGTATTTTTTAGAATAAGTTAAACATCAAGACATATGGCAATAGCATTGTACTATTCTTTCTACATACATTTGAAATCCTGAATTTCAGTCTATTTTTATTCAGTCACAGAAATGAATAAAGACTAAGATCCAGTTATACTGGAAAACTAGACTCATTCTAGAAACCACAAATACTGTAAGCACTTTGGTATAATATGTACAGATTGTGCTGTCAATGTCATGCTTGCATACTAGAACTGATCAACAGATTTCCACTGGTGGAATAAAGTAAAAAAAAGGTACTGTAAGACTTGCTTTCTTATTTCTTTTCCTCTTTGCAAATGACTGAAAGAGGACACACCACAAGTACACACACAGCATTTGTATGATGTGACTACAAATTAAATATTAAAGTGTTTTTAAATACAATGCAAGGCCAGTCTTCTTAAGTGCATAGAACGTAATGCAGAATACTGTTAATTACAGGGGCAACTATAAAGATATGAAACATTTTAACAGATATTGAACAATGTTCGTATAAAAAAAGAGGAGTGAATGAGAATAAGCATCATTCTATTGTTATAAAGAGCAACACATTTTATCCCCCACTGGTAAGAGAAACTAACTGCTGCATCATAAAAGGTGTATCTATCTACTGCATCCATTTTATATCTTTCTCTCAGAGGCTTAGAATTGCACCCTCAAACTTCTAAGCAGTTTGGATATATGGCATGGGATTTTTTCCCCTTTTTTTTTTTTTCCCCCTACCCTAATTTAACAAAACCTTTCTCTTCCTGAAAGTAGAACTCAAAAAGTGCTTTTTAAATTAAAGGGCTTACTTTCCCTCCTATTTAATGGATGCTTTTGCTTTAGTTTAGAAATTTTAGCTTAACCTATTTCTTTTTTCTACCACTACAATTCATCAGAATGTCTCAGATTTTTTCAGGCTATTCTGCCAACAAGTTAAGTAGCCCCTTTTCCTGCAAAGCAAATGGTATTAAATTCCATGAAATCCAAAATACTGTAATCTTTACTGAAGTGAAATGCAAATATAAAGAGTAAGGATTGCAGGATTTTCAGAAGATTTGGACTATATGCAGTTTTCCCAAATTTGTATTTTCTCCTTTGGATTTTGGGATGTAGTAATGCATATATTCTGTTCTACTAACACTGCAAGTCAGCTTCAGACTGAGGTCTCAGGAAAGAAATAGTAGCCTCAAAATTCTCAACCCAACCAGAGGAAACTCACCCCAATCATTACTCATTTCTTACACAACACAACAACCCATTTAACATGTAAACACAAGCAATGATGGCTCTCATTTGAAGTTCCTATTGTGGCAAGTAATACTTCACAAGTATCAGAAATATTTTAGTTAATGTCTTTGTATTTCCCCCATTTCTAAGATTTTTTCTTTTCCTTGCAGAAGTTTTAGCTGTTCAACATCAAACCAAACAATTGCACAAAAACTACAGCACCAAGCTTTGCTAACTGAAACTGCTGGAGAGCACACACAGGAGAAAAGAATTTGACTATGGTTGTTGAGTGAGCTAGAAGTCAAATGAGCTTAAATAATGTTAACACATTCCTTAATTGAAATGATTAATTCTTAGCAGAAATAAATTAAGATCAGTCTGATCTTACTGTAAGCTAGTTGGTGACCCAGCCAGACTTTTGTGCAGATTGGGGTTTTGACTGTGCCTGTTCCGACTGCGAACAGATGAAAACATTGTGTTGCAACCTGGGACTTTGCATTTGTGGAGCTGGCGGAGATGCACAGTTTTGTAATGAGCCCTGAAAGTTCCTTTATTACTGTATGCTTTTTGACATATATGACAAGTTATTGGCAAACTGGAAGGTAAATTTATAAAGTTTTGATTTGCTTTCTCAATTAAAGTACAGTCTTGGTAGAGTTCATCGTTGGGCATTAGGCTGGGTCCTTCACAGCTTTCATCACTATCATCCAAGGGCATGGTGCATATTTCACTTCCTCCGTCAGAATCCCAGGAAGAATGAGCACTGCTCTCAGATTTAACGCTGGAAGTAGTGCTTAGATCCAGAACAGCTCCATCATTTAATGGATCGTATCCGTAACTCTCAGGACAGGGTTCTGCAATTTTGCTCATTGGAAAAACGTAGCTGCCTGCTCTGTTCATTCCTTTGAAGATTACAGAAGTATGTCCAATGTGTTGTTTTATAGAGACATCTTGGCAAAACTCCTTAGCCATGTCTTTCAAGAGGTATGTTGCATTGAAATGGTTGTTGAATTCCAGTGTATCTTTAGTCAGAAGCTTATGATGAAGATTTAGGTTTGAACTATGTCTAGAAGAACAAAGACAAGCTTAGCAAGAAAGTGTTTCACCTCACTTAACAGCTCTTTCATAATGATCATAAACAAAGAAAAGGAAATCAATATTTAGTAGCATGCATGAATTGTGTACTTCAGATTTGACCAATTGCCACTCTGGGAGTGTACATGGACAATTTACACATGTGACTAGATTTCTGAACTTGCTTGCACTGGCATATATCAGATTCTATGCAATAATTCTCCAGTAATCAATGTTTCAGATTCTCTCCTGCATTGGGGATATATTCCTCTCTTAGTATATACTCCTCTTTTAGGCTTAGCACTAGATCTAGCAGAACAGACAGCTGTCTGCTCTGCTAGATCTAGTGCTAAGCCTAAAAGAGGTGGAGGACAGACTGTAAACAAAAGTGAGATCAGAGAATGGACTGAGGTGGGTAAGAAACAAGATTCTTTCCCAATGAACAAAGCAGGAAAGGATTGACATCTGAGCCTGGAAAAAATGTTGACAATCTCAAGTACTGTAACCATGTCCAGGATGCAGCTGTACATATCAGTACAGACCCTTTTCTTGACATGAGTTTCCTTGAAAAATTGGATTATATGCAACTTGCAGTTTTCAAATGGGCATTTCTAGGTTCAGTTTAAAACCACCAAGACATACAGAACCACTGCTTCTCATTGAATATTATCAATCAGGTTACTGGGAACTTACAGACTCTGTCTAGAAGGCTGAGTTTATTGTAATATTGGCAAAACATTTGTCTTTCTCCTTGCCATCATGGTTTAATCAGAACCAAGAATTGTTCAAAAAGGCACAGAAGTATTTAGTACTTGTAGTCACACTATTCTATGTTAAAGTCTGGAAACTTCTGCAAAGTTATTCCAAATAACTATTGTTTTGTACAAAGCTTGTGAAATGTCTTTTGAGCTCACTTGGCCTTTTTTTTTTTTTTTAAACTCATCTTCCAAAAGCACCTATGTCAAAACTTATCTCAACACATTGGTGTGGGAAGGAATTTGTGGCATGTGAACGCAAATCTTACTGCTGGCCTTCTTTCCTGTGGCCCATATCGCAATTACAGTGGAGAGGAATTCACATCTGGGAAGATGCAGGCAGCAGATGAAGCCCTGCCAGCAGCAGATGAATCTGTGCACCTCAGATGCGGCAGCCAGTCCTCAGAGACCAGCTCATCCTCTCTCTGGATTGCATCAGCTGGCTCCAGCACTCCTAGCAGATTACAGACAATCTAAACCTCGTGTCACTCTTAACTACTATCCAGGCATGCTTCCTGTAGCCAAAAGCTGCTCTAACACCACTACAGACTTGGAAAACTTGTAACACTTCATTGCACTTGAATAGGTTTGTTATCGCTCCAGGTACATTACTGATGGTCAACAATAAAGCTTCAGCTCTTGTTTCTCAGTTTATATGCAAAACAGGCTGAAATAAAATGAATTACAGCAATACAGTACTGAAATGAACATTAAACTGAATCAAGCTCATGCTTTAGTTGAGAAATTAGTATTTAATCTCACAGAAAGGCACTACTGATGTGGATACACACTAGATAGTATTAGTTTGACTACCACTGCCTAATGTTAATTCTGGGCTGACAAAGACTAATCTTGCTTTTCTTATGGGCTTTTTCTCACCAGTCTGTTCCAAATGCTTGAGTAAAGAAAGGACACGGGCAAGTGAAGATTTCCTGAACTGACCTCATTGCTTTTTCATTAAAAAACACTGTATACAATAAAATACACATGAAAGTACATATTAAACATGTAAGTTCACACATGCATCTACTGGAAAATTCCTGAATTCATACCCTTATGACTTTCCCTTTATGTACTAAAGTATTCTTTCAACTACTGCAGTCTTTATCAGTTATGAAATTTTCACGGCTTTATTTAATACCTTGTAGTCTAGTGGAAAGGAAATGTTTCTTTCAATGGATTTTCATTTCAAGAACGTTCTGATAAGTTATCATACCTGTTATATGAGGATACACAGAAAATATTTGCAGGCTCCATTCCTCAAACACTTATTTTAATTTCAAATTAGGCTCCATTGTGATGGTAAAATAAATACAATTTTGTTTATAATTTTCTTACCTGTCTCGACTTCTACGAGAAGGGAAAGCAGCATTACAGCCCTCAACTGTGCAAATATGCATTTCTTTGAGATGTACATTTTTGAAATGCATTTTTACACTGTAAGGGTTTTTAAAAGTCTTCTTACAGATGTCGCAATGAAAGCGGCTTTCTTCCTTCTGAATCCCTAGTGCATGTTGACTGACATGATCCATATCTTTAGAGTCTTCAAAACAAGGAATGGCAGCACCCCTGTTTGACAAAGTGCTGAAAAAGCCCCCGGTCAGCAAGTGGTGTTGCAATTCAGGGCAGTCATTTTTAGGAATCCTGTGCTTTGACTGCTCTTTAATATACATGGGGGGTTCAGTCATTGGTTTTATAACATCACTGTGGTGGTGTTTTGGATCTTCATATATAATCTCATGGGAAACTATTTTTAATGGTTGGTTTTCTTCTGGTTTAACCTCTTTCTCACAGTGTTGCAATTCATTCTCAGAGATATCCTCGATGTATTTGTTATTTGGCGCAAAGACAGATTCAAAATACTTTGGGCCCTCTACCCCAGAGAGAGATTTCCATGAATTACCTGAATGGGGGTGCTTTTCCACCCTGTCGGTCACCCGCTTCTCTATCTTATGCTCACAGGTCTCAAGCTCTCCATCGCTTACCCCCTGCAGGCGTGAATCATCTTCAGAACTGGCAACATCGCTACTTTCATTGGGTGTCTCAACAACTTCTTTCTCTATCTTAATGGGCATACTGGACTTACGAGATTTCTTCTTGGGGAGCATGTCAAATGGCAATTCATTGGAAACAAGCTGCTCTGGTATTGAGGAAGAAACAAGAGGCAGAGAAGGAAGAGTACCTGGAGTATTGGCAAGCTCAGCTGGTGTGACTGGACTACGGTAAAAAGGAAGAACAGGCTGTACTGTCTTCAGGTTTGGAAAGAGGACACCGTTATGTCCAATACTGGAAAATCCAGCCTGGCCTTTTGAATCTGTACAAGAGCTGGCATAGCTGGAAATAGTTCTGCTATCCGGAGTTAAAATTGTGAATTCTGTCCTTTTACTATCTCCAGGTCCAGCAATGGTCAAACCATTTCTTAGATCTTTATCCCTGTTATTTCTGTTCATTGGCATATGGAGTCTGGGGTTAGGATTTGCACTATGACGATTTCGACTACGCAATGAGCTAAACACCATATTGCAGCCCTCAATGGTGCATTTGTGCTTTATCTTCAGATGAACAGCATTGTAATGTATTTTCAAAGTACCTTTGTCATAAAATGTTTTTTCACACGCAGTGCAGAAGACACGCCCTTTCCTCGGCCCAGCATTTTTTTCAACAGATTTCATTTTGTTTTCTGGAGATAGTGCTGCCATTTCAAGCTTGGCTGCTGTATTATGTGAACTGGAATCACTTAAAAGGGCATCATCTTCTGTTTTAGTGACATCTGGACCATTTATGCTCCTCTCATTTTCAACTTGAAATGGTGCAGAACTAGAAGTTAAGAAACTGCTTTCAGAAAATGGTATCTGAAGATCTTGTTTGGTTTCATTGCTATGTTCTTGACCTTGCTCAATCAAATGTCTTTCTGGTGGTGAACCTATCAAAGGTGGAGGCACTGGACTGAAAAACTGAAACGGCAGCATGAAAGCCATATTATTTACAATATTCTCAAAGGGATGAATGTTGGTGGGACTCATTTTGTCCAAGGAAGCAGAAAAATTAGGACTGTGTGGGTTGCAGCTCTCAATGAATGCCCTAATATCCAAATTGGCAGTTGGTGGCGGTATTATGATCGACTGCCCTTCTTTCTCTTGAATTGCCATTAACTCTACAATGGACTTAGTTTCTCCAAAGCGAAGAAACTGCTGCAAAGTAGCCAGTTCTTCTTCAGTGGTCATTATGCTCCAGTGATCCAGCACCTTTCCTGAAGCATCCTAAAACCAAAAATATTTAAATGAGTTAGACATTAGTTGAGCCAAACAAAAAACACTTCCCCTCAAATCTCTAATTTTTTTCCAGGGACTGGAATTTCTTCTCTAGCAAAAAATTAAAAAACACTCCATTTAATGAGATTAATGCAAATTCTGCAATAATTTCTTCCAAATTTTACCACACTGGTGATATTATTTCTTCCTGAACTGACACTAATACTTTCCAATAAACTATTTTTTCCACAAAAATTAAGACACGTTATTTGAACAACAGACAGTATCCTGTAAGCACAGACAGCAGAGATGGAGCAATCAGACCAAGATTTAGCTCCTCATTTAAGTCAAGTATTCTTTCATTGCAAGTTTAATAATCTTCCAAGCAACTAAGATCAGAGAACAAATGAACCTATATTGATCTATTGCCAGTTTTCACAGAGCACAGCTGTAATTACACTAGTGTTGGAGTTCTTTCAAACTCTAGCTATGCCTAACTTTTCCCAATAACTACAATAAATATTTTATCACAGAACATGTATTTGATGGCCTACTGAGATTTTTCACAGTGCATGTAAGAGTTTCTAAGATGATGAAGAACGTAGCATTATAAATTTTTCATGTGATAGAGGTTCAAGGTAATTGATTCCATATTTTTAATCCTAACACTAAAAAGCAAGATTATCAAGACCATTAAATATTGATTCATGTCATAATGTAAGATCATAATGTTACTTTACATAAAAGGTAACTTCCACAGCAGCAAGGACTAACATCAGTGTAAGCACGCAGGGCCAAATACACTCTGGCTTCAGCTCCAGCAAGGTTGGTAGCACTACCTGAGATAAATATTGTCCCTGGTGTTTTAAATAATAGTAAGTTTATTTCTCAATGTATTATTCTGCTGTATAAAATAAACTCACTGTTTAAATAATACTAGAAACAAATTCTAAAGCCTTCACTTTGATACATTACCAGTAACTTTTTATTTTTATCTTTTGCTTACCTTTGTTGTTAGTTTTGAGCAAGTAGAAAGATTTCAATTAATTCCAACTAAGAAAGAGAGCAACCACTAGAAACCCACCTTTTCTTTTGTGGCATTAAGCTTGTACAGGTCTATTACTGCCTTTCAGATGCACACCATTAACACATTGTGAACTACTGAGAAGATTAAGCTAGAAAACTACTTAACTGTCATATTTCTAATTTAAAAGCCTCTCTAAATACCTGTAGCACATATCCACGTATATAATCCTGCAGTGTCCAATCCAGAGCATGGAGAATCTGTATCACCTCTTCCTGCTTCAGAACACTGAAAAGCCGATCGAGCAGAATTTTAAGGCGCACGGGAATGGCTTGGGTTCCGTACAACATGAGGCTACTGATATCAAAGACAACATTGGATTGAACTATTTCTACTTGGCTTGATGGGTAGAGGTTTGGAATCCTTAGTTTGCTCAGGGCTGAAAATAAAAATCACAAAACGTAAATGAACTTGAGTCTCAAGAAAGAAAATGGAATGCAACTAATATTGGGGTGGGGGTTGAGGAGTGACATAAAAAGCATATAATAGTTATGAGGATGCTAAATGGTTTTCTATAGATTGTAAAAATAAATATTACCATGTGCTACCCATCCATGCCGGCATTGGTCACATTGTCGCTGATTTATTTTCCCAGGTTTGAAACACTGACAACTACAGTTCACGAGAGTGCACCGGATAGCCTGGAGATCAATGGAAAGCATGAAAGGTAATATATGTAATATATAAGCATCGTTCAGAGTGTGCAGATTATACACTACAGTACCCCCATAAAATCCACATGAAGACAGAGTTAACATACCAGCACAGACCTATCAACGTGCAATATAAGTAATCCAGGCAAAGTCTGAGTTATACAAGGCTACCTCTGCCTGGAAGAGTCAAGTCACCAGCAGAAACACTACAGTAACATGGAAGCAGAATATTTAACAATATACATAGCAACACTTCTGTGGATTTATCTAGGCTGAAGCACCTTCATAACAATTATTGCTATAAATTATGAATTCATCTAAGCTGTGATCATTTTCTCAGGAAGGTTTGAGAACAAAGATGTACAGATGAAAGACCCCCTCTCTTGCAGTTTTGCTGGAACTCCATACTGCCATATAGCAAGTTCTAATAAGCAATCCATCAGCTCTGCATAGATGCCATGCCCTACACATCCAGAATTCACATGGAATATCTGTATTCTGTCAGACACAGGAGTTCACTAATGCTCCTCAGTAAGAAAGTTCACCAAAAAGTACTCCAACTCTTCAAAGACTAAACAATCGCATTTTGTAAGGGTAATGCTTGAGAGCAAAATAGAGCACACAGAGAGTAACTAGTTGCACAGTTCAATTTGTACATCACTTTACTCTCACACCAAGGTCATCTATAATGTAAATCAAATTAGTATTCAGATGTCCCTAATCAATGGGGTGATACAAACTTGCTTCCTGGAATATATGATTTCTTCTGTATGTGCCCATCTGTTGGAGAAGGAAAACAGACAACTTGGAGGTCCTAGTTAAAGCTCCAGAGGGACTTGCTACAGAGCAAAGCCTTTGCAGGATTCTCCATTGGTTGGATCTAGCACTGAGAACGGTTCTGCATAAACAGAACCTTTATTGAGGGAGGGAAAGCAAAGAAATTGATGTGCAGAAAGTCTTCATTGGAATACTAAAGAAAACGAGTTAGAGCATACAATTATAAAATGTCAGCATTTTTCTGCTTTAAAATTAATGTTCCCTCTCCTAAGGTTTTATGCAAAATGGGGACCTTCACTCCTCAAAGTATCTGTAAGAAATTAAGATAAGATTTTAAGAATAAAGGAAGCAGGCATTCCCACACTAGCCCTTCAGAAAACATACAAGGAAGCCTGATTGTCCAAAAACTTGCTATGAAAGATGGATGCAAGAAATATTTAAACTCAAAAGTACATAGCAGAAAGTTAATTTCACTGAGATTTGCAACAGGCATTTCTTTAGACTTGAAGAATCTGGGTGATTCAGGACAGAAGACGACATTGCATACAAAAGGTTACAATAAACAAGCGTGTTCATGACATTTGGATGTCTAGTGCTTCACAGTAATGGATTTGGAGTGAGATTTTAAAGTCTCAGTATCTGGCTTATCCAGGAGTTACCTTACATCCACATCTCCAAACTGCAGTGACTTGATGCTGAGGTTTGCCTGCATTTGAAGGATTGGAACAAGTGGCAACAAGGCTCTTGAAATCTCTGAATCACTTTGCCTTTAATCTTTTAAAGGAGCCATTGCAAAATCCTGTGTTTTGAGAAAAGCTCTGTGCTCCCCATAAAGTCATAAAATACACATCAATAACATACGCAGTGTCAATTGCTTAATTTTAATGGAGGATATATTTTCACTTAGATGCTAAAATACTTCCATCTAACAATAAAAAGCCATAAATTTCTTATAGAAAGGTTGGGGGAATAAAAGGTGTAGTTTATTGCGGATTCATTTCTACCACAAGATATCAAACAATAATGCAGTTCGAGTCTTCTGCCTCTCTGCATATGTAATATTCTGTGACTTGCCTGGACTGAAGCCCTTCCACAGGCAACCCTGCTAGGTTCACTAAGGTACAGTACATTCCATAAATTCATCTTTTACATTCCCTTCAGACAAAATTACAAAAGAGTACTTCCTTTTTCTGCAAGAAGTAACAGAAATCTGCACAATGAAAAAAGCTGTCACGATGATAAGTTAATTGAGATTTCAACATTTTTTTCATTCCTTTTCCTTTGCACATGTTCCACAAACCATTGACCTTTAAAACTATTTTTTCTATTTAATTTGTGTACTTGGACAAGAAAGATACACCACACCAAATTTTGCATTTCATAGCTTTCTCTAAGAACCTTCTTCTATATGGTGCATGTGTTTATTTTGCTTTCCTGTGTATGTGTAGAAGACTGCACATGCCAAAACAGGAACAAGTAAAAGGAGGGCATTTTGTTTTACATATATGAAAGCAGCTGTAACAAAAGGAGTAGAATTCCCATCTATTCTAAATATTGAACTGAACCTCTCTCAAGTCACATTATTGCTTCTGGAAACTAGAAGGATCCTGCTAACATATCAAAGGCACACCCTTGAAATGAGGTCTGTTGCTGACTTAAAAAATTACTTGAAAGAATCCCTAAGAAGAAACAACTGCTTTTCCAGGTTTTCAGCATTTCCCTTCGTTTGTGCTTGTCACAGTCTGTGTCTCCTAAAGCTTTTCTAGCAACACTTATAATAATATAATATATAGACACAAAGTATATATAACAGAGAAAAATAAACTTCTGAAATAATCAGTGAATCACAATTTTAAATTATCATTGTTCAACTTAAAAAGGTAGTTGTAAAAGATGCATTTTAATTATCTCCCAAATTAACACATATCAGACTTTATTGAAAAGAAATTTAGCAAAACTTCATGAAAATAATACCCTTGTCTTTTGCCCGTTAATCCTACTACCCTTAATATGACTATACTAAAGTACTGTAATTATATCAAGTCTTTTAATAAGCTTTATTTTTCCAACAAGTGGAATGTACACACAATTTCATTCTGCAGAACAAAGGAATAACTTTCTCTATTGCACAGATGCAAAGCTTGAAAATTATAATTAAAGGATTGGAAATGTAGAAGGAAATTAGAGTGGAAATTTTTTAAAGTACAATCCTTCACATCATTATTTAATTTCATTTTCTAGAAACAGAAGGCAGATGGTCTAAAAAACTACATCTTAGGCTATCATCAAGGATCTTGCTATTGCTTTCCAGTCACTCTCTCCTTCACAAATGGATCTTTCCTAATCCATTATCAGCCCCACTTTCTTAATTCTTTTAAAAAACAGAGTTGAAAAGTCTGATCAAAACGTTCAGTGCTTTTACCAGCATGACCGTGGGAATCTGAATGCTGAACTTTAAATAAAAATGATCCCTCATTACAAGACAGACACTAACCATTAAACTGGTCACTAAAACACATCTAACTACTAATCACTGAATCTTAACTTCTGCTGCCTGAAAGTTACGCCTGCTCACATCCTTTTTTTTGCCAGATATTGATGTGGCTGCAATTATGCTTCAAAAGTTACTGAATGTTTCTTTGCAGCCCACACACAGGCCTCACAGCTAAGGAAAAGCCCAGGCTAATAGGACATACGCATGCTGATTCTGGGTATATAATCAGGCTTCATTTCACAAAGCAGGTTTGAGAAAGTCTCCTGGGACCTATGCTCACTTGCAACATACAACAGGACTTAAAAAAAAAGCAGCAAGACAAGAAGGGCACTATAAGTGTATCCAATCTCATTCAGTGTTAAGTGGGTTCTGGTTTGACAGCACTTTGGAAAATAAATTAAGAAGCAAGGAAATATTGAAGACCTTGTCAGGATCGAGTTGGAGATCTCCGCTCATGCTGGAGAGCTGCTCTGGGTCTCTGCACGCAGCAAGGGCTGCAAGTGCAGACACCAGTTACATGGAAGAGCAAGTCCCAGATCACCCTGGTGCTATTTAACAACAGAAATGCACAGGTCAGCACCTTCACTTCTGGCCCTTTTTGGCATTTAAGAAAAACCCTTGGCTTTTTTGC
Organism: Brachypodius melanocephalos; assembly: GCA_013398615.1. Taxonomy (NCBI): domain Eukaryota; kingdom Metazoa; phylum Chordata; class Aves; order Passeriformes; family Pycnonotidae; genus Brachypodius; species Brachypodius melanocephalos. Next base: position 8,388,328 of record VZSR01003798.1, on the reverse strand, counting down.
ACAAAGTTTCTCCCCGCTTTAAAAACTGCTGGGTTTTTTTCAAGCTACTGCCATCACATGAAGAGCTTGAGAGCTTTCCTGCTCTGCTGTGAGGATTACTGACAAAATGGTGTCATTGATGCCAGGTTACAGTAATGTATTTTGCAGGCAGTGCTTAGAAATTTCTATCAGTTTAAAATGCAAGTTTGAAGAAGGAATAGGAGTTACATGAAACAAATACACGAGAGAAACTTCCATTAGATGAGCTATAGCAGATATTGCTTTCATTGCTTTCTTGTGTGGGTTTCTAGCAACAAGCCATATCTCCTATGGCCATCGCATCATCATCAGTGGTAATCCCATTGAATATATGTAACCCACTATGGTATGTGCTCTAGTGAGCACTAATCCTATAGGAAAGAAGTGGGACATATCCGACTATTTGGAGAATAGACCCACAGTGGCTCCACAGCAACAACACTTGTGGAGGAAGAGGCATGATTTACAGTGAGGGGAGAAATAAAATTAAACATGAGACATATGTCTGGTTATTTTGAAGTATTTTCTTGATTGCTCCTTGTAAAATATTTGCAAGGGAAATAAAGGGATAGATACCTTTATCATCTCTTAAATTAAAAGTACAGCCACAGCTAACTCAAAGACAAAATCCAAATCTGTGTGCACCTTTCACAGAGAACAGTAACTATAAATGAGTGTGAAGTTGCCGTCTTTTCTGTTTCTATTATAATCTACCAGGTTTCTTTCTTGCAGAGTTTAAATAAGTTCCTTTTCCCTCACTTAGTTACATTTGATTACTTTTGTGTTTGAATCCTTTGCAAAAGCACTGAAAGCAGAGACAAATCAAAAACTCTTTATCATAAGCATCTCCCTCAGTGCCATCTTTTTCCACATGATACCATGAGCAAAGCTTTGCTTTGTCCATTGTTTGTCAAGCAACTTTTGCCACTTTCCCTTGGGATATATTCTGCTGATAAATAACACTGTCTGTCAGTTTTGTCATGATTTAAAACAAGTTCTCAATTTACACTTTGTTCACCTTACTTTCACTGTACCACAATCCAGCTTACCCATATCAGACTAATATCTGAGGTTTTATCCATCCCACATGTATTTGTATCCTCCCTTTCCACTCTAAAGTGCCTATTTAGCCCTTGGGTCTGTTCTTCCTCACGATAGACTTAAGCTCTCTCTAGTTTACTGGAATTAAAATATATGCCAGCATGTTCCATGTAGAATCACGAAATATTGATCGGCTGCTCTATATGGTGTAAGTACTTGTTGAAGGCATAGCCCAACAATTAGGCATGAAATGCATGTTGATACTAAATCTGTTAGATTAAGTACCTTGTACCTCTAACAGTTCCTTGAATGTTTCAATGTACTCGCAGCTTAGTAAGGCTCTGAATCCCATCTGCCTGTGGAGACCATTAGCAGGGCCCCTGCAGCATCTTCAAGGAAAGGCTCTGGGCCATTTTCTTCTTCCTGACATGCTCACTTCAAAGAGGTAACAAGATGCCTGGAGGATGGACAGAATTTGGAAGCCCTTTCCTGCCTGTAAGTGGAGGTGGGAAGACACACTGGGAATGGGAAAAGGGAGGAACAGAGCATTGCAGCGCACTGATGTGCACAGGTCTGACAGCAAGGCCCAACTGAGAGTTACACTGCACAAAGACTTGGCCCATGCTGCAGCTTGCACATGTTCAGCTCAGCATTGTGGTGGTTCCTTCTGTCACGTGTTTAAAGCCTTGGAAAGATCCCCACCACCACAGCACAAAACACTGCCTGCCTTTCACAGTGAGCCCTCGAAACAAAGGGATTTCCATTCAAGTACATTTCCACCTACTCTACTACACTTGGTTGCTCCAAGTTCTATTATTCCTATACTAAAGTTTAGAAATATTTAAAATAAATACACAAAATTATTAAAATAAGAAAAATGTTCTTATAAGATTTCTAATTATATTGGACTGAATGCACGTATTATTTCTGCAGTCCTATATCAAAAAACCTGTTTCTTACAAAGTAACAGCTGCAATTAATAGTTATTTAATAAACATAAGTAACAACAAACAACTTTCCTAAAAAGCAAACCAGCTTTGCAGCTTGTTGTATCCAGAAAACATATCTAGTATCTTCTGCATTTTGAGCTTTTAATTAAGTAGAGAAAAGCTGTGCACAAATGTGACAGAGTAAAGAGCTGACCAAATAGCTCCTACCTTCTCCATTCAGACACATTAAAAATGCTGGCCCGAGACGATTCATATGACAAACTTCTTATTAGTAAAATAATTTAGCAAAACTATTGTCTCCTGCTTAAGAGACCGATTAGGAGACAGATGGGAAAGGTGGAGGTGGGCCACAATTTGCTTTTTACAGTGCCACTAAACACAAAGTTACACTCACAGCTCAGTTGCTAAACTGACGATGGCTCCTCGGTAATCTGACTGGTTTTCATTCACACCAACCATCTATTCCTACTGAGCTCAGGAGGTGCAAGAACGTTTGAAAAGTCCAGACAAAAAGCTTTTGTTTGAGAGGCCAACCATGGATTTAGAAATTGAACTTAACACCTATTCTACTGAAAATTTTGGCTAGTGCAGCTACCACTCAACTCCCACTTACCCCTGTTCTGTGGGAGAATTATGTTACGATTTTTCTTCTAGAAGTACATAAAGGCCACAAGTTGAATACATTTTCTAGATAAGACGATGGAACACAACCCATTAATTATCTGGATCTTTATGTATATATCCATACTGTTTATTTGGGGTCAGATACCAAAACCTGACCTCTTTTTAAACATTCACAGCTTACGAATACACATAATCAGGATATTTACAACCCAGAGCCTGCAGCAAGTTGCATCACCCCATTACACTCTCCCTCAGTGGGGCTGAACAAAACCAATTTTGGACCAGAATTTGACCAAGTCTCTCTTGTGCGGGCAACTAAGCACCTTGAAATAAGGTTTACCTGTTCTTATAAAAATTGACTAAAATGTCCTCAAAAACAGACAAAACCATGAGGAGAATGAATAAGCTCAGTAAGACAGAAGTGAAATTAGGTACTGCTTTCACAGGATGGCACCACTCCGTCAAATCAACCTTTCCTGTGGATTTGAATGACAGTCCCCATGTCAGCACTTCATTGAGAAGTTTTTCTATGTGAGCAGAGTCCTAGGGGTGAGGAGCTGAGACAAGAGACCGAGCTAAATGCAGCCTCACTACCCAGAGTCGGTTCGGGCCCCATGGCAGCTCCACGGCTGAGGGAGAGGAGCCCGGGGCACTCTCGGGCATCGCAGCGGGCGAGGAAGCACAAGGAGCTGCTTCTGAGAAAGGCAGCCATGCTACAGGGCCAAACTTTAATCACAGCGTAACTTGTGGGATGAAAATCACTCCTCATGCATGTCACTTACCCTACAGGGCCCCTTAGGGCAACTCTTGTTAATGGCACTGTCAAAATAATTATAAAGAGAGAAGAATGTGTGTGTGTGTGCGTGTGTGTGTGTGAGTGTGAGCACACACACTCGAGTGCTACTCTGAACAAAAAGCACTGGACAGTAAAACTTCATTTTGCCATTCAGCAGCATGGCTGTCGATAGACTGGCTTATGCTGCAATTAATCTCACTTGTTAACAACAGGTAAGTGCTGACAGACAGCTCGGTCCACCTCAGGGACACAGGCAGAGCCTCTTTTACGCTTTGGTTTGGAAATGAAAACAAGAGATACAAATTGAGGAAGGAAAAACATCATGTTATCATTATCTTAGAGCTGTTATTTACTTTTGATTCTGTAACAGACTGCGATGCTACAGTTCCCAGAGTGTAACTGCCCTAGCCTGCATAGGTCAGAAATATTTTGCTGGTATTAAGCAGTGTATCTATCACAAGATATTAAAGTAATGTCCCTTTTTAATAAATTTACAGGAAAAATCGTTCTTATTAGTGCATTTCAAAAATGAGTAACAGATTGCTGCACATTGATGAGAAAAACTGGTCAGATTTTAGGTGTAAAGATAAGTCACTGGACAGAAATGGTGTGAAATTTTATATAATAAAACACTAGATGCTATTTAACCTAACAAATAAATTGTTACATACTACTTATCCATACTGACATGCTACACTAAATGCTGAAGCTACAGATCTATCCATGAACTGCAGTTGAATTAAATATTTAACTCCAAGCTCCATGCTAGCAAGAAATAACTTTTAGTCACACAAATGCGTAAGTATCAGAGAAACGAGGAACATTAGAATATATCAATTGCACAGCCTTTAAAATATGTCTTTAACTCTTTACCTATTTTATAAAATGGTGCATGTGTACAGTGTGGATGAGTTAATGTTTTAAAGACAATCCTAAATTTTTCAGCTCCTCGCACCGCTGCTTAAGTCTCAAAGCCATAAAATATACATGCTTAAAATCTCTTCCTTTTTTCTGTTATGGAGTGAAGACATGGATTAAAGAATAAAATTGAAATAACAGCTCTCTGAAATATTTAGTGTTACGCAATTGCATTTAATGCAATTTCATAAATTTTAAACCCAAACACTATTTGTACACATACACATGATATTATCTATGGTGCTACAGTTACACAGCATTTTACGCAACAGTGTAGCTTCACTGGTAATTTCACAATTTAAAATTCAGTATTCCTTTTATTGAACACAGGTGAGGAAATTTGCACCTGGCTTTCAGACATCAGCTACTCTCACATGAAAAAATATCTATTTCTCACTGATGATCTTCTATATTTAAAATTTGAAGTAAACTATAGCATTTTTTCCTTTTTTTTTTCTTTTTTTCCCCCTCTTTGTTTAAATTCTATAATGGTTTTAACACGTGGAATGAAATACTGTTCTTTATACTAAAATGACTGAAGTCTGTTAAAAACTGCCACTTTTCCTCATTCCCTCAATTTTTTTTTTTTTTGAGTCTGAATACTGAAATTTCAATCTCTAGGATTTTTTAAATGACAAGAAAAAAACAATAAGAAATAAAAACTAAAAAGAAGACAGGCAATGACACTTGCTGTAAAACTTCAACTGTAGCATCTGCTAGGACAAAACCTGCTGGCTTCCAGCACATAGGAACTGTGAGAGTTCCTGCATCACTGAAGCCAGAAAGGACAGGAGATGACCCAGAGGGCAAAACCAGTTTTCCTTTCTTACTTTTGGTGGATATTTTACAGAATAATGAATTCAAGATCCATACCTAAACTTCAGCTCAAATCTGCATGAAAAATATTTACTAAATGCCAAATCATCCCAAAATGCTTTTAGAACACATATCTGTAACAAAAGCTGTAATCTAAAACAAAACAAGAACTTTTCTGGTTTTATCAGAGGTGTATTTAGCGTCATTGTAATGAAGTCTTTATTACTGCAAGCCAAATAATTCACTGGCTTGTTGGATTGGAAATGGAATGACATGCTCAATATGTAGGAACAGAGCTTTTAACAGTATCACGAACAGACACGGAAACTGGAAGTCAAGACGTTTGGTATCAAAAGGCCAAACCTCGCCACAGCCTCAGGAGGCAGAAATTCAAGTAAAAGCCCGTGAAGTGACTCAATATTTGTGATAATTTTTCCTGTTTCTGTGAAGATTCAGCTCTCCCGAATGTTCGGATATGTTTGCAGATACCATTATTCTTACGGTTCTGAATAGGTTGTAGATGGTTCAGTAGTTCAAAGAATAAACAGAATAACTACTTTTAAGAAACTAATCGAGTAAAAATCCATATATTAACTATAACAAAAATGTATTTTCAGTGTGATTAGTAGTTTTTTTAGGTGTTTACTGATTGTTAAAATCTGATTAAACTGTAAACTGCTCAAAATTCTAGCGCTTAATTCAAACAGAATTGCATAATTATACTGGTTGTTAAAAAACCCCACTACCAGCACTATATACATAATGGTAAATAATCTAGTTGAATCTCCGATATCTTCCTCAAAAGCCCGTATTTTCCCTTTTCTGTAAAAAGAGCAATTGGAAAGGTATTCTTCAGTGTCTATTCTAATCACTAGAACAAAGCAAACCTACACTCGCTGTTGTTAGTAGCTAAAATAATGGTGGACCCTCTTTGCCCCATGACCTGGAGTGGAGGGAGACTCCCCCACCTCCCAATCCTCCAGCACTGAGAGCTGAGCCACAGTTTCACTGTTCTAAAACCAAAGGGCAGAAACAGAGACTTGTCTAACATAACGCTTGCATATCTTACAACAAACTGCACTTATTTTCCAAAAGGATGTTAAAAATAGAAGCATATGATCTTTTCCCACCTAGAATTGTATTCTTAAAATTAAAGGCTATTAACTGGCATCCCTTTTAACCGTCAAACTCAGACAGTGGCAGTTCTATAGCCACAAAGAGAAGCAGTAAATGAGAAGAACATGTTACTACACTGCATTTGAGAAAGTTTGGCTCCAAGCTATGCACTGATTAATATCAGATCTCCTTCTTTACTTGCCTCTTGACAATCTTGTCACATCTGGCTGACAAATCCTTACAAGCTTATCCAAACCAAGGCAGCCCAGATCATGCTCCGGGAGTAGCTTGAAGGAAGCGGCAACACCAGCCATGTGTACTGATGTGCCATCATGAAACTAATGAAGCTGACTTCACTTGCAGACTGCAGGAACACGAAGAAACACAACATGCCCCAAGGTTTTGCAACATAACGCAGAGTTAGCTCACCAAAAGATAAGACAAACAATCAGCTCCCGAGGTTCAAGAAGCCAAGTAGTTACATGAATTACAAAAATTTATATGGAATTGCTTGAACAACAATCTCAACTAAATGAGCACAATAAAATCCAACTTCAGATCGGATGTGAAAATTGTTAAATGCCTTTCAAACAATGGTTTGTTTTAAATTAAAACAAAACTAGGCTATTTTATTTTCTCTCTCCCACATCCCCAAAATACTAGAATGCTGCCTGGCTCCCAGGTTATTCAAACTGAAAAATATCTAAAAAAGAAAAGAAAAAAAAAAAAGAAAAAGAAAGAGGAAAAAAAAATAGTGTTACTTCTTATCCGTAGGATTTTACAGAAAGATAAACCACAGCCTGTGTCTATCAGTAGTCCTCCCCTGGGTTACTGATCTGCCCTCTCCTCATTTTTAAACCAAGAATTCATTACACAGAAGACTGGAAGTATTTGACCAATTAATAAACCAGAAAGTAAAATGCTGTATCTTAAACACATCTAACAAAATAGAGAATTAAACCATATTTATTTTTCTATGAGATGAAAAAAATCCAAATAAATAAGTTAAATGCATCACAAGGCAAGACACTTAATTAGCACAATATATGTAAAAACCCAGAACCCCCCATCCACACACACATACTTAAACCC
>VZSR01003798.1:8283357-8380929 GCA_013398615.1 Brachypodius melanocephalos | reverse complement strand
CCCCCCCCCCCCCCAAAATACAAACAGACTGATCCTACGAAAAGAATTGCTGGCCTTATTTTCTGGGCGCTAAATAGTCAAAAAAAATTGTATAAAAGGGCACACATTACACTCCACTTTAGTGGTAATTTCTAAAGAACTTTGTAGTGAAATTACATTGTTGTCTGCTCTCTAGTGCATTTATACATCATGATAATGATAATGTATCTGGTTAAAGCACTTGACTCAAAACACATCTGAGTCACAAATCACAGATTTTACTGCTATTAATGTATATCGAGGACTTGTACAATTAAACATTGTCAAGTATTTATGATTTATATGCTCATACTTCAGTTGGAAAATAATTACACAAGTGATGGCTCTGTTTATTATAATCAGCCTGCAATTCTGCATTACTTACTGTAGAACAGGAAAGTCACACAGTTGTTTACAGTGCACAGCAGACAGAAAAAACAGATTTTTTACAGAAACTAGTTTTCTACTTTTACAGTATCTTTTCATAATTAAGAAATGGAGAGCACAGCTCCCTACAGCTCTCATCTCCATTGTTCATTACCCAAAACAATACCATTGCAACATTTTTAATATCTCCACAGTGCATAGCCACAAGTAAAAGTTGCACAGTAAAAACATACATTCATACAGAACTGCAAAAAACTTTCCTTACCTCAGACATTCTTACTGTGCTTATGTTTCCAGAGCTATAAAACAGTTTCCCATTCCCTCAGTGAGTTGTACAAAGAAGTACTGGAAACACTCCTGCCTGTACAAGTACTAAGGCAGAAGAACCATCACACGCCTCTTTACTCTTGTCTGACTCTGAGCACCTCAAGGTCTGATGTATGCTCAGGCTGTGCACAGGGGAGTGAAATAAGATCCTCCCCCTTGGTGTTCTCCAGACCTACAGTACGAAGTTGTGTCTGCCTCTCACCTCTGCAGCCAGCTCTCACCTCGCTGCCCCGGAGTGCTGTGCTCCAGCGCGCTCCTCCAGTCGCAGGGCAGTCCCCTCACAGCTGGCTTGAAGAGGGCATGACACTCATCTTTCACAGAGATTTGATCAAAAGGAGTCACGGAGGCTTGAGGCGCTCCTAATGCAGTGCGAGGAGATTCTACCTCTGCTCTGGCAGCCTAAGTAATGCATTAAATCAATGCAGCTGACCTAGGGCCTATTACAAATTTTTTTCTTCTTCTCGGAGTGTACAACTATCTGCAAATAAGCTATGAGGTACTTACGAGTGAAATTACTTGTTTTTAGCGTCAGTGTTGTTTTTCAAATTGCAGCTGCTGCAGGTTTTTTTTTCTCTTCTTAAACATTTGCAGGTCTCAAAGGTTCAGTGAGTGGGGTGTGTATTTTTTAAAGTTAAAACATTTCCCCTTATCAACTGACTTTTGAGTTAGGGCTGAATGTTATTCCTTTTTATGAAGTTGAAGCTTCCTATTAACAGCAGTACAGGTCATAAAGACAGGAGAAAAATTACTTTCTAGTAATTGGGACCAAAATCTGGTTTTAGTTATTCAGGTGTTGGGTTGCATTCATGAGCTACAGCAGGATTTTTGTCATAGTCCTTTCTCACCTATTTAAAAAACCAAAACAACCCCCCAGGACAAAACACTTCTCGTCTCCTTTTAACTCCTGTAGATAATTTCTTTGCAGTCTCCTAACTCAGGAATACACTGTAGTAAACCAGAGAGAAACATGAGCAAGTTGCAGTGAACTCAGAGAGAATCCCTGTAGGAACATACCAGGACAACATCTGATGATGTTGATGAATACCTGTAATCCCATAGGAAAGGCAGCAGGAAATAAGATGGCTGTAGGGAGCAGACAGCTAACATATTATTATTGTTGGTTTATTAGTTGTCTTCTACTAATCCTGTTTACTGTTCACTAGATAAATGCATAAGGCTTAAGGAGAACCTAATTCACATTTAGCTAAATACTGGAGTATAGCTAATGTTAACTGCATGGCAGTAATTGAAATCAGACCAGGATAAGGCCAACATGATCCCAGAATCTGGTCCTACAGAGCATGACAGGAAGCATATGCTTTCCTAAATCCTTAGGTTTCTCCATTCTATACTTTATTTCTCCTGGTAAACTATTGAACAAGATGGAAAAACAGGAGGGGGATGGAGTTTCCTGGAATGGTCTGCCAGATCCTTCTGGCAAACAGCACTCAAGTCTGGCAAGAGTCACTACCAGTGGTGACTTGGTCCATTCCCAACAGAGCACCACATGGAGGCTCCAGTGCCACCTCTGGGCCCTGCAAGATGCCCCAAGCACTTCCCTCTTGGGCAGGACACACGGATTATCTCTGGTCTTGTAAACTGTGGGAAAATGTGCCCAAGAAGTCACAGTCAAAAACATGTTACTTGAACTGATTCTTAACAGCAGTGTTTTAAAAGCATCTGCTCCGTGATGGGCACAAAACCTAGCTGCTCTCTCAAGATGTTAACTCAAAGCCAAAGGCACACCTTGTTGCTAAAATTGTATCTCCTTAATGAAACAAGCAGTGATGTTAACTAAAAAGGACTCAACATGATTGAGAATTCTGCAACAAAGGTGAGAAGAGTAGCTTAAGATTACATAAACTGCCAGAAGCTCTGAATTGACTTCAAAATGATAAGTGACTAAAACTTAGATGTGTGGAGAGCTGCTCTCCCCTCTAGCGAGTTCCCAGGAAAAACCTATTTACTAGCTATCTGTCATTTGCCTGGAATATGATAATTCTTATTAAATGGGCTAACTATCCATAGCAAACAATTAAGGACCAATTTACTGTTTTCTTAATTAATTATCTACTAACCGTCTTTTATCTTAGGCATTGTTTTCATTATTCAAGCTTTTTCAATGAATATTTAATGGGAGCATATTCAGGCTCTTTTTAAATTGTTCACTATTCCTGATTAGCAATTTTTTAGTGTTTTACTACCTGTGCACCTTGTAGCAGAATCCAATGATCCCTAGCATAATGTGACATGTGCAAGGCACGGCTTTTATCTGCAGGTCAATTTCTAAAGGAATATTGGTACATTAACAGTGTTTTTTAGTCATTTCAGTTGATTCATAGTTCAGGTTTACTTGTACAGAGCAGTTACCAAGATGTATCTTAAGAATGACCAGAATAGAAAGCAGAGGGTGACTTCCCTAAATCTTCTTCCAGCTTCTTGTGAAAAGAAACAGACAGGGAACCAGCCTTGAGACAGAGGTCCTGGACTTCACTTGGGGCTCTGCCACTGAATTACTATTTGACCTCAGGCAAGTTATTTAAATTGATTTATATTTCCTTGCTTCTGAATTACTACGTTTTTGGTTTTAAATCTATATAAATTGTAAGCTCTTTGAGGAAATGATAGCACCTCATTATGTTCTTCTCAGGGACAGTGCTGTAGGGCAAAGGAAAAGGGTCCCCAGGTCTGACCTCCATGTGTGTCATAACAAATACCTAAAATCAGTGTAACAATGCAGCCCAAGGAAAGCAGCTTTCTCCTCCCACCTGCCCCAGCCTGTTCCTTCCTCTCCATGTCCCAGCCTGTGTGCTCAGAGCAGCATGAACGTAAGGGGATGTCGGGCAGATTGTGAAGTGCTAAAACTTCTTAACCAAATGCAAGAGTATTCATGGTTTTGAGAAGAGTTCCAACACATGGAACTGACTATAAACAAAAAGCTGCTGCTCTTAACTGATTTTACTATCTAGGGTGCTTTAAAAATGGATATTAACTGTAGGGAATCACTACAAACAAAACCGAGGCATACAGCACTACAATACAAATGCAATACAATTCCGAAGAAAAGATTTCTCTTAAATTTCAATCAGGACCTGAATTTTGGTGTTTGATTAAAAAAACCCTAAAGAGAGTATCAGGAAAATAACCAAGCACTGACTAAACACTGGGAGTAGGTTTGTTCTGCCACTGCATTCTCTAGGCAAATGGGCATGTAAATTCTAAATTCCCCAACCACAGGCTGCTGCCTCACGCTGTTCCTCCCAGAGATCGGTGCACAACGGCGTTAACCTCCATGTCCTGCCTGCTTGGCCTAAATTCCAATCACATAATACACTATGTCCCTCTTACTTAAAATCAGTGCTGGCAAAGATCTTAGCACTAATTTAATGCTTTGCTCACTTGCCTTAGAGAGACGTGTGGATTAAACATTTTTCAGAAGAAAGGTGAAGCAATGGTCAGCCCCATGATCGTACCACTGGGCCCCGGGTCACCTTGCAGGGAGAAAAGCCAACAGGAGTAGGAACTGCTGTCCAGGGACACAAGATTTTGGGGAAGTAGGAGGGAAGAGAAGAAACAGACTCTGAAAATGAAGAGAACTGATAATCTGTCAGCAAGACTTTTTTATAAAGACAGTTGTGGGTTTCAAACAACTTAAAAGTTCAATGTTTTTTAAAATGTACCAAACCCATGCACATGAAGATGAAAAGATATTTATTTAAAGGCAGTGTGCTGCAGCACAGGTTTTGAGCACTAGTCAAACTACAAACAGGCCTGCTAAAGGCATAAAGCACTTGATAAAGTTTCCTAAGATGCGCAGAAGGACAGTTAGGGCACTCTAGTTCTCACTGAGCAACAGAGAAACTCAAATTTCTTGTTCAGTATTTCCACATAGGCTGATTTTGTAAGGTAGCCTAAGCTATAAAGTGTCCAAAACTGTTTTGTGCTAACACTTTAAGCAGACTTTAAATGTTTACCCCATCTTGCTGCTTACAGCCCCTTTGAGGTAATTAGAAAAATTCAACATAGCAAGCTAAGTTTATTGAATACTCTGCATTTGCACCCATGCTTCAGCATTAATTTTCATCCAACTGTTCATTGCACTACTTTTCTGTAGCCCAAAACAGTAGTGAAGTCATTCCAACGTGCTAACATTTAAAATAGCATGTAGGCTACCCTACCCTAAACCCAAAGGCACATCACCAACACCAGTACCACTGACCCACCCCTGTAAAATTGTGCCTTTCCACTGCCTGCCACTAAGATTAAGAAACTGCAATTAACAATTGGGACTGGCCTGGACAGTAAGTTTCTTTTTAGCTCTTATTAATGGTTGCTTTACCTCACAGTGTATTTGCCTCCAAAAATTTTGATTATACAATACTTTTACATCTAATAAAGTTTGGTATTTTTAAGTCACAGCTTTTCAAGGCAAATCTCCTAGCATTAAGAGCATATTTATACAATGTGGCCTAAGTATGCATCACACAGCAAAAGCCTTTCAGTATACTGGTGTTAAAGCATATAGCTTTAAATCATGGAAAATAATACACCAAAGGACTTGGTTTTGTAGCATCTCCAAATTAGGTTTATTAGATCCTTTTGGAGAGTCTGCACTAAAGGACCCTTTTTTGCTACTTTCTCCCACTGCCCCCCACTCTGGGCTGAGATAGAAAACTGGCTTAACTATTCATTCTGTTCTCTACCTTCCTAAATATTTTTACCTGCTGTGAAGCATGCAGCTTCTGTCTAAATGGATGGCAAAAGACTGCATCATTTTCCATGTACAATGTCATACACACATACAAAATACTCACCCAGCTAGAGACAGGGCTACAAAGAGTGAGATGGGAATGCTCCAGCAAGAACAACACCCCAAAGGTTCCTTGCAGCTCTGCCCATCTTTCTTTCAATGATCAGTCTAGCTGGGGGTGGGTTTGCATGAAAGTGCTAGCAGAAAATAAAAATTTGCAAAGTTGAATTCTTTGAGAATTTCCCACAGATAAGAAAGGTGTTAGCAAGTGAAATGCACTAATTTTATCCAGTAACCAAACAATAATGGGAGTTGAAGTCTTTCACTGTCAGGGATTAAGGTGGGCACTGTATGGGCTACACATGTCCCTTTCTGCACAAATCTACCAACTGCCCTCTAATCTTTCAAGTCCTGTGAGGAGTTTAAAACATTTAATTGCTAACTCTGTTATTAAGGAATCTACCCTGTCAGACTGCAGCTCCTAACAACGTTAAGTCTCTTAGAGCAAATCAGTTTTGATACTGATGTTTCTCAGAGGTGCAGCATTTAATCCTCAAATTACAATACAAGTTTTAACAGGCAGTTTCTGCCTGTCACCAAGATTTAGTAATTGACAAAAAAATTCAAACCCCTAACACTAATGGTTTATCAAAAGAATACCAGTAATTTCAGTCAAACCATTCTGATGAACCAGGCAGAAATACAATGGGGAGACAGACATGTTTATGCTATCTGATTGAAAGGGCTGAGACAGAATTCCAGAGACTTGGTGTTGTCATAAGAGGAACAGTCAGGAACCACGATTGTGCCCTGGGGCCAAAGGGTGTGACACTGGGCCAGAGGTGTGTCAAAGTCTGAACAAAATGCCTGCCATAAAACTGGTAGCCACTCATATTCACATGGTTAAAGAAAGGAGAGTTGGCAATATAACACCTGAAGCAGTAATGTTCTTTGTTATTTTTTTCCCCCCAAATGATGAATCCTACCAATACAGGAGACACTTCACCTGCTCTATGGAGATTTGTATTTATTTTCACAGCCTCCAGCCTCTTCCTTCCTTTTGGTTACGGCTTTGTTTTTTAGTTTCTCCTCTTTTTTCTGTCCTTCTTGTTCTGTAATACCGGGTAGTGGTTTTTAACCGTTTAAACCATGGTATATAACAACTGATGAGTAACACAGCAGTAATACCAGTGGTGGCAATTTTGTTTCATGGGAGTGTTAGAGTATTAGAGATGACTAGGACCTGTCTCAGTGGCAGACTGATAAAATGAAAGATGAATTTTCCCTACCTACAACTCTTGCCAAGTTTTAATCATAAACATCAAACAAGTTACAAGACACGTTTTTCCCAGGCAATGAAATACAAGGCAAACAAATTTTAAACAAATTTTGGATGAAGAATTCTTGCAAAAAATTTACTAATTTATCTACTCTAGATTCTTTTGCAAGCTCATCAGCTACAAATATCTGAACAAGTGGTTGAGTTTAACAACCAAACTTAAAGCACTGTCCCTTCTATGAAAATCAATACTTGTCATAAAGGCTTATTCACCAGGTCTCCTACTCTGCTGAAGACTTTTCTTACAGCTTTATGCTTTAATCAAAACCTTAATTCTCAGTTCTCTTCCCATCTACATACTATTCTAATTGACTGGGAGAAAAATTCAGTTCCTATTTTACAGTGGCATTCGAAGAAAACTTCCTTGAAAGCATTACCCATCCTCCATTAGTAGATTTCTTCAAAGCTACCTCTTTTACTAACTTACTCCAGATATGTGCCTGTTCTTTTTATGTCTAGAATATGTGTTAAACTTCTGAAGTTTACCCAGGAGTGAAAGCAGAAGGCATAGCAATGTCCTGGAGTAGCATCTGACTACCCCCTCCAACCGGGATAGCACATCGATACCAGGACGGTTTGCAGTGAGCTGTTTTTAATGGACAGCTCCCAGGTGACACCAGACACTGCTGCAGCAGCAGCCGCAATATCATACATCCTTGATTGAACTTTGATTAATTTTCCAGACTTTCAGAGCCTGTGGCAAAAGGATCCACAGCGGTAGCCGCAGCCATTAACTCCATCTTTTGTGATTTCTCCTTCTTCATTATGTTTGGGTCATGATTGAACTTTGTTCCAAGTTAGTAGCTTTTGGCTATGGACAAGGGAGATAAGACTTTAGAAATGGAGTGCAGAAGGATAATATGTGAGAAACTTGCAGTGAAAGCTGCCTGGCTACTTGGTGGTAGCTTTGGATATACCTTGATGATGTGAGCGGCATTAACAAAAATGTTGGAACTCTGGCTAACACAAACCATCACTTTATGCAGTCACAGTCCAAATGTCTTCCAACATTTGTGAATAGCAGATGCTATTTTATTATGCTGGACAAATTCAAAGTTACTGTATTCACATATGGAATAAAACTACCATTCCTAGTCAAAGCTATAATTCTGCAGAATTATAAATTAACCGTCCTAGTGGCCTCCAAAGATTATTTACAGAGCTTGTTGCTAAATTGTGTAAGTAACCATCCCACTAT
The DNA here is from genome assembly GCA_013398615.1 of Brachypodius melanocephalos. Taxonomy (NCBI): domain Eukaryota; kingdom Metazoa; phylum Chordata; class Aves; order Passeriformes; family Pycnonotidae; genus Brachypodius; species Brachypodius melanocephalos. The sequence goes on along the minus strand of VZSR01003798.1, from coordinate 8,372,910 downwards.
TGGTATGTTCAATAGGACAACTTTATACTGTACAGTCAACCTAGTGTCTGTTAGATTATCATATCCAAAAAAACAGCTTAGCAACAGCTAGGACAAATCCTACTGCTACTGGGGGAAAAAATAAAACTGGCAATACTTAATTGAAAATGTTACATCAAGTTTTTCCAAAAGATCCTTCAGTGTTTTCATCACATTTCTGCCTCCTTCATTTTGATCACAGAATATCTAAATACTTTGCTAGCAAAGAGACGTTTCAATTCTAAGATTATGTCACAAAAAAAATTCTCATTTTCCTACTCTTTTTACAGTTACTGTTCAAATCTACCACTGTGATACACTTTCAGAATCACTTACATCTAGTTTTACTGCCTACTGCTGGTATTTGCTAATGGTGGTATATAGAAATTGTATGCAGAAATCTATAGAAATTTTTGCCCAAACCTAGAAAAGCCCTTTCAAAGCCCCTTTCAAAGCATGAAGACTGAAACTTACTGATGGGAAAAAATATTAAACTATTAAGGGTGATTCAAAATCCACTATAAATCAAAGATATACATGATGTTTCCATAACATCTGACACAATGGGGCTTTGTCCCTACAAGAGGCCTCTGGGCATTCCTGTGATATAAGCTATAATAGATTTGTCTCTGTGAAGCTTTGAGTTACTGTGGCACCTCCAATAGAGGCAGTGTCTGAAGTAATTTAAAATCTGGAAATAAGAGAAACCTTTAAAAAATAAAATACATACATACATCTACATACACACATATATAAATAAATATAACTTTGCCTTGCTTTAAGCTTTGTATTCATTGCCAAGAATAGCTGGCTGAGGAACTGGCATCTGCCATGAACTCTCATTTATTTTCTAACACTGCCTTGCCCCATTGCCCAGGCAGCCTCCGCAGTTCCCCTCCTCTCATCTCCTCACCACTTTGCCTTCCTCTGAACCCAGGATACAGAGCAGTCTTCCAGCACAGAGCCCTTCTCTGCTTACAGGCTTTCCAGCCCCTTTCCCCCTTCTGCCAATATCTGTCTCAGCTTTCTGACAGGAGAGTGTATAAAAAAAACAGAACCTCTCCTACCCGGTATTTAGGCAGCACTAACAACAGACTTTCATACTAGAAATTATGGGCTTAAATGTGTTCAGACTGGAGCTGAACTGTCAGCTCAAGCTGTATCTATCTGGGTGATCTGGACACTAGACTTGGTTAAAGTGGCTAGGATGCCACAGACAGCTAGCAGCTTTGGGAAGTAAATAACTTGTGGGAATGTTTGAGTGTTGCAACAGAGAGAAGCAATTCAAGAAACACAAAGCTGATGTGAATTAAGTATTGTACTGGCTACTGAGTCCCTTAAATTTTATCATAGATGCTTCTTGAAATGCACTTGAGCAAGCACAAGCCTATTTTCAGGTGAAACCAGAGCTGCCCTGTTAACAACTTTGAAGTCCTGGACTGGTTACCTGGGCTTTCCCTCCATTAATACGGTGGTTTAAAATAATAGGGAAGCACGCATAGCATGAAAAGTGGAAAAGAAGAAAAGTGCTTCAAGACCAACCACTTTTTAGTGCACGTTTGGGAACTGCCTGGAGGAGTGCCAGGGCTAGAACAAGGTGCGAAATCATACAATTATAAGAAGGGTGGCAGGTGTAAAACAGAAGTCTCTTATGGACCAGGGGTTCGGGGTAAAATATCTGCAGGAAGCTGACTGCCAGACGGACACAGAAGTGATTGAAGGAGGAGGCCTGGCAGGATTACCACAAGGAAGTAACGAGCCTTCAGGTATACTAAACACACACAGGGTTTGTGTGACTTTCCACAAACGTCCTTTTCTCTTTTATGTTGTCCTAGTGTTAAAATAAACCATACAGTGGTGCTAAGAAGGAGCCTGGGGCTCCTAGAGAGAAGAGTTGAATGGTCAGTGCCCTATAGGATGTAAAGGTCTCTATGCTACAACAGCCCTCACTGGAGCAGCATGGGGTTAATGGCAGCTCAGGATTACTTTTGATGCCTTTTTCAATGGCTGGGACAGGTGTCCCCTCCTGCTGAGGGTGTCCACAAGCTGAAAGACTTTATCCTGCCTTTGCACAGCCAACATGACTTGTGTCACTTGCTTGAAGGGAAGCAGGATCAAGCCCTCCAGCAGTAACTGTGAGACATTTTTATTAGTCCAGCCACATGCTTTGCTCCAAAGCCCCCAGCTTGTCATAAATTTTTCCATGTTAAACTCTTCACCCAGATATGGCTCTAACATAAGCTCCTTGTCCAACAGATTATTAAGAGAATATTCTTTTTGAACTGTCTCTTCCACAAACAGGAGATGCAGCTGGCATCCAGCCTCTGTGACTTCTGATTAAAGGAACACTAAAACTCCACAGACAAAAACCTGAAAGAAACACTAAATTCAGCCTGAGTATTTAGTGCTTCTTCTGAAATCCCTCAAGCTAAAATGAAACTGTGGTATTGTCAGCCCTACCTCTATTAAAAAATGGTTGCAATTTCAAATAGAAATTAAATACTTGGTGTGATCTTTAATTTTCCCTATAGTAAAGAAAGACTACTGAAGAGACACCCTTTTACACTCTGAATACATTAAAACCCTCACTGCCCTAAATCTGTTTAGTTCCCACAAATACAATTTATACCACATGCGTAATAAACTCCATATACCTCTGACACCGTTCTTTTCAAGTAATTTCAACACATTTCAATTAAAAAACCCCACCAATAAAACATCACAATCCTCACTGTAAGCATTATCTCCCTTTACCAATCTGATATATTTGTGATTGACCCAAAATTATGCAACAGGCCTGGGACAGAGACAGCCTGTCCTTCAGTCAGTTTTGTGGCTTCATCCTCTTCCCAAGAATAGCACTTTCTCCAGAGCTCCATTTTAGGAAGTGAGTGACAACTGCTGCTTATAAAACCAGTAGAGTACAGGTATAGTCTCAATTGTCTTTACAAACTCTTCCTCTGTATACTTAGAAAAAGATATCTTTGTTCTGAACCATCATATTATACTGGTCAGTAAAGAGAAGAGCCTTTGCAATATGTCTATTTTAAAAAATAGGCTTCTTTAGAAAGCTCTAAAAACTCATTTCTAGCCATAGAAATTTCGTATTCTGTTGATCAAGATGCTTTCTCCAAACTACATTACCTGGGTGACATTCATTGTGAAGCATCTCCCTCACAGAATGAGAAACACGTGTTTGCAAGGAAGGGGGGATGCAAGCTACTTTCATATACAGATTTTGTGATGTAAATAAGTAGCTAGAAAGCCCGTTTGTGACAATGCCAGTATCTGGAGCTTCTATAGTCTAATTAGAAACTGCTCTATACAGTCCAGTCATTAGCAATGGAACACGCTGCTTATTTTATGTACTAATAAGAGTGTTGCATCACACCTAGACAGTTGTAATCAGAAAAACTGGCCCAAGGAGCCTGTGTGACCAGGAGTACAGAAGATACTTGCTTTATTATCTCTCTACTAAATAAATGCAGTTTGAAACAAGTGTTTACCAAAGACCCGCAGTTTACAAATCTCAGGTGTCTAACAACCATATCCAGGACTGGAAATTACCAAGCTCTGAACACTCAGCTGGACTTTGAAACAGACTGACAAATAAATGAGCTGATAAAGTAACAGTGATCTTGGGAAAAGAAAGACATACATACTAAAGAGCATTTGTGCCTCCTCTCTGAAATCAAACACTTTACCAGGAAGCACAAGCATCACTCAAGCACACATGTAGGGAACATGCAAGAGACACCAGGTCCAGCATCCTGCTGTGCTGCCTTAGGCAAAAATGCACCCAATTAGCAAAGCCAGTACCTGGCCTCAAGCAGCTACAGCAGGAGTGGCGTGAGCACTGCTGTCCTTTTAAATTGACTATAAGTATTTCAGATTTAAAAAAAAAACAAACAGTAATTACGTTTTTATGAACAATGAATTAGACTTACTCAATATCGACAGCAAAAAGATGGACAAGTTATTTTCCAATTACAGTTTGGAAAAGGTATTTCAGCAGCTCTTCATGAATTTGTTTTAGATCAAACTGCTTAGTCTTTGTCAAAAATATTTTATTTCAGATTCAGATGGTTTCTTTGAAACTAATTTTAAGCATAAACATTGTTAGTATTTTTAAAATACTTAATTGACTTTTGTGTCACTTTTAAATTTTTACTTCACAGATGAAACTGCAAAGGACACCACTGAACCTGCAATTAAAACCCAACGGAACATACTTAAACAATACGAAAAAGTTTTTCACTACTTCTTGCAAAAAATTCTCTGGCTACTCATACAACAAAATCCACAAGGCCTATGATAGCACAAGCAGATATTTAAAATTTTGTCTTATTTTAGCTGCTGAGGAAAGGCATTACACAGATATTTGAGGGGCCTGTAGACAGTGCATGCTTTCCTACTCTGTCCCATCTACCACCCAAATCTTGCCCTGGAGAGCCAACTATAAGAAAAATATGTTTTCTCTTCACAGCTCACTCAAATCCTTGTTTCCTCTGATCCTGTTGAACAGGATTTATCAGGAAAAAAAAAATTTCAAGAAAAAAGATGCCAGTTTTAGCAATGTGAGAACTAAAATGAACAGGAACTAAAATACAGGAACTGAACTGAGACCAGTCATCATTACTGAGGTTAAAGCAAGTCAGTAATCCATCCCATTTTAGAGTTAGCTGCACCATGTTCTGCGAAATTCATTCTGCTGTGCAATGATCTCACGTAGAAGAGTGATGAGCCACAGGTTCTCTGTGGAACAACAGTGGTTTTTATTTGAAGAAGATGTATTTCATCTCTGTGTGTTGCAACACCAATACACTATTGGAACAAATGTCTCATGTTTGTACACTTACATAGCCTTGCAAGTGATTTTAGGCACTTTCTATTACACCTGGATTGCCAATGATCTATCAAGAATAGGTGAGAAAAACAGGAGGGTGAACTTGAAAGTGAAGCAAGGCAGCTTTTGATGAACCTTTGTGCTTATGCTCACGCCTTTTACCATCAGTGAAATACTTCCATCAGTAACACGGTGAGATCATCAGCTTTTTAATGTCTGGGGACAATAACTGACATTGAGTAGAGAACTACACCGGAAAAGGGACACAAAGCAGCACTGAAGGAATTACAACAGTGATGCATTTGACTTGCAGGTTTGCTTCATTTATTTATTTGGGGAGTTTATTTCTTGGGTTTTTTAGTAGCTCACTTCCTGCATGCCTCAGCCCAAGCTCTTTTTGGTTTTATGTATAACGCACATAGACACACACACACTTCCCTTTTAAAATGGATGTATGTGCTCCAAAGCACACCCTTGGGCAGTTGTTTGTACCCCAGAAGAGCCTGCATTCCTCTGACCCTCCTACTGTGTCTGTTAAAGGCTGCTGGAAGGGATGGGCATCTATTTTGATCTGCAGTGTCACATTAACAGGCAGATAACGTGCAACCATAGATCCATTCCTCAGTGCCTGACAAAGACAGGGGACTTTATGAAATAATCTCACTGTGACTCATTTCAGGTTAGCTAGAAGAGACTGGGGTTTTTGGCTGGAGAAGTATTTGGAGGACTGAGCAGGAGCAGTGCCTGCTATACATATGCACTGCCTGTTCTTGGCTTGAGGGTTTATATACAGCAGTGCTCATCTAGAGAGCTGCCTGTTCATGGCTGGGGAAGAGACCCTGCCGATTCACCTTGCCTTGGTCACCTCTGTACAAGATTAATGCAGTGCATTCCTCTGAGCTGGGCTGGAAGTAGAGCAGGTGCAGAAAAGCATCTGTTTTCCCCCGGAGCAGAGAGAACCTCTGCGAGCAGGCAACACCTGCACATCACCTGGTTGCTGGGCTCGGGTGGCTTCCTGGAGCCATTCACCGTGTTACAAGAGTTTCTTCCAAGTCCTGTGTAGTTCTAGACTCACTCCTAAGTGATATCCTCGCACTCAAAGTACTGTCACAGCTATTAAGATCTGCCAGGAAGCTCTTGCTCTAAGACTGAGGTAAGACCTCCTGGGACTGGCAGGCTCTCAGCTAATAGACTCAGTCTTTGAAATTCATTCCCTTTGGCAGCTTCCCAAAGCCAGATGCTAATGACCTTAGGCATGATGCAAGACCTTTTTATTGGTGTAATTTAAATTTTTTTTCTTTTTATTTTTTTTTAAGTTTCTGAAGTAGCAATGAAACCAGACATGTCTTCTCTTTTGAGCAAATGTCCATTTTAGCATTGCAAGTAACCAGCTAACTTTTGCAGAAACATTGTCTGAATCCATTTTACATGTGAAAATGTAACTCACCTCAGCAGCAGTCAACTACAAAACTTTTGGAATGGTTCTCTACATAACAAAGGAAGAATTTTTAATTCAGCAAGTTTAAGCTCAAATACCTCTGGACTTATATCTATTTATTAGACAGTTTTCCAAAGAATTTGGCCTAATGGGCTGAATGCTGACTTGCAATCATATTCCCAACCTTCTGCAAGGTAGAGATACTCTCTCCAAACTACAGCCTGTGCAGGGATCTGCCCTATTGCAGAAGCAAGAAATACCTTGGGCTGCACTAAGGGCTGTGTCAGAGCTAGCCAGCCTCGTGCTGTTGTGCCATTACTTAACTGCTTGTAAAGCTTTCAAAACCATACATTCAAATGAATGCAACTTGAGTAAGCTTTTTTTAGGACAACAGTTTCCTGACTTTAACAATTAGTAAGCATCAGCAGAGGATATTCTGAAAGTTTATTCTGTCCAGGCTTCCTCTATCTTCGGGGCAGAAGGAGAGGCTCCTTCTGTGGGTGCTTCAAAGCAGGAGCCTAAAGCAGATATTCTGCCTAGTTCTGCACAGGACTCTACAGAAATGTTGATACATGGGGCCTAGGAAGATTAGCTTCAGTAAGCATCATCTTTTCTCCCTTCCTTCTCTCTTGCCTCCAGATATACTGAAGAAAACACTACCAGATCAAGATAATAGCATAAAACTTCAGATTTCTTAGTTTAATTTCCCTTTCAAACTTACTTAAAATTAGCTCCTAGAATGTTAAAAGCAGCAAGAGTGACTGTGCACCTACACAGTAAGTAATAACAACATCGTTATTTTGTGTAAATACATTTCAGTTTGAGTCTTAAGTCTTGACTATTTTCTTCAATAGGTATTTTATAACAAGTCCACAAATGCTACAAACCTTAGAAATGAGTTCTTGCTCTGCATTTCAATCAACTGCCATAAATGTAACAAAAGCACATGTGACTCACTTTCACAAGAAAATAGGCACAATAAACAGGGTTTTTTTTCCTACTGCAGGGAACTTCAGCTTCTAAACAGACCGACCACCAAGATAACGTAGAATAGACAAATAAAGACTCACCTATGTGTAAAACAGCTCTGCAACTCTAATGAGAAACAAAGTGAGAAAATTTCCTTTGAGTTTAAAGCTGGAGAACAGCAAATTGTTATTTTTGGGGTTCTTTGTTTAGCTTTAACATCTCAGCATTAGGTCATCGGAGCACAAATCCTCAGTGGCAGAGTTACAAAGATGCTGCAGCACTAATGGGTGAGCACAGAAAGAAGGAGTTCTGCACACCACTCTTGCAATCAGGAAATCACTTTAAAGACCAAAGGGGAGGAAGTAGAATATGTTTACAAAGCTTCATCTTTAGAGATTTGCACCTGTTGGCAAATCTGTATTTTTTTGAATGGGCAAATAACTCATTCAGCAACTTCTCTCTAAAATTCAGTGGACAGCATCTGTTCATCTCTTCCAGGAACCTACACAGGTATCAACATGGAGCTCCGTTAAAGGTTTGGAAAAGCAGCCACCACATTAGCTGTTATCTGGAGATGAGGTAAGGCCACGAGCTCTGCAGCTGGAGCCAAAGGATGGAGCCTCCCGCTGCATTCCAGTGGCAGGCTCCTGATCTCTGTGCATTAAAGAAATGTAACCTCAGCTGAGCACTGGGGTTATGCTGGACTTCCTGCACTTGACTATGAGAAGCACCCGGCACAGTTTGCCACACTAATGGTATTTAAGCGCTTTGCAGAGGCCGGTCCCTGAAGACGTGACCAGGGACTTTTCCCACCCTGCTTTTATGCAGGCTGGAGGAGCTGATGTTGCAAAGGAAGGCAAGCACTCACTGTTAAATATTCTCTCCCTGACAGGCGCTGCTGCAGCACTCAGTAGGATTCTGATCCGTCACGCCGCTTTTACACTTTAGTTGTGGATACTTTCAGAGTATTTCTAATAATCTATTATTAACTGCCAACAATTACACTCCAGTCTTAAATTCCGAGAATGTGCAACTTTCAGCTGTCAAGGACAGTAATCCAGTACTTAAATTCTAAGTGTCAACAACTGTAAGAGAACTGATTTATACTAATTTGAACAACCTTGTTCATCTAGATGAAGTAATGAAACAAAAGCAGGGAAAAGGCATCTGAGTAACTGATGTCACTGTAACAGCATACAAGTGATTAACTCAGTGAAGGGTGCTGGTGTCAGTATTTCAGTGAGAAGTGAGGACTACAAGCTGACCACAAAGTGTCAAGAAAATGTATTTAGAAAAGGTCAAATAAAGGGAAAAATTCAGATTTACAAGCCAGATCTTTAGTACACCCCCAAGAGGTATAAAACCACTGAAGTTAGTTAAACCACGCTATTTTCCACTGAGTGGAGGTTTTGTCCTGTGTTTGTGCAAAAGAAAATAACAATGTTAACTAATTTGTAAAGTAAAAACCTGGCAGATCTGCAAAACACTTTGCTGCTTGACTCTTTGGTTAGGGTATGTATTCCATGGTTGTATAAAGAAAAGGGAAAAAAAAAAAAAGGAAAGAGGGAAAAAAAAAAGAGGACTGGAAAACTCCACCTGGATGCTATCAGTCTTGCCCAAGTAAACAGTACTGACATTAGTGCTAGCCTGCTGAGTGGTACAGGTTAGAAAGGGTCACAAAGGCAAAATGGTGACCAAACATGCCTTGAGGTAGAGATGCTCTGGAATCTGTCACAAAAGGAGAGAGTTGAAAGCTCATTTTATCTAGAAGTCATTTCATTTTAAGAGTTCAAAACAATTAAAAGACATTGAAAGAATTGTACAAACATGGATTATAGCAAGACAGAAACAATCTCCTTTTTCATATAAACATGCCCTTAGCTACACACATACAATGTGATGTGTATTGTTCTTGAGATAACAGTGCAGAACACCATAAAATGACACGGGAATGTGTAAGAGGGATAGCAAAAAAAAAATCATAAATAGTTTTCCTCAAAATATTAAACAAATACTCGTACCCATCATGTAACTAAAAAAAAATTTGTCTCATGGAAAGGAAAGAAAACAAGCAAATGCCAAAGAATTTAGTTGTGATGTCCCAATACCTAAATGAAGTTTTTTGCTGAAGGTTCTTGAGATAAACTTTGACACTCAACTTGTGAAGTTGCATCTTGATTTGCAAGCCAGAGAAATATCTATTAGTATATAATAATCACTTACCTACTAGTATATAATAATCACTGAGTTGTAATAACTATTTCATGAGGATTTTTTTCATGTAGCTTTAAATTCACTCAAAAAAGTTATGGGAAACAACCTACAATAATTACTTGAATTTTCTAGTTTGTTTTCTTTTTCTTTTGTCTACAAAAGCAACCCTGAAACCACATCTGGAAGTCCCAACTTGTGAAAAATAAATTTTACCAGTAATATTTTTCTAAGAAAAGCTACATAAATGAAGGATTTTTTTAAGGTCACTTCCAGTTATCTCTCAGTATTTTAGTCCATACCAAGCAAACAGAACAAAGCATGAGAGTTACTTTCACGTGGCTTAATCAACAAGCCTCAGTGTTCACAGATATTGACAACTGTCCAAGACTACAACCAGGCTGAGAGACTATGGCTCACTCAGAAATGAAATGGTTACTAAATTTTAAACACTGATCCTTTTCCAGGCATGCTCAAATAGCACAGGAAAAAAAAAAAAAAGCTGCAACAGTAAAGTGAAGTTCTGAACTAATTTTACTTCTCCTACAGCCTGCCAAGAAGTGTATTACATGCCATTGGCGAGATACCAAACCTGTGACTCTGGGGGGATGACTAAAGGAATCCTCACAATTCTACATCTTGGAAATAAATTCTGTGCTAGAAGGAAAAGCTCTGTAACACATGCCATCTGGTACCCTTTGCCTCCTTTTTATACAAAGGGAGAGAAGAGAGAGAGGCTGCTTCCTCATGCATAGACCAAGACAGAGCGGGCCAAAACCAGCTTGTGGTAAGAGCAGCAGAAACAGCAACTCAGCAGGTGCTTTTCTCTCCCTATTGCATCTCTGCAGAACAGGGCATTTCCATAAGTCTCAGTATCAATCTCAGTTATCTCAGATTCATATCAGGAAGCTTATTATAGTAAGTAGGAGTGTCATTTGGCCCATTAATTGTGGGAGAATAGCACCTAATTGCACTGTAAATGCAAAGGGTTATGCTGAAGCCACTATATTGCACTGAACTCAGCTCTCAGCTATTGCATGATTTTTCCTTTAAAATATAGTTTGTGATGTGTCTGAAGCAAAACCCAAAACTATGCTCAAAATTTAAAATCAACTGTTTTTTTAACCTTACAATAAATAAACAAAAGCTCGACTGAAATCAACATCATATCATATTCTGAGAATCCAGATGAGAAGCAATTACTGCTTCAGGATTAGATTACCGAAAGGATAGTTCAGTAATTATTTGAGAAATACTTTCTTTAAGTAGCAGAGAAAAATTCAAATACAGGTAACACTTTCATTCAGACAGCTAAAGAACTGTCTACCATTCATTCACAGTGCCCCAATAAGCTGTCCTAACTCTTCTTTATCCTGCTAGGAGTTAAAGCAGAAATGGCTATGAGTCAGTGTGAGTTAGCCCCAAGGAAATTCCTGCAGAGTAGCAGGAGGCATATTGGGGACTGGCTTGAGCATTTCTGCATTCCAGCTCTCTCCAGTGGCTGCAATGACCCAGCGGGACCATCTGCAGCCACATTTCAGTCTGGGCAACACCCAGGCTGCTCTAAGCTGGGGAATGGGTTGAAGTATCTCATCTGGCTGAGGAAACAGGCACTGAAGTGATACAAAGCTCCTTTCCATGTACATGAACCCTGCATTGATACAGTGATTTATTTGGGTCATTCACTAAACTCTTGTAGGACTTGTCCCATATAACTTAAATTTCATGTTCAAATCTCACGAGACAAAGAACAGGATAGGAAATCACCAGCATAATAAAAACCAATAATTTATATTGTAAGACCTTGCAATACTATTGTAACAGTTTGTTCCACAGTAAGGCAGTAAAAGCTATTAAACAAGCAGTGCTTATTTGTATTATGTAATATAAGCAGTTTGTATCATATCTGGGGTCTATTTTCCTCTGAGTGCAAATATTTAACTCCCATTAGTATTAACAAGAGGTTACCTAGCATGTACTTTGGCAAGAGAATAAAACCTGAATTTTAACATTAATCTTAAGCAAGCTTTCAACTTGAAAGAATCTTGAGAATACCATGTATTCACACTATCTTAATTGCCCTGAAATCTGGATTTTGTGAGAAGCATATACACAGATAAAACTAACTTGTGTTAACTTTAAATTGCACATTTTAGGATAATGGCAAATAACTGTGTCACCTTTCTGTAAACTGCACAGCTTGCACTGTGAAGGCACTGTTAGCAGAGACAGTGATAACATCTTTGAAGAATTCTCTCCATTTCAAAGAACGTTTTTTCCCTAGCTTTGCTCTCCAGCAGAAAATTAACTCACAGTTTTTTTCACAGTAAGAATAGTGGGGGAAATTCCTACCGCACTTGCAAATGAAACAACTTTTTGGCATTCTCTGTTTACGGTTTGGGGAATCTCCTTGCTCACATTCACACTCTCAGTGAGGTAGCATAGATACATAGCACAAGTAGAATCTGGCCCTTTCCGTTTTGTGAAACTGCTTTGATCATGATTCTCTCAAGACATTATTTTAAACTCGAATGCAATTGACCGCTATTGCACCATATGTTCCTTATGTGTGAGCTCTGTCTTGTTCATTAATTTTTATGCCACTACTGTTGGAATTCAGCCAGTGTAATGTGGAGGCAATTAGCAATGTCAGAGTGTTCATGCCAACATATAATGAGAGAGAGGAGAAAGAGAAACGGGGAGATTATGCTTCCTGCTACAGGCAAGGGTCCTTTTCAGAGGCTTTTAAAAAAAAAAAAACGTTATTTGAAAACTGAAATATCTAATAAAAACAAGTGGCAACAAATAAAAGTCTTGTTACAGATGTAAAATTTACTCGCTTATAAAAACTCTCTTACAACTTTTTAATATGGTCACCTATTTTCAGAGGATGAAACTGAAGATGCCCTGTGGCCTGATGACCTTGTCTTTTCATCTTACAAACACTGTGGTCTGCTAAAGCTCTGTATCAAAATGCTCAATTTTAGCCTGCAAAAAAAGATGCATGCATACACTAGAACAGAAATGTGCCATTAAATAATGTATGTTCCAATGACACGACCAAATCTATGCCTTCTTGTTTTCTTACAAAATGCCTACTACTGCAAATCTTGCAGTCTGAGATTTATGCCATTTGCGTTCTTGAAGTTCACAAGATAAAAAAGTGTGATGTATGTCTGAAGCTCCAGGGAGTACTGGAGACCTCACTAAAGTCTCCACCTTTTCCCATTCTCAGGGTCACACACACAGACACCCCCACCTTTCCTTCCAGTAAGCCAGTTTCGGAACACAGGTTTTGCCTAATCTCAGAATACAAATGCAGGTAACATAAAAACTACAAAAACTCTGCAGTATTAGAAATCTTGTGCCTGTAAGTCCAGAAGTACGACTCCACTAGAATTCTCCCTCACTGAGAGTATCTCCCCATCAAACTCTATATTATTCTCCTATGAAAGCAAAGATAAAAACCACTATATACACAGAAGCCCCTTCATAGTGCAAGACTTGATGGAAATTTGTTGTTCTTGTGTAAACATCTACAGGTATGTTTACAAAGCAGATAACTCAAAAACCTGACTAATCAGGAGAATGGCTCAAGCTGAAGAATCTATATTCTCCAATGGTTCCTTCCAACCTTGTGATTCAAAACCAGGCTTGGCTTTCACAGTCCATTAAGAAGACAGACAACTTTGAAGTTCGCTGGGGACATGGTTCTCAGTTCTATAGCATTTAATGGTTTAATTATCTATTTGCCTGTGAAGTCATTAAGCAACTCTGTACTAATATGGTTATTAAGAGATACCTCCCACTGCAATCATTTAAATAACAGTTACAGTAGCATGGTGCTGCTTGTGGTAAGGGTCTTGTGGCTTAGTGGCAGCCTTTCACTTTTGAAAGCTTGGCAACTGTACAAAGGTAGTTTGACTAATCCGCCTTAGTTCATCCCAGATATTTACCCGCATCACAAAAATCACAGCATCTGGCCAGCTTCATAGTGTAGAGCCACCTTTACAGAACCCCATTCAGAGGTTTGTAAAGCCTTTGCTCCCCTGAATTGAGACACACAAAGAGCCTGCTCCAAAGCCCACGGAGGTCCAAGTCACGGCTTACTGGGCTCAGAAGACATTTATGCAGTTTGGCAGCATGGCCTGCCTAGGATCCAGCTACTGTCATTTGTTCAAACTTCATGAGCAATAGAATTCTGTAATTTACAATTCCAGAAACTTTTCAGTAAGTTTCTGAAGCAGGTCACAGAAGTATCAAAAACTTTCTAAATGGCAAGAATTTTAGCAGAACTTAGCCTAAACCAAATGTTTTAGCAGCATGACATTAGACAGCCTTATTGAAAAGCTGGAATTAATCACTTAGCTTGAATGGAAATTCTGTTTTGAAAGCACCTTTTTTTCCCCCAGTTAATTTGGACTTTGATATTATATATTGTATTTAATGCTAAGAAATAATTGTGTCAGAAATGTAAAAATTTCCAGAAAGGAAAGACTTCTGTAGCTTAGCAGCTTCCCTGTACCTATTTGTGTCTTCTTCAGTAGATGTAGCAAAGCAACCTGCATGGCTATTTAAAGCAAGAGCAAACCCCATCTTTACATCAGTGACAAACACAATTAGATCTATTCATTACTGAACATTTACTTATTATGCCAGTAAGGGGAAGAACATGTGCTGTCATAAGCTCAGTAATGTCAACTAAATTATCACAGCAATACAGTTGAGCTAACAGGAATGAGCAAAGCAGGGACATTTGAAAAGTATGTTCTTCTCTTACTCCCATGTTATTTACAGTAATAATACAGGAGAGTTTCATTTTAATTGCATGTTAAGAATAGAAAAGGAATGGGAAAGCTTAAAGAATAGTCATGAGGTGATTGGATTAAGAAACAAACCCAAGCACTACTGAATAGCAAGGTAATTCTTCAGTCAAATGTTTTTAGAACAACTAATGGAGTCTCTACACTGCAAACTAATCCTGTGACTTCAGTTTCCTCTGTTAAGATTTTTTAAGAATTTGGTATGCTTGCATGTCACATGCAAGACCAATTTAGACAAAAACCTTTATAGCTTCACAGAAATCTCACATCAGTAGCTAGATTTAACTCATAGATCGTATTAGCCAATGTGTATCTCAGGCATGTCCACCACAGTTTTAACAAGGTGTTGTCCAAAAGGAGCAACAGCAAACTCTGCTCACTAAGGCTGTGCAGTTGCTTGCCTGTGGCTTTTCCCCTCTGGCCCTCCCTGCCAAGGCCCTCCTCCCCTCAATGTTCCTAATGTGTTCAGACACCCGGGATGCAGGGAGAGGCTGTGCATTCAGCACAAGGCATGACAGAAATGCCAGCTACAGTCACAAACTTGCCCCAACCAATTCTGCTTCCGATATAAATTGTGCGTCAGACGCAGAGTTGGCAGGAGGCAGCTTCATGGGGAAATGGCAACAAGGACAGCAGAATTTTCTTTCTGGAGCAAATCTCTATTTCCTTCTGTCTTTGTCTAGAGCTCCCTTCAAAGCCAAAGAATTCACACAGTATGAAAGACAAACTCCAGTTTTTCTGCCTCAAAATCTAAGGAATGTGCTGCATGCTACAAAACTGCAAGTGAGCAGAAACGGTGCAAGGAGTCTCCGTTTCTGTGGAGACCCAGGCACAGATAACATTCGGTTGCTGAAAAGACACCTCCTAACACGTAAGGTATAATCCTCCCAAAACATGCATACAATGTGACCCTGGCAACTAGCTGGGACAGCACAAGTCTTCCCAAGCTTATACATACGGGTATTCGTAATCAACCGAGGATTCATTTTCAGCTGTAGGTGCGTCAGCAGGGGTTCCTTTGTCTTTCCTGAGACCCCTGACTAACACAAACACAGCAGATACGGAGTATCTGTTCAGACAGGCTGGCTGAATTCCGACCACCCCTTTCCACTGCTGGATTTCGTGGATCAAGCCCTCGGTAGCACTGGACACTGCCAGCAGCACACTGAGCAGTGCAGGTATGTTCCAGAGCTACTGCCTATGAATTGCTGCTATGGAAACTACCATACCTTCCAATTCTATACTCAGGATGTATTTTCAAGCTTTCCCCCTCAAAGCAAAGACCAGAAGGACACTCAATTCAGAATATGAGCTGAAATTCACAGATAATCAATCTCATATAAAAAAATAATGGATATTACCTATCATCTGGCCCACTGATCAGGTTGGATTTACTTTTTGTGAAGAACTCGAGATCCCTTGGGATAAGGTGCTGTATAGGTGAAAACTATTACTACTATATTCTTGTAATAACTCCAGAACAGCCCAGGGAATCAAACAGCAAGGCTGTCCCACTAAACACACCTTTACAAAAAGTAAAATTTAAAATAATAAAATCTGGACATTCAGGAGAATTAAATAAGAGACCAGCTTGTAGTTTTCAAGTGCAGTCATCTGAGTCAGCTCTCTAAGGAGTGCCAAGGGCTAAATTCATCCCTGAGCTATGCTGGCTTCTGCCAATGTAAACCAGGACACGCGGCCTCTGCCAGCAAAGCAGGGAGAGGCAGCAGCAGTGGAAAGCACCCACTGCCTTCCTCTTTGTTGGGGGTCCAAATGCAGTGGCAGCAGCACTAAGAGAGGCCTGGCAAGGCAGGTTCACAGCTGTGGCAGCCTGAGGTGTCATGGTGTGCACATGGGAACATCTTTTACTCTGGGCTCTGTTACAGAGGTTTAAGGAGATTTTAAAGCAGTCTTTGGCAGAGCCTACAGTAACCAAACCTCTTGCAAATCAAGGCAGGGGCTTATAATGGAAGTGTCACTGACACAAAGAAGACTGAACCCTTGAGAGGAATGGGATTTTGTCCATCTTCAGATTCCTCTGTGCAGTTTGTATCAGTGGACAAGTTTGCCAGCCTGTGTTGCATAACACAACTTAATGTACGGTGAGGATGAGTCCATGATTTAACTGGGAAACAGCTGTGTGACTCAGATGTTTTAAGGGAAAGGCAGAATACTGTGTACAGAAAACTGTCCTCATTCCCCTGTGAACAAAGAGTGGCAAAAACACAGGCACCTCCACTATACCAGCTGCAGTGTAGCAGTCCTCACTTGGCAAGATATAAAAAAGAAGATTAACAAGTATAATAACATTTTACTGTGCTCTTTAGAGTGAAAAATCATTTGTATGTTACCACTACTGATGGTCCAAAACCACAATGCTGAAACTAAACAGAGAATACAGATCTGAACCTTCATCCAAACCCCACCCTCAGTTCTTTGTTAGATCCAAGACTGGAAGGTACCTATTTTCTCTCTTCTGGGAGGCTGGTGTTTTGCAAGGCCCCAGATTCATATGCTTCACAGCTGAAAAACTTGAGAGAATCTCAATTTTGATAACCACAAACTAGACTTGCCAACCTAACTGGTAAGCCCCAAACTAAGCCTCAACCCAAAGCATGCACCACTGCCCAGTCTCTCCCAGGCTGGAGCTCTGCCAGCAGATGAAGCCAGAAGCCACCCAGGTATACCTTACATTATGAGGATGGCTCCAACTATAATCCAGGGGAATATACAAAGATTTGGCTTTATGTAAAGGCTAAGTTGTGACTGAGTGTCTCATCTTGGTCCCCGTTGGAGCAGAGCCCAAAACCACCACACGCTTTGGCACTGTTTGTTGTACTTGGCAATGCTCGCTCCAGCTAGGTGGGTGCATTGGCAGCACTTGTGAGGAACCCCTCCTCTTTAATTGGTGGGAATGTACCTGTAAGGCTGAGCTGTGTTTGGTAAGGCTAAGTGTTCCCGCAAGGGAAAACGACTCAAGACAATGCAGTTGGTGTTTAGAGTAACAAGACAGAGGATGACTGAGGCACTCTTTCATGTTACCTGGAGGGCTCTGTTAAGCTCTTACTGCTTTCTGTTGTTTCACCGCAAAACTGTGTCCCTTGCTTTAGTTAAAGGGAAAGCTGATGAAATAGTGAGACAGCCCAAAAGAGTTTTTCCCCGGTAATGTGGAGAAGCTTGGACCACATTTAGCTTCAGTCACTATTTTGTTCCATGTCAGAGGTTAAAAAACACAAATACACTTTTTGTCTTGAACTGTCTAAAGCAAAGAAATTAAAAACTACAACTGCTGCTCTTTTCAATTTATTAAAATAACTTCTTACAAACTGGAACATTATATGAAAATTAAACTTTGTTCTACTTACAGACTGCCAAAAAACTTTGGGTTTTTTATATAACAGGAGTTGGTGACATTTCCTAAAGCTAGGCATACATTGCATGCATTGACTTGAGAGCTATTAATTCTACATGCAGAGGATATAAGGGGTTTAAATGGTGTTGTGATTTGAACATTAGTAGGAGTGTTTTCTCTAAGCTCCGTGCCTTTGCATTACATGACAGAAGGCTGAATATCCCTTCCTGCAAAAAATTAAACATGTCCAGAAGTATACTGTCTGTTCCAATGGAGTCTCAGACACCTCAAGACTGAAATTATTACAAAACCATCTGAAAAATCATTTCTCATAATCTATTCAGTAGAGGGCAGTGGCAGATAAAAGCCGTGCACGCCAATTAACCTGTGTAAAGTCCTGTCTCCAAGCTGGTTGGCTGCCATGAATCTAATGGCAGCAAACACACCAGGCAGGCAGAAAGAAAATGGTGGATTCAGTGCTTCCGGCCACGATCCTTCACTCACTCTCTCCATCTCCCCCCCACCCTCATCCTCCCCAGTTTTTTCCTTCTACAATGAGTGTTATCATCAAGGGCAAATGCCTTCTACAAGGTGTTCCCCCTGAAAAGCTGGCAGGAAATAAAAATGCTCAGAACCTTATGGGATCAAGTTCTTAATGGCTCTAAATGAGAGTAAAATAAACACATGTGCATGCATGCACACACACATCCAGCACCTATTTGTCAGACCTTTTTACCAGACAAGGAGAACACAAGCTGGAAAAAGACTGTTGCCTAGTGGCAAAGACACCTCAGAGCCATGGGGGAGTTAAGTTTTAGCACAGTCCTTGCACTTAGCAAATTAATTTATTCATTGTTATGGTTACAATTAAATACAAGTGCCAAGAAATACAGCAAAAATGTTAAATTTTGCTCCATTACCTCACAATTACACATGCAGTGTCACTTCGCAAACACTCATTTCTCAACCTGTGCATCTGAGTAAGAAAAAGAAATATACATTCATTGTTAATAGCAAGTAGTGTTCGACATCTAGATTTACACACATGCATATATATGAACAACTGTATATATGCTAACCTTTCCTGATCTAAAATACCTCACCTTGACAATCTTAAAGCATACGAGGAAAGAATGAAAGCCCTGTTGTGTAACGGAGATTCCAAGTTTGAGTGTAAGACCAAAAAAACAGAAGCCAGGTCAGGAACACTGGAAACAGGAATTCTGAAACACCTCTATTTGTTTTCAGAGAAAACAATTATATCTTTATGACTTATTACAATTATCTCAAAGAGAATTACTGCTGAATGAATGCAAGAAGCATGGTGCTTGTATGTCTTTACGTTCTTGTGTAAGCTGCTAAATGCTGACTGGCAAGAAATACTGACTCATTAAAAAAAAAAATCGCAGCACCACAACTGGTGGGGGGAAAAAAGACAGTGACTACTACATGGACAGATTGCTGTAAGTGCAAGTCACTGCAGCACTTCTAAAGATCAGACAATTTTACCTGCCTGGCTGCAGAGTGGACAAGACAGGCAAGTGGCACTCGAGTCTGACTGCCGAGTGCTGTCCTGTCAGGCTTTGCCTCGGCATGCCTCCACCTGCATCCCCTCCTGGGCTCCCTCTGGCCTACAGCCTTTGCAGAGACCTATCTGCAACTCCCAGCCTTTATAACTGCCAAATGACACTTCCTATCAGCAGCTACTTAATGAAAGAGGCTTTCCAAGAGAAGGATCACGTGTCAGCCAACTCTGTCCTTCTCTTCTGGAAAACCATACAGGTCCAAATGAGAGTCTGTTTAGCTGCCTTGCCACTGGACTCTATTGCAGTGCTTTATATGTGGCCCGTTTTCATCACAGGTCTGTTAACTCTTCAGCTGGAATGGATTTGCTGGGGGAAAGCACAATAGCCTTTCCTTCCACCCCGCAGCACTGCTGAGGGCACTGCTTGTGTTTGGACTCATGTGGAAAAGTCGCAGGTAAGCAGCTCGGCCAACCCATATCCAAACGATGGCTGCACCTAGCCCTGCTCTTCAGAGCTCCACCCCAATACCTTCACCAACAGAGTGCATGAATCAGAAACATGTTTGTGAATGATCCCAAGTGTGTAACGACTTCTTAAAAAAACCCCAAAAGGCAGATTGTGCTTCACCACCCAAACAGTGAAGTACAGCTGTATTCTGTTCTCATTTCAAGAATTCATTATTTTGAGCTAAATTTAGCTGCAGAACTTTATTTGCATTGAGAAACAAACCTCATATTTACTATGCTGGATGATGCCATTCTGCTTACGTATGTACTTGTATATAAGCAGTAACATCATACCCTTTCTATCTCCAATAGGCTTTGAAAGAAAGAAAAAAAAATCACAAAATAAATGCACACTGGTGCAATCTACTGCAGCACATTCTG
This sequence comes from Brachypodius melanocephalos, assembly GCA_013398615.1. Lineage (NCBI taxonomy): Eukaryota > Metazoa > Chordata > Aves > Passeriformes > Pycnonotidae > Brachypodius > Brachypodius melanocephalos. The sequence goes on along the minus strand of VZSR01003798.1, from coordinate 8,352,840 downwards.
AAATAAAGTACCTATTACAGCAGTAAAGAGATAAAAAAGCATGAAAACAACACTGAGCAGATAAAATTAAATGTTTGGGTTTAGCAAGGTATGATCATTAGAGCCCTGTAGAAGCATCTTGTTAGCAAGTATTTGAAGTATTATATCCTAATTAAGTTGATAGCTGGTATTCATTGAAATCATTTGAGGATGTCTTAGAATCCTGTGCAATTTTAACTCCTTCATAAAAATATCTGGAAGGAAGCCTTTCAAGCTAACATTGACTCAGCTACTTGGTGACCAGCTGCTTTGCTGTGGTAGCAGCAAACTGCAAAGTCCTGTACTTACAGAACACACTAAACACCAAACCTTTGTTAAGTACAGAAACAACACATTCAGTAACTATTTATTTGCTACCCTGTCTCCCTGGGAAAAGCCCTGCAACTTTCTCATAGCCTGCCTAGCAAAAGCCTTGCATGGATTTCCCTCTACATGACACATGAGAACCTACTGCTTTCTCGGGAAGAGCCATAACTTGTAATCTTTGCCCAGATTTGTACATCCAGACATGGGGCTGGGGCCTGGCAGTGGTCAGTATGCAAAATGCTCCCACACACCTAACCTCAGAGGGAAAATCTATAGAGAATCCACCCTGTGTAGCCAGCAGAGGCAAAGCACAGCTGTCTGCAACCATCCGAACGTCTCAGCCTTGGTCATCTTGATCTTTTTAATGACCCCGCGTATCAGTGGAACACAGGCATCTGTTCAAAAGAACCTCACAGCTCCTGACAGAGCAGAGCACACATCAAAGCCCAGTGGGTCAGATTCTGCCCTCACTAGATACATTAATTCAGAATAACTCAAATGAAATCAACAGAATTACCCACCATTAACACTGCAGTAACCAAGAACTAAATTTGCATAGTTGTCTTCACACTGCAACTTACACAGATGTGCTAGTTTTTGTACTTCAAAATAGCTATATGCTTTTTAGCCTAAGTATTTTTCATTTTCCTCTGGCAAAAAAAAGGGCAGTTTCTAAAGAAGACAAGAGAGGTTCTTATATTTCAATAAGAACTTTTTGTTGCTGGCAATACTGAAATGACAGCAAATGCAACAGATCTGTAACACATCTCAGGGTACAAAGAGTTAATCTCCTTTCTTACAGATCATCTGTATCAGTCCAGATGCTTGGTTGGAAGGAAATATAACCCAAGTGCCTGGTCTAGTACAGCAGACTAAAGAATAAAAATATTTTTATGTTCTGTGCTTATAAAATATTCTATTTGCTGTGTAGTACCAGCTATGTTTAGAACCTTCCTTCAAAGATTTTCTTTTCATATTGAGAAAAATAGATCCATACACTCCTTGTTAAAAAACACCTCTGCCTAAATGTCTGACCTCCACTGTGAAAACTGATCCTTTGGTGTTGGTCTGCATCTTTATTGTGCCTTAAAACTTCAATGTTAAAATAAAACCAAGACAATAGAAATCACAGTAAAGTGCCACTTAAAGTCAATGTAAAGTTTATAATCCTATGCAGTCCATTCTTCTATTATGCTGATGACAAGTTAATTTGGCTGATAAAAGGGAAACAAAAAGCAAGGAAGTAATCCTGTTTTACAGAATATTATTCAAACAATAATAACTTCCTTTGCATAACACTTATTTCATTCCATCATTACTACTATTATTACTACTATCTTAAGGTATGACAGATTGTGAAGGGTCAGAGATAATTTTTATCAATCAGCCTCCCTTTGTCTTTGGCAGGTTTAATCATGTCACTTGGAATGTAGCATGAGGGGCCTGATGAAATTGGAAAAGCATGTGAAGATAAAAATCACTCTCAGATGAATTCAGACACTTCCTGCCACTCTGCAGATGCCACAGTGCTGCAAGCCACCCTCCCAGGAGAGATGATTCACCTGGAAGGAGGGCCAGGCTCTGCCAGATGTGTAGGAGGCTGCCTGAGACCCACATGCTAACACTGTCTCAATTGTATGAAGCATATGCTTTCAGTCAAGGGTGAAAAATGCAGGCACCAGCACATGCCAAAAGTCTTTCAAGCATGGCCCACCAGTCAGCCTGAAGCTTAATGCACTGATCCATCGAGTCAGCAGATGTGTGTCACCACAGTACAAGTTGAAGCTGGTTAAAGCTATAAAAGAGTGAAGTGACCTAATCCAGACATTCAAATCTCACAAAGAAAACCATACTGTTGTCACTTTGGGGGCCTTAATGTGGGACTTTTAAGCACAAACACTGAAAGCCTTCTCAGAGTAAAAAGGTACGTTGCTGCGAAAACATAAATCCCAACCCTAAGCTACACTTGTACTGATTTCAAGTTGATCTGATAAAAGCATAGCATGGCTTTCCTTTTTAGTACAGCACATACAAAAAAGAACATCTGCAGAATTTTATTGCTAGAGCCATAAATGCTCCTTATCCGCTTGGTTTGAGGCAGAAGTCCAAAAATACCTTGATAGAAAGTTTATTTGCAGAGTACCACGACGTACTTGGTAGAGCCAGTGAGTTATACGACATATTCTTCCACTCCTGGCTAAGTGCTGTCAGTGTCAGCTAGGAGTCCAGCTGTAGAACCTGGCTCCATAATGCCTGGGAACTCCTCCCTCCTTTCCATTTAATAATCATTTAGTGGGCATAGTATTTCCCGACACACTCAATGTCAAAGCACACTTTACAATGAAAATATTCACCTTGTTCACATGCAGACCGATTTGTTTAAAGAAACCAGATCTCCTTAGCACTCAGAGATCAACCCAACACTGGACGTGTGCAAACTCACTTCACTGTCAACACAATTGCTTCAAACAGCTTGTTCAGAGGTGGGTGATAAGATGTAGCTCTCACTGGGCAAACACAATTAGGCAGACAAAGATTTTTCTTGAAGTCTTTTCTGTCTATCATCTGCAATCCAGTCTACAGATCTTTCTTAAGTATTCCTGTCTGTAACAGCCAGGTCTCTGGAAGAATACTGATGTTTCACAATGACCTCATTGTGCTTTGACATAGCTTTCCTGAGCTGTGGCCTGTGGCAAACACACACCTGCTCTACTTATGCCCAAGAGGCCAAAAAAAAAAAACCCAAAAAACAACAAAACCCAACCCAACTTCAGATAATATTCAAGTTCAAACAACAAGCAGGGTTCTTCTGCCTTAAGAAAAGGCCATCTTGCAATCCACTTTGCAAAATGTGATAGCTGGTCATTTAAAAGTTAAGTCTTGGGAACCACTATAGATAGAGCTACGAAAACTAACGCCAGTTTAAAGAGGGAAAACACCCACAGTGTATCTTAAATTTTACCATGTCTTCCTCCATTTCTCCATTTACAAATATTGATTATTACCACTGATTCATAGCATGGGCTTCCCATAACCTAAGATCAGGACTAAGCCCGAGACTGCACCAGGAATCAAACACCTCCATCACAAAAAGAAGGTCATAAAACCAAAATCCACGTAAGTACAGGATGAAAGGCAACAAAAGACACAGGACACAGATGGCAACGCCAGGAACAGAAGGAAAACACAAAAAAAGTAACATAAACACACACACACATACACTTGTGCCTGTTGTATTGATCATATCAAGATAATGAAGAATGTTTTAAATTATGTTTATAAAGAAGGGTTTTAATTAATTGGGTTGGGTTTTGGGGTTCTTTCTTTTTCAGTTTTCTGGTTTTTTTCACTGCTGTGCTCACCTGGAAGTTACGCTGGGCTAAAAAAGACTTCTGGCAACTACCCTTACACCAAATACCTTCTACATATCAGCTTTGCAATACTTTGCATCATCCATAGTCTTTATTAGCAAATTTGCCCTTTCGCCTCAATAGCACCCATCTGACATTTCCATAGCTTCAGAGGCTTTTCTTCCTCCACCAAAGCATGTTTTAGAGTGGTTTCAGGGCAAATTCTTTGATTCTGGTGCTGGAGCATTAGTGAGAGAAAAAAAAATAGTAGAGAGCAGTTGAATGTTCCAAGAGAAAATGAAAAAGATCTAAGTAGAGCTCCAGAACTATGGTTTTTCACAACTCCTTTTCTCACATCTTTTGTGAAAAAATTGCTGCATGCTAGATCCCTACTCAAAAAGCTTTTATTCCTAAGGGGAATAAATAGTGTGCTGTGACTCCTATGGAAGAGTAATTAGAGACTAATAGAAGAATGACAACAAAGGGTGTTCAAGACATCCCTGGTGGCACTTGAAAGTTTTGTCTTTGGCTGTCAGGGTAAGACTGGACTCCACAGGAGCCATAACAACAGTATCACTACTTGTGCAACCTAACAAAAGTGTAAAAAGAGACGGGAAGGAAAAGACAGCAGTGAAACAACAGAACACAATGAAATAGCAGGCACCGAGTTTTCTTTTAGTTCAAGACAAGCCATACATCTGCACTACCTAAATACCACTGAAAGCTCACATGATAGCATTTGTTTTCATGGTTTATATAGAATCATACATGCTGCCTCTATAAACCATATGAAACCATATTAAAACCCCATATAAAACTATATTTTAAAAACCCACATAAAACCATATAAAGCCATGTAAAACCATATGCTACCTTCAGTATTAGCTAGGGTAAAGTTAACTTATTATTCATAACATATTCATCATTTTTCTATACTACGTGCTGTAGAAGTGTTGTTCATTTTTTTTTTTGGGGGGGGGGACACACACTAATATGGAGACAATAAACTAGAGCTCTTCAGGCTTTACTACTTCTTTGTCCCCGAGTGAGTGGACATCAGTGAGCACCACAGATGCACTGTTATGACCCTGCTATCAGCTCATGCTCCTGAAGAGCTTCAGAAAATAAGAAATTCTGCAGAACAACGAAAGTGTATTGATTGGGATATGTTCATGCTTTTTGTTTTTTTTGACAAAAATAACTGTTATTAAAGAGTTAAGCCACTGTATGTGTGGGCGAACCACTTTTTGTAATAGCTATCTATCTAGAGATCTTGAGAGAGATGTTGATCTTCTGAAATGAAGGGTACAGACGCAAGTCTTTTTAAACCAATAAAAATATCAACATTTAAGTGGGTTTTTTTGCCATAGATCCTTTGTATGCAAATGACTCAGATCAGATAGAAAATTAAAGACTTCTCCTTGGACAAAACATTGTCATTTGAACTTGGGAAAATACATGGCTGCCAAAAGAAATCTAAACGGTATCTGACAAAGTTCTTCACTTTCCCATCACAATTTCACTATATGATTTGTATTTGCAATGTACACCTATTAATATAAAAAATAATCATGTCTAGCATTTCCCTGGTTCTTCAGAATAAGCCATTCTGTATCATTCTTTACTATATATCCACCACCAAAATTCTCGAGCTCTGCAGTGCAAGAAATCTCTCCATCCATCAGAAAAAAAAGTCCTTTCAAAACCTCTCTCTCATCCCAGTCAAAACATGGTGATGTGTGTACACCACTCTGCATTATTTCAGAGGGCTCTGAAATATCACAAATAAGTATTTTTAAGGGCCTCTCCTACTTCGAGATGTAAAACAGTATTTCTACATGGCAATGGAACAGCTTTGTAGAAAGGAGGTTAAAGACTGAAATTAGACCCAACTGCTGCCAGCGCTGGAACCTCTCAGTACTCCGTTTTCCAGAGCTTTCCTTCTGCAATGCCATATTCAATACAACTTCAGTGTAATACATACACATTTCTTAGCTTACATTCAGTGTGACCACACAATTTCCTGCCTTTGGGCTTGATCCTGCCAAATGTTTTTCTTCCATGAGTAACCTCTGCTCACAAAAGGTGTAACATGGAGGTCTGCACTCACATAGGAACAATACTTCTGAGGATGGAATAGAGCACTAGTGCCAAGCAAACAACTGGTGAGATTACTCCTGCAAAACAGCTCCTGGCCCATGGATTCCACATAAATGTTGGCTCATGTCAAAAGTGCATAGCAGTGCATGGGGCAGAGTGCTGACTCACATAGCAAGATTTCACAGAGCTCTGCAGACTTTTCTGCAGGTACCCGTTGAAGCCTGGAAGCAGTAAAGTCACATTTGCATTGAGTCTTCCTCATAGGGTTTAAGCCAGGACAAAACTATGCAAAGGTAGCTATGCCACTTCCCCAAAGCAAATCAGCCCCAAACTGGTTCAGGCAGTGCCAAATATCAAGGAGCAGTATATTGGTATTCAAATTTAGATTTTATCTATATATAACTGTGCAGAATTTTGTAACTTTGCTGTAAGTGGTCCTTCTACACGCCAGAACATAAAGTAGATTTGGCATCCTTGGATATAGAGTGGTGCCTGCAGCTTGCAATTCCACAGTTTGCTTTGAAGCTTCAGTTTTTTCCCCTCGCCGCGGTTTGACAATGGTCATGATTCAGCATATTCAACATGCTTAGATCAAGATGGCTTTTCCTTTATCATTTGGAACGGAAGGAAAACAACAAGGACTTTTCTTAAACTTCTGTCACATTAATGGACCAGTAAAGATTTTACAGCCCTTGCACTCTTCCAAGGACACAAACTAATCCTTCCTTGCACTCCAAGAGGAGTGTTACAATCAGATATAAATACATCTAATTTTTCATCCAACCAGAACTACAAAAGTAGACAGAAGATGGAGCAACACTTGTGCTTCCCAGGAATGTCAGATAGTATTCAAACAACACTCAGCAGAAGCACCCTGAGGTGCTTTGCTCCATATTGTTCCCAGCACCAGATGGGCCCCCAAATTAACTGTGATCTACTATTTCACTGAATGTGACCATGAGGTCAGTGGGAGTTGTCAGGACCAGCTTTCCTACATCTGTGGAAGGAAATATTTCCTTTTCTTTAATACTTCTTATCTATCCTACCTATACACATAATATCTGTATCAGGTTCAATTTATTACAGTATTTCTCTTAAAACCCACATTAACTCGCTGACTGGAATCTACTCATTTTCCAAATACTTTACATGTTTCTCTTTAGGTTTAATGTGTGTTACTGGTTAGATTTTTTTTATTCCTGCACAATGATCTGGATGTGCTTCATAGTTTTCTGACAGTAATACACTGCAGGTAGGGCACACTCTCTCAGAATGTGATTAATGACAACTTGATTTGTGTGCAAACAGTCTAGTACAGACTATTAGATACTTTCACTTCTAACAGTCACAACTGCAAAGATGAACTTACTGCATATTTCAGAGAGGACCATGCCATAGCACATAAGTTACATTAATTCCTATGAAAGAAGCTGTGACCTCAGAGGGTTAATTTAGGGGAATCTTCTACACTTTTGAATGCTAAGGCTGCACTTAGGCTCAATATATATATTCTAGTATTTCTAATAAATTATTTGCCTCCTTTTATACATACTGCTCCCTCAAAATGTCAAAATTGCATTGTGGGAAAGAAGAAACTCTTCTGCTGCCTTAGACATGCTCTTGTAACTAGAAAGAATCTGTGGAAGGAAACAACTCAGGAGCAGATAATGGTTTTGGGGGCTTTTACAGTGGTCTTAGGGATCAACATTTCAGTTTGACTTGCATTTCACTTAAGCCTTTGCAGTGTCCTTCATGACCCAAGTGCAAACTGAGTCCTCACAGTTATGCTGGTCCCACAGCCAAGCAAGCTATCTCACCTTTGAGAGAAAAGTCATTTTTTCCTCACACACACGATGAGGTACAAGTTTTGAAGTCAAAGCATTATTAGAGAGATGCCAAAATTGACTTCACTCCCTGCTGAATGCCGACCCTCCAGGTACATTCAGCAACTGCTATAACTAAATGCAACTGGCCATAGTTGGCATGCCCTAATACTACATTTGTTCAAATAGATATTCCACGTAGACTGATGCCAGAACTCACGCGTGTTCCAACAGTGAAGGCTGTGAAACATCAGGTTGTGACAGCTGGCTTTAAAATAAAAACTGTCCAATGAAATATATGAAAACATAAACAAGAGGACTCTTGTTAGCCCAGGGAATTCAGTCATTTTCTCAAGACTAGTTTTAAGTTTACTACATTTATCAAATGTATGCCTTTAATGCATACATAGTTCCACCTACTTATAAAGTGAACAGCTGAGTACAAACTGAGGAGTACCTTCTGTGCAGAGAAATAAAAGATAGCATCTCTCAGCTTCCTCATTACTTTAACCACTATAACCTGCAGAAAGCAGGTAAGAGGTCATCAAAATGCTGTGGCAGTGCTCCATTTTCATGTTGCAAATTCAGAAACAGGAACTTCAAGGTCAAAGTGTTCCCTGCATTTTGGCTTTTCTCAGAGATATCTCCTTGCACAAACCAGAGAAAGTACAAGACATGCAGTCATCTGCAATTTCAGAACTACCTAAGACAGCAATTAAGAGGTGCAATTTCTAGAAACAGTTCACCTGCAGACAACCTAGAGTGCAGCTGCTCCTCTGATGCAGAAGGATCTGAAGTCCAGTTGCTTTCACTCTAGAAACCTCTTCTATTTTCTAACCAGAAGAAGGCAGATAGGTTGAAAGCTCCTGCCAGAGCAATCATGGCTATAGTCGGGAAACCTATGACACTGCTTCAAGGCTCTTTAGGAAAAAGGGCTCTGGTTCTCCAAGGATCTCATTTCAGCCTGTGACATGAATCAGGTCCTTCCAGGGAATAGCTACACATAATTTCTTAATTTTGAAGTATCTTCTTTGGTATTTAATAATTCAGAATCACTTTAAAAGAAAGGCTCTAGCTTCCATTAGATGCCAAAATTACTTTTAATTTTTTCTCTGTAACATAGTATTTCCTGTGCACCTTGTAAACCATTGAGTGCTGTAAAAATCCTCAAACAGGCTCTTCCCCTGGGGTGTAAAAGACCAAAGGAAAAAAATCCTCCAAATATCCTTTCTGCTTAGAACGAATAATAATCGCAAAATGACACACTTAGGCTTATGCAGAACAGTAGATTCAAGGGCTAATTTTATATAAATTACGGTATTTTCATGATTATTTTTGTCTAAAGGTGGAGCTCCTCTAGCAAGGAGGGTGATCATTAGAGGAAGAATTGAGAGAAAACTATGCATAACAACTTTTTGTCTTCTAAGCCCTTATAGTACTCATTTTTCCAGTCATGAAATGCCTATTTTTTCTTGTGATATGCAAGAGTGCTTCTTCTTGCCTTACAGCATCACTCTAAATAAACCACCAAGCACTATTTGATTTTTCACCTTAAACAAGAAACATCTGCATCTCAGACTTCTTCAGCCTACAAAAAAACCTCATTACACACTATCCTGCTAAAGGTGTTCCAGAGAAATAGCCATTATCTCCTATCTTGTCCCATGCCAGCAATTGCTATTTCCCTACTGTCATCTCTTCCATTTACATTTCAAAAACAAATACCTACTTTAGGGGCTTTTTAAAAAATTATTTTTGGGGGGGTAATCTTGAGAGAAAACTTTATGAGGAATCTCAAAAGAAAACCTATTCCTTGTGAGTTTTAATAAGGGTAACTTACACAAACTCTCTGTTTGAAGCATATAAATGGTTTTGATTTTTTGAAGGAAACAAAACCCTTATGTCGTAGGAAACAGTTTATTGAAAGAATTGATCCAAAATGATGATCTTTTCATTAAGTGTTAAAGTTTCTTCAAATATAAATCCTATTAGACTGCAAGCTCTGTTTTGCATACACAGTCAAGTATTACACCTGTATCCTGTAGGTACAACAAGAGTCTACTGGAAAAGACATAGGTTATGTTAGGAAGATACAGGTTATGGTTCCTTGCCAGAGGAAAATGCACCTGCAACTCTCACTGTACTAGGGCTATGAATAGGGTAACTGCTCAGGGTTAGCTTATCCACTTCATAGGCTTGAGGGCAAATGTTTTCTGTTTCGTCCAAGCTTGGAACAGATTATTTTCACCGGCAAAGTGAACTGCTCTGGACCTGTTTTAAGAGGGACTGAAGCTGCCCTTCCCTTTTGGGTGCTAAAGCCACCTGGAAAGGGACACAGCAGAGGATGGATGCAGCATTTCCTAAGGAATACTGCAGCCCACAGAAAGCCCTGTGTGAGGCACCCAGGTGGTAAGAGCTGTCTACAGTGTCCTGCTTTACATCTGCAAAAGATTTAGTTCATGTCTGAAAAGTCTTCACTGCAATAAAGCATGGGATGCAGCAATTCTTGTCCCTGATTTACATCAATACAGCTTTGAAGACAATGGACATACTTGGGCTTCAAAACGGAATGCTTTGACACAAGACCTCTACTAGAAGCACTAAGATAGACTTTATGTGTATTTTATGCTCTAGTGTACGGTGCATTCACTAAACAATACACTTAGAAAACCTAGTTCAAAAAAGGCTTTTCTAACTTTGTAGTAACAATTACACCATAAAAATGCACTTAAGAGAGATGGTACAAACTGTAATAATTTTTTAGACAATATTTGTTAATATGTATTTTAGAGTAGCCAATACTTTTATAAATATTTAAATTACATCAGACACCACACAGTCCTTATATTTCATGCTTTGAACTGCAAAGCCTGCATGCTTTTGTCATTGTTACAGCAGAGTGAGTCTGGTATTTCAGATCAAACATGGTATGTAGTCCAGATGTGTTAGCTGTCACTCTGTGAGTAAACATTTCTGATGGACAGTGTGTTACCAACAGATTATTACTCACTATGTTGCATGATGGTTACAAAAAGTTAGCCTGAGTGTCAGAGATAACACCAGTGTGAACTGCTGGTGGAAGTGGTGCAGACTGGTATGTTTGCAGTCATTTCTGTCATATGTGTCCCCCATTTACTCTTCAAGGGAGAACCAAATATGCCTTGAACAGTTCCCATCGGGACTATGGTGGAAATACAAAGGCATTTAATCCGAGGGGCAGGACTCTTACTGCATAACTGTCAAGGATGTTAAGCAATTCAATATTAAATTCGTAATTGTGCAATTAAACTATTAAATATATGCAGGTTTGCCTGAAGTGTTAAGCACATTAATTTATATCATCATTGATGTGCCCTTTTAAGAGGATACTTGCAGGGTGTCTTAGATTAACAGATGTTAAATGACAAAATGTTTATCAGTCCCTACAACAAAAGCAGTACAAGCAATAATGTCTGCAATTTAAGTTTTTCTTTGCCACAGGCAGACCTCAGTCTGGGCCAGAAGAGACTTCCAAGACCAGGTCACCATTTGTCTTCTACAAACGGCCACACATCAGCTTCCCTTCTGTCACAGGGAGAAGGGGTGTCCAACTGCTAACACAGTGCTGTGCCTTTGTGTCCCTGGCATGTCTCTGGAAAAACAGCATGAGGTGTGGGGCTATGGCATGGAGATCTGCAAATTCCAGTAACTGTGCAGTGGACACCTTCTTCCATGCATGTACAGTTTGAACAAAGCCAGCTCTGCCAGACCTGTGCTGGCTTCACATGGGAGTGAAGGCACCTCCAGTGCTGGCAGTGTCTGCACCTTGCTCCTCACGTTGAACCAGTGGCAGCAGAAGCTTGGCTGGCAGTGGCAAAGAACATTTATAGTGACAGAAGTGCAAGGCAAAGGTCAGTTGTCCTGGCAAGGTGTGAAAGGTGTTTTTTCTAGCCTGGTTAGATCTCAGCTAATTGAGAACTGTTAGCAGAGATTCCTAAATTGTCCTCACAGCCATGACTTCTGGCTGTTGAGCTGAATACAAGCCATTTCGAAGTACTTTTTCTTCCCCACCACTTGTTAAGATATGACTGTTTTGATACTTTGCTCCACTTGTCACTCCTGACAACTGAAAATAACAGGCAGTATCTAATGTGCAATTATGTGCCTGCCAAGGATCTGGAGTCCCAAGGCTAGATGTGTTACACCATAGAGAATTACAGATGATTATATAAAAAATTGCACATTCATATGCTAACAAGTATCATGAGACAAGAAGATGACACTGGTCTATTCTCCTCTCCCAAATCTGTCACTACACAATGCAAAACCTGATTGTCAGGATTTCGTGTCCTAGGGATCACCCAGCATCTCAGGCCCCTTAGGTCTGATGTAAGATTACAGAGTATTTTTATTTTTCTTCAACAACTCATAGAAAGGATAAGTTGTGCATGAAATGTGGTTAAGGAAGCTGCCTTTTTTTTTTTTTTTAGCTGTAGTACAAAATGTGACTGGAAATTTCAAGACACTTTCAGTATTATTGTACACAGAAAAACTCCCCAAAACATATCAAACATATCCAGCTATTCCACCTGAGAAAACAAACTCCCTACATGTTACAAGCACACTTAAAATTTATTATGCCACTCTGTCACCTCAGGCTAATCTACATAGTATCACTGCCTCCACTGAATCACTGTCTTATGCCTAAATAGTCCATCCTCAATGCAACAAATTGTGATTTTCAGATTTCTCTAAAACTGTAGATAACTGTAAGTCCTGTCTAACATACTGGGGCTTTATTTTATTTTTAAAAACAGCAGCAGTGTATGCTTCTGGTTGTGGAAGTGTGCCAGTAGTGCTACAATTAGGGTTTTGCTGTCACTTCAATTATAAACCTGATTTTTTGAGGGTTTACTAAAACTCCAGATTAAACAGAAAAGCTTGCTGCAGGCTGAAATGTTTTGTATAAGATCTAGCCAGGGGATAACTTGTTTCCAACATTCTGAAAAAATTAATCAGGTGCTTCAAATGTTAGAATTCAAATGTGCTTAAAGAAGCAAAATACTAAAAAAGAACATTTAGTTCTGAATTCACAGTGCAGAACAAGTTGCTTCCCAGTTCCTATCAGAAATACTACGCAGAAGAATGTCTGCAGATCAGGCGAGTAGAGTGGATGTATGCAGAGAACAAAATCCCAGATGTTTGGGGGTGGTTTTGTACTGTTTGGGTGTTTTGTTTTGTTTTTTTTTTTCTCCTTTTAAACAAGCAACAAGCAAGTGGGATTAGCTTGATCAAAAAGAGACTGATGTATGCAATTTTAAGGATGAAGGAAAAACCACCCTTTAGAAATAAAAAGTAGGGCAAGGACCACAAAGACAACACAGGCTTCCCTCACTGGAGTGAGGGACAGGGCAGAGGTGTGACAGCTTTCACACGTGCACCCTGTGTTCCATGAGATTGGCAAAGTCAACACTCCTCAGACTACATTTAAACCAAAAATAATGTAGTGGAAGATGCACAAAGCTGAGGGTAGGCTGCAAAATTCAAGTGAGCAGGCAGATTTATAGTGACAAGATTATCTTGCCATGACTATCTGAAAACTCTGTCTGAATAATGCAGTTCTTTAAAGCCATCTCTGCTCCTGACTGCAGTGAGAGTACACTGTCCCAGGCTGAAGGCCATTAGTTAAACACAGAAGTGGTATCACACATTGCACACTTTCTCCATGCTGCCTTTGCTCTCTTCTACAAACACTTACAGAGAAGGGATATCTTTTGCCCTGAAAATTTATTCCTTGATCTACCATGCTGGCAGGCTAGTGACACTGACACCTCTTTGCTGTTCAAGTACTATAAAACACATCCATGCAATACAAACAGACCCTTGTTTCTGCATCTCCTGCAGTTTAGAAAGTTCCAGGTCCCACACATTCATTTTTGCCAAATTGGCAGTTGCTAGGAAGCAAAAGAAAAATGCTGGCAATGGTTCTGTGGAACTGGGAAACATGCAGGCAGTTTTCCTGCAGCACAGGAAAACAGACAGGAATTCTCAAGCGGCTTCTCAGGCTTGAGACATCCAGAGATGTCTACTAACAAGAAAAGCAAAGTAACTTCAAAGGATGATGGGAATGAGCTAAACAATAATGCAGCTTTTGTAATGATTTTAAATTTGACACCTGGATTTACTTACCTACTGTAGTTGAAGTGTCTATAAAGGCAGAGAAGTTACTTAAACACTAGCAGCCTGCACATCTACACTGCACAGCAGAAACAAGTTTTCAAATAGAAAACAAGTTTTTAAGTAGTCAGCCTGATCTGAAATACAAAGAGATTAATTGCAACCAATAACTTTAATGAAGGACTCCCTTAATATATGAGTAACAGTTTAAAAACTGTTCAGAAAATAAAGTAACGCTGTACTGCTGCTACACTAACAGTACAATCCCTTTTTACAGAGTGTGAAGTGGCACCAAGCAAAGACTGTTAGAAACCTGCAAGGTTAAAGGTATACCAATAAACGGAGAGGTCAAAAACCTATTTTTACAGAGCACCATTCCTAGCAATTTATTGCTTTGTACTTTTGAGAGACGGGGTTGTGGAAAAAAAAAAAATCTGATACCAAGACACAAGATCAAGCAACTGTATCAACTGCTTTTCTGAAATATTCTTCTCATACAATAATGAAAAATTGCATGGGCAACTGCACTGGGGAGCAAATGAAGTGCAATGGGTTTCTGCCCATTGAAGCTCATTGCAGTGTATCACAGAGATGAATTCTTGTAATTTAAAATATATGGCTTAAACACAGAAAAAAAAATATTCTAAGTTCACATTACATATGCTGTACATAATATACTTTTATCTTTGATCAGACCATATAGTAATTGATTATACCCAGCCCTCTACCAGCAGGAGCCTTCATTCCAGCTGCTTGATTCTTGCAAGAAGGTCCATCAGGGCTCTCAAAAGCAACCATAAGCTTCACACTCTGCAACAGCTGAGATTTTGCTCAGGGTGTTTAAGGTCTGCAGAATTATTTTTCCCCCCGCTCCACTTCCTCCACAGTGCTCATTTATAGTAAAATAGGGAAAATGCTGTTGGCAAGAAGATATAAGAATGATTTCCTTCTCTTGCTACTTTGATGATTCCCCTTAGGGAACACAGAACAAAGAAAATCAACATTGGCAGTAGCGGGGAAGATCCAAAAGTCTTTTAGGGCAAAGGACACAGGTTGTGAAACAGCTCCCTTCTTCTGGATCTGTTTAATACAATTCAATTGTCAACTCCATGCACCTTTTATGTTGCTACTACAGTGTCTGATGGCTCATGCAACAGGGGGACCACACAACCTCTACTTCTGACAGACAACACAAGAGAAAATAAAGAATACCCCCCACCCCCAAAAGCAGAGTTAACTACAAAAGATGGGAATTTTCTTCCTTCAACAAATACCAGTATTTTCTTAAATTCAGGGATGTTTGTAGAAATTCACAAAGAATTGTTGTCTCTAGTGAAACTTTACATTTCAACACTGCAAGTATTGAATATCTTTCTAAATCCAGGCTTAAGCTGACAAAGAATATAGAATATACAAGTAACACAGGTCATTTAGCAAAAAACAGCAAATATCTGAAGTGCACATTGTTTTCTTTTCAGTTAGACACTGCCTAACACAACACATGGCAAGCTCATGAAGAAAGCAGAGTGATTCATGGCACCTCCAATCTCAGAGTTCTGTATTTGCCACACTTCAGGAAATCTAAAGCCTGGAAGTTCAGGAAGACTGCTTGCTGGACTTTTGGCTCTGTGATCTGTATACAGAACTACTGTACCACAGCTGACTTCTGAAACCTGTGATTATTTAGTAGACACACTGCATAGCAACAAGTCCCTTCCAAAAAGACAAGAAAATATTAGTTTGCTAGTTGTCAGCTATTTAATTTTGAGCACCAACACAACTCCCAATCAACCTGCACCAGGAATGGCCAGGCTGGGGTGGATTTTGCTGCACAGTTGCTGATTCTTTCTGGTCCTCAGTGAGATACCCTGAGGTAATGTAAACTGGGTCTTCCTTATATCAAAATTGGGCAAAATATTTCTTAACAATTTTTAATATCAATGATGCCTGATCCAAGACTTTTCACAAATTGAGACAAAGCAAAGCTAACTGAAAATTTGATCGATATAACAGCATTGAGTCAGACACCCCACTTCATTTAGAGTGCTATAAAAGCAGAATGAATAATTTAACTGGGAAACTCATGCCCTCATGTCTGTTTGTGTGCACACACATATACACAAGCATGTTTACACACATTAAAAATGAGTCCAAGACATAGGGCTACTTAACAAACAAAAGAATATTCATGTTTTGGCAAAATACTACTTTGCTTTTACTGGCATGTAAGCCCAGGCTGCACTAGGCATATTTTAGCAATAATGATCAAAGCAAAGGCTTTCCCTGAAGATTAATGACTGGCTAAGAGGATAGTTTGAGGTCTGTTTACCCCAGCTGGTCCTTAATTCCCAGGAAAAGCATCTGCAATGCTTATTATTGCTATAAACTTAAGATGGAGGGAGGGGTTGTGCTGTTTCAAATGAGATGTACAGTGACTTTTTAGAGACTTAATGTCTTGCATATTAGCCAGAATGTTTAACCCATCTCTTAAAGAACGATTCATCTTGAAAGTAAATAACTTCAAACTTCCGTGGCGGCACACTCCATGTAAGCACTGCAAACTCCTCTACAAGCAATTCATTATCCCCCCGCCCGCCGCTATGGCAAGTGAGGAAGGAGATACACAAGGATCATTTCCCTCTTCATTGAAATACAGCTACACCCGGGTGCAGCAGCAGAGCTTTTTAACAGCAGACAGAACTCCTACGTAATATTTAGGACAGAAAGCAAAGAATATCGCCTTTAAACCGAGGAGGATTTAGCTACAGAGGAAGCAACTGCTCCACCGAACAGAAGCTAATGTGTAACACTGTTGGAAAATATGCACATGGTTTTTCAGGTAGACTGTGAATCTCTTATCCACACCACTGAACAGCTACTCAAAGGAGTAATTTCCCTGATTTAATGGAGGAACAGTTCCAGTTTGAGTAAGTAGTTTCCAACCTGAATCTTATTTATCACAGTGGTCATGAACGTCATGGCTCACCAGAAGATCCCAAAAGGCTGCACTTAAGTTCAAAATGCTATTGCTTGAAATGGTATTCCCTAAAATGCAGAATTATTAGTTATGGTGAAGTTGCATGTTAAAATACAAAACCCCCTAAAAAACAAAGATAATAGGCTCAGCTTAAATTCACAGCAAATTCTGGATTATAATAGTAACTGGCCCAAGGAAGGTCTATGGATTTTAGATTATTGTAATGTGGCAACTGACAGACAGGTTAGATTCAAATCTTGAAGGTGTTTCATTTCACTGTATATACCTTAGCAATCATGTTTAGACTTGAAGCAGGCTATATACTATACTTTCCTGTATATTTTCCCACAGACACACTCTAAACAACAACAAAACAAGTTGTTTTTAGCATCATTATGAAAAAAAACCCTAAACCTGGATGTTCCAAATTAAGCATGTGATTCAATCTCTTTATAAAAAGGATGAATAAACCAAACAGGATTAATTTCTTAACACTCAAATGATTGAAAGCCTATTCACAGCCAGCAATAATACTCAGGGTCTTGAATGGGATTTGCATGAGAAAAACCTGTGTTCTAAAAAAAAATTTACCTTCCTTGCACAAATAAAGATGATTTGCTAAGTAGAGCAAGATTCTGAGACGTGTGCACTCTTTTTGCAAATGAAAAGCTCAGCTGACATCCTTCTCACATTTTCATATCTGTATGAAGATAGGTGTAAGAATTAAGACACCCTCACTTTAGGTCTATAGATCCTTCATTACCAGTTTGTAAGGTAATGAGCAGACTAAATAAAGAAAAACAACTCAGTGAAAGATGATGTAAAAATGCATTTCTCATAATCTGAAATTAAGCTCTTAATAAATCCATTAAACTTCCTCAAGTAGTGTACTCACTTTGGAAATACGTGATTTTGAAAAGATCCAAAGACTTGGGAAACCAACTTCAAATATGTTTGAATTTCTGTGTGTGTCTAAATCCTTTTCTATAATTGAAAGGGCCTTTCAAACTGTGAGCCCATGGACTTTCTGTATCTACTAGGAACAAACCTTCTCTCTAAGACAACTTTTAGCTTGTTTCAACAGATCTCCTAAATGAAGGCATCCATAAATGGAAAAAGAGCGGATCTCATTTTTGCAGGTAGGCATGATGCAAAACTGCAGAGAAGCCTGGTTGTTAGAAACCTATACCCATATTTACCAAGAAAACTCTCTTAACACTAAAAAGGGCAACTGGCTGATCATGACAAGACATGAGCAACAACTTGTGTCTGATACACAGTAGTGCCACTCATACACACAACCATGGAGACACCAAAGGAAGCAGAAGACTCAGCTGGTTCAGGATTTCTTAAACCTTTTCCTTTCATGCAGACAGCAGGATACCAAAACTAAGGCTTTTGTTTCTGAAAAACGCCGATCTTTATGTTTTTATAAACATACCATGTTTATAAGAGATGCTGGGTAGGTTGACATTATTTATTAGCACATCATCATCTGATCTTACAGCTCATCATTTGGTTAATTTCTTGCTTTATGCATATATATAATGAATCCATGTAGCTGCCTTTTTTATTTTCATTTAGCCTTGAATAGCTGAGCCATTTTCTCTGGCTTCAAACTCACTCCAGATGTCCTGACTAGTCCAAACATACATTATTTTGAGAGATTATACCTATAATATTGTGATCCGTTTTTTTGGGTTTTTTTGTTAGGGTTTTTTTTTTGGTTGGGTTGTTTTGTTTGGGTTTTTTTTTTGTTGTTATTATCGGCACATTGTTCTAACAAAATCCTACTGGCTCCATATTCCACTATTCCAGGCTTCAGACAGTTACAGCTGATGAGCTCAGATGGTCCTACATGACAACACAAGAAGGCAAAGATTGATTATACAAAGCTCCCAACACTATAACTGAAACAAAATGACCTGGTAATCCAAACAAGATTGAGACTGCAGAGATATTCAGAAAGATAATCCACCGAGTAACACATTTTTGATACCTAAGTCTTCAATGCCTCTCAGCTTCTATTGCATCAGCTGTATCACCTAAATCTGTGCAAAGTTAATATAAAGCAATGCCAAGAGAGACTCCAATGTACAAAGGTATCAGAAAAGCAGCTACTTCCTGCTTTGAAGCAGGTTATTGTGGAATCCCAATACAATTCCAGCTATGGAACTTCTAAGAGAACACAATGTCAGCAACATTTCAAAACACAATCTTACTCCAAACCTCAGAAAATCCTGCAAATTTCTTAATGCATTTGATAAACCACGTCTAAAGCCGGTAGTTTCACAGATATTCCTGAGTGTATAAATTGATCTTCAGCATTTTTTCTCATACATCCAGGTACATTAAGATGAAAACAACTTCCCAGCTGTCAGTGTGAGGAACTGTCTCTGCCAAAGACCCAACCAATCTAAAATACCTCATTAACAGCACAACACTACTTCTGTCCTTTAAAATAACTGCAAACTCAACAAATCAGATGACAAAACCCCCCAAACTGCAACCAAAAAACACCACACAAGAAAACCCCATAAATAAGGCTTTAAAAAACGTATTGTCTTATGTGTTACACATATAGTATCTTAAAAACCTAATTCATCTTTCCCCGATAGAAATTTAGCACTATTTTTGGTCCTCAGCACAAATATCCTTTATTCCTCTGGTCATTCATACCTCAATCTACCAAGATGCATTTCCCAATCTGGAACTTATTTATTACAAATTCTGCATCAACTGGCTAAATTACAGCTTATTCAAGCATAGGCATTACATTAAGCTCTTAGATATTGTTCAAGAAAGTGCTGTTTTAGAAACTGAATTGCAGACCAGTTTAATTCAAAATACGCTACTTTTATTGATAATAATGGAATTATCATCCAACCAAATAATACATATATGTCCAAAAGAATTGAACTTCACCCATGAGACTTTATATACATCATGCTGTATCAGAAAATATTTTACACAGTAGATATGATTAGTTGAGACTTAAGTTGATACTTAAGTATTAACAGCTTCTACGACTAAGACATCTGTATTCTACCATCATGAAAGCACTGTCCTATTTATCATTATGCTTTAAGAAAGTGAAACAAGAAAAACTATTTCATGCAATAAACTCATTTCAGTAGTCAGCATTTATTATATGGGGATACTTTCACAAAAAATCCACGGTATTCATTCTGGTCCAACTACCATAATTATAGAATATTTAACTGTGTCAGGATAGAAGAAAGTAAAGAACAAAATCAATTTTATTATTAAAAAAACTGCATGTAAATTTGTTCTAAAACTTAGTTTCTTATCGATGTCAGATTCAAAAAGATGCCAAACCATGAACACAATATTCTTACATTTGAGCTCTGTGATTTATCAGTTTTTTTTTTAAAACTATCTTTACTGAAGACAGTTAATTCCTTATTTTTTCATCTACTGTTCCTGTTATATTTATTTGCAAATGAAGGACCATAAAGTACATTTATTTAAATGTTATTTACAAGCACCTTCAATGTGCTTCCAATGCAATATATCATCAGCGCAGTCTTTGATTTAATTGTTGCCGTCACTCATTTTTGTGCACTAACACATGTAGGAGTTCCAAACGCCAAAATATTCTTGCCTTTTTTTTGTGCTACATACCAGATTTTGTAACCTGTGTCAAGCTACCTCCAATGCTTACAACTTGTGAACAGAGGCCAACAATGAGCCTCCCCAGACACTAAATCATAATCTTCATGTTTTTCGTATTTCACATTCTAGCCACAGTTTCAACATCCATACCCCGTGACATTAGGGAAGGATAAATCAAGGAGGATGACAGCTCCCTTGTAGAGACTGGTACGGCCCTGGGATCTGCCACACCCAACACCCACAGCTTCTGCCAGATGTCTCCAAGAGTTTTGCTGCATTAACCCCTTCAGGAGTAACCGAGGGCTTTGTGCTGAAACGTTTTTAAGCAATTGCTCTACTTTTTTGGGGGGGGAAGGTGGGTAGAAAGAGAGAAAAAATACAGCACACACTTCTTCCAGAAACTTTGATTAACTAAAGCACAGACAGAGGGCTACCAGTGACAATTAGCAAACACATCCCTGTATTTCCTTAAAGACAGGAATTAGAAGTTAAAGGTTAGCATCAGACAGCATTCCTTTTTTCATACCATGCTGGGGTCCCATATCTAAAACAAAACAGTAAAAACTTCTTAACAGTTTTATGTTCATGTCTTCAGACCCAGGACACTGCTTTACCCTCTTGGAATCAGAATACCCATTAACTGCCTTTCAGCCAAACAGACTATTTAGGCCTTAAATCAACAGGATTTCTAATCCAAAAGCCATGCAGTAAACTCCACAACTCTTTCTCTCGGTCTGATCTGACCTCAGGGACATAAATTTGCATGCAACTTCTAAGTTTGTGAATAGTCCCTGGGCTTAAAGTTGCACATGTGTTTAAGTACTTTTTCAGTCTGGGTCTAAACTAGCTACTTTAAAATAAAACCAGCAGCCATGCAAAGAATAACATTGTTAAAAATATTTTTCCTCTGTAAATATCATACCAAAGGAAAAAGAATGCAACAAAATAAACATCCTGATTCCTAGAAGCACATACTGACCTACCAGTAGTTAAACAGCAGCTGAAAGGCATCAGCAAATACAAATGCATGCCACTTCCCATAAAAAAGGCAAAATCAATTTTATTTCAAAATAATAACAATAGTAGATGTGAAGTGTATCAAAGATTCTTTGTACACTATTGCAGGTAAAAGCATCCATGGCTATAAACAGCAAGCAAATGGTCACAGCTCTTAGACTAAGACTTGCCCCTACTCTTCACCAGGTTTATTTTGTGGATTTGAATGCAGATATCTAGGCAATTTCATTTGTTTTTCCTATGCAAAATGTGTTCAAGTTTCCAGTTTGTGTGTGGCTTTTCATAAAAAAAAAAAAAGTGAAGCAGTAAAAAATAAGGCAAGGCTCAAATATTGCCCTTCCTAAAACTACTTCCAATTTGCCTTACAGTAGGTTAGGATACAAGTTGAGCATCAGTATTTCTTAAAAAAGTTTAAAGAATACACTTTAGGTTTCCATCTGTGAAAGAAATCACACTGAAAGTAATACAGTTACTGCAGCTCTTGCTGAAAACAAGTATACAATAATCAAGGTTGGACTTGGGCAGAAAGATATTAATAGGCCTGCAACTATTTTTCATCTGGGGAACGTGCCACTAATAATGTTTAAAATACTTGAAAAAACTATCCACAGTTCACAAGAAACAAATTCAGATGCAGTTTTTATAATTTAAATAAATTGCTCATAAATATCAGCACTGATGGGCTGAGGGTGTGTTGTCATAGACAGACCCCTCATTTCAAGGCAGAATTAGTATTTCTTCTTGAGAAAGCTTTTTCTCCTGCTGTTTGTTCTCCATACTCACTGAGTTAAAGGGTTAAGTAACCATTATATTCTAAAGAGCAAACTGTTTGCCTTAGGGCCATCTCCTCCTTACTCCTGATGAATTGCCTGACACTTCATGTATCATACATTACTTTTCACTAGGAAGCAGCATTTGTTTCCAGTCACGGTGTAAGAACTGACTTTGGAAGTATGAAGCAATGTGGGATAGATGAAAAAAACCTGAATTACATCATCATCTACTAAACAGTCTATACCAAAATAGTGATACACATATTTATAAATATGCTTGTACTTTAAAAATGGGCACAGAAGTATATATTAAAAAATTCTATGCATACTAAGATGAATAAAAGACCAACTGTGAGAATCAATATTCTGAGTGACACAACACTTTTCTGGACTAGAATGAAAGAAATGCAAATGTAATTGAGCGCTTTGCACTGCAAGTGTTTGTTAGATGTAAGCTGAACACGTGCATCCAAGCCCCTGGCCCAGTTCCCTCTGTGATCTTAGAAAAACTTGTTTGTAAGACACCAGGGGTTTCAAGTGCAGGTCCTGCCAGTGCTTCACACCTCTGAATCATCAGTGTACCTTCCTCCCTTCTCTTCGCTGTGTGGGAAAATGAATGCCTCCTTACCACAATGGTACAGCAAGGGTTAAGGCATGAACATTTATAAAGGAGTAGAGCCTGCAGAAGCTCTGGACTGCTGGGTATGCTACATCTGAACATAAATTTTAATCAAAATAGTTCTACTAGCTGAAGGAAGTGGCCAGTGTAACAACAGGTACCAGAAGAGAAAGGAGACTGAATGCCTTTACACAACATATTCAAAACATTCAGATTGTGTAGAAGAAGAAAAATAAAATTCCTTCTGCAAGTCCCCCCCTCCCTGGGGAACAGAGGACAAGAAACATACTTAGGTGACAGATCTGAAGGGAGATAAGAAGGACAAGAACAGATGGGGGCCAACGCAAAAGGGTAAAGAGCTCAGGAATAGAGATTTCTCAAACAAGTTGTCAGCAAACAGCTACAAAATCCATTTACAAAACAGAAGTCTGCTCTCTCCCCAGTTATCCTTTTAGCAGTCTGGTTTTTGTTACTAACAAGCCCAGTGAAATGAAGATCCAGTACGTGTTGTTCCTTCAACAGGCTCTGCCTTTTGAATCCTATCATATTGCCAAGGAGCATGGTTCTATGAGTTTTACCGAATCTCTTTGCTTGTGTGAAAAATAACATCAAAATACATATTGAAAAAAACCCCACTAAACAGGCTGCAAAATTGAAACTTCCAATTAAGAAATGCCAAAGGACTTGCATGTATGTGTGTACCGCAATTCAGTTTTATGTCTAACAATATGATTATCTGATTATCCCATTACAGAGGGCAAAAGACAAACCAAAGATCCCCAGTAAGTCTGCACATGCCTTTTACGTGCAAACAATGTGCCTGGAAAGGCACATAATGAGAAAAAAATTAATGAATTCTATAATACAGAAGGTAACAGACTCAAGGTTGTCCAGACAAACACCATTTCTAACTTGAGAACCTGGTTTTGTAGCCTTTTGCTTTTGCCTTCCCTCAAACAAAATGCCTTTCTGTGTTAGCAAGATGGTCACATATTTGGAACAGTCTGTGGCATTCACAAAATGTTCAAAACGTACATCCAGTCTTCTTTCCCACCTAAGAATTCCCTTTGTTGAAGGCTTCCAAAGCCATTTTTGGCATTCTGACTTTGAACAACGGAGTTTTATGATTTATCTGTCATAGGTTCTTGTCCAGCTGTAAGTTTGCACATATGGTTGTCAGATTACTCTGTTACCTAAAATCATTAAATTCTGTGCATGTTTGTATTTGTTGTTTGCTATCCCAATCGGAATTAACACCATCACTCTTTATCTAATTACAAAGGGTTTAAAAATAACAAAGAATGAAAAAAAATGAATGAGAACAGCCATTATGCACACCAACAGCTGATTAAATATCTTTTATCCACTCTTTTATTCATATGAGACTATAAAGGAGTCAGAGAAATGGAGTTTTTTTCCTTTTTTTTTTTTTTTTTTTTAGTAGAAGTTCCAGCATCCCTGAAAGATTAAAAAAACACTATTTCGAAACTGTCCTTCAAAGGAAACATAGAGCAACTGAAGAACTGTCCAATGGAAACACACAACAAATGAAATGGTATAATTAAGACAATCTATTTCACAAATAAGCAGCTAATTTTTTTGAAGGTAACACGTTACCCTCAATTTGGCCACAAGAAGAATAGCAGAGAACGTTCTACGAGCAAATGTATTAGGACAGAAAGGAAAAAAAATTATTAATGCATTTTTGTGCATTCTTTAGAGATACCTTTTTGTAGACATCTTTATACATGAGAAAAAGCCACATTTACCTAATAAGTAACAGCCACAACTAATAAGCATTAAGAGAATGCTTGCTCTGAAGAGCTCTACCGTGTTCCAGCCTCTTGGTAGTTGAAAAACAAAAGGCAATACCAAAACCCAAGATGGTATGTTTGAATGGAGGAGGAAATTAACCGCAAAAAGTTAACTCACATGACACAAAAACAGAGTTGTGTAACTCACTAACTCACTGAAAGCTCAAGAATCAAAGCTAAATCTGAGAATTTACCCTAAATAGCAGAATGAGTAAAATGAAACCAGAGAGTCTTCCAGGAGGCTTCAGATGATGTTGGGATACTGCTGTCAATTCCCTAGTAATCTTACAAACATACACGTATACTTAAATAAGTTACGACCACAGAAATGCTTCCCTGACTGCTATCAAAAGCTTTACAAGGTAGCAATTAGCCATCACCTAAAAGCGCAACGCCCAAGCTTGCTAATAGAAAGGGCAAAAAATCCTGCCCTCTGGCAGGTACGAAAAAAAGCAATAACACATATACGCAAAATCGAGTCAAAAAGCCGTCCCATCCTTCGTGGGGCTCGGGCAGGGGCAGTTCCCCCTGAGGCACCACTCTCCGCAGCCGCTGTGCCGGGGCCGAGGCCGCTCCGTCCCCGCCGCCCCACGAAGCCTCCTCGGCGTCGCGGCGCTGCCACGTGCGGGCGGCGGGGGAGGCCGCGGGCACGGTCCCCTCAGGAGCGGGCGGCCTCCCGTTCCGGCCCCGAGGCCCCAGGACGGCTTCCCCCCATAACACATAACCCAACACCACATAACCCCGAGGTCTCGAAGCCGGCCGCCGGTAAGGTACTCACGGGTTCCATGTCCGACGGGACCACAAGGCACCCGGCGCTGGGGCCAGCCCTGAGGCGACCCGGGGAGGCGACGGCGCCCCTCGTGCTCGGTGGCTCTGCCCCCCGCTATTTAAGGCTCTCCGCCCCGGGCCGGGTGTAGGTCAGGGGTGGGCTGTCACAGGAATTCTGTCACAGGTGGGCTGTCGCCTGCCGGCTGTGACCCCGCTCCGCCCCGCCGCACCTGGGCGCGCTTTGCAGCACCGCGGGTGCGCCCGTCCGTCGGTGCCGCCCTCAGCGCGGGCTGAGGGGCAGGAGCCGGGCCCGGGGTGCCCCGCCAGGTTTGGGGAGCCAGGCCGCACATGGAGGCAGCGCTCTGGGCTTGGCGGAGGCCACTGCTCGGACACCGTGAGGAGCACATCCCTTGACTGCTCCAAGAAGTCAAGAGGTGGCCTTTCCAGCCAGCATAGCGAGAGTCCGATGGAAAGTCCGAATTGGACTTCTAACACGGAAAGGGGAAGTGATCCCACAGATATATGCGAAGCTACGTGAGTGTAAAACCTGTGCAAGTGACAAGAAAATTAACGAAATTAACATTTTCCTTCTCTGTTTCCTTCTCTTAGTTTCCACAGCTAAGAAGAACCACCAGTGACGGAAACAAAAAATTGAATAGTTGTCTGAATTATCTTCCCAAGAGGATAAACTCATTTAAAAATAGTGACTCAAAGGTGTGGATCCTACAAATCACTCTGTATAAAAAAGTGACAATGGTGTATTCATTGTGTGACATCCACAACCTATATTTGTGCAAATTATATACACAAAACACAGGGGGAAAATACCTTGGCACCTTTTTTGCCAAAATAGTATCTTTTTACCCAGGCCAAAAGGTTGCTACACGGTTCTGGAAGATCAGTTTGAAGAGGTGTGGTTACAGCTTTACAGTTCTATTATTACCACTGTATATGATTTCATATAGCAAAAAGCAAATATAATTAGATGCTTATATGATGTATAGAACTTGAACCCTTTAATCACTTTATGCCCTTTGCAATCTCATTGAGTCTTAGTGGAACCAGTAACAAATGTCAACCAACTGTCCACAGTTAATGACAAGAAGCTGTTTACAGAATACACTTATTAATCACACAAAAATGTTCAGATAATTAAATGAAACATATTACAGCAGGAAATCTGAGAACATAAGATGAGGTTTTTGATATGTATGATGTCTATACTGAAATTCTTTAATGCTAAGTGTTATAACTATTTAGAAAGGAAGCAGCTTTGGAGGAAAAACATGTTGATTTAATATACGTATGAACTTATAGCTGCTACTCTGTATTTGGTCTTGCAGTTAAAGTGTAGGAAATACAAACAGAAAAAGTCTCTTCAATAAATCTTTTGTAAATGTGTAGCATACAATTACCAAAATATTGAAGTTCACTAAGCTGCTTCAAGGAAATGGATCTTTTCAAATTCGGGTTTAAAATGCATGTGAATAATAGAGATCTTACAAACAACTCATTTTACACACAGCTCTCCTGTTTTATGTCATGATCATCATGATTTTGAAACAGAATCAAAGAATCTTCAATTCTATAAACAGGAATTTAAAGACACATTACTTTCCTCTTTGAAATGTGTCGATGCTCTAAAAGCATGGTGCTGAAAGGCTGCCAAGCTAACAGGCCAGTGAGCACTAGGAAGAGATTAATTTTATACCTGGAATGAGTGTATACAGTTTCCATGCTATTTAGTGAAAGGGCTGGAATGTGCACTGGAGTTTCCTTCATGGTGCAGTGTAATGTTAAATCCTGGAGTTATGAGCTAGCCTCTGCAACAGAGAGTCTCAATTCAGCAGTGGGACCACCTACAGATGTTAGTCCACAAGAAAGTAAATCAAAATGGGATGTTTGAGATGCTTACTTGCATTTTTTCCCCACAGTGTTTTGTTGAATACTGGTACGCCAAAATCAATGTGAATATTTGGGAACGCAGATATATTATGAGCATTTCTGTTTATTTTGAAACAAGCATATATTAAAATGGAGAGGTGCGTGCTAGCAACCACAATCCCCTCACTAAAGAGCTCTGCCTGAGGGGTAGCCACAGTTGTAATCTCCAGGTGTGTTCTTTCTGCTTTTCAAGGGATCCTGATCAATAAAAAGAGACAGGGTGAAAGCAAGGCAGTGGATTTACTTCCATTCTACTTCATTAGCCAGTGGTGATTAGGAGAGAACACTCAGACTTGCACACCAGTTTCAAACACTGTTTCTTTAAAGGTTTCCAGAGAAGTTGTATTAAATTGGCTTTTGTTTTCCTGTAGCTCACTGTTGACTGTTCAGAATGGATTTCTGGAAAAGGAAAAAAAGAAAAACCGACTACACAAACAAAACTCAAGCCTTTTTTATTATTGATCACCTTAAGGTATTTGGTTCAATATATTGGATTGTATTACCAGAATCTGTATATTGGGTCATCCTACTGGGATAATTCTGATTTGTCATTCATTGTGAGGAGGATGACATCTCCATATCTTTTCTGGGGCAGCTGGAAAAGAAGCCAAAAACTTCTAGTGTGCCGAGTTCAGGCTAGATTACTGAGCAGGAAGAACAGTGATGAAGGAGGAATTTTTTCCTAAGCAAAACTGTGAGTAAATTATATTCCTGAAAATTTATCACTTCCTAAATGACATTCTTAGTCAGAAGTAGCTGGCATAGGACACCATGAATATTTGGAATGTGAAAGAATGGTCAGAAAGAGTAAAAGCATTATTCAAGTTGTTCTTTTATGCTGCATGTCATGAGAGGTTGCTATTCCAGACAGAAGTAGGTGACCACACCTCGAATTCATGTGAGAAGAGGCATTGAGTCATCCATTTTGTCCAAGAAAATACCCACAGGCAATAGTTATAGCTGTTGATATAACATGGTCATACACCTGGAGACGTGCACAAGTAAACAAATTGTCAGCTAAATCAGTAAATTGATAAGCCAAAGAAAGCCCATTTAAAAGTAATTGAGAGAACAGCAGGGCCTAGTGGAGTGCTTAATATAACACTTAATATCAAATAAATAGCCAAACTTCATGGCTCATTTTTATATTTGACTGAGGAAGAAATGTGAGAAACTATACTCACAGAAAGTTTCATCAGTAATCACTTGGAAGTTTTTTCAATCATGTAGAGATTCAAATTACACAATACTAAATACAATCCTGGATAAAGTATTCTTTATTTTTTGGGGTCCTTGAACTTTAAGTATGACTAAATATAACTTTGAAGTAAAAACACATAAATAGATAAAAAACTAAGGCCAGAGGTTTCATTAGTTTGCATTGTTCAACTTCAAGAGCATTGCCTTTCATTCTCACTTGTGTTTAATTCATTCATACACTGCCACTGAAGACCCCAGCAGCCAAGGAGACCTTCTGGACCCCAGAACAGGTAATTTTCTGAATCCCTTCACCCTCAGATTGTTTCTTGTTCTCCAGCTGTGATGATGTCACTCAATCATAGTCACTCATATGCTATTGCATAGTACATAAGGGAGAAGCAACATTTGTCCATAATTTGTATAGAACTTCTTTAGAAAAAATAAAAGTTGTGCTTATCAGAAGAATAAAAGGTACAGGGGTAGTTCTGTTGGGAATCAGCTAGCCTTGTCATGTAATAATTACTGTATTGTAACTTTATGATAGACTTTAGCTATAGCATTTGATAAGCAAAGTTGTAAATTATTTGTGTTCTAGAATCTTTGGAAAATGCATGTAAGAGTAATCACACTTCTAACCACTAGGGAAAAAAATCATGTGGTCTGTGCCAGCTGCATATTTCTGTTCAGCCACTGAAGAGTCTCCCTGCATGAATCTTTGGTTGAGGTTGGATTTTTATCATATGTCAGTATATAAATTCAATAGAATGGACAGCATGTCTTTCTTTTTCTTCAGTAGAAAAATTGACTAATGCCACAGTGACCTCATACAGCTATGTTTTATGTTTTTGGCATTTTGGCTCAGCGCAGTGAGTAGATAAGAAGAATACATGTCCAGCTGTAAAGAAATAAGCAATCTAATCATACTGCTGAAAATGATATGGTTCTGTTTCACTTCTGGTTCTTCTTGTTTCCTCTTGTATCTCTGTTAAGGAGTGAACATGTCAGGCTATTCTATCATTCACTAGGAAGGCCATGCCAGCTGCAGCGTCTCTGTCTTGAGCCAGCTGAGAGATTCTTCTCTTTGTGGGGCCATTAATGTGAGTGGCAATGGTGAAATTGGAATTGCAGGAACACAAATTTTTGGTTTGTTATTCAGTGTTTGGCAGATGGAATACTGCGTCATACAGTGGACCATATAAAATGCAGAATAAAGGTGGCATAACAAGAAAGCATGAATGAATGGTACTTTTCATTAAGGTGTATGATACTAATTTGATTTGGGTAATGTCAGTGGTATATCAATCCAGAGGAAACAGAAGGCATTTAGAATTTAAGCTGTTGACTCTACTGATGAGTTTTGTGGGGAACAGGTCCATGGCCCTTTTCCTTTCTATGGCTATCTCTGTAACAAATGTAGTAAAAAGGAGTGCTCTGGAATATTGCTTTCTTCAGGTTATATAAAATTATTGAGATTCCTTGGGGGCTGCTTTCTGCCCAGGCAGTCAGAGGGTTCCTTTAAAGGTGGTGGGGAGTTATCGTAACTCCAGGGTTTAAAAAGACAAAAGAAAGTTTGAGTCATCATGACATGATAACTCAGGTAACACTTTCTGAGGCAAATGAGGTCTTTTCTGATTATTACATCTCCACAAGCAGTGTATGTCAAGCCCTCACAAATTACATGCTCTCCTCTATCATTACTTTCTTTCACTTGGAGCTTTCTTTAATAAAGATCTTACCATGTGGCATTAGACCAGTTAGGCTAATTTCATTTGTAAGAATGACATTTGAAAGAATTTTAACAGATTAGGGGAAGGAGTATCTTGTAAAAGCATCCTTCAGCCTGATTAGTTGTATACACATGGTTTAGGGAAAAAAAAAGTCATGCTTCACTAGCCTTCTGGAACTCTTTGAAGATAACACCGCCAAGATAGAGTGTAGCATGGACATTATATTTTTAGATTTTCAGGAGTCATTTGACAGTGTTTTACCCAAGAGATTAATGCTTAAAGAGAGGGGAGTGAAGGGGCAAGGGAAAAGTTTGCTCATTAAATTGAAAAGTAGCTCTAAGCAAGAGCAATGAGAAGCTAGATGTGTCATTTTTACAGATGGGGAGAAGTAGAATTTGTAAAGTTGCAGCACTTCTGTGTATCAAGTTAACTAATTTACATAAATGGCTTGGATGGATGTATTCTTCGGGAGCTAAAACAGGCTCGTTATTATTTATTTATTGCACTAAGAAACTCTAACAGAGTTTGTAATCCCACTATGCTGAACGTTGTATTTTTTGAGACTGTCCCAGCCCCCTTCTAGACACTGTGGAACAAAGGCAGAAGGTAAGTGTTGTTTTTCTGATTACACAGAGGAGGTTCTGAAGCCTGGACAGGGGTGATCCAAGCCACAGAGGAAAGTCAGTAGATCTGATGAGTGAATGTGTTTTCTCAGTCATGAGATGAGATTTCTGACTGGGAGATGATACTTTACAGGAAACAACAGTTAATTCCAAAAGTCAGTGAAGTGCTGAAAAGCAAATATTGCCAGGTCAACAAATGGGAAATGTATCTCCAAATAAATGTACAGTCTAATTAGAAAAGAAATTTATAGTTTATTGTAAAAGCATATCTTTTAGCATAACTTACGTATCTGTAAGAAATACATTTTTATATAGAAATTACTTCAAAGAACATACTTAGAAGAGTTCTCTCTCCATGAATTATTAAAAAAACCCTTAATTCCTAATTAAACATTCCTAATTAAAATTTTCTTATTTCAAATATAACTTTCTAAATAAAAGCTGTATCTTAATTGTTTCTATATGTTAGAGAAAAAGAACTAAGCAGAAAGGAGCACTTATTTTGGCCCACAGCATATATATAATGGTACAGCAGTGACAAATGAAGTGTGAGCACCACTGTGTCTACAACTTGGGTTTGAACTATTAAGCTTAGCAAGATGTCAGCACGACCACACACATAAATAGGGTGTTCCAAGATACTGCCCACCTCTTTCTGTGCATCCACTTCCCAGGTTGCTAAGCTTAAAGTTGTTAAGTGATAGTTGAAATTTTGGAAGGAACTACCTATACTGTAAAGAAAAATTCTCTATTTATATTAGAAATGTGTCTTGCATTTCTATATGTCTTTCTCCTAGTTTAAATACCCTCTTTAAAAAAACCAAGACCCTACACTTCTGCTTTGTTTTTGAGTTCCTAGGAATCCTGCCTGACTACACTTCCAATACAAGGTCTGAATTTACTCTTGTGAAGGAGGCTTCATAATAGATACTAGCAATTTACCCAGCTGTGAAATGGAACAGATTGAGATACTTCATCTTAAAAATATCTCATATCTTTTCCCATTCTGCTTCTCTCCTTCAAACTTTACTGAAAGTTCTTGGAACTAGTCAGTGCTCCTCTCTGCCTGTTTATAGGCCCTTGATTTGTGCATATAGACACTTAAGTGGAATGTAGCTGTAGGAACAAATTCCTGTGAGGCAAGTTAGGGTGGTAGTTTGTAGTATTTGATACTGCATGCTTAATAATTAGGGTATGTGCTGTTACATCTTGGTAAGCATAAGGTAAGTTTAGGTAGTTTGAAGGTCAATGCAAGTGGGCTAATCAACCTCATACCCACCACAAGAAAACAATGTGTGCATGAATAGCTGCCATGGATTACGTAATGCACTATAATTTTTACCTTCTCTTGCTTCACAGTTTATGCCTGGAAATAACTTGTTCTGGTTGCTGTGTCTGACTCGTTGAATGACTGAGTGATTGTAGGAACTAATCCATGCATTACCTATAAAAGCTCTTCTTTAGCTGGAGTTGTGCATGCTAAGGATTTTTATCTGAATGACAAAGGCTCTAATCCCAGGTCTTTATTGATGTCATGAATGTAATTATGTCTGCTTGAGACCACCATATTCTTTATGAAATATGGCTGTGGTAGGGTCTTTTATGCTAAAGCTCCAGTATAGACCTTACCCATGCCTAGGTTGGAAGTGCCACACCTCTTAGATGGCATAAAGAGCTATCTAAGTTAGAAAAGCTGCTCAGTGTGCTGTTATTGCTTGTGTTATGTCCTAAAGGAACATGAGTCAATCAATAATTAAGCCACAAAGTACTGCCTGTTGACATGGCAACATGTTCACAGATGTGACGTGAACTTAATGTCCTTCTTTCATGTCTCCTGTGAAAGTAAGAGTCTCCTAAACTCGGTAACAAAGAATTGGAGCAGACATTGCCAGGGGAAAAGGAGGAAATACAAAAATGAGATGATTTCTTTTATAAAAATGGATGCCTTGGAACCCTTTCTCTGTCAAATCTGCTGTATTAAGTGGTCTCTTTTTTTTTTTTTTTTTTTTTTTTGTACAAGGACCTCTCCCTGATCAAAAAATCCCCAATTGCTTATTGCCAAACCCTTTTAGAAGCATGAAATGAACTCCCTTATGGATCGCTTTTATGATTGCTTCTTTCCCATGTATTTCACCCCACCCACATGTTTTAATGGAGCTGAAGTGAACACACTCTTTTAGGTTACTGCTGTTTAGGCAAGACTCTGTCTAGCTCCAAGAATAACATTAGCTGCTGCACCACAGATCAAGGGTTGGCATGAAGGTCCAAATGTGAATTTGTCATTGTCGGTTGGTGCCTGTTGTTCTGAAGACAAAAGAAGCACGCGTTTGTGTGACATCAACTTCCGTATGTTGGGATCATTTTTCCTGGCTCTTTCTGCAGTTTCCCTGCACATGCTCCCGCTCTCCCACTCTCTCTGCTTGCCAGTTACCCTATTCTCCTCTTGGCTTGCGTGTCTTTCTTCCAAGCTTTCTGCAGCAGATGTTAATGGGTCTCGCCAACACGTTTTGTTTGCCACATGTGTTGCTACCTGTGTCACAATATGTGAGATTAATTTTTCCTTTTTTCCAGGGCATCTTTTTACTTCTGCCTGAGTTGGTTTCTTGATCTTTCACACATTAAAAGTTTACTACACGTTCTTTCCTTTGTGAGCTTGGTGTCCTCCATGGAAAGGACATGTCCAGTCCAGCAGAAATACGCTTTTATAAGATTGCTTCAGCAGTGTTTGTGCAACCACTTTGCAGAACTTTGTTATTCATGATTTTATCTTGCCACCTGATATGCATAATAGCTTGAAGGTGCCGTTGATTAAATTTTTCCAATGCTTTGATGTACCAGTACTAGCATTTCCATGTTTCTCAGCTCTAGAGTGAGGCAAAATTTAGAACAATACAGAAAAGCCAGCCTTTGGTCTTATGTCTAAGAATGTACTAATTCCAGATTTATTGGATGCAGTTCTCCTTTTCAATATACAAAGACTAATTGATGTATAAAAGCCAAATGTTTTGAAACTCAAGTGAGGGAGAGACATTAAAAGCAGGACTTAAAATTGTCCTGTGTATTCCTTCCCCTTTAAGAAATCAGGTAACAGTTTTGATAGCTTAAATTTTATAAAAGTACAAATCTCAGCTGCAGACCACTGTGCAGCTGGGCAGTCTGAATGTTTGATGGACCCCACACTCTTCAGCAAGTATTAATCCTAAGCTTCCAGACATAAAATATGTGGAAAAGTAATACCTAAGTACAGTGATAAAAAGAGACAGACAAGATTGCTGAGACAGCAGGGTGACTTCATACTTCATGAAATACATCCCTTCATTTTTTCCTTGGCTGCTTTCTTTTTAATGCTTTTCTTCAGCATCCTATGTGAGTTCAGATCTCTGAGCAGATGAAATTTTATTTTTAAACAAGAAACTTCTTTCTGCTTATATCACTTTTCAGATCAATTTTGATTAAAAAGTGTACTCTAGCAATATATTTTGATAGGATGAAGAGCAATTCAAGAATTTAAGATCTGCAACAGCATCTCTGTGTTTAGATTTGTGTACAGAAAGTGTACAGCTGAATGACATGCTTGCTGTGCCCTTTATAAATAAATTGCTCGCTGGCTGTGCTGCCTGCAAACAGACAGCCTTTGGGCAATGCCCAATTGTCCTTTGTAATATTTGAAAGGCAGGTTCAGTTGAGCTGGAGAAAAGGGCCCAAATCTCCATTTTAAAATACTGACATGCTATTTGCATTTACTGAAAAATAATACTCTAAGGCTCATGACTTGGAATTCTTCTGTGAATTTTTAACACGCAAATCACTTTATAAACCTTACGATACATATAATTTACAAACAAAAGCTAGACATTTAATGGGATTTCTGCAGGCACATTATAATTATACCTGAACAATAGTCAACAGGGAAGGGAGTGATGGTAGCACCATTAGGAAAAGAGAAGCATGACTGCTACCTCTGCAAGACTTAACTTGATGGGAACTCAGCTATTCCCATGGCAATTCAAAACACTGAAATTATGCTGATTTAGTACTTGATGTGCATTTATAACATATTTTGGATTTTTTTAGATCATACTTGAAAAGTGTCACATTGACATAAGTGGGCCTCATCACATGCGATAAAATCCTACCCATACAAAAGAAATTAATATGTGCAATACCTTTGGTTCACTCTCCAGCACATGTACATGTTGGAAAAAGTACGGTAAATTATTGTACCATTGACTGCATTCGAATCTCTTCTAAGCTGTAAAGTATACTTTTTTCTGACCTTTAGTACTCAGAGACTTACATTAATTTTGCAAATTACAGTGTTTCTCTGGTTGATTCCTGTGACTTTAATAGCCCCATCTGCTGGCTGAGCACCAGGTACGAGAACGAGCATGTACCTTTGAAAGCCTCTTGTTGTAACAGGGCTTCCTTAAACTTGCTACTGAAATGTTCTGGGTTTTTCGTAAGTGAGACAAAAGGGAGAAAATTAGAAAACTGCGTTTTATAGATGCATATTATCTCACAATGCCGTGGAGTTCATTTTGTGTTTGCAAAATTCTTGGTTTCTGCCAGTGTCAGTCTGCTTTGCTAATGATAAAGATGCACTTCTGTTGTAGGAACTTAATTTCCTAAAACAATTTACAGTTTGCTAAAGTGAAATGCTGTGAAACTGTAGAAATTGGAAGAAAATATAAGATTAAATGTAAATGGCAATGCTCACTGAGAAAGGAGCTAAGCAAAGATTTCCCTTCAGATGCAGTGCATCAGTAGCATTGAGACTGTGTTTTGTTCTGGAGTTTGTCTCATTGCTGCTCTTCCCTAGGCATCCGTTTGTGTACAAGGTAGGATACAGGGCAGGAGAGACCCTTGATGTGGCTCAGAAGGCTCATTTTCATGTTCTAGTGTTTTTTTTAATGGAAATAGATGTGACAGACCTCCCAGAAATAATGAGAGAGGCTTGATTCATCCCCTCATTCTTTAAATGGAACTACTCTGTGCTGCTTTTTGAGGGAAAGCTTTTGATGTTACATGTATGGTCATGGTATTACTTGTTCTACATAAAGAAAATAGCTTATAAGATAGCTAAAGAATATGAGCACATGTTTCTTGTTCATCACTGAAACTTAACACAAATTTGATGTTGCATCTGCAGCTTGTCCTAAAAAAGTACTGATACTATAACCTGTGATTTATCTATCTATTAATAGAACAAAATCACTTTAATAGGTTTCATTGATATTTAAAAATATCTTACATATGAAAAATATATTCTCTACAAAATCTGTCAAATGGCCTGGGAAAGGAAAATCCTGAAAAAAACAATGCTGGGATAGGGTGTATGTTGGAGGAATATACCAGACATCTGATTGTGATTGCTATGAAGGAACAAAAACTTGAGGAGGAAGGGAAAAGTACTAATGAATGTACAGTGAATAGGAGCCTAAACTGTATTATAATTTTTGATGTTGTCCATTGCAGTCCATTGTTGTCTTTTGCAATGTTCAGTAAACTATGCTGAATAAGAGCAATTTGTTTTTTTCCAAAGTTTAATCCAGTGACTGAAGACAGAGAGAATGATTTAACAGAGCTTAAAAAAGCACTAACATAAAAATAAGTTACTACAGCCATCCTATAAATCAGTAGATTCTGGTCTGATAAGATACTTGAGGTTTTTTTAGGGCAGTGAAATGTATAAGACAAGTCAAAATTACTTATGATGTGGTGGTCTCACCAATGTAGCAATCCTCATTTTCTTATGACTGTGAAGACATTCAGTAAATCCTTACAAGGAAATCACAGTGAAACTATTACTGTCTTAGAAAATTAATATTTATAAATTCTCATGAACTCAAATTGGTATGTAAAAGTTATCTTTGCTTATAGCCTGGTCTAAAATACAAAGGGATTGAGTATCAAAAATAGGTAAAATCTTTATTTCATAAAGATTAAGTACAGGATTGTCTTCATGCTCTCTTGAAAGCTCATTCAAAACTCAGCTGCTGAAATTTTCAAAATATTTAAATGTTTCAGGTGAGTTTTACTGAAAGTCAAAAAGAGCTTGTGGTCCCCATTCACATAATTGCTTGGGAAAATATCAGCTCCTATCCTAGTTCTATAATAAATAGCACATGGCTTAGGAGACCAAAGGAGAGCTTCCTGCTGAAGATCATGCACAAATACTGGCATACCATGGAAAATTTTCTGGTGGCGTCAGTGCAGAGGATACAACACAGGATGCCTTTAAGTGCATTAAAAGAACGCAGATGATTTTAAAAGGAAACCTGCGAAATACATTGATCATATGTTCAAGATCAGCATTTTCCAGTTAGTAGGAGTGTTCCTGTAATATCTTTCTACTTGTGCTCTTTTGCCTTCCAAATGCATTTAACACAGTGATCCGAGGAAATCCACCCTGCTGCAGCTTTCCCTGTGCTGCTCCTCTCCTGCAGAGGTGTTCTTTAATGAGCACATGTTTCTCGGTCACAGGTAGTCCACGTTATGCCTGACTGCATTTCTTTACAGGTTTTAAAACCCTAAGCCTGAAGGCACAAGTGCCATATGTACACTGGATGGAAGCCTGATCCTTCAGTGGACAGCTCAAGTGATTGTGAATTACTCACTTGTGAAACCTGGAGTGATATAAACAAAAGGACTGGTGAATCATTGAAAAAAATGATTTCTGTTTTAAAAAACATTTAGTTCATTTAATAATAAAGTTTTAAAGTTAGCTGAAAGATTTCTAAACAATTATTTTTTGAGAAAAAAAGTATATGTATAAAAGAGCTTACATAAATAATTTTACCTTTTAAATACCGCATACAGGCATGTAGAGAGGTAACCATCAAAGAAAGTGTTGCAAACAGCAGACCCTAAACTTTGTTTTGGTAGGATTGGCAGCTAACACTGACCATTTCTGCTCAGCAAATGTCTGGATTTGTCTTTTCCTAAGACCAGCTAATCCGTGCTCTCTTCTTCAGGAACTGCACTCACATCTTTTTGTATTCACTTGAAGAACAGGTGGCTCAGATCAGCCAAACCTTAATCCTAGCAGACCTTGAACTTACTGGAACGCTATTGCTCTTCCAGTGGGCTTAGAAGTTTTCTTTTTTTCCCTGCCATTACTATGATTAATAATGATCTTGACGCACAGACACAGATGCACTTATATATACACTAATAAACACAAATAGGAAACATAATATGTTATTTAAACCAGAAATCAGTCAGGAAGGCTGACCAGCAGGTTTTTTAATGTGATAGGCAAAATATGATATTTTTCCTAAACAAAGACAGAGTTAGTATTTTAGACAGTCCTACAAGTAAGAGACAAATGCTCTTTATTATCCATTGATTAAAGGAAAGGTGGTTTTCTATTCTACCTTAATTTACTGAAAAGCTGGACAAATCTCCAAAACTTAAAAAAGATTATTACCAAATGTTTTGAAATATATTGTGTTTTGCATGTCCTAAATCTGAATGTTGTACAATTTGATGATCAGAGATAACCAATTTGTACTCAGAGTAGTATAGAACCCATGGCAACACACCTCTTGTGATTGTACTTAGTAACCGTTTCTAAAATCCTAAACTGTCCACTATGAGCTCGGAGTACTGAGACCACTTACAGACACTTTTCCAAGTTATGACTCATTATGTTAAGCCTTCTTTTCATGAAACTCTGCTTAACTGTGCATGTGCTGATTGTTTTCTTTGTCATCTGACTTTCAGACTGGTTACTGATCTCCTTTGATATACTGTACATGACATCCTAACAAAACCAAGTCTTTAATCAAAATGATGAGGATTCAAATGTGTGCCACTGTCAGACAGCAGGGTAAGGCTAACATGCAGCAGATGTGTACTTGCAGGTCAGATGGAATGAATGGATTTAAGACATACAGTTGGTGCAATCTTTAGTTTAACCCTAGATCTGATTTTAAAATTCAGGCAAAACATTTTCACAATGAGCTTTGTTGGTTTGAACTGCCAGCTGGCAAAAGACTGGCACGAATATTTTATACATGGGATAGTCCTGACAAGCCCTGATTGTCACAATCTAGAAAGCAGCAGGAATTCATTGCAGAGAAGGAGATCGATGGCTCTTGATGACAAAACCCCACTCTTTGACAAAAATCGCTTGCATTAGTAGTTCTGTGTCAATATTTTCTCTTTCATGCTGCTAATCTACAAGATCAAGATGTAGAAAAGCAAAAGCCAGGTGATTACTTCTAACAGATTTCATTAATGCAAACCCAAAACACTGAGATTGCATAAATGAAATCTGCAGCTGTATATCAAAAATAACACTCAAGAATCAGGAACCACCAAGAGCAACTATGTCAGAATATGATCTGCTTTAATATAGTTTAGAAAAGAGCCTGCAAATTTAAACATTTATTTGTGTGAGCTGAGCTTTTCTCAAGAAAACAATGTATAGGCTGTGGGTGGGATAGACTGATCTGTTTTTCTCCTACACATAAACAAAAGTTTTAAAACTGTGCCAGCCTTACTGAGCTCAGTGGGAGTTGTGGTGCTCCATACTCTGGGGAGATGCTTCTGCTGCAAACCAGCTCTGAAGTGACCAATGCCACTAGTGTTTAAGTTACAGCCTGAGTAGTTTTCTTAAGTTCATTACAGGCATTGAATTTATAGTAGTAAAGGCTGTTGAGGGCACTGCTATTTATTAGGGAAAGTGTTACCAGATAGTATTTTTATTATAGGCAAGTACAGTAGATTGAACTTAATGGACTATATAAAGAAGCAAGTAGATTATGGGTTTTTGTTCTGCTCCAGGAAAATATAGATTTTTGTGCAGGGTAGTGATATTTGTTTAATGTTGTTGATTTTGACCTCTCCCCCATTGCTATTGGTAGATGCCAAGATTTTGTGGATTCAAGCTGTGCACTGGTTAATTGTAAATTCACTGAAAGATCCATGAGAAATGCTGATGGCAATAATAATGCTCAACTGAATAGGCAGCTAAGCACTTCTTAACAAGTTATCTTGTTGATGAACCCAGCAGAAATACTTAGATGGATAAATTAATCAGGGGATAATTCCTACTCAAGAGCTCTAAGCAGAATGTGCTGTTCCAGGGGTACAGAGAAGCAGACAGTTCCTAGGTGCCTCCAGATGTCGATTTCTCTTGTATAAGAATTTTTCCTATACAGCATACCCAGCAGTGTCACTGGTGTGCATGGCTGTTGATCTCCAGCTGGAGCATCAGTCCTTTCTGGTTATAGGTAGAGAGATTGAATTAATAGCAACCCTAACGGCACTCTAATATATACCAGACAATGAAATGGCTTTTGTCAGCCACGAGTTTGGGGAAATGTTACCATTTGCAGATTAATCTTTCATTGAGAATAGTTTTTACTCTGAAAACACAGGTGAATGAGTCCACTGAGGTTAATGAATTCATGAACATGAGTCAGAGATATAGATCAAAACTCCTGCCTTTATTCTCTTGCTGTATGCTGAAGTATTTGTACAGTCATTGCTTTCCTTTTACAGGGAGAAAACAGCATGATGATAACTTTTTTTAAGTCATCGTAAGAAAAGTATCCCTGTTGTTTAGTCATGTAGTATAATGAGTCTACCAAAGGATGATGAGTATCAAAAATGTTTTTCAAGAGCACTCAGAGACTACAGTACCCAGTTTTGTACTTGGGTGTCTTACTCAAAATCAATAGAACTATTTTCAGAAGAATCCCCATGCATGACCATTTCCTTTATGATGGCTTTGCTCCTCATATTGCAGTTCATCTGCATCCTGGGGTCTTTGGGTAAAGGAAAGAATACAGTTCTACATTTTTTCTTATTCTATTGGGAAGAATTTTATTGAAGCTTTGGATGAGAAAGGGAACAACTGAAAATGTAACTTCATCTTTGTGATTTTACTGCATTTTTCTCAATTCTGCTCAGCACACTGAAAACTAACAACTAGAGGTCATAATGAGAATATCCACAGTTGTCAGAGAGTAAAAAAAAAAATGCAAATGCCTGTGCTTTAAGTGCTTTAATAGTTGAGGAGAGGAATGTATTTTTCTCTTTGTGACCCCTGTATTTAGGTTATATGACAAATACCTTAGTAAGTTAATATAGTCACATATTGCTGAAGAGCTATTAAGTTCCATAGTGTTTACATCTATATTATCATGGAGCATTATGGCTCTATGATCATCAGGTAGACTCTTTGATCCTCTTAAAATACCTGAATTGGTGATGTACTGTAGCTTCAAGCATCTGTTTAACCTAGAAGGTAACTTATGCCACATGTGTATATGATGTCCAACAACAGGGAATGCTAGTGGAAAGTCCCTACTTTGCAGTTGCAAAGTGTTCTAAACACCAGTCCTGTTCTTGGTGACATCTTTGCAATGGTACAGTTTGTAGCAGGGTTGACATAGCATGATCTGTGCAGGACTTGCCTTTAAAGTGCACTGTGGAAAATCTCTGGTTTAGGCTATAAATGTTTTGTGGAGAATATTGTCTTAGCTATCGCTCGTGCCATCGTTGGTTTCATTCAT
The DNA here is from genome assembly GCA_013398615.1 of Brachypodius melanocephalos. Taxonomy (NCBI): domain Eukaryota; kingdom Metazoa; phylum Chordata; class Aves; order Passeriformes; family Pycnonotidae; genus Brachypodius; species Brachypodius melanocephalos. The sequence continues at coordinate 8,311,442 of VZSR01003798.1, read as the reverse complement.
TTATCCTTTGCAGTTGGGTATAGATGCACTGACTTCTGACTGGGCGTCTAACAGATCTGATTCTCAGATACACATTCTTGTCTTAAAAATCTGAAAGGAAGAGCACATTATTGATAACCAACTACACACCTTCCTGGTGATGAAGAATGTTATCATGAGTCAACGCCTACACATTTGTCTTTCAATCTTATGTCTCTGTAAGGCTCCACAGTAGTAATATCAGCTGCTTCCTCTCATGTACCTTATGATTCTTCTATCCAGGACCTCAAATATTCCACCTGTGCTTTCTTGTCCTCTCTTGCTGTCCATACACAGTATCCTGAGGTCTCATTGCTGTACCTAATTACTAGCTGGGCAAGAGGCAGCATGTCCTGTGGCTGCTTGTGTGTTGATTGTCCAGCTGGTGAGCCAGACAAAACAGAACTTTTAAGTTCACGTTGCAGTTTTTCTCTTAATGAGGCCAGTCATCTATGTAGTCATCAGTTTTCATGTAGCTGGGTAGAACTTAGTATCTTGGAGATCACTGCTCTTGTATCGAATTTATTTGAGATTGACCAATAGATTCAAAAGTTAGTGGGAAAGACAGAAAACACAGTTGCATAAGCTTGGGATGATCAGGTTAGGAACAAAGTAATGCTTTCCGAGTGCCAGACTAGACTAGGGCACTGTTTAGGTGTGTACTCTCTAGACTGAAGAAGACAAACAGATTCAGAGATCAGATAGTTTCCTAAACACTGTAAATAACACTATCCCAGGAATGGGTCAAGGAGACCTGCTTGTGTCAGCATATTCACCTTGCCTCTCCTGCCACATTCTGCATCATGAAATAATTTTGAATCTGGAACAGTCTTTAAGGCTAATCACACAAGCATCCAGGGGAAAATTTTGACATTGTAGAGATGTGCAGTGGAATCCTCATAGACAGATCACAAACTTGTAGGTGCTTATATTGAACTCATGGGAAGTCTCTGAGATTTCATGCATCTATTCCTTCAGCTTAGTTTATGTAGAGACAAAACCATTCAAATGTGTGAAATTTAGACTCAAGAGTTCACAGACTGTCCTTTGCAGAAGAAATACAATGAATAAGCCAAGTAATCACACTTACTATAATTATGTTATCTGTTATTATATTAAATAATTTATTCTTATATAAAATAGATATTAAAATATCAATTATTATATTAAGATAATATAATTGCACAAGGTTCAGGATGGCGTGCTACTGCTGGTGGATTCTTGCAGGACCAAACTCATTGGGCCATTAATTTTCATTTGCCTCACTTCCTCAACACAAAGCATGCTTGATGCTACATTAACTGTCAGCCCAGGGGTTCACAGTGTGCTGGGGAGTCCAGGTGGTGCAGCTCTGGTGAAAAGGCTCCTGTAGTCTCTTCCTTGCAGCTCTAATGTAGATGTTGAGCAAAAACAGGAGCAGATGAACTTCTCAGTATAATTTTCTTCTGTAACTTACAGCTTCCAAAATGCTGTGGTTAGGTAAGAATCTCCGCTTTCATTTAAAAATTAAATCTCAGAAGGCATAAAGTAAATCAAAAGGAAAACAAACAGATATTAATCTTGTGATGTTTGATCCAATTTTGTGTTTTGGGAACTGTCTTCTGGTTTTTGAACACCTGGATTTGGCAAGGCTGCTACCATGCCTGGAACAACACACATAAAGAGTTTTCTTACTATCACTATTCCCCTCCTACTCCCTTTCAGGCAAATGAACTAACTTGGACAATATTTCAACACAGTTTTTGCACTGAAGGTGGCTAATAACCTGCTACAGAAGGAATATATCTAAAAGCCCAAATAAATAGCTGAATAATGTGCTCTTTACAAAGTAAATGATCCAAATCTATAGTAAACCAAAATATTAAAAATTAATTTCTCTACTTACATACCAAGCCTAAGTTTAGGATTTAGTAGTTCAAAAAAAACAAGGGTGGCATAACTGCTATGCTAGAGGCTATGAGTTCTCCTACTTTAATGAGTATCTTGTCAACTGTAGGACATTTACATTAGAAATATTTTATATGGTACTACAGATAACGTGGGAAAGAACTTAGGGTTCATGATTCTCTACTATTTATCATCTTAATGAAAGTAAAAAGCTGCATGTATGCATTTATTTAAATTAGTTAGGCTTTAAAGACCTCGAATTCCTAGATCTGTTAGAACTAAATCCTAAAATGTGTTCTGGCAATCAGCAGTTTAATGGAATTGAGGCATGCATTTGCAATTTCTTTGCTGGATCACTATCACATTAGAGGTACCCTGCAGATTTGAGTCCTTTCTGTCTAAATATCCTGAGACTTTACAACAGTTACTTACAATCCCAAAATAGCAAAGCAAAATATTGCACAAGAACCTGAGATTGGGGAAAAGAATTTAAAATCCCATTTTTGAATAATGGGATCCTATTTTGATATTTGCAAATTCACTCCATTAATGTCTTAGGATTTAAGAAAAAAATGTCTTTAAACTTTACAGTTTATCTTGGTATGACTTTATGAAGACTTCAAAATGCCTTTTCTTCTCTTAAAATGCACTTGAGGGGCTTCTGTGAATCTTTTTCTTTACTGAGCACACCATTGACTCACTCAGAAAAGTTAGGGGCTATCAAGTGAAAAAATATTTAGGGATTCCTCTAAATGTCTGTTACTCACTCAACAGACTGGAGATGCTTCTCTATCACACTAATTCCTAGTTGACAGTTTTTTAGCTGTTTTGTATAAGAAGGTATCTGTATGCTGAGAATGCATTATCAGATTGTGAGTGGAAGAATTTCCCTCTCTGGATGGTGTTTAATGTGGTCATATACCACAAATGCATTTTACTGAAATATCTGGTTTAGTTTCCTGGGGTTTTTTTCTTTCTTCTTCTTCTTCTTTTTTTTTTTTTTTTTTTTTAAAACTTAAAAACCTGAATGCAGTGGTCAGAGGGACTGGAGAGCTCAGAATGTTGGTAATGAGATATGGAGCCCTTTTCTTCTAGGTCACTGGCATGAATTTGACCCTGGTTAGTAATAACCGAGAGTCATTATCAGCTGGTGGCTGTTCGGTGGCCTACGACACAGAAGCTGGTGGTTTCACTTTGTGTAATGACCCATGCCTGCATACACACACACACAGTCTACAGTTAAAACATGTGCAAACAGCTGGGGAAATACCAAATATCTCATGATTGAACTTCAAAACTCAGGCTGAAAGGTCGTCTGTGGTGGCAATTAAGAGTGACAGGCTTTATACCCTGTCAACCACAGAGAACAAGGTGCTCACCAGCATGCACACAGGTCATTTGCTCCTGCTTGGATGGTGAAACTCACACATTTAAAGCAGGATAACACAAAATAATGGATAAGTACTAAATTAATTCTGTAGAAGAAAAAGTGGCAAAGCAAAGTCCTTATAGATCTGGAGTCTGCAAGCAAAATGAGAGAAGCAGAAAATAAAGGGGAAAGCGACCTGGGGGAAAAAAGTAATGGAAAAGGGAAGATATGGAATGATAAAATAGAAAATGTAGAGAAACGACAGCAAATACACTGATGGCCCATGCTTCCCAAAACACCTGACTCCTCTTCTTGCCTCCTTTACAGAGTTAATCTACTTCCTCTGAAAAAATGGCTTGTTATACAAGATTAAAAATACAGCAGAGTATTTAGGCACATTTTTCACTTCCAGCATGTGCTGCTTGTTTCAGCAGGGTGTCTGTTGTTACTTACAGTAGGTATTTGCTTATCAGCCTTCCAAAGTGAAGATCTATAATTAAGCTGTGTAGACTCAGCTAAAGGGTTTGGTTACGATGATGGATGTGGTTTTACTACATCAGCAGCAAACAGCATGATGACCAGGAAATTAGCAAGGAGTAACAAAGAAATAAGAACCCCACTGATGTGACAGGAACTTTAGAGAGGGTTGGGAGGGCTTTTGGAGCAAATGCATGCTGGGTCAGGATTTTCCACAAACTCGTTCATCCATCTCTACAGTTACTGTTAAATGTCTGTGACACACGTGTGTTGATTCAATGGTGAAAGGCTTAAAGATCAGGCTGGGTTGACATTTCTTCTTGTAAGGCTCAACATCATGAAAACATTTGAAGTGTAAAGAGCTGTAGAACTGGCTAGTTTCACATGTCATGCTGATGCTGTGTGGCTTTGTAAAAGAACTGATACACTTTGACGCTCTAGGCCTGAAGCAAATACAAAGCATAGGACTTCTGAGCATGGCAAGAGACCGTGAAGCAGCAGCACAGAGCACCAGGTAAGATCAAATTCCTGGCTATCTTCCATTTCCCTGTCACACCGTGTATGCTTAATAAACTGCTTTTACAATAGTGATAGGATATGACTGCCACCTGCATGCTATGTAATGTGTATCCTCTACAGAAACAACATTTTGCAGCTGCAAGATATAAGTACTTTAAGCCTAGAATACCTGGATGTTCTAAGGTGAGCTCTCTGCTTTCTAAGCTGTAAAAATGCTTAATCCCTGTGTCATTTTATATTATTTTGTAGTTAATGTTGTCAGTGAGTTGACAAAGGCACATAACAAGGGGCAGAATCTGGCCTATCATATTTATTAGGATGTGATTACTCAACTAGACACTACAGCCTCGTGAGGGCACATACTCTGCTTTGTTTTTACATCCGAAATGTGAGGGAGTAGACCTTGTCTTGGAAAACTGTAATTGCCAACTCTGTGACAATTATATGTGATCTCAGTGCTGGTACGTGATAACCTGCAGATGCTAAGACCACTTTGATTTAAGAAGTTTAAATAAATCAAATTGACCATTTAGCAATATATTTTTGTCTGACTCTTCTGACTGACACTTAGATAGGAAGCTCTTTGGAGCAGGAAATCATCTCTTATTTGATAATTTTACAAAGCCCCATTTCTGACTTAATTTTCTACTAAAACATTTTTATATTGTTTAATGATTTTTTTAGATTTAGAATAGTGCAAACACTGTACATAGCTTCTGTTAAGTTCTGAGACTTATTAATAAGTGCTGAGTATAAATACCTTTCTTCTCTCTAATTCTCCTCTGCAATCACTTTTCTTTAAGCTTTAGTTATGTTTCCTCATTAACTTTTTCTTGTTTTGCAGAAGATTTTGCAGTAGGTTCAGCTCTGCTCAAAGGCAAACCTTTTTGCTGTAGTTAGCAGGGGACTGTTTGTATGTAGGTCTTCGCTTCCTGCTCATTGTGTCTTTTGGTGCTTCTTGCAATAAACTAAAGATTATTATTTTCTTTAGTCAACTTTGTTTTTGTCTTTAGCAATCCTTCATTGCTAAATAAGAAAGCCAAAATTCTTTCACAAACTCAAGAAGCATATTGCTGCTTTCCAATAGGTAACCACAGATACTTCATATGTAACCATTGATTTTCTATCCAGGGATATGTAGGAAGTCTTACAAAGAGCATGAGTAAGGACGCATCTAATAACATGTCAGACTTTTCCTGTTTCCACACTTGAGTGCTCAGTCCAGAATACTGATCCCCGCACCAGAGAACAACCACAGTTTACAAAGTCAATATATACTGTATGAAGTAGCTGTATAGTTATGATAGTTACCACAGGGAATGAAACCTAAAATTTTTAGATGCAAGCAGAGGGCATAGGCAGGATCTGACTTTTCTCTGAAGTAGGCTCAGCTAGAGGAAAAATATTGATTTTCACCACAGCCATCCTTCCTTCAGAAGTTATTTCATGTTTGAAAGGAATGTGTGAGGCTATAGAGAAAAAGAAAAAGGGTGGTATTTTATCTTAATTTATAATTTTATTTAATTTACAGGGTTCAGGTTTTTTATGTGTTCTCTTCCTGAAATAAAAGCAAATAAACCAGAAGATTTTCTTTAACTACAGCGTTTGATGTATACTGCATTGGAAGTTATTAATTAGTATCAATGCTTAGTCTTGGCAGTCATGGTATCTTCCAAGCAGGTATTGCAGAAATCAAACAAAACATACCAAAAAAATTAAACTTGAGACTTCCATTTGTGTAAAGTACCCAAATGCTAACAAATTTCTCTGAACCAACTGCTATGTCTTAAATCTCTACAGTCTGAAACCAGCTTTTCTAAGACTGTATGGAAACTGTCAGCTTCAGTTCAGAAGGTCTTTGCAGACTGAAATCAATTGCTTGGCTTCAAAACCCTGTAGTCAATACTGGCTTTTCTGGGAGAAGGGCTGCTGGGCTTGGTGGGACACTGATCAGATGCACAACAAGATTGCTCTTGGGGTTGGGTGGGTTTTGGCAGAACACATTTATTCTGAAATGAAGGTGCTCCTTTCAGATGGGTCAGAGGGAATGTGGAAGAGGGCACTGGGAAAGTCGACATGCAGATTACATTGTCTAGGTCCCCTGGAAAATCTAGTTTTGCCTCTGTTCTTACACTCATTTTTTTCAATGTGCACAATTGACAGCTTGATAATCATAAGCAGTATGAAAAAAAGGAAACAAAATCAATTCTAAACCAGTGTCATATGTAATTCTCATGTTCTGGCATTTACTTGAGGTAATAAATGCAGAATTGCACAGTGTACCCAAATGAAAATACATTTCCATTTCAGTATATATGTATATGAACTCCAGTATTATTTCTGTCCCTTTTAAAAACCAAAAAAAGAGTAACTCTTTTTTAAAAAAATTAAACAGTTTCACTTCATGTTCTTTTTCCTCATTCTTCTGAAGAATTTCTGCCTGAAGCATAGCTACATTACACTCGTAAAACCTATCAAGGTATCAGCATTCTCCAGTGCTCCAACCACTCCAATCACCGCTGTGTGAACAGCTGCGAGTGCATTTTTTTAATATTTGCAACTAAAAATACTTCTGTGCTTAGAAGTGTCTAGTTCTGCAAGCCTTCTTTGGCCAGGACACTTCTCAAATATTCAGTGAAATTCTAAACCCAGTAGGACTCCAGATTGAAAATCAAAATCTTGGGAATGTACTTCAGGGGGTGAAAAACCAAAGCAATAAATAAACTTTGAGGGAAAAAAAATATCCTTTTTGGTTAAGAAAGCAAAAAGCAAATTCTTAAAAATACTGACTGTCTAAACACAGCTCTGTCTTTCTGAGAGAGTAATTCCTCATGCAGGGTAATTAACATTTACTAAAGTAAAAGCTCAAACCTGCATTCTGCCCATTCCAAACTACTGCTGACTTCATGCAAACAGAAGTGTTCTGAAGTGTCCTACTTTCTTATAAAGAACAAATGTACATTCTATAATAATGTAAGGCAGCATAAATCTTACTAATACAATACTCATATAAAATTACTAATTACTGGGTTAGCATAGGTAGTATGAAATAAGCAACAAAAGATTCTGGATATTAACAGAAATTCCAATGTGATTGCAGTGATGGACCATGGCACATTTTGCTAAAGGTGTCTGGCTGCAAAGCCAGGGATTCCAGCAGAGGCAATTAGGGGAACTGAAGGCAAGGTTATTCATTCCTCAGTGAAATAATTCTGCATGAACTGAATGTACCAGGGTTTTCAGTCACTGATACTTAGAACACTTAATATTTAAAATATTAAATATTTGCATGTTTTTAGGTGAGTGAGTATTTTTCTGCTTATTCAGCTGCTAATAGTAATTACAGACCATTAGAAACAAATATGCTACACCTATCAATAGAGGAATATATACTGAGACTGCTTTACAAAGTACTGTCACAGTATGAGGCACATAAGTGGTGATTTGGCACCTCAATTGTAATTTTAAACACGGCACTTTGTTAATCCTAAAACTGGATAAAAATGAAAGCAACAGTAAGGAGAATATCTAGACATTTAATTAACTCATAATTTCAAATGCATTTTGTTGTTATTAGTTCAATTCATAAAAGCACCATGTTTAAATTAGGTGGGTTTACCTGTAGTTCTTCTCTGCTTACTATACCCACTTCGGAACACAAGAGATTTTTAAAAGATAATGAGAAAAAGGTTTTCCCCTTCGTTCACAGCTAATTTTGTTTTGTGATTATCATGGCAGTCTCATTTGAACTGACAGATTCATAGGTTGCAAGGTATGAGGTATAGAATGAGATTTTGTATTTTCTATGTCACACAACAGCCAATTAAAGCCCTAAATCAGTTCATGAAAGAAAAGAACTCGGTTACTCTTCTCACAGCACACAAGGTAAAAAATGGGCCCAAAATTTTTAGATCTTTATATTTGTTTTCAGTTCTTGAGGCAATTAATCTAGCCAGGTGCAAAAACGACAGGGGAATGAGCCTTCAAATTGAACTCTTAATTCTCTGGAGAAGTTCATTACTGGAACAGTGTTGTGATACATCAGCAATAGAGCCCAAGTGTGTATTAGTTCTTCATTCCTCAGTTACTCATTCTTCCAACAAATCTACACCATTTCATATGTTTCAGAAGCTCCTGTATTTAAGACAGACCAAAAGATCTAAATGTTCAGGGGTTTACAGCTCTGTGTTAAAAATGGCTCACAAAACACCTCTGACTATGTCTCATCCATCAAATAGCAAACAAAGAAATTCCATGGTGTGAAATGGCACCTTGTGGAGCTTCTTGTTGAAGGCAAATAGCGATAAAAGGAGGTGAAATCAGCAGCTTCATTATTGAAACAACTGGAGTAACAAGCATAAAGATACTCCATCTACTCTTAAAATACTGTTTCTATTCCAGCATAAAATGTAAAACCCCCACTGCTGTAGGAGTAAATCTGTTCCAGATTCACAAGGCAAGCAGCGCTGTGTTCAGTTGGAGAGTAGTTCAGTTGTTTCTAAGCCACAGTAATTTCAATGCCACAAGGAACATAGACTATTAAGTAAGTGGTAGAACCCGGCTAATTCACATCAGTAGTTCAAAGCACCAATGTCTATTACTAAAATTTGTAAATTAGTAAGTTATCAACCAGGATAGCCCATTTTCACGATTTTCCCATGAGCGTTAATGATATTTGATGTTGTCCTAAAGTCTGCTCCTGCAGGCTAGTGAGAAGATGCAAAGTTTAGCTTCCATCAAAAAAGAGTTCTCGCCTTTATGGTTAGAGATAAAACATGAAAACATGAGCCAGCTGAACCCTGGAGTATCAAAAACCAGAAGGCAAATAAGCAGAGCCTAAAATTTATTTTTTTTTTTTTTTTTAAAGACCTGGCAAGCATAAAGCTAATCTTTTGATATTTGATGGACCGCTTCATGCTTTTTAAACACCTGTAGTTAGCAATATTGAACTGGCACAGTATGAAACAGAAGTGCTCTCCAAATACCATTGTACCAAGTCCTGATTTTGCAAGTCGATAAACACCATCCAGTGGGAGCTTAAGGCACTGTGCAAGTTTGAACCTTTATTTAATAGATGCAGGTTAATATTAATTATTTATTAAAATATAGTGTAAAATATTCTTTTTTTCCTGTATAGAATTAAAGTAATCCTTGTAATGTGAAACCTGAGCACAGCTCTCTAATTTGGCGCAGCCCATAATTATGGAGTTAAGCACGTGTGAAAACGCTGATTCAGCTTTCTTCTTCTGCGTGTACTGAGAACTAGGGAAGAATCTCCAAATTATCCAAAGTTTTACTTTATTATTCATTTAAGAACAAATCATGACAGAAATTAAAAGGGCACTGAAAATATCGGAGGGACAAATCTTGTGACTTACTTCCTTTCATGTAAGAGATTGTCAAGCTCCTCTGAATGCATCCATGAAGAAAATTATGAAATAAGTTTCTGTATGTAGACTCCAATTTCTGCAAATTATGAAGTAATGTTTGTAACAAGACTCAGATTTATATTTCTGAGTCTTGTTGACCTAGTGGAATATGGCTCATTTTCCTTCAGGATCATTGCAGGAATCTCAGCTAAAACCTTACATCTGCCAGAATAGAGGATTAGACAAATTGGCAGGTGGTAATAGATTCAGAAGTTAAAAGGAAACAAACTGAGCAGCAGGATAAAATCAGGGCAAGGTAATTAACATTCTGTTTATATTTTCAAAGAAGAAACAACAGGAAAAGAACAGATGCCGGTTCAGATTTGTGGACACTCCCAGGAATTTTTTGCTTTAGGTAAAACAGTAAGAACTGCCCAGAACCCATGGGACTCAACTGGCCACTCTGGTGAAAGAGGTCAGATTGCACTGAGACACAAGTCCCACAGAAGGGTGTCATTTAATACACATGGTTGCTTCCTGCTCAGAACTGCTTCCCAGCTCCAGATGTGCTTGTGGAAAAAAAAAAAAAGTCACAAGGGAACAACTAGAATTTAGAAATTATAATATAAATTAAAAGTGATATCAGAGCTATTGGGAGTTTGTTTAAGGCAAATTTTAGTCTGGCATTGTACCATGGCACCTTAACACACCTGAAGATATATAGACCAAGAGCTACAGGGGAAAACAGAACAATCATGCAGCAATCAGTCATTTTTTAAAATACCACATGGGGCGTATGGCAGAGAACAAAGATTATTCTGTGCACAGTATCTACTGCCAATGCAGTGTTCTTTGAGGGGTTGATTCAGAAGTCAGATGATGCAGAAGGGCCTGGATTTATATCAAAATATGTAAGGTTTTGGGAACCTTACCAATGAAAAGAGAAATCATAAAAAATGCTGGCCGTGGTGAGGGCTACTACAAAATTCCCAGCTACCCAAGGTGGCCCAGATCATTCATTAGTGATTGTGTCCCTGCAGCTTTGCAGAAGTTGAATACCTTCAGTTTCACTCTGTTGGTCACAGACTTGATCTAGTGAGAGCTGAAATATTTGTAAGGTTTTTTTTTATAATCTCAGAGTGCTTTAAAACATACACCCATCTGCAGCCTTTCACCTGTAGTGAGCAGAACTACCTGTGCATCTGATTTTCATGTCTATACAAGCAATATTAAAATAATTTTACCAGTTTGTTGGAAATATATCAGTAGTTTTATTTAGGCCTGTAAGTATATAGTAGTTGTATCTGAATATCCAAGCAGAGGTGATTTCATGCAGAGAGAAAGAGAAATTATTGCTTTTCTCCTGTGTAGCAATTTATACTGAAGTAGGATTGTCTTCCACTCTAGAGAAAAGATTTAAAAAGTTTAAATATCAATGAAAGGAACTTTAAGCAACATACCTTACACAATTGTCTCTGCAGACTCAAAAAGTGAGAATTTTACCTGTAATTTCACATGTATTTAGGGTGAAACTGGACAAAAGAGTACTGTGACACCCTGTCAGTGAGGTGTGGTCTGAACACCGGCTGGGGCAAAGCATTTGACTAAGGCACAGCTGTGGAACCTGAGAGAGACGTTCAGTACATTTCTGAAGAATTTTCTAGATCAAACCCTTTAACCAGCCTGTATCTCAATCCCTTCACTGGTAAAATATGGATCATATTCCCCAACTACACGATGAGTTAAATATCCCATCACCCTTAACACTTAATAATGCTTGTAATCATTCACTGTGAGATCATAGAGTCTTTCAGGGTAAAACATAATCCAAATAGAAGGTAATCAAAGTCAGGGTCTTCCCTGCAGTAGGAATACCCAGTATTACTTATTGGGAATAAATTTCCATTCCAGCCTATTTCAAATAGCCTTGCAATGCTACTGTTATGCCATCTGAAGTTTCTTTTGGGAGTATTAATTTCTTTGCAATGGATTTTAGCATGGAGCTACAAGGGATTCTTGCCTTGAAGAAGGAACTTGTTGATTTTCATGTCTATTAATCCAGTGTAGCACTCATAGCATGGGTTTATATTACATGAACAGATTTGGTTGTTAAGGCAGCAGAATATGTTTGCTGCTGTTTTCCTGTGTTGTTGTTTTATGTTAGGTGGTGAACGATAAAATATTTCGGGACTTTTGGCTATGTATTTTAAAGTTTAACTGAGTCTTTTATAGTAAGCTTATTTTTCTTTACTGTGTCATTACATCAATTTTTGAAGTCTTCAAATTTTCCTTTTTTTAATAAGAAACATAAAGGCAGATTAAAAGCAAATTTGATTTGTACTTTTTAAATTTATTGTTTCTACATAGTGCTCTTGCAGATCCTAGATATATACATTTTATTTATTGTGTCCTTGCAGAATTCTCACTCTGTGGTACATAGGCAGAAGAAGTGGGGCGTAGAGGACAGAATTGTTTGTTTCAAAGCAAAGCTAAGATCATAATTAATTCCTAATCCATCAACATGGCCCTAATTAATTTCTCATTGTCCTTTTACTAAACTTTTCAAGGGAATTTTAACATAAATTTATTATTGAAAAATTATTTCAGGGCATAAGAACTAGATTTAGAGGACATTTAGCCAACTTAAATAAGCAGAATAGCAACAGGCAAGATATTTCACTGTAAATTGGAAGGAAATTAGTAGAAGCGAACTGATTTATAAAAGAAATTATTGGAATGATTTTTAAATAAATTATGAGCAGGTATACTAGAATTTATAAATAAACTCCATATCCCTCTAGATAGTTCCAACAGGCTAATCTTAGGAAATTAAGTATCAGTAAATCAGAACAAAGATGCTGTAACATTGCATGGATAGATATCCCCTGATATTCTTGGCACTTACTAGATATTATTTCATTTACAGAAACAAAATTTCCGCACAGACAGCACTGCACTTCACACAGTGACAAAATGCTCAATGTGCCATTCCAAAAAGAGATGTGTTTTAGACTTCCAGGGAAACTGCCATAAGCCTCCCACTCGCTGGAGGTCAGGAAATCTAAAGCTCGTGGAAGTGCTACAAGTCTTGTATTGAATCAGCTTTTCCAGAAAAGCTGGAACAGTAGGAGGTATCAGGGAGATCTGAATAACTTCTTGAAATCATATTCTACTGGATACATTTGCCAAACAAATTTTTGCCACTTTATCTGGAATTCTGTGTATTGATTTAAGTCACGCTCCAGTAGATGTTCAACATGACTTCAATGGATGAGTGAGTTTACATTTAGGGTTGCTCAGTTTAGTAGCAGGCAGTGCTTCTAATCCCTGTGGAGATGCTATTAGCCATTGGTTGACCTGAAGTTCACATGAGTTGGCTTTAATTCAGAGCCTGGTTTGCTCTGCCTGGTTTGCTGCTTTGGGTGGGTTTTGTTTAAATTTGGACCAGTCACTTAAGCTGGTTTTTCTCAAGTTTTTCTTCTTACTCTTGAGAAAATCTGTTTTTAACAATACTTTCAAGCACTCCTCCATGATCATGCTATTTCTTGTGCTGATTGTCTTTAGGATTTGACCAGAGCAGTAGGGAGGGCCAGGGACGAGAGGATGGGCAGGGAGAAGCAAGTGTGTGCTTTCAGTGTGGCCTCTAACAGCAGCATGTTTTGTTCCTTGCCTGAGAGGAATGCCCTGAGTGTCCAGAGAGTGTGCAATTAAATTCCAAAGGTACTGCAGGGAACATTCCACGTGTTTTTAATAATGACCCTTAGAAATTTAATGTGACCTTTTTTTTTTTTTAGTATCATTTGGGATCTGGCAGTCTAACTTTTGATTAAGTTGCAGAAGGGTTGCATTTTATATCAGAAAAAAATTATGTCTGTATTTGGCCTGCAGAGAAATACTTGAAATCTGTGTGCAGTCCTCAGCAAAGAAAAGCTTTCTTTTATGAATGCAATGTTTAACAAGCAAATACATTTCATCTGCTTTTTTAAACAAGGGGAATATTGCTGTGATTTAAAAGTCTGAGATGTTTTCTATGTTCTTACTGCAGATTTATTTGTATTTATCATACTGGGAACTACTAGTTGATGGGACAAAATGTGATTGCAGGATCTTTTAGCTTCAGAAGATCCTATTCAGTATTCCCCATGTGTGAAAATCTCACTAGCTGGCATTACAAGGGCAGAATCTTAATGCACTTCTTTGGGTTTGTTCTGTAGAGCATTGGTTTGATGTGGCCTCTGCCTTTTTACTGGCTAATCGAGGTCCACTGGGACTGGAGATGGGTAAGTAGCTATTTCACTTATCTTGTACATGTCCATATACAAAGATACATGGTTACTTACCACGGAGATGGACAGGAAATAACTGTGGGGGGGAAGATCTTTACCTCATTAGTAACATTACATTTCCTATAGTGCATATTTTTCATATATTAAAAGTTAATAAGATGGTGTTGGCTTACAAGACTTAAAGAGAGACGTGATCATAGTAAATATGTCTAGAGCTTCAGAAAATATTACTAAACATTTCCGTAACTCTTTCCTTCATATTCTTTATATGTCAAACAGTAGTATTTTTTTGTTACTTGTTTAAAGTCTTAATGCCTGCAGCTATGATAATAAAATTAATGTTTCATGTTATATTGGATATAACAGTTGCAGTTTGAGTCCCCAGTCTTGACTAGGGCTGTGGAGTATCAGGGGTGGAGCAACACCCATGGCAGGATAGCTGCTCTCAGAAGACACTGAAATGTGCCTGGACAAGACTCAGAGAAGTCCTGATAAATCCCTTTTATAGATAAGGAATTGATAGATGAAATTATACACTAAATTAATAACTAAGTTACAAGAGAAGTGAATAAAATCTTCTTTGGAGAAAGCTCTGTTTATCATTCCTATAGGTATTGTGTATGTTTTGCAGTGGGCACACTGTCAACCAAAGCTAAGTTTAATGCACACATAAAAGGTACTTTGCTGGCATCTTTTCATTGCCATTATATCAAAATTACTGTAGCTCAGATGCTGTGGCTTCAAATTGCTTCTTCCATATATGAAGAGAGTGCTGCTTGTAGGAACAGATATGAACCAAGTATATAGTTGGCACTAAATAAATAATACTTACTATTCTCATCCCTTTATAAATAGCTCCCATGCATTTTTCTCTCAACTTTACACGCATAGCTGGATGGGGTTCTGTGTAACACAGATATTTTTTTCATTGTTTAGAGGAAATATATCGAGGGGAGAACTTTCCAATAAAGTGCACATACTCCAAGAGTTAGAAAGGTTAGTCAGTTCTCAGGAAGCTTTGGAACTCCTGTAAAACGTTTCCATGTATTTATGTATCTGAAAATATGAAGGAAAAAATAGATTAACAAAAATGTTGAGAAAGGGGATTGCTCAGAGGGTGAAAATACCAGGAAAAACCCCATCATGGAAGTAACTGGCATCATCTCAAGCCTAGCTTGGTGTGGGAGATTCCCAGCCTTTGCACACCGACTGCATTGCTGATTTCCTTTGTGCAAAAGATAATTTTTGAAGAAGTTTTGAAGGAAAATCCAGTAAGGTGCAATAGCCTTTGTGTTATATTCAGAGGATGAGCAGCTATATATTGGTTATTTTTGTTAGTGCTTAGCATGAAACACAATTCTAGAAACTACCTCGACTGAGCTCCTTGCACAGCATCTGACTGCAGTCAGCAGCTGTAATTGCTGTGAGGGTGGAGGTGACACTACTCTCTTTACTGTCTCTCTTGCATAAAACATTGAACATAGATTAAAATACATCTCTAGTTTTGTGGGTGACTTTAGATAGTTTGCCATAGAGGCAATAGAATATATTTCTGCAAAATTTCAGCAGGCAGATTAAGTCCCCTGATGAGATTCTTGATAAGACTTAAAATATCTTTTGTAGCCTGTAGAAATGCTACTTTCACAGTTCTCCGATAGAGCTAGAAACTTTTGATTTTGCTGCAATGTTTTTAATACTGAACAGAAAAAAGCACTAAACTGATTTACTGAAAAAAGGCTTTCTTATGCAATACCCATCAAATTTACAAGGACTGTAACTTAACCTTTTCTTCTTAGTGTTGACATCGTATCTTGCCTTATTTTTACACAGTTCAGTGGAAGTTATGCTTGCAGCAGAATGTAGGCACTTTCTGCATGTCAGTTTTGAAACATTTTCACGAGGCAAAGCAGTTTGAATCCCAAGAATAGGAGATACGGGCTCACTACCGGAGTAGTTTTACACAAACATTTAATTTGTTACTTTTCTGTTCTTTCTCTCTTTCTTTTTAAACTTCATTTATAGTGACTGTATTGGGTCTGCAGAAAAGTGCAGAAGTAATCAGAATGTTTATTTTATCACTGAGTTTGTATAATAACATTTGCTATAAACCAATTTTTTTTAGGTTCCAAGACAGTACAATTGATTAGATGCATATTTTCTGCATTATACAACAGATCACACCCAGCTGCACAGCTCTTCTCAGGTAAGTGAGCTATTATATATTCCCTTTTTTCTTCTCTTCCCCAACTGCCTTAATTAATAAGGAAAACCAGACATCTATCTGCATGAGGCTTGTTTTAAAGTCAGTACATATATCCATGGAAAATAAATATCTAGTTACTAGGATTTATCCACTGGGGCCAGCTCTAATAATGAATTTGAAATAGGATTTTCTTACTACAGAAAAAAAAAAAAATTCCTCAGACTCAAAGATAAATCAAAGGAAAGTGGCACCCCAGTGGACCAGACAACCCATTGGCAGCACAGTCACATGAAAGCCTCAGAGGTCACTGCCTCAGTATCAGCAAAGCTATTTGTAGAGCTCGCTGTGGAGTTTCACACCGCGGCTAAATCAGAATACTTAATAACCTGGCACCCAAATTTCACATGTTGCCAGCCTCAGTCCTTATGTGAGCCTTCCTTTCACTGCTTTGGAAGCTTCCCCTTTGAGTTGTAAAGCATGGATACACAGTCCTATGTTTCGACAACTCAAAAAAAAATTTAGAATCAGCATTAAGAGACTTACTGTGTGGATGTACAAGTAGGTGAATTTTATTGCAAAAAGCATGCTGGCTACATCTACAGCAGATTCTCTGAAATGAGAAGGACAAGATAGCTCTAATGAAATCTTAGATGTGTGCTTTTCTTGCAGTCTGTGATACAACTGGGGCCATTACAGAATTTTCTTCAGAAGCCAGCATTTTAAACTGGATCATTAACAGGATCATTAACTGTTTATGAGTAAAGTATCTGTTTTGCATGATTTTTTTTTTTTTTTTTTAGGATGCTTTGGTTTCTTTTGGGGGAATGGAAATGTAGGTCAGACACTTGAACCCATTCCCACACACATTCTCTTTTCTACCCCTCCATTAATTTTGATTTTAAAATGTTGCAGTGGGATTTTCTGAAATTTCTGACTTTGTGTCTCCTGTCCCTGTTCTAATGTAAGAAGAACCTCCCCAGTCAATTTGTATCTCCCAGAAGCAAAAAAATGCTGGAGTGATGGCCTGTCCTCACTTCGAAAAGAGACTGTGGTGCACTGCAGGAGATGTAGTTCGACAGGAATGTTCAATCTATACACCAGATCAGGAGCCAAGAAATACTTGAATAGAGCTCCCACGGCTAAGCAGGGCTCTGAGCACCTCACTTAATCTACAGTGTGACCACTCCCCACCTGTAAATTGACACACACTTCCTTGTTTCACAAAGGCTTCAAGAGGATAAAAATCTGTGAAAGTTATGAGATTCTCAGATACTGTGATAAGTCCCAGGATAAACAAATGTTGAATGCAAAACAGCAGCTTGCATGGTACATACTCAAGGGCATGTGGAATGAATTAGAAAGATGAAGAGAGGGAGCAAAAGAATGAGAATGGGAAGAAGCAGAAGGGAGGAAGGATAGACAGAAACACTGCAAATCAGGCAGTGTCACTTGAAGCTATGGGAGAGTTACACTGAGTCCTGCACACTTTGAGTTCAACTTCCCATCTTGGAAGTGTTTATAAAGCAAACTGAGCCAACAGCTTGCTAAATGAGTTTTTTGCAAAATTCCGATATTGACATTTTTGTGAAGTGACCAAAAGTAACTCTCAAAGAAGGGATCTTACTGTGTGCATTTAGAGCATGAGTGGAGATATCAAACCTAGGTTTTATTTAATATCTCACAATAGTCTTTCTTGGAGGGAGAACAATATAAGCAATTTAAGAAAATTAATTTTGTGTCCTGCCAGTGGTGTGAGGGAAAAGTCTGGACATAAACATGTGTGGATCTGTAAATAATAAGCAATAAGGACATACACAATTCCTTAGCTGCCCTTTGCCTTCCTTTTTTTTTTTTTTTAAAATTTTTAGAGGGCGTATTATGAAACTACATACTGGGAACAGATTAGTGGATTATTTTTCTGACCATTCACTCATTAAAGGAACAAATTCATTTTTAGAACTGCAGATTTAGCAATATGAGATATCAGTTAGAGAAACTGCTGCTGCTTTTCAAAGAACTGAAGAGTGTGGTCAGTAAAGAAGAGGAAAAAGCCATTTGGCATGGCAAGAAAGAGGCGACAAAACTCGGAGAAGAAAATGTAGGATTCATGTGTAGAAAACTTTACTACAGTGATGCCAGGTAGATGTTTTTATCTTACTGCTGGAAAGTGTGGAAAGCCTGCAATTGGGATGGAGAGTGTGTGTCCTTTTTGCTCCAGAACATACTGATGTGATACATTCCTGTGCAGAAGGACAAAACTCCTGCTAAGCTTTCCAAAAAGGATTTAGGCAATGCACAGTAATTTATGCTGGCTTTCTGTGCTAGAGGTCAGAATTGCCACTGGTCATACTAATGACAAGCCTCTGCTCGACTGCAGTGAAACAACAGTGGCTGCAGATTAGGTGTGCTGATATTGCAAAACCTCTTTCAGCAGCAAGGAATGAAAGGGCTTAACATTAAATAGAAGGATCTGAAACAGATAGTTGCTCATGATTTGCTGAGGAATGTCTCAAAGTCACTCTAAGGTATCTAATGCTCATACCATTTACACTAGGCTGGGCTGCCTTAGAAGCAGATGAATATTCTGGGTTTTTTTTTCTCTTTGCAATGATTCACCTTCTACTAAAAACAATGGCTCTTAACAAATAACTGGCTTAGGTACTTCTCTGTGTCCACTTTGCATATACATGCATTACAGGCATCTTCATCCCTACAATACCCAAAATCTCCTTGATATTTGTAAACTTCAGAAGCAAATTTTAAAATGCTATTTAGATAGTGTTTGAACTCCTCTTAGGCACCTCATCTGCATTTGTGTGTCTAGATTCCATTTAAAATCTGATGCTAGAAGCCCATGTGACACTTTGAAATAGAACTTCAAAAATGTGGTTTTTATAGTCTGATCTTCATGAAAAGTATTGTCTTTTGAAATTCTTCCGGCAGAACTGCTATGATAAAAACATTCCAAAACTGAAAATAGTGATTTTATGTTGTATTTTGAAGATTCTCTCTGCTGGTCACCAGGCACAGTAGATTTTGTGAGGCAAGATCATCAGCCTACTGAAATTATTGAGAACTCTGCTTTCAGTGAGCTTCACATCACACCCTTCACTGAAGTATATCCAGATAGACTTACACACTGTTTACTGCATTTTATTTGAATGAAAGTGAAAACTAATGCAAGTGTCAAGAGAAAAACAGCTAAAAATTAAATGGGTAATAGACCTGCTGAACAACTGATGAAGGAGGTAGCTAAGTACCCAGAGGGGTTTGGAAGGAAAACAGCAGGTATTATTTGAATAAACATGTTTAAAATAATGAAGCATGTCTAAAGTGCATACAAGAAGTCCAGAAAGCCAACACAGGGTTTTAATCATAGATAAATTTTAAAACACAATATTCTGGAATTTGTCATCAAAATCCTTTGGTGCAGAAATTTATAGATTCTAAATGGCATGACACATCTTCTCATCACACAAATGAAATACAATAAAGCATATACTTTCCCATACCTTATGAATTCTCTTCCCCACATCTGTTTTGCACAGTGGTTTTTAATTTTAGGATTTCATCACCACCACCATTCCCCCTTTCCTCCTGAAGCAGGTGGTGGGAGATCACTGCCATCTACAGATAGAAGATAGTATCACTAATATTAGAGCGAATTGTTGGAACAGTTTCATGTTGGAAG
Source organism: Brachypodius melanocephalos (assembly GCA_013398615.1). Taxonomy (NCBI): domain Eukaryota; kingdom Metazoa; phylum Chordata; class Aves; order Passeriformes; family Pycnonotidae; genus Brachypodius; species Brachypodius melanocephalos. Next base: position 8,291,623 of record VZSR01003798.1, on the reverse strand, counting down.
AGTTTTCTCTTTTTCCCTTGAGCACTTCTCTTCTCAATCCTGCCTTTCTCTTAAAAAACCCCACAAAGTCACCCAACACACACTATCATTTCTTTGGCACCCTGATCATAATCACCCTCACTAAAGAAAAAACATGATACTTTAAGAGTCTTGGAAGCCTTGTAATGTTTTGAGTCAAAGTTGAAAGAAAAAAAGAAAAAGAAAGGAAAAAAAAGCAGGATTCACAAATGTGCTTTTCATTACTTATTATATTTGTCAAAATTTAGTATACATGTCAAAATTATAAATGGCTTCTTACAGCTTTCTCAGAAGGCAGCTGAGAGAAATAACAAACTCTGTGGACATTGGTAGAGATGGATGGAGTAAGTGGGTACTTGCTTTCCATGTACCACTGCACATGGTCATACTGGTCATACTATGACCACCACTGGTCGTAGTTTCAAGATGACACATCAGGAAAGACAAGCAAGTATGGCACTGTAGGAACAGCAGAGATACAGCTTAATCTCAATTTAATCTCTGTCTTTTATTTTCTTCCTCCAAAGAAGGGAGTAAGAAAACTGATAAAGCTGCATGTTATTTTTATTTGTTGTAGAAGAACCACACATCTGCAGCCTATCAAAACTCACTACAATTAATGTAACTTTAAAAAGGAAAAAGAATAAAACTCATAATTTTCATCCTGTATCTTCTGTATTAGATAGAAAGTTTTTAATTGTAACAAAAATGTTTATCAAACATGTCAGATATCCCTTATTAAGATACAACAGCATTCACTATTTTTTAACCTGTTCCAATAGATGCTGTTCCACTGAATTCTTGAAATTATAGCCTCTCTGACAACATTAAAAAATATTAGAATCACAGATTTGTCAAGTTGAAAGCATTCCAGTGTCTCCATTAAGGGTAAGTGATTTGGCAGCTTGCATTTCCATTTCTACCATGTCATTCATGACACAGTAAAGAAACTGATGGGCAGAACCAAAAAGAATCAATTTCCCTCTGAAATACCTAAGTGTAGGATTAGGCTCACTGAAATTATTTTTACCTATGAACTTGTGAATTTAGGTCTGCAAGAAATCACACAGCTGTAATATTTAGGTAAAAAAAGAAAAAAAAAAGGAAAGTCAGAAGCTAAATGCGTAGAGTTAATCTGTAATTGCAGGGCTTTCATCTGCTGTCTGCTCAAGTAGTCGTCTTCGTGCACTGGAGAAATGATTCTTATTTGCTTTCCAGGTGAGAGAAATTCCCTGGCTTGTATACCATCCTAGCAGCCAGAGTAGAATTCTGCTTTGATTTGGGAGTCCATTGAAGCATAATAATATGATTGCTTCAAGGAACATATTCCTGTACTAGCAGCACCAAACAAGTCTATTTTTGGACAAGTTCAAGGAATAAAAGCAAGAGTTAATCTGGTCTGATGATAGGGAAGGAGAGATCTTTGACTCTGAAAACCTTCGCCATGATTGTTTTGCACAACCAGTTTTCCCTTTATAATCCTGTGCTCACTGAATTGCAGAAGATATGTCTGGTTTCCTTTAAAACTTCTGACAATTTGAACCCAGTTCGTAATAGCAACTTTCAGAAAATACAGGCTAAAAGTCTAGGCCCCGCTGAAGTCAGTGGCAAAAGTCCTGTCAGCTTCAGTAAGGTCAGATTTTCATTCCTCATATTGATTCAGCTGCTACCTTTAAATACAACAGCTGTAAGGTTATTTCTACAGAAAGTCAGTGTCAGGTGTGTTTATTATTTTAAACCACACCATTTCTTTAGAAAAGTAAATATCTGAGTACCTTTACATTTCAACGAGCAAGATAGGAAGTCTGACAGGAGGCATGCCTGTGTTCCACACGTTTTTAACATATATTTAATTGAAATAGTTTTATGGAAACTGCAGAATGAAAACTGGTTTTTCCACCTCTCCCTCTCAAAGGGCGTTTCTATATGCAGCCAGGAGGTGGCATTCCTGGGTAACAGTTAAAGGAATTCGTATACACAGTTTATCTTTTGCATATGAGAAAGAAAAAAAGGTTTCTTACTATAGTGGCAGTTAGTCAATTAACTGAGGCTTAAACTAATGCAATAAATTTGCTTTATATATTCTTTGTTTTACGAGAAGTGGCAGAGTTATCCAGTAGTAGACATTAATCTTCATGATGAGACAGCAGGGATCTGGCAAGTTATATTCATCTTCCTGTAAAGTATTTGATAGTAAAAGTCCTCGTCTTCAGTTACACCGTTTTGTTCCTCCAAATAAGCCAGTTTGCAATAATTCATTGACCACAATAATACCCACTATAATACTGTTATAAGAACAGTTAGGAAATCTGAGGGGGAAAAAAACCCAGCTGAATTTTATCCAGTCAATGAATCTTAATCAGATTTTTCAAAGTCTGATCATTCCCATTTGTGATCCAGTTGGTCTATGGAGTATTGCCATATTTAACATCTGTGTCACATCATGCCTTTCCTGTTGCCTCATTGATCAACAGACAACATGTGATGTTTCCCAGATGTTCAAACACGGCAGATCCCAAAAGACCTATTAAATTACACTGAAAGCAAAACAACATCTATGTTGTAAAAGTTTTGTTAAATTCAGGTATGCCTGAATATTCACAAACTTGCTACAAGATACTTACTGATATTCAAATTGCCTTTGAAAATCAGTCAAACTCTTTGAAATGTCCACATTGTGTATTATATAAGGACTCTGTGTCACAGAGTTGATAAAATTTTCTGTTCTGAAATATAAAGCAAGTTAAAATACTATTAAGCATCTACTTACACATGGAGAAGATAAACCACTGGATTTTTTACTTCATTTTACTATTTGTCTCTTCTCACTACATGCAATCTGTGTCCTTGCACATTTTTACTCAGATTTCGTTATGATTGTATTTTGTTTTCTTTTTTTGCAGATAAAGCTGAATAAATAATAATTTTTAAAAGCTTGTGCATTGCATTCTCTAAACAAGGCAAGGCAATATATGCTGTTTTTCAGTGTGGCCTATTTCCACTGAAAAGCATCATTACTTTGTTCCGTACCTGAATACCAGTGACATGAAATTCTGGATCGGATTTCAGACAGCAAATGTAATCCAGTTTACACCAGCATGGTACAACATTCTGCTTTGAAACAGAACAATACAGTAATTTATGATATGGTAATTTTGACATTACTGTGAATATCCTTCACACCTTTCTGAAGCTGGTGCTACTCTTCTAGCAACATTTCAACTTCAAATTTTGTGCTGGCATTTTCAGCCATGAGAGTTTCAGGATTTTCTGATGAACACGGGCAGCTGTATGCAGAAAATCAGTACTTTTATTTTGTCACCTTTATTTTTGCATCAGCAGCACAGAGAACTCAAGTGCAATCTGTTTAAATCAAGGCAACATTTCTCCACATTACGATAATGACTCATCAGAAGTTGGTTTTGCCTTACTCTTTAATAAGAAGGAACACAGCAACTTTAGAAAGGCCACCTCAAAGAGAAATGTTCCTTCTGTGCTTATTGATGATACCATCAACATCCATGAAGCAGCTCTCCCTGGGTACCAGGCGCTCGGTTCCCGCTGCTGTGCTCAGACTGCGGCTCCCTCCCGCCGCTCCCGGGATCTGCACTCGGGGGGATGCGGTCCCGGGGATAACACATCCACAGAGGGATCGAGCAGCCAAACCAGCTGCTCGTGTGAAGTAACGCTGCTGCACTGACAACGACGAGATTCCAAGTTTAAGTGATGTTTTTTCCGATTTGGTCAGAAAATGGAAATGTTTCCATTTAGGGCAATAGACTTACGCAAAAGAAAACATCTTACAGGTTTATCAAGTTGAAAACTCTAAGTGAGGAAGAAATAAAAAATGCTTTGGGTATTCTGGATTAGTAATACTCCAGTATTTTCAGGTTTGTCTCCCTGTAGAGTAATTTTGGACGGTCACATCTTTATTTAAATTTACACATATAACTAATTTTTGTTGAGCAGTCTAGCATTGTCTGAGAGCATTGAGTGCCCAGGTAAATGTTAATTACAAACGCTTTTTTTTCCAGCGATACCAGGAACAACATGGGCACCTAAAAGTTGCAAGATCTCCAAGCTGGAGCTGTCCAGGAGTCCATCCACATGGTGTAATTTGCAAGATTAGGATTGCTAATTTTTAGAAGCTTCAGAATGACAGAAGTGCATACACAAAAAAAGTAGGTTGTTGAGTTTTTAAAATTAGAGTATCTACTTATAGTACAGACATATGTAACTTAAAAAAAAGTCTCTGTCTAGATTTTGATCTCACCTAAATTTTTATATGTCTTTTTAAAAGAAACACATAATTAGAACCATCTTTATTACTTAATGGCATAAGACCTAACAAACTTTTGTTTTGTTATTGACACTTGCAGAACAACAGCCAGAGATTTAGCAAAGTGAGGACAGAAGGTGTGTGCAGTATCACAAAAAAGCATGTGGAATACAAACACAGGAAGGAGACAAGAAAAGCAAAGATCTGGATAATGGTAAAGCAACGCATATGGAAAGTCAGCTTGAGAAGAACAGTCATATATGCCAAAAATAATTCACTAGCTACATTTAGTTAGAAGATCTGGGGAGCAAACATAGGCATCCTAAACAACAGCAGTAGGTTAGCCAGAGTGTCTGCTGGCCCCAGGGTCACATATTCCTGCTCTTACTGCCAGCAGCGTCCGCTTGGAATGAGGAGCTTTCCAAGTGCTGGCCAGTGCTGGCTGTGGAGAGAAAACTGTCTGTTCTTTTCCGTTTCTCATGATTTCTTATGAAATGTATACTGCAATGTAAGGCCCTGTCAGAAATACCTGAGCCAGTTGATCTGTGCAGAATGTGCTGATCTGCAGAATTGCTTGGTTGCGTTCTAGAAACAGGATCGTGTGTTGGCCTGCTCCTGCACATGAACATAACTTCGTATGACCAATTCTTTTTGTTTAACTATATATAATTCTTTCATGTAAATATATAGAAAGGCTGCTGAAACAGGCACATGAGCACAGGCACTGTCCTGGCCATATTTTGCAGAAGGACTTTCTTCTGTTCTTGTTATTGGGGTCATTTGCTGTAGGCATTGCTTTCACAGTGTCAGCTCCCTAGTTTGTTGCATGACATCTGTAAAATAATGAAATGGATGACATTTGGGACCAATTTCACCAAGTGTTCTAGTCCTTTGGATTTCACTCTGGAGCACCAGTTTTACATTACTTCATTTGCTTGGGTCAAAACTTAAGAATCAGTGTCAATCGAGTTTAGTAATCCCCTCTTTTTTCTAGAATTGTTAAACTAGATGAATCTGAGCCTGCTTTATTTTGAAGGCTTTATACAAGTTTGCTCTTGTACAGTGGGTCATTGGTCAACTGTTCTTTCAAATGGCATAGCTTTCTATGATAGAGGATCATCTTTTCCAAATGCTGGTTTTCTAAACAATAATTTTCAAGTATGTTCTCTTCCTGTGACCAAAAAACACAGCCTATTGCCACAATTTTGATGACTAATATGAAAACTAACTAGGTAATCTGCACTGTCATTACATACAGATAATCCTTACAGACCATGAATGGATATCACATCGTGTCTGAGAGTCTTGATCATGATCACTCTTGTCCTAGATCAGATGAGTACATCCAAAGCCTCCTTCTAATGCCTTGTGTTGAAAGTGTTGCCTGATAAGCTGATGCACAGAAATTTATCTTTTCCTTAAGGCCTAAATATTAAAAAAAAAAAATGCTTTAATAATGTAGTCAGCATGGCCCAGAATCAAATACAATAGAATTTCATCACAAACTCATCTTTTCCCTTTTTTGATGTTTTATTTTATAATACTTTGTGTGGCTGCTACTGCAATTTCAGCTGTTACAAGTAAGGTGATTTGTTCATTGAACACCAAACACCTACGAGATTGTTTGCCGTATCTTTAGATTGCGTTTCTGGTGACAGTGTTTTCCCCATAGTATTAGCCACACTGAAATGCAAGTGAATTATAAATACAACCTTTTATCCAAGACTCACTCTTGTTTGAATTTTGCAGGACCAGTTTTCAAGCACAGTTCTCCCATGTAAGTAGGCAGTGCATATTTTCTAGTAACTGCCTTGATCTGAGCCCAGTCAAGATTTCTCAGTTTGTACAAATTCCATTGTCCATTTTAGCACACCTGATTTAGCAACATGTTGGAGCTGTTATGAATTCCTCTCATGCACTTTAATGTTTCCTGGGTAGTGGAACTGTAATTGTTGTTTAAATACCCAGACATCTAGAACTTCTGCCCTGAAGGCCCCCTCTGTGAAGCATTTCTCACTCTGACCTTAGTACTATGCCCTAGCCTGTCTTCTACCAACTTTAATAGAAGCTTTTTTTTCCATCATGTCAGCATTTATCTGGACCAGTTTCCAAATGTTTGTAGTATTTCTCATTTCTCCCATTTTATAGACTAAATCACTAGCTTTGCATAAAACTTAAGGATTATCACCCAGCAGATTACAATCCCTTTTTTTTTCCATGAGATTCTATGTGATTATAAAGCCTTCTAGACATTCCTTAGCCACTCTGTATTGCTGGCTACAAGCTATAACTTGTATCTGAACTGAATACCAGTGTCTTTCAGGGTGCCTCCACCAAGTCATCAATATCTGGACTACCCAAGTTGGCTCATTAATTAGGTTTTCACCTTGCCTGTATCACTGAGCTATTAGGCTATGAAGCGAAATTTCCACAGGCCATTTCCCACTTGCAAATTCTTGTACCATTTCAGCAGAGACAACATGGCTGCTATCCTTGGGCTACAAGCAGGACATTTTAAAAGAAGAAGTTGTAGACATACAGCCTTAGTAAAGTTCTTTACCTAATCCAATTTTACAGCTAACAGCCAGAGCAACTCAATAATCCATTCATTCCCCTCCACAGTGATTTATTTCAAACTCCTTCCTCCTTTGCTCTGGTCCAGCTATTCCTAAAGCTGAAGATTAGCCAAAGCTGCCTTGTCTCCCTAATTCCATAGTACAGTAAGAGCTTGCTTTAATTCCTTTTCTGGAGCTCCAAGATCCTAGTTTAGGCCTTATTTCCTCACCTGAGGTGTCTACAAACCTGTCACTAATTTAAGCCATAACTAATTTGGCCCTGACAGTTAACATCCTGCTGCCAGTTTCAATTAGGGAGGAATCACAGAATCACAGAGGAAAAACAACTGCTGAAATCAGTTGTCTGTGGTGCAATCATGTTTACTTGTAAGGAGGCCAAAAATGCTCTTTCCCTAGACACAGGTGGCACCAGATAATATGGTGATGGCAGGCTTCTTTCAAACATTTCCAAAAACCTTCACCTAACAACTAGGACTTCACCTAACAGCTTGTCTTCCAGAGAAAATGTTGTCTGGTGCTCTCCTTTTTGCTTTCTCTTCTGCGTCTCCTCTACAGAGGGTCCTTTGTCAAGTGACAGCCAGATCCTTAATTCATTAATATATTTGTCTTTACACTTTGTTTCTTAGTGGTATAATAATTTTTTCTAAGAAGTGAGAACAGTGATTCCTTTCTCCCAAATTACAGTGTGACAACCAGTATGAAAGTTTCTTGTATTTTTTCTTCTTTGCTATTCTAAAGAAGTAACTCCAACACTCTCTGAAAATGTCTTTCTCTCCCAACCCAATCAAAATGCAGTGAGCATGACAGTGAGTAACAGAGAGCCCTGCTGCAGCCAGCAAAGCTTATCTCTGAACTGCTCCCCAGGTCACTGCATAAGTTTCAGCTGAATCATAACTCCCAAGTATCCTTACAGCCAGCATTATCACAGAGCTTATCTTCCCCAGAATCTAAGCGTCGCTTGGAATTGCTTTACCATGAAGGCAGAACCACATCTCTAATTTATATCAGCACATTCCTGATACACAGTAGTATTTCAGTATATCATGAATAAATCCCTGATATAACAACCAACCATACAACTAAAACATCCTTTCAGGAGAACTCTTTCTAGTCTATTTGCTCTTCTGAGAGAGAAGCTGTGCCCTTTGGAACCCTGAGCAGCATCACTGCAGGTATAGAGTCTCATCACCAACTGGAGTTTTCCTGGTGCACAGCATCAGCTAGGTGCGTTCTGGACTGCTGCAAGAGCTTTCATGTTTTAAGAGCTATAATTAAATTACCACCTACAATAATAGACCTGAGGTTAATGAGCTCAGACAGAGATGCTACGTTGAAGCAGAAGAGATGAGACAGACCCATAATGTGACATTTTCAGCCTTATTAGAAATAAGAC
>VZSR01003798.1:8225016-8283153 GCA_013398615.1 Brachypodius melanocephalos | reverse complement strand
GGGTGCCCTGTGGGCGCTCCCCGCCGGCGCCGTGCCCTTGTCGGGCCAGCGCAGCCCCCGCCCGGCTGCCGCCGCTGTCTCCATGCGACAGCGCAGCGTGGGCGTCTCCCCGCGCTCTCATTTGCATAGCCGCGCGAGTGGCCAATGGGCGGGCGTCGCTGCCGCTGCTATTTGCATGTTGGCCGGGTGGTGGCCAATGGGGCGGCGGCGGGGCGCGCGGAGGGCGATGCTCCCGGCGGCGCGCGGGCGGCGCAGCGCGAGGCCGGGCCGGGCGCGGGGACCTGCCGGGCGCGGGCGGCCCTGGGCCCGGGCGGCCGCGGGGCAGCGGCGGCGGGACCATGTCGGTGGCGGGGCTCAAGAAGCAGTTTCACAAAGCCAGCCAGGTAGGGAGGCGGCAGCGGCGGCGGCGAGGCCAGAGCGGGCTTGGCTGTTGATGGGCGGTTCGCCCAGTACCCGCTCCCGCACGAAGCGGTGGGTCCCTCCTCCGTCTGTGGCAGCATCGCCCTGGCACCTCCGGGGAGTGTTTCCTTCAGCGTTACCTCCGGGTCCTCTGCTTGTGTTTTTGCTTGTCAGCTTCCTGTGCTGTTCTCACAAGAGAAGATTGGCCGTTCCATTCTTTTGCTTGGGGCTTCAGGTCGTTCCTTTAGTTATTAACATTTGTTATTTAGTGATGGGTTCATGTTCGTGTTTTGAGGCCTCAGTTAAAGCTACAGCCTGTATGGTACCAGCTTTCCCCTAAAGAGTTCCTTGTTTTGATCTTCCACGAATTGCTGGATTATTATCCTACCTGGAATGTATTTGTCCTGTAGAGGGTATCAGATGATTCTAGAGTTTTCCCTCCTTTTCTGGATGCTGTACTCTTTATCTTCTCTAGAGTGAATCTTCATCTTCTTCTGACCCTTTTATCTCTTTTCTCTTTTATTGTGCTTTGCTTTAATAGTTGGTTTCTTTTAAGCTAGAAATGCCTTTCTGCCAAGCAGGTAGACTGGTTGAATTCCATGGCAGGATGGTGCCAGCGCCAAACCCTGCGTTGACGTGGGGGCTGCAGGATGTGGCTGCGGTGGGATTCTTCTGCTGAAGGTTTTTGGATGTTTCAATTGCTTTGCTTGCTCATTACAAGTCAAAAAGATCTGTATTTCTGCTGGCTGTCATTTATGATAATGACATGATAATGATATAATAATAATTGAAATTAGTGACTGTAACCTATTCAGTAAAATCTGACAACTGCTCTTGTCTTGGTGAAAGTGAAGAAAATAAAGGTTCATTGAGTGCTTGGCTGTCATCTTTCTAGGTCTTCCTTCAGCTATGTAGCTTGTCAGCAGCCCAAGTGCAGAATCTGCACTTTGTTTGGATACAGAGATGCTAAATGTTTGTATCTAATGTTTCAGTAGTGTGCTCTCTTTCATGGAATGTACTGATCCTGAAAAATGCTGTGAATTGCTATCTTTGAGTTAACTTTCACTGTTCCTTTGAGAAAATACTGGACCTATAGAGTAAACAAATCCAAGGACAATTTATTAAAGATTTTGTCTTGTTTGGCATCTGATATGCTGGTAAGTATGCCGCCTTTGCTGTAGTGAGCTTGTAACTCAGGAAGCAGAAGACACTTAACTGAGGAAGTTCGAGAGGTAACCACAGCAAGAATCCTCTTGTCTAGCAACTGGTAACAGTGCAGGTTACTTAATCCTGCCCCGGTGTCAGGTAAACAAACAAACAAACAAAAGGATGGATGGATGGGATCTGATAAAGGCAGTAGTAATGGCAGAAAGGAGCTGTAGAATATATTGAATTTGACTGCATTTGTTGGAAAGTTGTGGTATGATTTCCAGTATTCAATACAGTAAGGAACTGCAATGCATAACTCATAAGAATATTCTTCTTCTCAGGGTGTGTCAAAGGTAAAATTTCAATTTATTTTCAAATGCAGAACTGAGCAAGAAATTTTAAATCAGATGACTAAAAAAGTCTGTTGTTATGGAAATGTGTTTAGTAGGAAATTAAAGTTCATGAATAAGATACTGGATTTTTTTTTAGTACATAAGGTAACAGACACTTAAGAGCTTGTTCTGTAAGAATTCAGATAAGATGTTGGGCAAAACTGTAGTGGGAAAGTAACAGAAGAAATAGCATATATGTATAGTGGATCAAAACAGCCATGTCTAAACAATGGAACTGCTTATCTCTGACACAGAGACACAGTCATGCCTGGATGTATAAAGTTGTTGAACTAACAAAAATAAGGTGGAACATGAAAAATGGAAATTTTGGAATTCCATCTTTTAGAAGAATTCTTTTACAAAATGCTAAAGCAGGCAAATGCAGAGCATGAGAGGCATTTCTCTACAGAAGATATGTTAAATTTCCAAGTACTGTGGGATCACTTGAGGAGACACAGACCTTTGTGTATTGAGTGGATGAAAGATGCCAATGGTAACTGTTAACAGCAGAGACAGGCATTGCTTGGGGAAAGAATGAAATTAATTCCTTTAGTGTTCCCAAGGGAGAATGGGGGCAGATGACAAAAACTGGCAAGTGTCCCAGAGGACATTGAGGAGTACTGGAAGGAATGACACTACTGTCAGGACATGTGATTAAGGAATAAGAATAATATTTGAAAGCTGACAGAACCTAAGGACAAAAAATCTGAAGGCTGAAGCAAGTGTATTAAGACAGTCTGTATTTAACAGTTCATTCAGAAATGTGAATAAATATTAAAAAAGTGACAAGACATATATACTATTTCCATGCTAAAATAGAGTTCTGTTCAATGGAAATAAGTTACAATTCTAAATTAAATGTAGAGTAGTATAGATTCATGGTTATAAAAAGATTAAGTAAAATAAATGGAGTTATTCTAAACTCTATTTACTCTTACTAAACGACCGAACTTTTCTGCGGAAGAACTGCATTTCAGTTTTATTCTTGTAAAAAGACCGTGTTTCTTTATATACAACTTTTGTGTTGACTAGAGTGGTGATCACCTTTGTGTGTAGGCTTAAATTCTAAGTGCAGGAGTGCAGGAAAACAAAAATTACCTATGATTTTATACATACAGTTGAGTTTTCTGGGATGTTTGTCTGGTGCTTGTAAGCTTGGTTTGTCTGAAGTTACACTTAAGTAAGTGAGTGTTTGCTTTATGAAAGGTCAGCAGCTAACTTTTTATGGTTACTAATGCCTTTGCCAAAATCAGGCATGACAAGCTATTGCAGACTTGGTTGGTGTAGTAAAAAGTCACCGTGGGTCTGTCTGTTTTTAATCCAGTAATTTGCGTTTGGATGATTTTCCCCTAGAATTTTTTACCTAATCGTTGGGTTTTTTCCCACTGAAAATTGCATGTTTGTTGGTTTTTACTGAAGTGTCAGGCAGTGAGAGCCTGAAGACAGCTCTTGTGTTGCGGTATCTGCTGAAATTACTGCAGCGAGGTCTGTACCCCAGAGTGAGTAGAGTTTGAGCTGTTTTTCTCCACATTCTAATAAATAAAGCTGCAGTGCTACTCCGTTATCTGTCCCCTAATGATTACTCCCCCTGGTGTCATGGAATGGGTAGACCCAAAGCTTGGATGGATCTCAAAGTTTGTGTGTCTGTTACATAGTGATAACACCCTTCATGTTATTAGAATGTTCTTTCTAACTATGCTTTCTACTTAGGTTATAAGTTTGAAGTACTTTAATTGAAAGTGGCCTGCAATGAGGGTCCCTTCCATTCTCTCCATTAAGTATCAGTGATGATTCCTTGAATATAACTCATTTGACTCATGAAATACCAAGCAGAACCTGTGAAGCGTCTTACCACCTCTCACTGGCTGATAAGCAAGGGCAGGCTGTTTCTCAGGGCTGATTAATTCATATGCAACTCCTGTGAAATTCAGCTTATTTATTTTTAAATGTGTTTTCGTATATATTTTTTTAAATTGAGTTTTGTGGAGTTGTGTTTGCAATGAGAGTTTTTGTCCTGTCACTTTCAGCCTCTGCCAGATCTGATCTGTTTTCCTGTTTTTGGTTTGAAAGCTTTTGAGGAAGCTGTGTGTATCTCTGCCTGCTGGTTCTGCAGACCTTGTTCTTGTGGTGGTTGTGCATGTGGGATAACCCAGGTGGTGGGAGGATGCATCTTGTGGTGCATACTGGGAGTGTTTTTAGAGTTTAGGAAAGCAGGAAGCACAGAGAGTGAATAAGAAAGCCTTAATAGGTGTCAGATGCATTTCTAATTTCTGCTGTTTCCTAAAACTACAGCCAGGCTAGGATCCCTGTAAAGATGTGTGTTTTTTTCAAAGGACTTGAAGGCTGCTGAGCTCAGAACCTCACTCCCTTAGGGTGTTTTGAAAGCTCAGCCATGATAGTGGCATAGGAAATCTGCTGTTGAGTTTGAATTCACACATTTTTTAAATATATTTTTTAATTAATTGTAGCTGAAGGCTGTGTATAGAAGCAGTTTCACTCTCAACAGCTTATTCATGTTGTATTTCTCAGGCTTAGTTTCTCAGAGGTAATGCTTTTCTGAGGAAACAGAACTGACAATATTCACAATTATTGTGAATGTCTTATTTGTAATGTGGTCATCATCAGCTACTGCAGCCTCTGCAGACTGGGTTCTTAAACCTTCTCCTATTGTCAGTGAAGAAAGAGAAGCTCCAAAAGAGTGTGAATCAGGAGCTGGTTCTATTGTCTATAGATAGAGCCTAAGGGAAAGCAGATTTTCTAACCAAAACAAGCAAAATCTGTTACTACATTTTGCTTTGTGAAAGTGATTTAACCTAGTGTAATAAATACATAAATAATATGCTCTGTGTTTTGATTTCTTATGTATCCTGAATGGCATTTGTCTTTTCAAGTGCTGCAAATTTCAAAGCAATTTTTAAATTGCCTTTTTCTGTTTTTTAATCTTTTCAAAACTTTCAGCTATCACTAACACTTGCAGGGGTGCTGCTTCCTATCTCCCAGATTTGTGCTTTTTCTCCATTGATTTGTGTGGCATTTTGATTCAATCTGTTGGAGTGAAGACCATATCAGAATCAAGACCACCTTGTTCCCCAGACAGAATAAGTGATGTGATTGGATTCTCTTGTTATGTTATTGGGGTGGTGGTTGTGTTTTTTGGTGATTTTTTTTGTTCTCTAGACTATTTTTCTTTTGTTACATTGTAGATACTAGCCTAGACATAATATTTAAGCCTTTTTTAAAGTCCGTGTTGACATTGAGTTGATACACAAAAAACTTCAATTACACAAATGTTTGATAGTAAAGGAAGTACTTTGGTAAACTTTATACAAGGAGAACCCAAACTTGACAGTGAGACATGAAAGGCAACTTTATTGCCTACATCTAGCTCTGTTTATTTCCTAGGACTGTAAGCTGTTGTCATAGAGTCTATTAGATACTGTGCTTTCACAGCCAGTGTGAATTGGGCATGATAGATCCATGACAGTAGTACAGAGAAAACTTCTGTTCTTTTCCTAGTTTTTATTAGATAATTGGATTTACTTTTCTTCAACTCTTACAGAATTGTGGAAGAAGAATAGTGGTTAAAAGGACATACAATTTAGTTTCTTGTCTGATGTGTTTTAAAATGAATAATTGTTCTTATACAGTTGTATTTATCAGCTGCTAAGGTAGCCTAGTAGTAAGGCAGAAGTGTAGCAAAAAGAAACTGTGAGTGCTTCAGTTAGCATATGTACAAGTTAGCAGAAGGTAGAGGTCATGCTCTGCAGCCTTTAACAATGCAGCTTTCAAGGCCTGCAAGAGAGAGATCATAATGCAGTAACTTGGAAACCTAGCAGAGATGCAGCTGCAAATTGGAAGGAGGTTATTTATATTTTACACATAAAATATTTATATATGAAAGTCTGAATGGCGTTGCAAAAGAATAGAGAGTGGCATAATAGAATGAGAGCTGAACTTTCTCCTTGAATTCATCTCCTTTTATAGCTTCTTGGCTTTGCTGTAGTTTTGCACAGGCATCCTGAAAGTTCGAGTGAGAGCTGGCACTCCATCCCAAACTCCTGCTGTTGCCTGAGTCACTGCGGCACATGCTGGGTAATGCATTGCAGTGCAGGCTTCTGAGAATCCTGCAATGCTGAGAAACAAACAGCCAAGGGAAACCCAGCAGCAGCACTGCATTGAGATTTTCTTCAGCAGCACTTGGAGTTACTTGAAGTTGCAGTGAACCTGCACTTTCTGTAAACACACATGTAATTCAAATATAAAATGCATCTCATTCTTCACAGCTTCTCTAAAAGCCATATAAAACCCAGACTTGGTCTTATAATGATATTGTTAAAGGACAAAGCACTTCTATTTATGTTAATGCCACTTTCACCCCAGTTTATTGCCATAGTCTAATTCTATATTGTGCTGAGTTCTCATTGTTGGTCTCTTTTCTGTTCTTGGAGAGGAAGGCACTGCTGGAGTTTTATGACTAGTTGAGAGCTGAAGCTGTGGGTTTTAACAATACTTTTCACAAGTCCACTTAGAAAAGAGCTATTCAAATGTCAGGTTACACCTTCAATTTGATTTTCCAGAGCCCTAATGTCCTTTCACTGTGTACATGTTTCTGTTAGCAAAGTTACTAAGAGTCTTATGCATTGATGGGAGAATATACCAGTTAATTTCCTGCAGCATCTCAGATAGCAGCATCTGTGCACATGAAACACAAAAATAACTTGGCCTTACATACTTGCTATTCAAAGGACAATGCCAAGCCTCTGAGGAGAATCAATTCTGTTTCTTTACTACCCTAATTAAGGTGAATTTTTGATACTGTACTTGTGTTTAATGAACTGTAATGACTACAGTGAAATCAATCTGGTTAACATGACTTAAGAATCAGGACTCAAAGAAATCAAGGGGTTCTGAAATTCTGTTTTCTATTATTTCTATGATTCAGTGTTTCTGTTCTTATGCAGTCAGGTTACAGGTCTAAAGTGAAAAAGTAGCAAATATACTAATTTTTTTTTTCTTAACCAAGCAGAAAAAGAAATAAAATATAAAAATCAAGTGTTAATGGTCCTGGGTAGTAACAGTCTCTTTATTTCCTTGTGAATATGTTGCAAATGCTGCTAGGTCTTACTGTTCTCATTTTTTTCTTACAGATGCCAATAAATATAGTACTAGAAAGTGACATGTGTTCAAGGATAAAGAGCTGGTCAGTGGCAGAACCAAAAGTAGATTATGTGCTTCCAGACTATAGATGCAATGTCCAATCACTGTTGTTTGTTTTTGGGTTTTTTTAAATAAAAATACTGTTTTAAAATTTATTTTGCATATGTATTGATAAATGCAAAATGTAGATATAAGTTTGGCTTAAAGTTTCCATATAAAGATGATGTAATTTCACTGACTGAAAGTTTGGCATGGCTGACCATGGTATTTTCAATTACCTTTACTGTATTTAATACCCTTCTGGAATGGGCAAGCAATCTTTTAGAAACTGGGATTTTTGTGTAATGGTATCTCTTCAGCAGAGAATGAGTGTGTGTATGTGAGAAATGTACTCAGTGCCATAAACAAAATGTTGGACTGGGAGCCACAAAGTCAGTGTTTTGATTCAAAATTATGGTTTTGCCTTTTGCAATCCTGTTGAGAGAGCTAGAAAGTGAAATTTGGTGCCTGTGCCATCTGTATGGTCAGAGAATGCCACGAACATGGGAACGCTTTGTCTTTCTTTCCTGCAGAGAATGTAGCACCTGCCAACTTGGCATCTGGGTCCCAGGAGATGTGTGCAGGGTGAGGGAGGAAGGAGACCCATTAAATGAGGAAATTGGTAATCAGAGACCTTTCACCAATTCAGAGCCAGCAGTTCATGCTTTGTCTTCTGAAATTTCTTCCAAAGAAAATAATATTTTTAAAGATGTTAGGATGAATTCCGTGTTTGGTGTGATCTGCTTGGATGACTGCCTGAGGCACTGGAACATAGCAGCTGTTATTTACCTTTAAGGTTAACTGTTTATCATTTTATGGCTTCAGCTTCTGAATAATCCCTACTTGCTTTTTTTCTCTGTACATTGTAATAACTACCTGGGATTCAAAGGGCCATATATACTGCTTTATTTTGTACGGAGAATGCAACAATCATGGCATTTTCATTGTGAGTTTGATGATTAAGAGTGTCCCTTTAGTGATCTCTTTAGCTGTGGTTAAAGGTTTCTGTTTCATGGGACTTGGCACGTTCTGCTGCTGATGGATGTGCTGCCCTTTTTGTAGGAATTTCTTGCTGCAAAGCCAGGTGCTCCCCCAGAAGAGGACAGAGCCTTTTGACCTCATTTGCACAAGTGCTTTATAGCTCCTTGGGGAATTCTGCAGGGGTCTGTATTCTGTGTGTAAATTATACTTGGAAATTATTTCAGTTTTCTCTGTCATTGGTTTAATTTGATAACAATGGAAGTCAATTCTGTGTGCATACTGAGGGGAGTTCTCTTCTGTCCCCATGGATAAAGTCAGTGGGGCATTTCTGCAGTGCTGCTCTTACTACTAGAAAGAATTGTGCCTTATGGAGATTCAGGACAGTGTGTGTCCTTCTTAGAAATGGAACTGAGGAGCCCTCTTATCACCAATTGTTACCCCCAATTGCATTTGAGTTTGTGGTGTTGTGTGTAACAATGTCTTGTTGCCTAAAACCATTGGCATGTTTTGAAATGGAGTTACGAAAATAAGGCAGAAATGTACAGTGACTTCCTTTCCAAACTTGTCATGGTGAACAAAGTGATGAAATGATGGTTGTGGGTGTTTTCCTTCACTTTTCACTGTCATACATGAAGGTTTTCTATTAAATGAAGGAAAGGAACATAGATTATTGCGAACTGTCTGACACAAGAAAGTGCTTGAGACTTGTTTGTTCCATTTAGGTTTTTCTAACTCATGCTGAGTGCAGGTTGCATTAGCAAAGAGTAGGACATCTTAAGTTCTTTCTTTTTTCCCATGGGTAGTGTTTCTAAGGGCCTCCATGGATCCTTGCTAAGTCAGCAGTACTGCTAGGAGCACACTGATGGATTTTTCAAAATATTTGAGGAATGAGACTTTTAAGACCATTAAAAATTCAGTTGTATCTGTAGTAGACCCAGGAACTGGCAGCACAGTGCTTCACAGTGCTCTGATGCTGGATGTGAACTTAGACTTGGGAAAACTGTGAACTAAAATGCCTTGAAAAGAAAAAAGAAAGAAAGAAACAAGAAACCTCTCAAGCAGGGCAGATAATATGCTTGCTGATTCAAAGGGAAAGTGTGCAATCCATGTACAGCAGAACCAAGTGGATTGCTTTGAGTAGCAAGTAATGGGGGCTGACTGTGTGGCAGAAGAATGTGGGTGTTTCACACTGTACCGAAAGCACAGGAAGCTACAGGACTGGCAGCTCAGATAAGTAGGAATGATGCCATTTAAATCAAAATAATAGGCAGTAAAAAGTAAGGGTAGGAGAAGGAGTTCTCAGTCCATTTTATAGTGATTCAAAATCCACACAGCTTGTCTAAGTGCTGAAACACATAAACAGCAGTTTAGTAACATTGAAGGACAAATTTCTAACTTGATTATGTGGAATGGAATTCTGTAAGAATTACTGTCTGGAAAGTAGTTTCTGAAAGAGCAATAAACAGATTGTCACTTTTCATGCATAAGAAGTAGACTTGCTGATAAACATGCAGACTTGGTGATGAGAAATAGCATCCTAATGTGAGGTGAAGTTAATTCTAAAGCAAATCAACTTAAAATTACAATTTTTGAGTGTTGGTGGATCTGGCGGTGTACAGCTTCTGTTGACAGTCTTGTTCTGCTTTCCCTGCACAGCTCACCTGGGGCGCTGTAATGAATGATGTTGACCACATTTTTGCTGGTAATGGATTCACTAAAACTGTCACTTTAAATGGCACTGCCAAGGAAGTTTTTACTTCAGATAAATATGTACTCGTATAGTAAATTTTCAAACGAATACTCCTAAAATATTTGCAACATACCTTTTAGTGTTAGCAGCTCTTGAACTTTGACAAATTTAAAAATATTTGGCCCAAATGCATAAGCTTTGAGCTTAAAAGCTGTAAATTACTGTTAAAAATGCTCGCATCTTGTCTGGGTTATTTCTCCTGTAGTTAGTCTGCACTGGTGCTTAAAACTATTTGCCAAGAAATTACTAAGTCTCAAATAAACTGCTTTGGTGTTGAATGTAAATGAATAGGTGTGACTTCAGCAAAGGTGACGGGAGTATATTCTGGCTTTACAGAAATCAGATTAGGTTATCCATGACTTATCCTGCTCTTTGACAGGGCTCTGCCATCAGTTGTGTGTAAGTGATCTTTCTAATCATGCATGTGGGCATTGAAGATGTGTAAGTGCTTAGTGTCCTAAAAAGGTGGCCCAATGTATTCAGCCCTTAAAAAAAAAAAAAAAAAAAAACAAAAAAAACAAAAAAACCACCAAAAAAACCCAAAAAACCAACCCCTCAAAAAACCCAGAAAAAAACCTTTTAAATCAGCTGATTTGTATTTAAATGGATTTTCAGTAAAGCCGTGGAATAAGCAGAAATCTCTGGTGGTGGAAATGCAGGAGGGCAATTGGGTAGACGTGAATTATGCAGTGCAGTTACATGTTTTAAGAAGAAAAAAATATTTACATATTTTAAGAATTTTAATTTCTTGTTCTGCATATGCAGGCTATGATTTGTTTTCCTTTGTGATATGATTTGCTTTGTGTTGCTTGATCTCTCCTATTTGATGAACTAGGATTATTTTATTTTGGGGTTTTTTTTGTTTCAAATACCAACAGCATGTTACTCTCACAGAAAAAATGGTGCAATTGGCTATTCTAGAGCACCTCTAACCTAGTCAGACTTCGTGCAGGACCCAGCTACAGGCTGCCAGCCTGGGGTGTGATTACAGTAAGTTGTAAAATACTTGTGCAGCGTCACATCCGTGGATAGGTCTGTGGCTTTTGATGTGCTGAAAGCTGACCAGACCCTCCCGAGTTCAGTGCTACAGTCAGTGATGTATTTAATGTTAGCTTTTGCAAGAGCCAGTGGGAGCCATCTTCCTGAATAAGCTAGGGTAGTTTAACCTGAGAAAAGAGTGAAGGATCCAGTTTCTGGATTTAATTCCAGGGCATTGTGCTGGAACTGGTCACATAATGTTCTGGGAACATGAAGTGTATTCAATTCCTTTTAGGAGATATGAATCAGAGTAGTGCTCTCTTCCAGAACTATGACTGACAATATGCCAACATTCTCTAGAACAAGGCAGAGCACAGATTTACACTAGACTGGTGGCAATTGCAGCACCCAGTATGAAGTGAGCAGAAATGAAGAGGTATTGAATAGACAAGGTAACATAAAGCATACTGATTTAGGGCACAGAGGTCATTAAAGAAGTCAGACCCGCTCACTGTACACACACCTTTCCACTGCATGTGCAGAACAATGTTTGTGCAGTCAGCTTTAACAGCTGGATGCCATCAAATGCAGCATGAAGTTCCATGGCAACTTCCATCACCAAGTCTAGGCTGTGGTAGCCTTGCTTTACCTTCAGGGTAAGGTCCTTTCCACCTCCTTGAGTCAGCTCAGGGTGCTTGTGTGATCACACTCACTAAGCTGTTAGAGGCAGCTTATCCATCTCAAAATCAACCCAGCTCCAGGGTGTGAGCAGCTTTCAGGTGGATTAACCCACCGAAGAGCTCACACCTCACAAGAGTTGCTACTGCAAGTGCAAGGGAAATGAAGGGAATGTCTCGACAGGGATGAAAAGGATTTAGAAAAGCCTAAGCAGCTGTAGAAAAGTACCTTAATGATTATTAGAATGTTTTGTTCAGAGAGTAGAATAAACTCTGCTTTGTGAGGGATTTGTATCTCACTGAAGTTCTGAATGATGGGCCCACAAGGAATCTCTGCTACCAGCTCACCCTGGGTTAATGGTGGATGTCATGATTGTGATAATATATCATATGAGGGCAAAAAGATCTATCCGTAATCCAGCAAGCCTGGAATCCAAACAGGACAACTGAGTGGTTTAAGTGAAATCGTGATCAACCTGGATGTAGGTAAAAGCAATGTTCCTGATGAAAGCAGCACCTCAAACTATGTGAGGGCTTACACAGTGAGATCTGAGAGGCCTCAGCCAGACTTCAGTGAAAGACTGAGAATGCTGTTGAAAGAGAGGGAGAACACATTTGTTAAGTAGAGGAAAGAGTGTCTCTATTTCAACTGAGAGGAGTGTCTGGGGAAGTTCTGCTGAGTTGGAGTAAGTACTACTGAGACAAATGATGTACAACAGAGACACAAATTAGGGTGTGTTAGGGTGATATGATGATGTTAGGGTGGTGTAACTTCTCTCAATACTCTGGGCAAAACAGAACATTTTAAGTGACTTCTTTGACAATTACTAGCAATTTTTAGATATAGTCATGAGAGACATCCAATATAGAAACGTCTTAAATCACACAGGAGCGAGGAGTAAGAAGATAGTAAGGAAGGTTCTCGTATTATTTGGAAAGGAAGTGTGTAAAGGTGTTATTGGAATCTCTGATTTTAAGGATTTTGGTTTATAGTACAGTCACCCTTTCTCATCTTTGCAGTGTGTATATATGAGTATATCAAAAGGACGCCACACCTTCCTTACAAGCACAGGTAACAACTTCAGAAAGGGGAATTGTTTTAAGACCAAATCAGAATTGTATTGCTGCCAAACGAAATTTTGCACTTGGAACCTGTGGGAGGAAGAAGTGTTAATGTGGTAACAGCCAGTGGAATGCACGCAGTGTGTAACTTGCCGTTCACAGCTCCAACTCCTCTCCATGCAGAGGAAACAGGATGAAATATTGCCCAGTTGTACCTGAAACAAGATGCTGAAAGAGAGGCAGAAAATGGTTCTGACAGGCGCTGAGGTGCTGCTTATCCTGGTCACCCTGAGGAGAATGGGCTGTCTCTGTGGGATGCACCCACTACACCTACTTGTCTGCAGTGCTCATGCACATTCTGTCTCATTGTATTGGCTGGACAAGCAACTGCCTATATAATGAGATGGAAAACCATAGTTTAGAGTAAAAAAACCCAAAAATTTACTTTTCAAAGAAATTCAGAATTTTTTTTAAGTGAAAGTTTGGAACTGAGTGACAAGTTAGTGAAATTGAAAAGTAAGGAAGAATAATCACTACAGGTATCTTTTTATGGCCCGTGGATGGCTTTACATTTACTTTCACAAACAAGATTTTAAACAGATTTTAGACTTGCAAAATGAAGTATGGAAGTAAAAGTGTGATTCTGTCAGCAAGGAGATTCATGGTTTCAGGTGTGTCATTGTTCTTGGCTGTTTGAACTCTTACATCAA
The DNA here is from genome assembly GCA_013398615.1 of Brachypodius melanocephalos. Lineage (NCBI taxonomy): Eukaryota > Metazoa > Chordata > Aves > Passeriformes > Pycnonotidae > Brachypodius > Brachypodius melanocephalos. The sequence continues at coordinate 8,269,859 of VZSR01003798.1, read as the reverse complement.
TTAATTTAAATTACTGTCAGAGACTTTAGTGTAGTCAGGTTTCCTCATTAAAAGCACCTGTATCTTTTCTGCTGTAAAGTGGACAATCTTGAGTCTGACATTCTTGCTATTTTTAAAGTAGGCTTGCAGAGCAAATAATGTGTCTATGTCCAAAAATTTATTTACAGGTCAGTTTATTACATTTGAATTCTTACAAAATGTTTTCCCTTAGAGATGTGTACAATAATGATGACTTTGAATTTCTAGATGTGTAAATGCATGTGTAAGCATTACTGTTGAGCTCTTTAGGAAACAGTGGAGGTTTGTCAGGAAGAGTTCAAGGTTTTGCAGTACAAAGTAGTTTTTGTTGTACAATACATGTGCTAAAGAATAGCTGTAGCAGACAAGTTGGATAAAATGCTCAGTAATAGTGTGATGTGTCACTGCCTGGTGCGAAATGAGTCACTCTCTATAGAAATGCAAAATCACATTATAGAATCTACAGTCTTGTGCTTGATTCATATATGGACAAGACTGTCCTTTGTCCATGATCCTGGTTTTCTTCAATATCTGTATGCATCTAATTTAAGCCCGTAGACAGCATTGCATTGCTGTATGTACCATCTCATGCCAATGATCTGTTTGATTGGTGCTATTTGCTTCCCTTTTCTGAGGATTCAGTATCTTATTCTCCTTTTTTGATACATTTTTAGATTTGCTTAAAGACTAAGTATAATTGTCAAACTGGAGTGGCTGTTTTGTCATATGTAGAAATACTGGCCTCAGAGCTGTATTTATTTGTGCTTGCTTCAGAATGATTGTTTATGTTCTGGCTGAACAGTTGCAATAAGTAGGCAAGATCATTTAGTGCTGCTTGGAAGGACCACATTTGAAGTCATCAAAGGGCAGTGGGAAATCTTTCTGTGAAGAGAATTGGAACAAGTCTGGAGAAAGCATGAGAGAGTTACTGGAGCTCCATGTTTTATGCAGTAGCATAGAGATGAAGGCTTTATTTAGGAATATGATTTTTGTTGTTGAAATGTGTCTGGATTTTGCCACAAATTGGATTTATAGGCAAGGAGGAATTGGTTGATGTGTAGGTAACTTGGAAAACTGAGTTTGCCATGAGATGGACGCAGGATGGAAGGTATTTCTCAGTGGTTTTGCTGCCTCCAAAGTTCAGTAGCTACCAAAGGCATCAAGTGTAAAAGCACTGTGGTTTAGAAGTGCCTTTGTGAAGCCTGTGCTTCTTACTTTTTCATCCCACTGGTGTGGTCAAGCAGTTAAAGTGAAGATTGCAGTGTTAGTGAGTACACTCAGAAAGCCAATATAGTTACCTGGGAAGGATGCCAAGTCTGATAGGGATTTCAAGTTTAAGGCATTTAAGACTTTAGACAATCACTCTGTGTCTCAAAATTACAGACCTAGAAGCAGTGGCTGTGCCCCAGTTCAGCTGGTTTAAGAGCCTGTAGGGCCCAGAGGTTAAAGTCCCATTTCAGGATAATGATCTTACTGCAGCAGATTGTCTGAGTAAGTTAATAACAAGTTCCATTAATCACTGGGTGGTCCAGCTCATTTGTGCAGAGACCATGGGGGAGCAGAGGGGGAAGAATTGTGTTTGAATTGTTCTTTATTGGAGCAAGCACTGGGCCACTGCCGTTGTTCTAGGTCTGTGTGGCTGGAATCAAGCATCTGCTTTGTGACAGCTGCTCTTCTTTCCTTTAAATGTACAACACATTTCCTTTCACATTGTTCAGTGGCTAATGTTTAAACTCTGTGCTAGTGGTTAAAAAGAATAAGGAATGTGTGTAATTAGCAAGCGGAGAAAGCTGCTCTATGTTATGGGAAAGAAAGAAAAGACACTTTCTACAACTACAGTTGAGGGTCCTGCCATAATTATCTGCATGTGATTACTGATTACTTAATATTTTTCTCTCAAAAAACTTTGCAAAGAAAATTATCTCAAAACAAATACTGTATGCATTATAAGAGAAAGGACTTAGCCTTTTAGGTTTATTAAGTGGTGGAATACATTCCTTTAAACATTTTCTGCTACAATTACATTAAACATTCTGTATGCTTCTAGCTCATGTATTCAGCATCACTTGGTAGAGCTGTAGGTCTCACCTAAATCGAAAAGTGTTTTGCTGCTGACAGGTCTGAAGGCAGGAGGAGACTCAAGTCTGATTTACGAAATGAAGGGTTTAATACGTGCTGATGATACTTTGTCTAAGTTAGATTTCTAATCAAAAGCCTTTACTCTTGCAGGTGGTTTAGAACTGAGGTGTATTGTATTTTCTGAGCCTGACAGTCAGTATTTATAAGCCATTTGGCAAGTGTTCACAGTCAGCGCAAGTGGTGATGCTTATCTGTTGTGTTCTTAAGTTCAGGTGTCCGGGCATCTGAGGGAAAGTGCTTTTGCAATTTAAAGGGAGAATGTAAAATTTAATGAAATGTAAAATCATAAAGGGTGCCTATCTATGTGACAGGAAACAAAGCTAATAGAAAGGGAATTTTCAAGGAAAGGTTTATTGCAACCCTCCTTGAAAGCAAAGGTAGTTTTTAATCTCTTTCTGGCTGTTTTCTTCCTGCTCATTTTGTTATTTTCTGTTTCTCAAAATAACAGCAAGTACATCATGTTCTCTCGGCTGTTCTCTACAGTATATCTGTCCTAGGACTCTTTATTCTTTTAACCTTGAATTGAAATTATAAATTACCAGTATAAACCAGTCTTGTACTTTGATAAAAGAACATGAGAGTGTACCGATAAATGACTCCTGAACAGAGCACTGAAGAGAACAAAAGTATATGCATCTCTTGATGGAAACAGAAAAGAGACACTAGCAGGAAAAAGGGAAGGAGGAGCTGGCTTGTGAGAGAGAGTATTTAGGATGGAAGGTTGAAAGAATTTTTATCATCCATACATGCACAAAGTAACTGGTAAACTGAAATGTTTCATTTCCTGCCTAAGTGTCATTTCTCTGAACAGTTTATCAAGCCACTGCTCATAGCGTGGGAACAGGTTTTTTTGACACTTACGTAACAAAAATGGAACAACAGCTGGACAATTCTTGGTCTCTGAGGTGGGCTGAATGTTGGACAAACATCATGATTAGACCTTCTTCTGGAAAAAGTGTGTGTGTGTGTATGAGATTTGCTCATTTGCTCAGGCCATACATCCAGCAGAGGTGGAGAGAATTATGTTAAAACAACATGGAAACTGAAAGAAACCTGAGGCGAAGAGAGGTAAATGATAATGAGGGGTGAGGCAACTGAGAGAAAAACAAACTAGTGCTAGTGAAAAGAGACTAAAATGAAAAAAGAAAGGTGCTAAGGTACCAGTGATGAGTAAATGAGGAGGAAACAACATTTCTCAGGATGCCCGGCTGGCTTAAGGTCTCTGTGAGAGAGAAAATTTACAAAGCTGAGTAGAAATACTCAAGAGATGGGCGACAGTGAGAGCTCTGCACTCCTGTGCTGCAAGGTGAGGTGAGCACACCCAGAGCACTGCCAGGAAAACCTGACCCAGAGGAGCTGAGAGCCTGAGCAGAGCTGAATGCCTTGGCACAGAGCTGGGGCTAATACAATCAGTGTCAGTGGCAAAGTGGTTTCCTTGCTCCACCCTTCCCTGCTTCTGGTTTCAGTTTTTGAGCACTGAGCCAAACTCTTCTCTTTCTCAATCTCAGAGATGATGATACCCTAACAAAGAGCAGGCTTTGTCCTGGTATTTGAACCTGTGGCATTGATTTAACCTTGATGGGCCAGAGGAGCATCAGTTTCGCTGTCTCTGTCCCAGGAAGGCAGGCAGTGTTTGTACTTCAGCCTTGCAGAGGAGCTTCAACACTCTTTAAATTGTCACTGGGACCCTGGGAACCCACCTGACAGTGGCTGTTTAGGGAATGGTCTGAATTGCTGCATCCCTTCTTGCCAGGGGCACGTTCCATTCCTGCAGCTCTTCTCCAGTCCCTGAACTGTGATGGTTGGTACAGCTTTGGGCCATGTCTCACCAGAGGCTCTGAAACTGGGATCCTCAGGCTAAAAGAAGAAATTGTGGAAAACCTCTTTGAAAATAGAGCTAAATTCAAATAGATTCACAAATTAAATACAGGAAATGAAAATCCTAATGTTTTAAATAGGACTCAGAATTAAATTATTATGGAGCATTAAACATGCTACTCTTTCAAAAGCAGTAATACCTGTCCATGATTTCCTTTAAAACTTCATTTTTGCAAACTCTGGCACTGGTCATACTGGTGAGAGAAGTGCCAGCTTGAGCTAATTTTACAAGTGCAGAGCACTGGGATTTGAGAGGTAACAAAAGGAGGCATATAGTGGACTCCTGGAAGAAATCAGTGCATTCATTGCAGAAAAAAGAATGCTGTAAAGATGGGACTTTGGTGTATAATTTCATGTTATTACATATGCCTTTTGGGTAGGTAGGATTGCCATTGCTTTGCAAATAATCATACAGTGTTTCTTAGCAAAAATTATCTTTTCATTTGCACTGGCAGAGAGCTGCCGAGCCAGGAGCCATCAATCTGAGCTTTGTTGTGAAAGTGGGCCTTCTTTCTAGAGTATTCAACTTTATGTGTACCTTTTAAGCATCTAGCTTATTTTTGTGAAAAAGTATTTGCTGATTGTCAGAATTCTTAATCCTCTTTTAAATGTATTAGGCCACAGTGCTATGGATCTTGCCATATTACATTGTAGTTTGCAATCAAGTGATGGGTCCAAACATGTACAGGTAACTCCATAGCCGAGCAATAGTTTGAATATTGGCAATTTCTATGGTGTTCTGTTTGTGATAACTGTAGACCATGCACAGAAGCTGCCCTAAACTGCATGTGCCCTAAGGCATACTGATGGTCCCATGATTTGGATGTATAGATTGATTAAGAAAATACCCACAACCTATCTGGCAATTATTTTTAATGTAAATAACAGAAGCCTTTGCTCTGCTGTGCCAGACAAAACTCAAGGACAAAATATTTCTTGAAGACATTAAGTAATACTAATGCAGTAGTAGTAGTTTAGCTGCTCTCAGCTGTTTATGACTAGAATCTGAAATGAAACAGAGCTCATATCTTGGCGGTGTTGAGTCCTGTGTGCTTCTCTGATGAGTCTCTTGGGTTAGACTCTTAAGAAGTATTTACATGCCTAGAGATTTAGATAAGCACTTGGTGGGGTGTTCAAAAGCATCCAGGTCTCTAATACCTCTTGGCTTACTTAAGGGAATATGGGAGTTTGTATATGCACATGTGCATGTGTATAAAAGCTGTTGATGAATTCTATTATTTTGAAGAAAAATAATATAAAATTTAACAGGAAATAGCATTCCAGCCACTGAATTATTTCACAAATACCGCTATGCTTGTACCTTCTTTTCCTATAGTTTTTTTTTGTTTTATTCTTGTTTTTTATTACTTGCCTGTATTTGTTGAAGCAAAAGAAAGTTGTTAATCCTTAGGCCTTCTGACTTGCATGGAAAAGAATGTACTTTGACACATCATTTTGCAGAATTTCAGTGTTATCACTCAAAATTTGAGAACTTGAAACCATCTAGTCATATCTATTTTAACATGGAAAATAGATATAAATACTTTTCTACAGACTGTGTACAGTAAAATCTCTCTTGCATACAATGTACATTCATCGCTTAATTTTCATGACAAAATCTGGAATTACATTCTCACAATAAATAAATTGTATTCCTATAATAAATAAATTGTGCAACTCACAATTTGTGTCCCATAAAAATAACTTTCCCTTGTTTTGCCTGCTCAGAAATACAGATGGAATATTTTATTTAAGACTGCATTCCTCAGGGCAAAGAGTGAAGATCTGGGACTCTGCCATTCTCATTTCAGAGTTAGCAGTTGTTTACTGTGTGGCCAAGGACGGGTCAATTTAACCCAAATTCAAGTATTTAGTCTTTTAGTTCCTCCCCTACATTAATGTTGTATTAGGAGCTGGGTAGTGTGGTTTCAGCCTGTATGAATTTGTTCCCTGTGTTTCCTGAAGCATCCAAAGCTGTAGCAGCAGCTGAAAAGCAGCTCTTGCTGAGAGCAGAAAGTCTGGAATCCAGACATGTGGAGAAGCAGCACAAGTAGCATGGCCTTGCTTTTAAGGAGACACTTGAGACCTTTGGAGTGTCACAGAAAGGGTGAAGCTGTCCATTACATCGTGAGGATAAAATATTCTGAAATATGCTAAGACCTTTCAAAGGACATGCTTGCTTAGAGCAAGAGACAGTACCCTTCTCAATGTGCAGACTTCTTTGTAAGTCTAGATTAAACAGTCTATATTTACACATACTTTGGCTGGATTTGGTTAATAAGGTTAATTTGAAAGGCTGCATGATTGTGTGCAGACTAGATCAGCTGGGTACAGGATTTTGAGTGTTGACTAAGGAACATCAAGTGCCCAGCATTCCTGACCCTACTTAAAATTCTCTTTCTGGCATAGACTTACTTGTAGAACAACTTTAAGCAGTATCAGAGCTAGAACTTAACATCTGATGTTTTTGTTACTAAATTAATAAAAACCCCCACCCAAACCAAGCCATATATAATTTTGTGCCTAATTCTGGCAAAAAATTACATACAAGAAATACACTAGGAAGAGCACAGGAATCATATGTGGTACGTTCTCAGAATCGCTGTCAAAGAAATGAGATTAATTTTTTTTTAAACAGGTACAGCAAATATCAAATTGTTTAATAAATCTTTCAGTAGGTGTTATTATTGACTTTCATAAAATGCAGGACCATGTCTGGCATATTGGCGTGTTTCTACAGATGACTTAGTTGTTTAATGCCAGGAACTTCATCTTACCTACTCAACTGTAGACCTTCTCTGAGACTAAGAGGTGTTTCTATATCTTGTGCTGCTTTCTTGAGAGATGATGAGTTTCTAAAGCATATGCGCAGAATTTTTCAATCTGTCAAGACCTTTAGTGTACTCAGGCCTGTATCCTTTTTGTTTTCTTTCTTTAAAAAAAAAATCAGCAATCAAAAGCTGATTAATGCATCCTGGAGTTCCTGTCAGCAGAAAGAATTGCAAGGATGCTGGGAACTTAGAGCTCTAGTCAGACACCCACATCACAGACATTGTGTGGCAGATCTTTGTGTAAAGCCCTCATTAGCTTGGTTTAAATGGCTGCCCTTCTTGTTTGAAAAATTTCTGTTGTGATAATCCTCCCACATGGCAGAATCTTTGTTTAGACTATATAAAATCAGGCTGTTTGACTAATAACATTCTAAACTATTTTCTTCCTTTTTTTTTTTCTGGATTGTGTAATTCCTTCAAGAAAAGACGTATTCCTCAACCAGTAACCTTGTTTGTCATGTTCTTGGGCTCTGTGCCTTTTCCTTTTTCTTTGATGGGGTTTCCCAAGCAAATGCTATTAAGTTGATTAAATACATGGACATGTAGCCAGCTGTCTTCAGCAGTCCTTATTCATACAAGTTGATCTAAGTTAGGAGAGTTCACACTAAATGGTGCAACACAACTGTTTATAAAAGAGTTGAAAGCAGCAGAAATTCTTGTCTGCACAGGTATGAGTGTCTCACACCATCAGTGGGAAAGTAGAACCTCGGCTGATGGGTCAGTAAGGGGATTTTGCTGAAAGACATCTTGGATTGTGAGGTGTGTTTGGATTGCCTGCTGAAACTCCATCAGTGAGGAGTGCTGTCATTGCTCAGTTTTCCTGTATATACCAGTGCTTGTCAGGGCTTTCTCGATGTCAGAATACCTGGGTTGTACTATTGGAGCTTCCTTTGTGAGCAAAACTGAGCTGCCACTTCTGAGCCTTTGCCAGAGCTGTGCTGCTGCCGCTCGACAGCTGCGGCTGTTCATTGATTGCACGTGGGAGCTGCGGGCCTGGCCCTCCCTGGTGTCAGTGGGCACTTTCCCTGCAGGAGCGTATGGGGAGTTTGGATGGACTGGGTCCATTCCTCTTGATGCTGACAGCTGGAGGGTTCACTGTAGAGGTCTCAGCTGGTTGCCTAGCTGAGCTTCTCTACTCTTTGGGTCATGCTCAGCTGTGAAGAGTTTGCTCCATGTTAGAAACTAGATTGAATAATAACAATAACAATAATAATAATAATGATGATGATGCTTGGCATAGATCTGCTGAGCTCGTGTTCCCCTGGCGGCTCAGAGAACATCTCCATGTGGGAAAGATGTCTTTGAGAGCACCCTCAGATTCCCCATCTCAGGCAAACCACGTTGTAAACACCTTTCTCTTCCATGCCTCTTTACACAAGACTGTACCCTTGTGTAACTCAGTTCATCTGTCTTCCTAAAAATAATCTGTGATCTTGTTGCTCCTGTTTGCCTGAGAAGTTACAAGTAATAAAGTAGTGGTGGGTTCATAAATATTAGTGAGATAGGAATGTTCTTCGTGAGTATAAACACTCTGGCAGTACTCTCATGCATTTTTTAAACTTTGTTTGTATGATTCAGAGATCTCTTGGTCGAAAAAGTATGTTTTCCTTCTTGGGAAACAGGCCCTTGAGATTCCTGGTGTCCTTTAGATGGCCTGGGTTTTGGTGTTGGGGTTTTTTTTTGTTTGTTTGTTTTTGTTTTGCTTTGGGATTTTTTTGGTTGTGTAAAGGAATCTCCTACCAAAAGCTGGGCTCTGAAAAATGAAATGATGAAATGGGACTCAGGTTTTTTATATTTCATAAGTTGTATGAAATTTTTAACATTAGAAAATATGTAAAAATATTTTAAATTTTATCTTGGTGTGTCTTTAAATGTAACGCATTTCTCTACATATATTTAAAATCCTTCATATTTCACAAAAATAGTAATATTTTTGGTATTTTAATTTTGTTGGCTGCTGGGACAAGATTTGCTATTTGCTATCAAGAAAGTTGATAGTGTGAGCATAAGCATGAGCTGTCTTTGAAATACAAACATGTCCTACTGTTCTTTATGTTTCTACTTTAAATATCTGAGAATAGACATCTTCAGTGAAACATCAGGATGTGAATGCCTCTGGCCATGGATGTATTTGCTGACGTTCTGGTTCAGCTCTTGTTGTAGGTAATGAATTATGGGTGAATCATCCAATATTATGTTTTTCTTTGTTTCCCTGAATTTCTATAGAAGTGTACTCTGCCATGGGTACTGACAGATGGCTGCTTGAATTTTGTATCCTCAATATGATTATAATTTTTAATGTGTTCATGTCTCACATAAATTCCAAAATGTTATTATGTTTTATAATTATATATGAACTATTACCAAAAGAGCAAGCTGCTTTTTAAAATACCTGCGTACATGCATTGTTAAATTCAGAGATATTTTATAGCACTTAGGCAGCCATGGGAGCAATAACAAGTATTTGACTTCTAGGGCACAGCTTCTTGCACACCATAATTTTGATTAAATAGCAGTAGGACCCAATTTGGCTGCTTGATTAATTTTTCCAAAAAACCCCCCCCAGTTCCCACCGCTTCTGTCAGAAATCTTTTCTACCATTTTAACCAAATGCTTCAGGGAAATCTGTGCCACTGTTAGCTGAAAGTTTAGTAGAAGAAAAAGTTAAAAAATGCTTCGTGTGAAGGTGGTGACCCTCTGAGCTTGACATGGCGAAGTGCTGAGCACTCGGGGCTTCATCCAGAAAAGCACTTTAGCACCTACTGAGGATGAACTTAAATGATTTGGTGGAGGTGAGCCAGAGAGCTCTGCATTTCTGTGACTGAAACATCTGCACTTTGTAGTAGACCCTCTATTTATTTTGGAGGGCAGAATAAATCTTTTTTCTTTAAAGTACATCAGAGCAAGAGAATTTTTATTTTCTTTGAAAACACAACGTACTGAGGTGACTCCAGAGTTCCTGCCGTTGTTGAGTGCTTAACCTCTAAAATGAGGGATTTGTATTTTCTCCAAAGCATTAGGATACAATGAGCTATGTCAGTTTAATTAAAAGAACAGGTCAGAGTACCATCCACTTTAATAGTTTGGTTTTTTTTCTTTATTGTTGTAGGGGTATTTTAGGAGAAAATATCTATTTAGGTATGTATTACCATTTTCATTTGCAGATGATTTTGTACCCAAGGGTGAAGTACTGTGTTTCTTTAGTCTTTTGTTTAGATCTGTATTTGAAAATGTGCATCTTAGTTTAGTTTCTCAGCGTGGGGCACTGCTTTTTCTTCTGAGCATCCAGACCTTTAGAAAATCTGTAGAAGTCAATCACAGCATAATAGCTGCCCATTCACATTGTTAGTAAAGAAGAACATTTTATTCTTCTTTTTAAAGAATATTTTTCTGTCATGGTGGCAAAGCTTTGTGCAGCTGGCTCTGCCAGTGCTTATTCCTTTAAAGGTTTACTAAGATGCAAGACATTAGGCTGTGTTGTAGGTCAAGTTCTTGGTGGTCTGCAATACATGAACTAGTGGTAACCTTTTTTTTTTCGAGTGTGGGAGTTAGCAATTTATATGAAGTATAGCAATCAGGAAAGAAGAAAAACAAGTAATATGCATAGCATTGTAGTAGAATTTGGAAGCACAAACCAGGGAATTACAGATATTTGATGTTAAACTACTTTTCATCTAGAAAAGAGGCTGAAATCTTGGTCTCTAATCTGATAGAGCATTCTGGAAGAGGACAAAGAAGAAAATCTCTCCCTCCTCTCAGGATGCTGAACGCTGCAAGGAGATTCAACTTTGTCCTGCCAGCCACGTTATTCTTCCCTTTGTTTATTACAGGCTTAAATAAGGTCCTTGAGAAAGCTGTTAGTATTGTCACATTGCATTAAACCAAATCAAACACTTACATGGCTGCAGGGAAATCGCTGGAACTTTTAATGATTTATTAAGAGTAGCGTAACTATTATGTGTTAACCATACAGGAATGCAGTATTTTGTACTAAGTACTGTATTTAAGATGTATTTAGTGCATTTGTGCAGTTTGGCCCAGTTCTGTTTCTATAGGAAATGTAGCCATACAGTTACATTATTTCCTGGCTCTCCGTGTGTTAACTTTGGGATGAATCTATTCGTTTTCCCAGTTGATTGCTTGCTTCCTTTTTAGAGAGAGAGGGAAAATAAATTTAAAATCTTTTCATAGCCTTGGCTTTTTTGTCAGAATAATAAAAAAAAAATCTAGGTTTTGCCTCATGGGTTTGACAGCGTGTATATTTATGACAAATGTAGGAATTTTCTATCCCATTAAAGTTTCAACAGATAATTTCAGCAGCCAGTCCTTCAGAACAAAATAAATGCTGTAACTTTGTAAAGAGTCATTAAAAGCTCTTAAGCCTTTAACAGAATATGCTACCTTTCATTCAGCCTTTAAATAGCATAGGCTGATTTCCTGGCCAGGTGTGTACAACAGAGTTTTGTTGGCCAGCCACTTTTTTCAACAGTAGCTGAATAACAACAAAAGAACTGTGATGGTTCAATCCTAGTTAGTGAGTGTTGCAAAAGAGGAGCAAAACAAGTGAAACAGAAGGTCAGAGCATGTGTGCAAGTATTGGCTGGCAAGAATCCCATTGACTTGTATTATAAAATACCCAGTGGATATATTAAAAAAAAAATAGGGTAATTGTTTTGAGAGTTTTATCAGCTCTCTGTTGATCTGGGATATTTTTGGCAGCTTCTTATATTCAGTAACCTCCTGTAGTGAAATAGGAAAAATTAGTGTAATTCAGTGGATATGATGTACAAAATATTAGTAAAATATGGCATTTTTTCGAAGCTTGTTTGTTATAATCCATATAACAATGGAGAAGTGTACTATTCCTGTGCAGTAAGGATAATTCTTAACATATTTTTTCAGTCTTTTTATTGCAAATCTTGAGACACTTTTAGTTTAGAGTTTTGGTGAGCTGTAGAGCTTACTTTAAAGTACGGACTGCTCACATACTGTGTTCATGGAATCACAGAGTGGTTTGGGGCTGGAATGGACCTTAAAGTTCATCCAGTCCCAAAATCCCCTGCCATGGACAGGGATATCTCCTCCTAGACAGATTACTCAAGGCCTTCTCCAGGTTTTGAACACTGCCAGCGTTGAGGCAATGCTTCATTGAATCAAAACACATCAATAGAAAATTGTATTATCTAAACCAAAATAGAATAACAAAGAACTATCAAGAGAACAAAATCCCAGTATTAGACTTATAGAAAAAACTTTTTTTTTTCAGAGAATTTCTTGGAATATAAATGCCTTAGCAGATAAACATTTAGTCTTTTAAGACTAACAAAATTGCAGGTTGCATTTTGAATTGTAGCTGGATACACAGAACTAAAATAGAAATCATAGTGTCTGGAGGGGTTTCTTTCAAAGCCTATTTGTTTTATTTCACATTTTTCTTTGTATGAAATTCTACATAAGCACACCAGAGACTTTCACATTGTTTATAATACAACATCATATTTAATTTTTCAATTTTAAAAAGAACAGTAGGATCTAGAAAGAAGTAACCAGCAAGGAGCATTTGTGTACAAACTGCAATGTTTCTTCAGGCCTAAAGGTCTTCTATTATATGGAGCATGCATGTTTTACCACTAAAGGTAGTTTGTGTAACTTCAAATGAGAGGTGATATGGCTGATTTGAAAGTATTTTCATGTTCATAATTTAGCTTTGTTGTTTTTTTCTTTCTCTCACTAACTCTAATGTAAGTGTGATAGAGGGAGTTGAACAGATACCTGCGAGGAAGAAATCTTTCCTACTGCAGAGCTGTTCTCTTGAGTGTAGGTTTTGATCCAGAGGAATCCTGTTTAGCTTCACCAGAAACAGGACTAATGAAAGGCTTTAGCTTCTGATCTGCAGTGGAATAGTAAAGAGGTGGTGACCCCCCTGGTGGGAACTGGCTTTTTTTCACAGTCACAAATTGTGGCCCTGTCTAGTCAAACGGTGCTCAATCCATGGTGCCCAGGAATTTGGAGGTGAAGGATTCTTCCTGTAGAAGAAATTCCAAACTCTCTCGGAGTACATGCCTTGTGTGATGGCAGCAGTGTTGTCTTTGATGAGGTGACTGGTAAAGCCTGATAGATTTTGCCATGCAACTACACAGCCCCTCAGCTGGGCATCCTCTGTTTATGTTCAAAGCACTTTACAGCTTGATATAACGCACATGAATGATGCTCAGCAAATAGTCAGGGAACTAAAACTCAGCAGCTGTCTCCTTTGTGCATTCATTTTCAATAATTAATTTGGTATCCTGTGACTTTTAATTGTAAGAAGGGCAATGCTAGTTTTACAACTCCTAAATTCAGTATAATGAGAACAAAAGCTTTTTTGTCCTTAAATGCAAGACTAATACAGCTATTCCCAATTATACCAATATGAAATAAACTGTAGAGGCGTAAAATTTAAATATAACCATTAAAACTTTATACCAGTTTTTACTGTTGGTAGCTCAGCCAGCTTACAGGCTTTAAGGAATCATTCTTTATGGAGCGTCATTTTTCAAAGGACATTAGAGCTTGGAGTAAATACTATTGAAGAAATGCATCCTTGGGCTACAAATTGCAACATCATTAATGTTTGCATAGAACTGGGAAAGCGTGTTAACAATTTTTTTTTTTCTTATGATCAGTACTTTTTCCCTAGGTGTGTGTTAGGTTGTCTTCAGAGTCTGTATGAAACAGTGTGTGCAGATCCTGTGGCTGGCTCTCCAGAGCTGCATCCACAAATCACTGTAAAATAGATTTAGAACTCTATTATTGATTACACTTTCACAGTCAAGCAATCACGTTAGTTCATTAGGTTTATTTTTCACCAGCATATAAATGGATTATCTGTAATGAGACAGCTATGGGCTACTACTGAATACGGGTTTTATAACTTCAGCCTGAGCAGGGTAATTCCCCCACTGCACTCAGCCTTTGAATTCGGTTTTGGGAAACCACAGATCTCTTGTCTGCTGGAGAAAGAAGACATATGTGAGGCTGTGGAAAATGGCATTGATTATTTTTGGAATTAACAGTGCACAGAAAGGAGACAGAAACTGTTATTGTGGAGAAGCTGCAGCATTCCTGATAGGAATTCCTACTTTTCATGCAGCCTTGTTATGTACCTTTCTCTGTCTGCTCAAGGGCTCCTCAGACATTCCTGCAGAGACCAGGGCAGTGTCCTGCTCCATGTGTGACCTCAGGTCACTTTTCTGCTGTCATGTCTTAGAGCAGCAAGATGATGACCCACAGGAACTCACTGGTACTTGGGCTATTCCATCTGTTTCATCTGCTTTTGTGCTCATTCTGTCAGTGCTCTGGAAGAGAAATGATCCTGACAAGTGTGTGTGCTGCTTGGCATATTAAGCATGAAGATTGTGAGTGCTGCTGCAAAGCCAATAGAAATAATTAGCTGTACGTCTCTCTTTGAACTCCCCTTTTCCCTTAAGCAGGACTGTTCTCTGACTGTGGTAGCAGTGATATTGATGCAAGGTCAGCCACTGCTGAGCTCCCAGCTCTGCTTCATCAGCTCCTTGCTGGTTTTTGGCAGGGCAGTGTCCTCCCCCCACACCTGTGCCCTGAACCATTCCCTAACCATTGCACTGCTGAGAGCCCTGACCCATTTTCAGGTTATGCAAGTCCCCAAGGCCCTTCCCGTTCAGTGAGATGAATTCCCTTTTAAAAGGTGCCGAGGACAAACAAAACTCTAGATTGGGGACCAGCAGCAGTCAGAGAATTAGGCCTGGATTTCACACTATGCTGTTACAGTTTCAGTGCTAAAGGCCAATAAAACAGAGAAATGTTAAGTATTTTTGAAGGAATTTAATGTTGAATATGTGTTAAATCACTGTTGTAGTGGAGGGATGCCTTCACACTGGGTGGGGATCTGGCTTTCTTTTCATGTTGTCACAGTGCAGGTACCATGCACTGCAAGAAGCAGATGGCTGAGTTGTGCTCAGTGGCTTAATCCTGGCCATGATTCACTCAGTGAGGACCACAGGCAGGTCTGACAGCCTGGAGTTTTCACACAAAAGATGGTTAACTTTTAGCCTTTTCAGAAGGGTTACTGAAATCTGTCTGAAACGGGTGCCTCGAGTGTTTGAAGAACACCTGGCATGGTTGTTTTGATCATAAAGGTGCTCAGTCTCACAGGTGAGTCACAGTGAAGCATTTTTCATGAGTCTGTTCCTTCCAGAGGATCACACACAACTCCAGCAGCAGGAATGGGAATTACATCCCTGAACCTACTGGTGCATAGAGCCAGAAGGTGCAGAGACAAAGTGCAGAGACACACTTGAAAAGGTTACTCTGGATTTACCTGCAGTCAGACTGTGGTCCCTGTGGTGAAATCTGCAGTGTAGGTCATGCCATAGAGTACAAACTCTTTAAGTATGAGAAATCATATTTTTGTTTGCTTGTTCTAAATTCGTATCAGGTATGCTTGCCTCTCTTGAAGGGAGTGCTTCACTTCCAAGACTGTTTACTTTTGTCCTGCATAGTTACCTCAAATGGATACTGGCTATTTTTTGATCTCGAGTATATTCCTGTAATTCTGAGATATTTATTCTATAATTAAGTAACAATACCTTTTATTTTGTGTGTTAAATTTATCTTTCTACAGTTATTCAGTGAAAAAATAAGTGGAGCAGAAGGAACAAAGTTAGATGAGGAATTTCAAGAGATGGAAAGGGTAAGAAAAAACGTTTTATTATGTTATTCAATATTAAACTATTGCAGAATCAAAAATATTTCATGTCTCAAATGATTGAATGGTATTGTAGATTTACCTGAGGGAGGAAACTCTATAATGTGCTTCCAAACAGGAAGGATAAATGCAAATTGGTCCTTGAGCCTTGTCAGCTCAGCCAAGGGAGAAGAGACATCCACAAAGGCTGTTTGAGCAGAGGATCAAGTTCCATTGACACCTCTCCACGGTGAAGAGAAATTCTTCCAAGAAGGGTTCCAAGAGGAACCTTCCCCTGCCTGTGTGGGAGTTTAGAGAAGTCTGAGGTGTTAGTGAGGCTTTGTAAATACCACAAAGCCTTTGTATCTGATAAAATTAATGATAAAAATCTGACTGCTCGGGCCAGTTTTTCTCCTGGTAAAAGATTATATTTCTTAGTTTAAGCCGATGTTCAGAAATTTACATAAAATTGACATGTTTGCTATCCACCGATGAGTCGTGTTGGAAATTAACAATGTTACTGCCAGTTTCTGGTTTTACAATTACATATTTTTTATAATTGCCCTTGCCTTTCTATGTATTTTAATGTTCATAGTAGACTTTTCTTTTCCAGAAAATTGATGTTACTAATAAAGCTGTAACAGAGCTTCTGTCCAAATCCACGGAGTATCTTCAGCCAAATCCAGGTAAGACAGGAACAATAGGTGTTGGATTTTGATGAACATTGTT
This sequence comes from Brachypodius melanocephalos, assembly GCA_013398615.1. Taxonomy (NCBI): domain Eukaryota; kingdom Metazoa; phylum Chordata; class Aves; order Passeriformes; family Pycnonotidae; genus Brachypodius; species Brachypodius melanocephalos. The sequence goes on along the minus strand of VZSR01003798.1, from coordinate 8,253,560 downwards.
TTATTACTTGGAAACTAGTTCTAGGTAAATAAATGCTAGTTAGGTCATCATTGTGAGGTTTCTGTGTGGAGTTCTGCAAAATTCTAAGCAAGAGGGAGAGAGAGAAGAAGTTGGCTTTGGCTGTGCTTGTATCCTGCATTTGCTCTGTGCAATATTTCTAGTCAAGGAGCTCACAAGCAGGACTATTCAAAGGAATGTGAATGTTGGTGAATATTTGCCTGGAGAAATGATGCTTTTTCAGATGGGAATAAAAACTAGTTTCATATGACCCATATTGTTGAATGGAATCTTGTTTCAACATTGGACTTTGAGATATTGACAACAAAAAAATTACCAGTCCAAGACAAACTTTGTGACTTTGCTTGTGAAGTGATTTATTGCTTTAAACAGATTAGTTTTAAAACTGGTTTTATCACTTTAATTTTTTTTTTCTTTTTTCTATGTCCCTCTTAGCATACAGGGCCAAGCTGGGAATGCTGAACACTATGTCAAAGATCAGAGGCCAAGTTAAAACCACAGGCTACCCCCAGACAGAGGGACTCCTGGGAGACTGCATGATACGGTATGGCAGAGAGCTGGGCGATGAGTCTATGTTTGGTGAGTTTGTGCATCTCCTCTGCCAATATTTCACCATAAAGTCCTTTGCAAAGTATTGCTCACTGACATAACCTGTGTAGTTGGCCACTGCAGGTAAGAGGGAAGGTTAAGTGCAGGGATTAGGGGATGATTGATACAGCTCAGAAGTAGAATGCTCCTGCACATTTTTTCACCTCTGTTGCAGGTGGATTTGATAATACTGTTACTGATGCTGTCTGATCATCCTTATTATTATGCATTTTAGTTTCTAAGTTGCCAAATATAAATAATTTAGAGTGATTCTTAAATGCAGTTTAACCTTTATATAAAAACAGCTATACTCAATTTGAGAAGTAAACTAAGGGAAAAAAATTCTTGTACAAAGAAATAAAGAAATAAACAGTAACACTGGATGATTTTTTTAGTAATGACCTGTGCAAATACAGTAGGGAGAATTTTTTTTTCCCCTGCTGTCTGTCAGGGAAAAAGAAACCCTGAAATGTAATTCAGAACAAAAATTTTCTAGTTCCAGCTTTGTACAGAGAACAAGCATAGCTGGCATTATTTTCTTTTTTAATCTTCAAGAGACTGTAGCAGATACAAAGATACCTATTTGAAATGGCTGTTTTAAAAGACAAACTTTCTGCTTTTACTTATCTTGAGATATAAAAGCCTATTCTTTACCACAGGCCTTGCACTACTGGATGCTGGTGAGGGCATGAAGCAAATGGCAGAAGTGAAGGACTCTCTTGATATTAATGTCAAACAAAATTTTATTGATCCTCTACAGTTATTGCAGGACAAAGATTTAAAAGAGATTGGGGTAAGTTTTCCAGGGTAGAGCTTCACTTAGCAATAATCAGAGTCAAATCAAACCCTAGTTCCCTGAGATATTTTTCTTGAAAGCAATAAGGTAAATAAATTTTGTTGTAATAGATTTTCTCTCTGGCAAAATCTGCTTAGAATCAATGCTTGTACAGTCAGTACAAGCATAGTGAAGAGAATTAAATTCTTTATTTTTCTGCTGTTTTATGTTAAGATTTTTATTAATGCTTATGAACATGTGAGTGGGCTGTGATTTACTGCTAGTGATTATCCTATCTTACCATCTCTGTCAGCCTAAAGCTGTTTATAATGGAGAATGAATATAACTGTTAGAAAACGCTTTTCAGGGCAAACACAGAATGATGTGAATAGTGTCATAAAATGTTGAAGTGTCATATAAGAAAAATACAGGACACTAAGGAACACATTTTTAACCTTTAGAATGAAGTTTTTCAGTGTTTTTGTTTACAATGTGACAATTCGAAGAAATCCAGGCAGTCTTTGTCTGAATCTGTTGATTCTGATAGATTTGGGTAATAAGCAATTTAAAACCCTGGTGAAATGCAGAAATGAAAGTTATTTTATTTGTTTACACATAAATGAATGTGGAAAGCATAGTGAAAAGATAGCAATAATGTCTGTAGCTGTCTCCTTTGAAGCATAGCTGTTTTCAGTTGTGTTCTTCTGAACTGCTGAAAGGAAATTGTTTGATGTTAGCTTTAATGAGCATTTTGTACTGTCATTTTGCATCCATTTTGTGAGTCTGTCACTCTCAGGATTTTTGGCATCAGAAAAGCTTGTGCAGTTTTATCAGATAGAAGTGTCAAGTTGATACCTAACAAAGGCAGCAAGATTTGTTGGAGCAGTGGATTATGAGGGGAATATAACCCTTTAACTTTCCATTGTCATATTGCAGATAATTCAAGAGGTAAAAATGAATTACATATAGAATATGGTGACACGCAAATATTTAGGTTCGATCCTGCTTCTCTCAACAGCTCAGAGAATCTGTACTGTTGCACATTTAGTGAAGTCCATGAGGTGGATGTCTAAGATAGGCAAATTAAGGCTGCCAGTGCTCCAAGTGCTACCAAAGGGCCCTTTATTTAAAATTTCATTTGCATGAGCCTTGTATTTCTTTAAGACAGCATATATTTGCATTCATCACTGATATTTCCTTAGATCACAATGTGTTTGGGCATGTCCCATTTGGTCCTTCTATTAAATGTTCTCTCTCTTTTAGCATCACTTGAAGAAACTGGAAGGGCGCCGCTTGGATTATGATTATAAAAAGAAGCGTTTTGGAAAGATACCGGATGAAGAAGTTAAACAAGCAGTAGAAAAATTTGAAGAGTCAAAGGAACTGGCTGAAAGAAGCATGTTCAATTTCTTAGAAAATGATGTAAGTCTGTGCTGCATCTTTGTTTGCTGCAGTACATCATGGAGGGGCAAATGTGTGGGATTGGTTAAAGCCAGTCCCGTCCTTCACAGGAGGTAAGGTCTGAAAGCAGAAACTCTGCTTCTTCCTTCTTTTAAATCCCCTGTCAGAGAAGAACATAATGCACAGCAGAGAATGGGAGAACTCAAGAACTCAAGGAATTTCTTCTGGAGATACAGTGACTCAGACAAGATGGCCACAGAGGTCTCAAGTAGGACTAGCTGAGAGTAAAATGCAGTTTGGACAGTGAGAGGGTGAAGGCTGGGAAATTGGTGTAGTCAAGACTGCTGCTGAAAGTCTAAGCAAGGGCATTGTACCCTCTGAGCTTTCTGAATTTTAGCTCACTCGTAGTCAAAACTTCACTGCTGATATGGAGTCTCTGAATGATTTTACCTCAGAAAATCATTACTATTACTCTTTGGCTCTGCGAAGTCCATAGAGTGAGTTTGTGGCTTGGGCTCAGGTATGTGGGCTTTGGCTCAGAGTCCAAGTCCCTCATGAAATTGTCTAAATAAGGAGCAGCTGTGGCCATTCAGGATAATCCTCTCTTCTGTCCACACACAGAGGAATAGCAGGATGTGTTTTCTCCTGCATAACCATGGAACTGTAGGAAAAAAGAGCTGGACCTATTTGGGCCTATTCCAAAGTTTTCTCTTCTCCTGTAGATGCAGCATCACAGAAAACACACAAAGTAGAAAGTGTGCTGTCTTCTGTGAGCAAACTGCAACAGTGAAGAGCTGTGAAGTGGGAATATTTAACTGCAAGCAACTTCTCTCTCTATGCACACCCAGTTATAAACCAGCCTGTAGCTCCTGAACTGTTTGTAAGTGGGACACATTTGTTACAGCAGTGTGTAGTGTAAGTCAGTTCAGCCTCGTGCTGTTTTACCAGTGTAAGTTAATGAGGGCAACAAAAGCTAGAAAATGCTCCTATTAACAATTTCAGCACTGTTCCACTGTAGGCTCTACCAGTTGCCTGGTTGCAGTGGATGTGTGTTTTAAAATTCTGTCTTGCATGGGCAGCTGAGAAATGTTTCAGGTACTATTTATCATTAGTCAGAGCACCAAACTGAGGATAAAAGAGTTCAGGAATTCAGCTGGTTTAGCTCAGCCACTAGAAAACAGATGAGTTATACATTCTAGTATAAGTAATTCTGCCTTTGGGAAGGGGTGAACTGGATATTTCTCTAAAGTTTTTTCTGTACCCATTTCCTATTGTTTCTGTTTAAAGAAAACTCTGTGCTCTTCCCCTTCCATTTTTGTGCTGACCCAATCTGTCTGTCCTCACAAAACTTCTCATTCCAGCCTTATTGTCTAACTGCAAATGGTCTCACTGTGTTTGCAGAGATCTTAACTGCAATCATTTTCTTCTGATCCTTTCCAGTTCCCCAAATCTCCCTCTCTTCGTCTTCTTGCCCTGGAGTCTGTTCCCTGAGCTCTGGTTCCCAGCCATTTTGCCAGGTGCCTTTCCCAGGCTCAGTCCTGATCCCCACCTTTCTCAGGATTTTGCACAGCCAGTTCCAGACCTCCCACATCGACATGCACACACTTCTTATCAGATGCATCTTCCTGCCATTCCCACACAGCCAGTCCCAGGTTCATCTTCCTAAGTAGCTTTTAGTCCCTCAAGTTTCTCTGGCTCTTTTCCAGTCTTCCTCTTCTCCTAATCCACAACTCCATATTTCTCCTGGCTCTTAGTTGTCTTATTTGGACAGTCCTTTATCCATTTTCCCAGATCACACATCCAAACCCCAGGCACTTTGTCTGTTGTCCTCAGCTGTTTATATTACTCTCTTCTGACTGTGATGGGATTGTATCAGCTGTTGGTTTGGTTCTGTGCGTTTCATTTCTTTGTGCTATGTGACAGTGTTTGGCTCTCTTGGAGTCCTGGCAGAATTTTTAATGATCTTTTTAACTGAGTAAAAGCAGACAAAGTATAACACAAAACTGCCATTGGTCCATAAAACATTTGTAGAAAGTTTACTTAGATATTTTCTTATGATCCAATGTCTGAAGACATCATGATGGAATGGAAAGATGTCAGACTTCTTGGGGTCTGTCTTCTTAACGATGTCTTGAGGAAGACAAATATCTGTTACTGCTCCACACCCCATACAGCTTGAACTTTTCACTTATGTTAGGGGAATGAGATTATTTGTTACCTCATGAATAAAAATATTTTGTTTTTTTATTTCTCCTTCACATTCTCCCTTTCCTCATCATTTATATTTTTGAATGATTGGCTAATATGTTTTAAATCCAAGTAGATAAATCATGTTTTATTTATCAGTTTATAAATGCTGCCATCTAGTGAGGTAAGTCCAGATCATTTCAGAACTGCACTTTATAAACATTGATAATAAACACTAATGGGTCTGAGTCATAAGAGCTGTCACAGTGTAATTTCTTCCAGCATTGATCAGAAAAGCTCCACTTTCACCTGCTAAGGGGTCATGTCCTAATAAATGTTTTGGGCTTGGGTGTTGACAGACAGCTGGCTTGGAAGTTGAAAGCAGACGGGATTTGCACATTGTGAAAGGAAATGACTCAAGGACCCAGCCCTGAGATAGTGAACTAGAAGTTACACCTCAGTTTTGTTCTGTTTCCAACTGGCAGTTTCTGTGATAGAATCACATGTGCTCTTTTCCAATAACCTCTGCAAGGTACTGTGGTCTTTTGAGATACCAGGTCTGTTTTAAATGATCTGTTTGTTTATCCTTGTGCTGAATGTACTGCAGTGCCCTTACAACTATTTTCCTCTCTGTCTCTCAGGTAGAACAAGTCAGCCAGTTGGCTGTGTTTGTAGAAGCAGCACTAGATTACCATAAACAATCCACAGAAATTTTGGAGGATCTGCAGAGCAAGCTGCAAAACCGGTAAGACTGAACCTCTCAGAAAATGTTGGACCCCTTTTGCAGCCGAGGTTCTCAATGTTGGAAAGCCACTGAAGCAAGAGATCTTGTAGCACCACCTCCCAGATGCACATTTGCTGTGCTCTGTGCCAGACTGAGCTCCATGGCTTTCAACCCCTGCCACCTGGCAGTTTCTTGCTGTGCTGGGAGACTTTAATGTAACACAGGATCTGCCCAGGGAGCTCTGAGTGTGTGCAGAGTCTCTCCCATCTGTGGAGGTTCATGGGGACAGCCTGGCTTTGTTTAGAGGTTTATTTCAACTTGCATACTTTGAGTTGTGTTTGGGAGGATTTGTTTGGAAGTTGGCCTGTTTTTATTGAGATTAAGGGGTATAACAAAATTCTACAGCACAGTAAGGAACCAGCCAGCTGGCCAGGAGCAGAGCTGTGCTGTAACACATGTATGAAAGGCCCAGGTACTTCATGTCAGTCTAAGAAAAGGGACAAATGCTGCTGTCATTAATGTGTCACTTGGAGAACCAGAGACTTGAGCGTCACTGTGGTGTAGGCAGAGCCACGAAAACTGCTTGAGGCTTTCAGCTCTGGGTGGCTGTGGCAGCTGTGAGCATGGGCGTGAGGGCAGCTGTGTCTGCAGACACCCTGTGCCATCCCAGCTGGAGGGGCCAGGGAGACAAGGAACCCTCAGCTGGGGCACACACAGCAAGAGGTACTAGCCAGTTTTGCTGGCTAAATGTTCTTTTTTCCTGTTTTCCCTAATAAAAATGCCATGTGTGAGATGCAGTCCCTGGGCCTCTGTCCTGGATGTGTTCTTCCATGTGTCATTTGCAGTTGAGCTTTCCAGAGAGCTCATTCCTGCAATTTGTGCTGAACTCAGTGGCAGCTGTGGGTGCTCATCACTTCTCAGACTCAGGCTGTTAAGCTTTATGCCTGTGTCAACAGGACCAAAGTATTAAATAAATTAAGGGCTTGTTGAAATTCAAGTATTGCATGAGAATTGAGCAGCTTTTAGTAAAAACACACATTCCACCCCCCAAAAAAAACCCCAAACAAACAACCAACCAAAAAACCCAACACCATAAAACCAAAAGACAAAGCAACCAAAACCAGATTTTCTTACTCCACCTTTCAAACAGCAAAGCACTTAATTTGAGCTTAGGTTTTGTTAAGTATTTCTTCCTTCTTTCTTCCTAAGTAAATCTTTTGCTGCTCTTCTTTGTGTTACAGAATAAATGTAGCATCTAGTCGGCCTAAGCGTGAATTTAAGCCAAAGCCTGTAATAACGACAACTCTGGAAATTGGTGATAATCAGCAGCACAATGGGATTGCCTATAGTTCTTCCATAAAATCATCAGGTGAGTCTGTCACCACAGAATTAATGTGTCTCTAGATGTTTTGCCAGATTTTTGCTTGAGGTATTTCTTGTACCATGAGAAGAGTGGATCCACCAGGCATCAGTGTCTGTACATCTGACTCCAGATGGTTTCCCAGATTTCAAAACAGAATTGTGAAGCAGGGTTCCTCTCAACAGGCTCTCACCCATCTGAAATTTAGGTGTGGCATTCTCCTTGGTCTTTCAAGGTCTCTGAATTGCCACTGAGGGTGGGAGGAAAGAGAGACAAGAAATGAACTGCAGAAAACAGTTCATTTCTTTCAAAGACAGATGCCTACAGTGGGTGTGTTTGATCACAGTCTGGAGTATCTCCAGGTGCTAATTTTTCTCCACAGTCTCAGAGCATAAATGATCTGTATAGGATCTCAAATGTAAAATTCAGAGAGATGGCTCTCACCCTTACTGGTTTTAACATTTTCTAACTTCACTGTCCCCTAAATTATGCACTGAAGTCTGTGCATTAATGAACTGAAGTACTTCAGGTACCTGTTGGTGGGGGCTTTCCTTTGATTAGGCCCTAATTTCACAAAAAAACCCCTCAACTTTTGGAAGTTGTGTGAATAGTAATAATCAGTAATGTTACACTACTCATTGAAATAGCTTTTCGTCATCTCATGAATAAAATTATTTTGCCCTATCTCCTTAATAACTACATTGTAAGATGAGATGAGCCCAGTTAAAAAAACAAACTGATAAAACCCCCAAACAAACAAAAAACCCTAAACAAAATCCAAATGACAATATGCAAAGAAAAGAGAAGGAAAAAGCTTGAGATTTTTCTATAAACATTATTTGAAAGGAAAATAGAGGAGAAGTAGTAAGCCAAAGGTTCCCTCCTGTACTTGGCATGGCATCTAGGATCTTTTCCTGAGAGATTTTTGGTTTGGTTTTTTCCTAACTCTCCCATTTCTTCTTCCCTCCAGTCTTGTTCCTTTTTTTAAAGAACAAAAGGTGAAAGGATAAAGCTTGGAGCTGTAACTTCATGCTCTGTCTAATGCCTTTAATTTTCTGCACTGTGCTACAGGAGCAAACCATTATGCAATCCATACTGAAGGGGATTTGCAGCAGTTTGGCAGCATAAATCCACCCAGTGAGATCTGATTCCTCAATTTGTTTGAAGCTCCCTGTGCTGCCTGAATGCTCAGATGAGTTTTTGTCTTGCTGTCAAATGTGGGATGGAGGGAGACAACCCCCTCTGCACATTCTCTCAGGTCACACTAGTTCCTAAGACTTGTGACACAGGGGTACATATCATCCAAAGCACTGGAGATGTTTGCAGGGATCAGTAACCTCCTTGATATTTTCACAGCACATCTGGATGAAAGTAACAAAAACATAGCAACTTTTTAAAAAATCACCATAAAAATTTTTGGCCCTGTCAACTACTTACCAAGTTATATAGGATTTTTTTTTTTGCCTGTTTTGCATGTGCAGGGGAGAAAGGAGATTCGGATTCAGCATTTGTATATAAACTAGTGTGTCAAACCACATTACAGTGGTTTATCATTGCCATCCAGCAGTTGTTCCAAGATTTCCTTATAGGATAATCAGTCCTGCCTTTGGGAGAAAGACAGATGCTGACTTCTCCAGGTTGCTTCCAGCCCAGTTAGTTAAAGAAAAATCTCAGTTTTAATGAGCTGAAATTCAGTGAACACTGGAAAATAAATGACCACTGGTCACTAAGATAGGAAAGGAGTGAGGCACTTCCTCTCCCTGCCTCTGTTCATGGACAGTTGCACTGTTGGCATATCACTAAATGAGGGGTTGTCACTGCTTCACTTGCTTAGTGCTGTCAGAATGGGAAAGAAATAAAACCACCATAGGAGATGAAAAGGAGAAATAGGAATAATTGTTGCCATACTGAAGTGTTGCTAATAATATTAGAAAGACCATGGATGCTTGTTTATTCCCTCCTGAAGAAGCTGTGGATGCTTGCTTACCTCCCCAGCAGGTACAAATCATCACTGAAATCACTGTTCATTGTCTTTTGTTTTCCTACTCAAACATTGTCCATATGGATTTCTGTGAACTGCAGTGGGCTCAATATCCCCTGCTTATAAATGGGAAAACCTTTCTGTCCTTTTTAGAATCGAAATCATGAAACAGATTCAATTTTTTTATGGCCTGTAATTGAGAAATGAAAACCAAGTAGTTCTAAGCAAAACTGCTAAGTGTCTTAAAGTCTCCATGAGATGGGGAGATAGCATCATAATCACCTTCTTTTTGTTTTTCACCATCCTACACAAACAAGTTTCATGCTTCATTTTCCCTGCTTCCGTATTGACTCTATCTAGATACAGATCTTTAATTGCTCGAATACTGTCCCTCAGGGTAATTAGTGTCTTGATATTGAGCAAACCCATGGAGATCTGCAGGACCATTCAAAGCAAGTTGTGACACATGCAGCACAACTGCCATGGTACAGTTCTGAGCATGGAAATGACTTTTCCCGTGTTCCACAATAGTTTTTCAAGTATCAGCTTCTTGGACCAGAAATAGTATTTTCCTTTGTATAGTCTCTAACATGCAAGGATTATTTACTACTTATGACTTGCACACATTTGCAGGGCTAGATTCACATAAACTTAATTTTTATGTTGTTGCGAGTTATTTGGCTGCTTCAAGTAAATGCAGATTAAAAAAAAATCTCTAGTTCTAATTCATTGTTATCCTCATTAATGAGCTGCAGCTGTGAGCATCATCTGGCTCACTTTAGAACTCTTTAATTGCTGTATTACATCATGCCTTTCACTCTGTTTGTCAGCTTTGACTATGATATGAAATATATGGATCTGGCTGCCACATGCTGGAATTTAACATAAGCATCTAAGTGTTTACTCACTTCAGCTATGAGAGAGACTGGGATTAATTATTTTAGCAAGCTTCCAGTTTGTGATTATTAAAGTACAGTCTTGCTACCTGATGTATACAGCATGGTATAGAAGGCAAAGTAGATGCAGGTACAGGCAGTAATACCCTCCCTTTGGGGAAAACAAACAAAAACCCCAAACGATAATTGAATGGCATTTTTGTGTCATCCTGTAACACTCCAGGAGTCACAGACAGCTTCTTGCTTACACTGATTTTATGCTGTCTGGATCTGAGTGCTCTGGAAATTAATGACAGTTCTTTTTTGACTGTGACAGGGAGGTAAACTAGAGAAATAAAGGAGGTGCATATGGAGTTGCAAATTAACATAAGCCCTGTTGGCAGAAATAGAAGAGTGCAGTTTATTTAGCTGAAACCTCTGCAACATTTGTGCAAGTAGACAGCAAAAGGCTGGAGTGGTGCCAGCAGTTCTGTGATGTTAAGCAGTGTGTGTTGCAGACTGTCAGGCAGTGCTGCCCCCTTACCTTTGTCAGCGCAGCTTTGTCTCATTGGATTATACAGTAGCAGCAGCTGCCTGACTCTAATGAAGACTTTGACTGATCCTACAGCCTGGAGTGAAACTGGTTGTGCTGGCTATGGCCATTATTTAAAAACCTTTCCAGGCTGCCAGACGTTTCTTTGCAGTTCTTTGGAGCTTAAAATGAACTAAATGTGATCCATGTCTGATCAGGTACCTCACTGTCAGAAATTAACTGGCTTGCAGTAACAAATTAGCCCCATTGGAGCAGGTGGTGAAGGCGAGGAACTCTGTCAATTACTGCGATTGCTGCCTTCTGCTGTTGACAGTTCTGGAGAGCTGGTACCAGTTCTACCTTGGCAAAGGCTGAAAATAACTCAGCTATTTTTAAACACAATCAGGCCATTTTTGGTTTTAAACATGATAAGTCCATTTTTGCTGGGCAACTGGCTCATCATCTCTTTTTCTGCCTGGAGTCCTTCAGCAAATACACAACAACAAGCTTTCACCTGTACCAGTGGTTAGAGTAGCTCTAATTTAGTTGTTCTTGTAGGACTTTGTCACACCAGTGAGCCTTCCACAGGGAGAGGATGAGTCTGGCATTGTGACAGTGCTGCTCTGGGAAGGTTTACTTTAGTCTCTACTGGCACTTCTCTTCCATTGTTATAAATAAAAGCTCTCTTCTGTTGCTATCAAGGGTAAAATATACCCACAGAAGAGAAAAGTAATTCCTACTTTCCAGTTTTAACACCAGATACTGCCCCCAATAGTATTATTGTCAGTTAAAAAGATGCTTTCACCTGTCTGTTTTCACTGAGTGATCACCACTGGTTCTTAGCTGGTTTTCTTTAGAGACTTCTCCTAGTTCCTTGGTCTAGAAAATGCTTGAGCAGTTACTTTTTAAATGGTTTCCTATGCATTACCATGATTAACAGATTAAAATGCATTTTTCCATTTTATCTATTATATCTGTATTGCATTACCAATTGCATGCAGGTTTACCCAGTAAAAAATAATAGCTGGGAGAGTCAAGACTGGACTATTTGAGTATTGCTGCAATGTTCCCAGTGAGACAACCTGAGGTGTCACACTATAAGGTGTGGTACTCCTCTTTACAAGGCAGCAGCATTAAGTCTTTTCTCCTATTCTTCATTTATAAATGTATTTCAAATTACCAGACTTTTACTTGGATACATTACATATGTTGTTAAAAAATCTATTATGGCTGAACTACAGTTGAACCATGGGCTAGTCCTTGACCACAGAGTTGAGCTCTACAATTTGAACATAAATTATTCTAAAAAAATATATTGTAATTATTCATAAATATGGATGTTACATATACATTGGTACCATAAATCCAAGCTAATTAATACTCCTCCATGAGAATATCTTTTAAAAAGGTATTTACTGCATTAACAAGGTTAACTTTTTTTTTTAATGTTTAAGGGTGATTTGGAATTAAGATCTTTTTAGAATAAACAATGCAAATCAGCCAGATACTGTATCAGAAAACTGTTTTCATGCCTAAAATAATTTGACAGGTGCCTTTGTTCCTACCATAGCTTTTGCCTTAGTTCAGATGGAGGATGTGTAAAATAAAGGACTGGAGCACACAAGCTCAGGGAGCAATAACCCAGAACTGTCACTGCCCACGTTGGGGGGAAGCCTCACTCTGCCAAGGCACATGTGGGGTGAAAATCCAGGTGTCTGCCTCAGGCTGCAGGGCAGTGTTTGTAGGACAGAGCAGGAGCCCCTGCCCTCTGGTGGGTATTCCCACAGGATCAATGTACTGCAGGGCCATTTGTTTAAAGGATTCCTTGTCATTTCTCCTGTTGACTCTTCTGCTTTCTCAACTCCTGCCCTTCCAATTCCTCTGGCAGCTGCTCCACAGAGAGCACATGGATTTTGACAACTGATTACTCCAACCCTCAGCTGGAGATAAACATCCTTTTGAGAAGGAAGGCAGCTAGGAATGAAAGAGGAGTAGCATCTGAACTTAAGGGACAAACAATTGTGCTTTAAATTTATTATCACTAGTCATGCATTTTATATGTAGAAGCACCAGATGTTAATTAATAAAAGCAATGGAAAAGCTGTTGCTGTCAACATGACAGCAGGGCTACATTTTTGACCACTTGTTTTGTGCTTAGTGGCTGGTGGGATGCTATGAAGCTCAATTAATTCTGTTTTTTCTGTCACTGGGGCAGGTTCTTCAGTGCACATGGATCAGCCTTGCTGCCAAGCTCTCTATGACTTTGAGCCAGAAAATGAAGGCGAGCTTGGGTTCAAGGAAGGGGACATCATAACTTTGACCAATCAGATTGATGAGAATTGGTATGAGGGGATGTTAAATGGAGAGTCTGGCTTCTTCCCCATTAATTATGTTGAAGTGATAGTTCCCTTGCCTCAGTGATTGTGTCATTTGAGCTGTGAACATGATTTCATGACTGAAATGGATTCAAAAATGTTCTGTCAGTGTGGCATTCTGTGAAAGCCTTGCTATTTGACTGACTTACTGACTTTTGTATGCGTCTTTTTAAGATGTATTTATTTTATATTCAAAAAAATTTCACCTTCCCTGATTTGTCAACTTGCAAAAAAACCCATACCCAGTTTTTTTGCTTTGTGCCTTGAAGATCACTGTATGAAGTGTTTACTGGTAGCTCACTGTTGCTCCAAAAATGCATTTCCTCGCTATTATTGTCTGTGGATTATTTTTTATCTTTGGCTGCAATGATTTTACTATTGAAAACCATTTAAAAAAATACTGTTAGTGAAGCTAACTGTAACCATTTCCTAAGTTACTGATGTCATTGAGCTGTTTTCATCTATCACACTGTAATTTATTGTGAACAAGTTAATTCATCTTTTGCATTGTATGTTGACAAAAGGCAAAGTGGTTGTTGTCAATATTAAGATGATGTTGTACTAAGTACAAGTTCTCAGCATTGAAAATTGGTATAATTTACTGATCAAACTGAATAAATATTTCTGTGGGATGAGAACAGTGGTTGCTGCTTCTGTACTGATGGTTCTGGCACTTGTTTGAGCAGGAAGTCACTTTTGCTGAATAAATCAGCTTTCAGTGACAAAAACAATGCCAAGTTAAAAAATACATGAGTAAAGAAAGTATTACTTTTATGACACCTCTGCACTTCAATTTTAATATCTTGCTACTTCTCTATTGCTTGTTTAGCATTTATGTCTGTTAACATCTTTTTCTAGCATCAGGAAAAGAGAGAAAGTCCTTGGAACTAAGTACAAACTGCTCCTAGTTCCACAGGGTTTGTACAGAACTCCAGTGAGAGAAATGGGGTGAGTAGCACTGGTGCCTGCTGCACACAAATGAAAAGTCAATACCTTTCTATTTCTTACATTTAGTTGAAAGGGATGGAAAGCAGGAGAAAGAGAAGAATAGGTGATGATGGAAAGATATGTAATAACTAAAAATATACCAGAAACACCTCCAAATGAAGATAGAATCACTTGTTTTTCTGTTTACCATCTCTTGCTTTGCTTAGTAATGTAGTAGTAACCAAACAAAGTGAGCAGCCTTGGAGGAACATGTAGGCTTTTGCCAATTGCTCTCCATATGAGAAGAGAGCTGAATTCTTTATAGACAAGCTCTCTACTGGATTCCTCTTAAGCTCATAGCAGTTCAGCTCTAGTTGAAGTAAGTGGTAAATATAAACAGGAGACCAGAGTGCACTGCTGAAGGGTTTCTTCATTCTGCAGTCCCTAAAATCACCATATATTACTTCAAACTCTTTTGAACCACTCAACAGAAAACATTGAACAGACAGACCTTTATTATTTAATCTGCAAATATTTAAATCCAAGACTGCTTTTATATACATGAAAAATATCTTTAATAGTTAAAAAAGTTTTAAGAAATGAAGATAAATACAGCAAAGTTAGAGCAGCAGCTGTTTCTATTGTTTGAGGTGGAACAAGAATTTGGATCTGCTAAAATCCAAGTCTTAAGCCAGCATCTACCCTTGATGTCTCAAAATTAGAATTTTTAAATAATGTAAGAGTTTAAGCTAGCATAAAGAAAACCTCATCCTAACACCTGCATCCTAACACAAAGCAGGTTTTGAATTTGGAACTGCACACTTTGGCAAGTTAAAATACAGTCCAAACACTATTCCAGCATTGAGAGAAAGCTGCAGGCTCAGCTGCTCCCTTCTGCTCTCAGGTGGAAGTTCACTAAGTGCGGCTCAAAGCCCTTCCTTTCCCCCAGGGCCAGCAGGGGAGCAGTTGGGTGGAGAGACAGAGTGACTGCAGTGCCCCCGAGGCTGACTGTCCCCTCCTGAGGGTTACAGGACAGCCTTCCCATGGAGCACACAGTGACAGGGAGCTGCACACTGGCCCAGAACCAGTTTTCCCCCAGCTGTCCCATTAGACATACACACAGCTGCAGCCTTCATGAGATTCAGCACATAAGGGCTCCAAGAGCAGTGAGTTTGATGTGGTTTTTCACTACAGTTGGGGCTTTCTAGTTTTGATTTTTGACTAGCATATTTTTCTCTCTCACCTCTTAGAAAGCTGTTGGGACCAATCACAGTGCCAGCAGCACTGGTCACAGTACCTGCTCTGTCAGAATGAGATGCTTTTTCACATTTCCAGGATACATTTTTC
The DNA here is from genome assembly GCA_013398615.1 of Brachypodius melanocephalos. Classification (NCBI taxonomy): domain Eukaryota; kingdom Metazoa; phylum Chordata; class Aves; order Passeriformes; family Pycnonotidae; genus Brachypodius; species Brachypodius melanocephalos. Next base: position 8,238,470 of record VZSR01003798.1, on the reverse strand, counting down.
CAAGTTAAGGCTGGCACAGCTCTGCTGTGATACACTGTATCTAGGAATATACAATACTGAAATGGGGACTTCCAGGTGTAGACTATAGACAGTACATTTAATAACAGGCAGGAATATTTTCTACAACTCGCTTTTAAGTCTAAAGTGCTTCACTCTAGGAAGTGAGCCAGACCAGTTTTATGTATTTCTGCATCAGCATCTGAGCAGGAAACATTTCAGACACTCATCACTCCTCTGGACAGTGTTTGACTTCAGACTTGCTTAAGGTGCAAGGGCGTGATCTGTCCCATGTTTCCCACTCAGGCTGGAAAGAGAAATTACCTTTGGAGAACACCATATCAGAATACTGAGAAAGCTGATGCAGCCTCATGTTCATTGTCAAGTATTTAACATCCTTTTAGGGCACATGTTTAGAAGCTTTGTAAACTCCGTACCCTCCTCTGTTTCAGCAGGTCACAGAAACCAGATCCTTGGGTAAAAGTAAAAATAAAAGTAACTTCCCATGGAGCTTGTGTTCTACTGCTCTTTGTATCAGTGAATCCGAGGCCAGGGTCCAGTATCAGAAGGCAGGAAATTCCGTCATGTTATGGACAATGCTTCTCACAAAGACATCAGATGGAATAAGTGAATTCCAAACTCCAGATATTACAGAAGATATCAACACACACACTGGGACTGAGAGATGTTTTGAGATGATTGTCCCCATTACATGACAGAACAGCTGGGATCTTCATTTTGCTGCAGAGAGAAAACATGAGAACATTAGACTAATTAGCACATGTAAAAACTTAATATTTCTTGCTGGTTACCTGCTTGATCCTCATATAGGCAGGTAGGCTTTTTAGCACTTTGTAGATTTAGTTATTAATAAAGCAAAGCAAATTTTCAAGAGGCAGTACTGTACTACACAAGTCTTTAAGCCCATGCAATACATAAGTCTGTGCCTTCCTTAATGAGAGGCTGTCAAACTACCCATCACTGCCTCACTTCCCAAGCATCAGAACCTAAGTGGCATGCAGGTACTGCCCTTGTTAGGATGGTAAAAGCAGAAACAAAATATGGAAATGTTGCCTTCCTTTAAAGCACAGCATGCATTCTTCCCATTATTCTACTGCATGCAACAAGTTAACTTCTGTTTACTAAGCAGCCATTTCAGTACTACCAAGGCAGCAGAAGCCTATAGGTACGAATGTCAGAACTTTAATAGGACTTCAGCAAACAGGAATGACATTAAAATTTGACTAGAAGTATTAGAATTGATTCTTACCATAAATGGCACGCAACTGTATTGTAAAGTTGCTGATAAAACAGATTAGAAGCGTAAGGAGAAAAGTTACTTTTGCTTTCCATCACTGTTCATTAAACAAGTCATACAAGTCAACTCAAAAAATGCCTTTTAAAATAAAAAGAAGCCACCCTTGAGGAAAGTCCCTACTCTGAGTATGAGAAGAAGCTGCTATCACTAAGAGCCCAAAGGGTAGAACAGCATTATAGACCTTCTCAATAGCCTATTTGACAGGGTCTCACCATCCTTCAGTGAGACTGAAAATATTGCAAGAATGTGCATGCAAGTTAGGAGACTGATAAAGATCTTTTAAGCCACATGGTATTGTGGTAACAGATATTTACCCAGATTTTCTGTTTGAAAGGACAAAAAAAACCCAGCCAAACCCCAGCAGTCAGTAACTGCCTCTTTAGGTACATTTTTTTCAGAAAGACCATAGTAAAGTACTTTTAAGTTAGTTTTCAAACAGATACATTATGAAAATATCTAGGAAATGGTAGTGGGAGCTTTAACCTAGTGCAGTAAGATGTTACTCCTCCTTGTAACTGTGTCAAATCACTTTGAGAAAGAGCTGTGGTAGTTTAACTTTCATCAGCAGGAAGGAGAGAGTTCTTAGCTAAGCATCCCCTTGCTCTCAGGCTTTGGAGTTTGTACCATAGTACTGTTTCAGGTCAAGACACAAACCAACTTCAATCAAGTAAAGTCTGTAAGTGGTTAGGACCAGCTTAAAGCCCTCATATTCGCTAGTTTAGACTATTTCAGCAATTAAAGATAGCTGATAGCGTATCAAGAGTACAGGAGAAGCATCCAAAATGCATCAGTTCAGACTTGAAGTATGGTCAGTCAAAAGCCATTTGAAGGCGCTGGATAGTCTTGCACAGGGTATTCCACCATGCAAGTTTGTAGCCAAAAGTTTGCAAGTATATTGACCTTAAATTCACACTGAAGTCATCTTAAAAGCAAGCCAGGAGTGTCAAGTCACTTCATCCCACAGAAGTGTTTTTTGCATTCTGTTCTTGGGATAACAGCTTTATACAGTCAGATGTTTAGATGAAACAGATATTAAAGGTTGTATTTTCAGTGTGTCAGTAATAAGATATCAAATAACTAATGCTACTGTTTGATCATACTCAGAATAAGCAAAATTTCATTTGTATTTCTGATGCAAAGCCATGCAAGCTACATCCTACATGGGACAAGAAACTGCAGCACTACTGATGAAGCAAGTTTTCTATGAGGTGACAAGCATGATTCTCACCATCTCACCTGCTTAAGGATGCTCACAGGAACCACTATCATGAAACCAAACAACATTTCTTTTTTCTTCTTCTTTTGGTCTGACATCAAGAAAAACATTAAGAGTTGCAGGATATGAAGAGCAGTTGAAGCAGTAGTTTCATTTAGTAAGGAAAAGAAATGGCCATTGAATGACTCTGCTGACAGCATATATTTAAACTTCAGGCAGCTTACCTGAGATGCAAACTCTGCTTCACTTCCAGTTATTTCTTCATAATCATCATCTTGCTCACTTTCTTCTCCTCTGGGTACAAGCATTATCTTCCTCTCTGCGAGTTCCTAGAATACAATTGAATTGCCACTCAGGACCCCTCAGGAATTAAGCACAAACAAGCTTAGCATTAGGGCAGTAAAAGTGTTTTATTATTTCACTTACCTCACCATCATCTGTGATGAGTGTAACACCAATATTATCCCCAGTTCCCCAAGACTTCTGAGACTTCCAGACCAGATCACTAGGACCTGGGCTTACACCAGCAGCTGCACCCCAGATCTGCAACAGATTTACAGTGAGCTTCTGAAGAAGCTTTTTCTGTAGTTAGATTACAATTCAGTCTAACATATATAACTATTATTTTAATACCAAAGACATCCAGTAAGAGACACTGAACCACTGCAATCCCTGGTAGTTCCTTTCAGGACTACCAAGAATGGTGGTAAAGTTTTTCTAGCTGAAAAAAAACAGTAAAATAGTGCAGAAAAGGCTGTTAACAGCTTCTATCCAGTGTAGAGGTAGCCCTGGTTGGCCATACAGAACATCTGAGTCACAGAGCCAACCCACAGTCACAGACATACTCAAGGCAGCAACTTGTGTGTGCAAGAGCCTCTCAACCTGGGGTCACACACAGTTCTGTTGAACAAACTCCTCCAGAGTTTGGAGTAGCAAGTGTAGAGTTCAGCTCTTTTATCGCCATCTACATGTACTTAGAGTATTATTTTAGAGCTAGTATTTCACTTAGTACTACAAATCATGAGCTCAGCATTGCTGACCTGGAGCAGGCTAAAGATTTTAGCAAGAGTGTGACTCTGCACAACTTTTATCAAGTCAGAGGAGTATGGGAAACCCTAAGAAAAGGCTAGAATACAATGATTCTGTTTACAATCAGAGCACACTCCAGTCTAGGATGATCCAAGTTCAGTCCAAGCTTTTAAGGAAATGTAATTAGCATTCCAGATCAGGTTGCTTCAAGGATTCTCCCCATATCTATCTACACATAAAATAAGAGCTTTAGTTCTTTAGACACTTGGAGTATCTTTTTAGTTTTCCATATTACAGGAATCTCTACTGACATCTAACATAAGAACAGAGCTCTGAGGAAGCTTTACAAACACAATACCTACTGTAACTTCTTGTCCTGCCTGAAGAGTGAACCGTGAAGGAAACTTGTAGGTAACATCTGCCACAGTTCCAATACGTCGTCTCAACACCCAGCCATGTAGAGGTTGATCCTGTGGGACAAGAAATTTCTCTCAGCATTACAGACCAACACTATATAATTCAAATACAGGGTTCTTTCCAGACTCATGGGCCAGTTTTAATCCCACTCACGTAGCATACAAGTATACAACAATTTTGAAGAAGCAGCCACATTTCCATTAAAGCCTCCCTATGTTTTCTCCCTATACTTTAGGATTAATCTTAGTCAATAGCCACACCTATTCTTACCTTCTATTAACAGGAGGGTCATGATACTCTTTACCAGGAGATTCTGATAAATGAAGTTTGCCATGGCTACCTAACAACTATATATATATATATATATAAACACCTTAAAACTTCACAGGTCATTCTGTAGTTCAGGCTGAATTGGCTAAACTACAAGCCATATGCTTTGAAATCCTGATGATGAATTCTAATAATTCTGGATTTGAAACTAAACTAGTGGAAGAATTAGCTAATTGGCCAGATAAATCCTCTGCATAGATTCAATATCACCAACTCTACTCAACCTTTTAACTGTTTTAAGTATTTTCAACTAATGCAAAGCCATCATTATCCAATTTACTAGAGCACAGTATTTAGTTCATCAAGGGTAAGTAGTACTTCTGGTAGTGCTAGCCTGAATCTGATGACAAACAGCTGAAGGTGTTTGACTTCTGCATCATTGAACCCCCTGCACCTCCACCCAAAAGGTCAGTCTCTAGTCTGTCACTAAGCTAAAGCCATCCCCAAGTAGTCACACATTGCAATGCAGACTTGCAAAGGGAAGTACCTCATCAGAGTGGTTTTTAAGCCTGACAAATTTCCCATCTGCATCAATCTCTTCAATAGATATATTTCCAGTAGCTGAAACATGCTGAATAGTCTTAAATGCAGAACTATGCTCCCTCTTTTTGGTTTCTTTGATTTTCCTTTTCTTCCCATGCAGGAATCGTCGCCCCTGACCTGCTGGTTGAGTTGCTGTGCTGTGTGGGGATGGACTGGGTGACAGTTTTAGCCTAGAAGAGAGTCAGATAACATCCACCTGAGTATCTGATGTGCTTTGTTTCTTCCCATGCCTGCCCTCCCACTACATCCAAGCCTAACAGCTTCCTAAAGCTTTCCATGGGGTTTTGAATACAAAATTTTACTTTTATTGGCAAGAGTAGCTAAGCGGTTTGTTAAGTTTGGAAGACAGCCCTGGAGTTCAGAGCAAGCTTATATTAATAAGAGAAGATTCACAACTGCACTAAATATTCCTTCAAAGTCTCAACAGACACAATCTTCAGTGAAAGTAATTTTAAGTTTTTGATCCTTCTTAGCATGTATTGAGAGTTCATGTTCTCACCATGCATGCAAGATACCACACTTCACTCATGGAACCTGAATGCTTTCTCTCTAAGAGGCAGCACAGAACTTTGAGACAGTTGAGGAATGCTTAATGAACCTTTGAATTTTATCAACTGGATTTATGAAGTTACTTCATCTTATTATACTGTGTGGTAGATGTGGGATACAAAAACCATTTACAGCAGATGATGCTTCAATAACTAAATCACTGTATAAATGACATGCTTAATGTTTGTTTCTTGTCCCCCCACATTCTGAAGGATAAAGAGTTAGTGTAGAGGTCTTGAATGAAGCAAATTCTCATAATGAAGATCTTGTCATAGCCTACCTCTGTTCCTCTCCTTCCAACATCTTTCTGTATGCATTTATTTCCAAGTCTAGAGCCAGTTTCACATCTAAGAGATGTTCATACTCTTCCAGCTGTGCTTGTGCCTGCTTCTGAGCTTGTGCCATTTCTTCCTCCTTTTCAGCCATACGCCTTCGATGGAGATCACGATCATAATCCAGCAAATTCTGTAGCTCCTTTATTCTGCTCTCCAAAGCAACATTCTAAAATTAAGGGGAGGGGGAAAAAAAATCAAGCCATAAGTGAAGATTAGAGAGAAGAGGCCAATATTTTGAATTGAGAGTAAATTAAAATAATTATAAGGTTAGACAAATAAAGACAGAACCTGGCTTTGATATTGATTAACTTGAGATATCAGAGTGTCAACTCTCTTCTGTGTTTCCATCAGCTCCTCCCGAGCAGCATTGGCAAAGTCACTGTTTCTTGCTGCAGCTAGCTGGGCATTCTCCACCTGTGGATGAGTCACTGTTAGTCCTGAGTTGCACACTAGCATGTATTATAAATAAGGAAGGAAAACCAAATAATTTTCACCTGTTACACCTGGAAGTAGTTATCTTTTACTGAAGTGTGCAGATACCCATAAAGTCTGGGTCAGAAAATTCTGTATTGCTTTCCAGGGAGGTTTACACAAGTTTGACAAAGTCAGCAATAATAAGGTAGTGAAAATTTCTAGATTAGGATATTTTAGTTAGTAATGTTTGAGGACTTTGTATGGATATTAAGTAAATTGATTCTCCAGAAGACCAATGGAGAGTATGTTTAGCAGCTGCTTGTCAAAGCATAGAGCTGCAGGATATTGGGTATACAAATCAAACTATTATCACTCTTCCCTAAAAGGTCTACTATTAAAGAGTTCCTGCATATTTACAAGCAGCATTGAATTGCTCTACAAATACCTCAATTTTGAGATGTCCCAAGAAAGGGTAAAGTGTTCCTTCAAGAGGTTGTAAGGTTCCACTTACAGAATTTTCAGTGGAAACGGAAACACAGGCATCCAAAGGAATTCCCTGAGTTGGCATGGAAGTTTGTGTGTAGGAAAAGAGGTTTTATTTGAGACTGAAATTGCTTAATACAAACATAACTCACCTTGGTCCTAAATCTGTCAGAAGTCTGAAATATGATCAACTTCTCCTAATCACACCCTGTATTTATGCTTGAACCAATTTTATTTGGGATCAAATGTTTGCAGAAATCCTACTGTCAGATTTGACACTACTTTGAAATTCCACAACAATTTATGCCAAGAAGCTCTGCAGTGAATGCAAGGGCTCCACCCATCAGCTGTCTATGCCACTGTGACCTTAATTATGTCAAGGTGCAGAGAACTTCAATATTGTTTTACTGTCATCTCTTACAAACTCACCTTTGCACTGAATGTTCGCTCCATCTCTTCTTTGTAACCTTGAATTTGTTCTTCATGTTGTTTTCTGAGCCCCTGCAGAGCATCTGAGAGCTTACTCTCAAATTCTCTTTGACGGCCAGATTCTACTTCTGCTATCCTGCTCTCATGGACTCTTTTTGTCTCCTTGAGCTCCTAGGAGAAGAATTTCCCAGAGAATAAACAAGCCAATACAGTTTGAAACTGGATTTAGTGTACCAGCTTCACAAGTCCTTCCCTGGTGAAGCAGATTTATCATTGAGTACCCAGTAATTCATCTTTATGTACATCTTATTCATCCATTAAGTCTGGCACATCCACCTTGTTGCGTCACTTTTGTTTTTCCACCTCACTGTCCCTACTGCTTAAACTAATAAATGTAGTAAATGTTTAATTTGTAAGACTAATTCTTTGAACTAGATAGATTCTGTTCAGGGTTTTTTTTTAACTTAGAACATATGCATATACAGTTCAGTTTCATTAAGCACTGTTACTTCACTTGTTTTATTAAAAAGTAATAGCAGTTGGTAAGAAAAATTAGAATTCTCTATCAAACCATACACTTTGAGATTCCTACCAGTGAGAAGGTAGCTGGTTTACATTCATATGTAAACTATTAATTTAGTTATATGTACTGACTTCTCTCACAAGAACACCTCTGAGAAGTGTTCAGGAAGTTGGGAACAGAAGTTGCTTAACTTCTTCACTTCCTTTAGGCTTCAAGTAAACATCTGGAATCATTTAATGGTAACTAATACATGCACTATCACCTACACAAAGTAATATATTGGATTTCAGTTATCTTTAGAAGAGCAGCCTAAGAAATTTGTCATATCCCAGATACCTATTGGTACTATCCCAGTGAACATGAGGTTGTGTACTTTCTTGAGCCTTCCTAGTTATGATATGAGCTGATAGGCTGCCATAGGTTGCTAGTTACCTTTTTAGAGATAAAAGCAATGTTAAGATGGGTTTTAAGTGCATCCAGGGATCATGGACACCTAAAAAGATGCCTTGTTAATAAGCTAAAACATACATCTTCATGAAGGCGCTTCTGGAACGTCATTTCTTCCTGCAAAGTTTTCATATGGTTTTCAAGGTCCACCCGCCTCAACATTTCACTGTGGAGATGCTTTTTAGTGTCCTCCAGTGACAGATTCAGCTAGAAAAGACAGACAGGGTTACCAAAATTAAGAGGTATTTTTTCAGATTAGGCAGCCAATTTGTTACAGGTCATTCAACCTAATTACCATAGCAGTCAAAATGCACTGGTTGAGGGAAGTGGGTTACTCTGTATAAATTCTTATGTCAGTGGGATCCAGATATCCAGAACAGATAGAATCCTATTTAATTGTTTTGTAGACCAGATTTCCCACAAGGCAAATATAGAACAGCCCTTAATCCCACCAGTGAAATTTGGCTCTTCAAAGTAGACTTCTGATTAATCATTCATACTATCCATATATATTCCTCCTCTTTAAAACTGCAATAATTCCAAACTTCTTCTGAATTTCTAATATAATTTTTTGAAACTTAATCCTCCAAATTCAGCATACATTGACAAATTAATATATACTTTCAGTAGTATACACTTCCCTGATGTGTTTTCCCTGATGTGTTAGAGAATGCTACAAGGACTATAGCAGTACATTTCATTTTGCTTTGACTTTAGAACAAGAAATATTACATCCCATGGTCATAAAATTAAAAGTTCCTACAACAGGTGGAAGTTTTAAGGAAACCACCGTCAGTAGCATTTGCTGTCAACGAGGTTGTGGAAATCTTTGTCTACCTGTTACTGTCATAGTTACCAGGCTTTCTCTGCTTTTAAATATCAGTAACTAATTGAAGAAAATCACAGAGAAACTGCAAGAGCAAAAGCAAAGTTTAGATCCCAATAGCAAGCCTTACACTGAGTACTTGATCCTTTAATTCACGGAGCTCATTCTCCAAAGTTCGGTTCTCGTTCAGGGCTGTTGCTAAATCAGCTTCCTTCGCATTTAGCTGGGCATCGAGGTCCCTCACACGAGCTTGGGCCACGTTTAAATCACTTTCTTTTTTGGAATTCCTACAAGGGAGAGTTTTACACTGGTAAGTACAGCTAATGAGGGAGAATTTGTTCTCAATGTGTTTCCCTTCAGAGGGGTCTGTGGTTAAACACAGGAGAGGTTTGTCAGGCTCACGGTGAGAGCACAAAACAGACCAGACAGGGCGCTCCGACAAGCATCATTTGTTACACCAGAGAGATTCCTGACCCATTTTCCAGCTCTTTCAGTGCGCAGCCCATGCGGAAGCCAGCTATTTTCCACGGCATTCCCAACGGGAGAGAGAAGGGACGGCACAGGCCCCCGGCTGCACGGGGAGGGAGGGCTGGGCACTCTCACCGACCGGGGCCGGACAATCCTTCACGGACACCCCCGCAGGCCCAGCCCCGCGGGAAGCGCCTCAGGACAGCGGGGATCGGGCAGGGCCAGGCCGGGCCGTGTGGGCAGCCCGGGGCCGGTGCCTCACGGGGCGGAGCGCGGCTGAGGCTGCCGGCGGTGCCGCTCCTCCTGCCCGCAGCACACAGGGAGCTTTGTCCCCCGGAGGCCACCGGCCAGCCCCGGAGCTGCCCGGTGGGGCTTTGGCTCCTGCAGCCCCTCAGGCACCGCCGCGAGCGGCTCCCTCCCCTCCCTCACACCGCAGCGGAGGGACAGGGTGAGGGGGGGCTTCGCTTTCAGAGACGAGACCATCTCCAGACAAATGCACAGGTAGCACCTGGACGGCCAGCACTCTTCAGTTGCCATTGGCACCACAGTGGAGTGTGAGAAGGGCCCACAATGAGTTCCTGTCAGGGAAGAACACTCTGATAATTCCCCAGACTGCTCCAACTTTTAAAGTCCTTGCAGCTGCCTGCCCACTATCCAGAGTCCCTGCTCAAAACTCGTATTAGAGATAAAAAGGAGTAAAGGAAGTTCTCTTTTTTTGGCAATATCTGTTCTGCCAAGTGGCAAAGTTGTGTCAACTCATACAATGAGTTTTCCAGTGGATAATTGAAACCAGTTGGCAAGAGTCCAAAGTAATTCTGCAGGACTGATCAGCTCTAGAAAGCTTGAACTGCAACGAAAGATTGGAAAATACTAAAGGTTGTTTAGTCTAGAGAAGCGAAAAGTGACAAGAGACAGAACAATTTTTAAATACATGAAGAACCGCTGCACAGAGTTAGGGAATCTGTTTTCCATGTCTATTGTGGAAAAGACAGGAAGCCCCGGGCTTAAATTGCAGGGAGGAATACGTGGGTTAGAGGTTAGGGAGAGGAAACCGACAGTTCACCACTGAAGCACACTGCCTGGGGGGGATATTCTGGAATCTCCATCATCTGGAATTTAAAACAAGGGTTACACAAAATCTGCTGGAAGAGATGCAGGTATGGCTGGTTGCAGCACAGGCCTGGGGCATGTGGCTACATCAGGTGCTCACTCAAGGCCTTTTCCAGTCCTGCTCTGCAGAGGCATTTGTTAGCTGTGTTGTGATAGAAGTTATTGACTCTTCACTCACACTCTAGGAGAAACATAGCTCCACTAATAGTGAAAAACAAGATAATGTGCTGTAGTTTTAGTATTTAAAGTTTCTTTCTTTTCTAGCTATTAATTATTCACCTTCCTTTTGGGGTCTCTGCTACCACTACCACTTACTGTATCAGATATGATATTAAGTATGTCAATAACACTATGTAATATTGACTATTTTGTTCTACAATAATATAAATTTCATTCTGCAAAGTGTCTGCAAAACTGAAATTCCATTACTATCTGTTTTTTAACAGTTCACTTTCCAATGTAAGCATCTGACAGCCAGGCTCAGGTTTCCTGGATTCTTTCCTGAAAAATACTATTTTCAAAGAACCCTGGAGTGAGACATGTCATCTTTAAGAACAACAATTTAACAAGTCTGACTTTGACAAGAGCATTTGCTACCCTTCTAATCCAAGTCTGGGGTTCACAACACCACTTTATACTCCTATGCAGCAGGCAGTGACAGTTACAGTACTCTACAGCATTCCATATACCAACCATTCCAGAGCTAAGTGTGGCCTACAGACTATCAATTACAAGCAAAAACTTTGAGGCACTGCCAGTCACATTCCTTGTAAATCAGGATGTCACAAATGCTTGATCTGGAGAATTTAAATAATTTATCAAAAGTTTCCAGGTATGTTTGAAGCAGACTCCAGTTTGTCAAGACCAGAGGAGGTCAGCAGCACATACAGAATTCACTCTTACAACGTCAGCTGCTACACTGTGTTTGGCACATTCAGGAGCAAAATGCACATCTTCACTCTGGTGCAGAAAGGAACTGGTCTTGTCTTTCTCTGCTGTGTTACTGCAGTTGCTTTGACCTTCCCGAGGCTCTGAATTCAACCAATATGCTTATCTAAAACTCTTCCTCCCCAAACATCTTTGGCCTGCTTCCAGTCACCATTGTTTAGGTAGTAAGAAAAAACCAAATGCAATCAGTTTATTGCTGTTAAAAACCTTGAGTCTCTTAAACAGTGATTAATAAGAGCCAGTAGTTAATGCTGTTGGGAAATTATCTGGTGACACTTCATTCTATAAGGGCTAAACAGCCACCAGGTTATTTAAAGGGTGTATAAATCTAAGGACAACGATACCCTCAAAGTTTGTTCCAAGTCATCTGAGACATTTGCAGTTAGGCAGCCCAGATACAACACACATTAATATTAGGACTTCAGTCTAGTCCTTTCAGAAACCAATATGTACAACATATCATTTTCCATAGGCTGTAAATTTAACCACTTCTAAGACCTGCTTACTGTAAAGGAAAAGACCCCAACCAAACAGTCTAGAGGACTGCGTAAGTGCCAAGTCTAAAGCTTCACAAACAAAGCCAGAGTTATACAAACACAAAGAGAGAAAAAAGTTTTAGAACAGGCATTACCCCTCTCCTCACTGTCTACTCAAGTGGCTGGTTAGATTTATGAAACAGATCTGTGAGCCAAAACCCAGCCTGACAGAAACAAGCCCAACAACTATGTTGCTGAAAACAGAAGCTTGAAGTAAAGGAGTGTTTTACTCCCAACTAGAACAGCTGTTTGAGCCCTACTGAATCTGTGAAGGGGTAATACTTCCCCCAGGCATTAAAAAAAGCAGCTGGTGCCTAAATTTGCTCTGATACAGGTTTATAACAAGACGTAATGGGCCAGTGGACATCCAAATTATTACAAGTCTATAACTGATATAGGGGTACAATGGGGCATTACAGTAACTAGCAGCGCTAGCAGGCTGTATATTTCTATAGAGGAAGCTTGTTGGGATAGGACACTTGTTCACACACCTCTTCCTCCTTCAGGAGCATGGGACAGCATTTACATCGCCTTTGTTCAGAGGCTTGGTGAGCGCAGACAAGATGATGATCCCAGCCTCAGGATACACAGCTTACAAGAAAGTCAAGCTAAAACAGCAGAGAGTTCATCCCAGACTTAAAAGCAACTAGGAAAATTTCTGAGCAGTACCAACCTGGATGAGGTAAGCCACACTGCTCCCAGAACTATCTTCTCTCTGTATTCCCCTCTGGGAAAAGTCTGAGTTAAACAGCCCAAAAGAGATGCACTCTGACTCCATATAAGCACCCCTTCCACTGCTCCATAACTTTCTAGATACTTGCTAGCATCTTGAGCGTTTGTAAACACAGGTGTGGTGTCAAACCCATGCAGCTCTGCATTCACAGCCCAGAAGGACACACAGCACCCCACACTCTGCAGGAGCCCCATGCCCATCTCAGGCAGGTACTGATGTGACCCCATAGCATCGCAGGTACTGAGTAGCATCGCCCCAGCACGCTTTGGAACAGGCATCCAGGCATTTCCTAACCCCAGAGGGCAACACCTTCGGGGTTGTCTCACCTGCATGACCTGGACATGAAACACCACCGCGCACTCCTCCCACAGCCCACGGGCTCCTGCCTGAAGCATCCCCTTCCCCTAACCCTACAGAAGCCTCGAAGACGCTGCTCCCCGGGGTGTGCCCGGGCACAGAGGCCTGCTCTTGGCCGGAGCACCGACCTGACGTGCAGTTGCCGGTGCTCCTCGCCAATCTTGCCCAGCTCCACCTGCAGCGTGGCCCGCTCGATGGCGATGTCGTCCAGCGCTCGGCGGGCGTCGGCCAGCTCCGCCTCGTAGCGGAGCCGCAGGCAGCCCAGCTCTCGGTCGCTGCCCTCCTGGTGCTCGCTCAGCCGCTGCTGCAGCGCCGACTTGTCGGCCTCCAGCGCCCGCACCCGCTCGATGTAGGCGGCCAGGCGGTCATTGAGCTGCCGCAGCTCCTCCTTCTCCTGCAGCCGGCTCAGCCGCGTGGGGCTGAGCGGGGACTCGGCGGTGCGGCTG
>VZSR01003798.1:8036202-8224684 GCA_013398615.1 Brachypodius melanocephalos | reverse complement strand
TTTTTTAATTATCCCTGTTTTATCTTTCACATGTGCCTTGCTGCATCTTATCAGTCCAATGATGCTGCCCGGAGAAGGCGGGGAAAGAAAAACGTACCGCAGCAGCCCTGCGTTCTCACAGACCGGTGCAAGGGGTCGGGGCAAAACCAAAATCCCAGCTTTAGGAAGATGCATGACAGCTGCAGTGATGCTCACACTCCAGCATGCTGCTGCGTCAGTGCTCTGCCTGTTGTGTCTGGGATTTTTTTGCAAATTGTTCAGCTGATGAAAACTGGTTTAGTGCTGCTCTTTGTGGGCGTTTTAAGCTTTGCTGTCAGCCATCCCCCTTATATAGTGTTCTGGTTAAGCAAAAGGAAGAATGGAGGCTGAAAGAGGACCTGCATGAAGACAAATGTGTGAAGCAGTCTGTAAAGCCTTACACTAATTACATTTAATAAAAATCAGTGTTTAGGAAGAAGGTTGCTTCAGCACTTCTTCAGTAGTGATGTGAACAGTGATAATTGTCAGTTTTCTCCACCAGCTAATTAATTTACACTTTTTTTTTCCATTTTTGAGAGCAGCTGCTGTAGCAAACTCATTCAGTATGAGCATAAAAATCTCTGAACATTACTACAAGTGTAAATAACAGTGTTTGTTGTAGCAGCTACAAGAAATGTCAATTAAGATCTTAGATTAAGCTGTTATTTCCTACACAGAAAAATAATCTTGGCATCCTCTTGGAGTTCTTTAAATGTAAAGTTAGATTTTTATGAAGATTGTAGGCATAAATTCAAGCTCCTCTTTAGAGGTGGATAGGCAAGTAACATAGGAGAAGAACACAGTTTGTCCCAAGAGGGTAGCTGGGGAGTTTAGAATTAAGTCATTTATACCTCTGGATACAAAGTTACAGAAGGTGTGAATCCACAACAAAGATTTTTTTTCTTTTCTGAGCATCTTTACACATTTTTATAAAAACCCAAAACATAATTTCAAGATTCTAAAGCTATGTGCAGCATGGGAGGGACACAGAGCCAGACTAAGCTCCTCTGGCTCTCATCTGAGCAACACCAGGAAATTCTTTCCTGCAGAGCTGTTCCAGCATTTTATTTTGATATGAGTACTTGTTTGTCCTTCATTGCCAATAGAAAACTCAAATTTAAAAAAAAGGCAAAAAAAGAGCATGGTTTAAATCTGAAACATGTACCTCTAAGACCAAGATGTGTACATCTGAGGGTTTATTTCAGCTTTGAAACCTCAGTCCTCTACAAAGAACACTGTGATCGTGTGTCATTGCCATGCTTGATCATTGCATGTTACTGGCCAGCTGTTCAAATACATTGTATGGTTTTGGAACAGATGCAGGACAAAGCAAGAAACCTGCTATTCTAAGAATATTTTTGTCTGCCAAGGCTTTGTAATAATGCAAACAAAAACAGCTGAAAGAAATAGTTCGAAAATAGTTTGAGCTAGTTTTATCTTTTGTGTTCTTTACCTACTCTCCCTGTGCGAGAACAGAAGGAGGCAACTTAAGAAAAGCATAACAGAAGTCTGTTGCTGATTCTTTTCTTTAAGACATTTTTTTCTGACTTCTTCTTTGATAGTCTGCATTGCTTAGACCACAAATATAGCTCAGGAATTCCTGCAGAGATAAGGCTGTGCCATCCTTTCCTACTGTTTCAAGTTTAAAGATATTAGGAATGTTCCAGCATTAAGAGATTGGGGGGAGGCATAAAGCGGGAAAAGGTACATATTCCAGAATAAATCATAGTAAAAATTATTATATAAATAGTTATTTTACAGTAAAATACAGATATGGGAGATTTAGATGGGTTAGCAGATGCCATGAAGTTGGATTAAAAAAAAATTGTTGATTTTTTTAATTAACTTAATAAGCCCTTGATCTCAAGTTAGGGAAATTAGGTGAAAAAAAGAATAAAGCAATGAAGTAATCCAATAAAAATCAGGGAAAAAATCAAGTAAACTTTTTGCTATCCTTTTCTACAGCTATCTTCTAGCTGATTGTGTGAGCAGTGTGTCCATATTAGTCCCAAAATATTGTGAGGGCTCCCAGGGCACTAACAGCTTTGTGACCTTGACCAGCTTCAGATGAGTCTTCTCACCACACTATGCCCAGGGCTGCTGGAGCTACATTTAAGCTCTGGCCTGGCCCTCAACCTTCCCTTTATGCTCCCTTGTGGTTTTGCTGAGCTCTGGGCTCTGGTGGCCCATGGGTTGATGTTCTGGCTTGGTTTCTACCAGCCTGGTTACTTGATTTTGCTTGGGCTCTCTGCACTCCTGGCTATCCCCTCTAGCCCCCGTGTATCTCACCTAGGAGCAGTGGCACAGGGCCACAGCCTGTGTGGCTCCTGCCCACCTGACTGGGCCCTCTGTCCCTTGGGAAGCAGCTGGACTTTGCCGCTCCTTGGATGACAGTTTGTTAGAGCCATGGCTGCTACATACTTAGGTAAGGTGAAGTTTCTTGATAGTAACGTCACTTTTTAGACTTTTTTTGGTGACCCAATACAAAATGCTTGAATTGATATCTACTTTTCAAGGGTTAAATGCAGTTGAGGCTGTACATAGTAAGCAGTCAGGCTTGACTATTGTGACAATACTGTCACAATTTGTCTGCACTGACAAATATAGGCATAGATGCAGAATCCGCATAAACAATGGAAAATTGTGTAGCATTTTGGTGTTCTTCTCTGTAAGTCTGTATGCTGCTCTGTAAGTCATGCGGGTCTTTCCCTAAACACCCACTGGAAACAAGATATCACTGGACAGTAAAATACCTTAAGGAGCTACTAGGTATAGCAGTAATACTGTTTCAAATTATATTACCCTGAGGCATTGGAATTTATCAATAAATACGTTCCTAAGCAGCCTATTTACAGAGAGCTGTTAGTGACTCACATGTGACCAGAGCTAATGAGGACAAATTGAGTTCTGTTGGTCTGATAATGGTTGCCACAACACCAGTGTAGGTACTTTTCTGTGAGAAAACTAGAGATCACCCACCAGGAAGGTTAAAGGGCAGTTTCTGTGTCGTTGGTGGTACACAGAGATAGGAAAGGTCTTTGCAGAACACATCACTGCACAAGTGCTCCTCCTCTGCAGTACTCCAGCCTATGCCTCTATTTGCCTGGTTAAATAAAGCACTACAAGTCAGTTGGCGTGTAGTGGCTTTTGTCTGCTTTGGACCAACAGCCTCCTATAAATTAGTAATGAGGGGGAAATTATTTGTAATTATTTACCACATGCAAAAGTAAAATAGACTTTGTTTGGTAGAATATGAAATGTAGAAAATACACCTGATAATAGCCTTTTGTAGCTGACACTGGGCAAGTTCCTTAGGCTTAGGCTGTCCTGGTTTCCAGCTGCCAGTGACCAAACTCTGCTCTCAGCTACAAACACAGAAGCTGTTGTTACTCATAGTCTATATAGGTACGGCTGTGCCCTGGCTTGCTGTCTGAAGGTTGCACAGTGAAATGTGCATTCATCTTCTCTTTTCATAACCTCACTCTGTGTGCCAGTATTCATCCCAATGATGCATCATGTGTTTCTTCTAATATTTTATTTTTTTTATTCCTTCTCCTTGTTTGCTTCTTGCTTATATTCTCTTCCATTTCCATGTTGGTGTGCATTGTGGTGGATGCTGGTGTCATGACATGCACAAGTCATCTCCTAACACAGAGGCCACCTACTTTGCTCTTGCTCTTCCCCAGTGAGCCATTACAGCGAGGGCAGGTCCTGCTGACCTTTGTCTGTTGCCCATGACTTGCAATATAATTGATTTCCTCAGAGCCCCTGTTTATTCAGCAAATGTTTCCTCTTCCACATAGCATTCAATAACACTTTATTTTTAACAATCATAGAATGAGCAAAACAGGTCATTGTCCCTGGTGTATGAGAAGAAAATAGAAAACTTTCTAATCATGCCCAACATAATCACCCAAATCCTTTTGAAAATATATTTTGAAAATCCACAAAATAATCATGTAAGTGTATTATAAGTATCTCAAAATGTTGACTCTAACATTTTAGTTAAGGCTGTGAACTAGGTCAAAAAGTAAGTTTGTGCCATTTGAAGATGTGTTGGTTTTGTTCCTACTGTACAGAATCATAAATATGCAAATGAGCCACAAGTTGCTTTGCTTAAGCACCAAAAGGAATTTGAAAGACAAGAAAGAATAAATATTTATTCAAATACTTGAAATAGTGGCCATTTGAATATACTGTTTTGGTTAATTCTAGAGCCATTTGAACACAGACCAAGAGGGAGATGGTACTTTTCTTCCATAATGTTTAGGTCTATACATAAGCAGTTTTTCTTTCTGTAAGTCTCTAGGATTTTTTTCTACTTACTATATTATTGATGGAGGTGTTTCCAAAGCCCAGGGCAAGGATCTACATGGAATGCACTGGGCTCCGTAACACCAAGAAACGAAAGACAGGGTGCTGTGGCTGAACTTTGTACCTTTATACTCAGAAAGGCTTTACTCTTTATAGGGTGTAACATACTTGTGAAGGGTGACAGTGTGTGATTGCTCTCTGCCCTGGAGGGCTTGTTATTCCAGAGTAAACAAGCACCCTGTGAGCATACAGTGCAGGGACAAAGAACTGATTAGACTGTATCAGGGATCTCATTACTCTAGTTACAGGAAATTGAACATTTTGCTTTCATTAATCAATCAGGTGCAGCTCTGTTACTGATAACTTTGAGATGCTGAACCAAAACACAGTTTCTGCATGGGGCCTCTGCAGGATACTTCCAATTTTGCTACACGTTATTCAGAATGCTGATTTATGAGCCAAATATTGTTCTGCACTGTTTCAATGGATTTTAAATTTGTAGTTTAGCCAAACATATTTCCTCCTGAGTAGTAAAGACTTTTGTTGTGATGAAAGAATGGCCTCCATGATCATCAGATTTTCTTACTTGTACTTGTTTTGAGGAGATAATTATATATAAGTGGAATCTGTTGAAGAGGTGTGTCTACCTGCATTTCAGGACAAAGATCAATAGAGAAGTGTTCGGTTTCTCTTTTCAATATAAAGGTTTTCTATTACTGTTCAAGGAGTGAAATTTGGTGGTTATCATGTGATTTAACAGAGTTTTTTTGTTTGCCAGACCAGAGATTTTTTTTTTTCAGTTTGCACCTTTGGCAGCTATATCTTGCAGAATCTTTTTTCTCTGCCACTTCTGCCTGTACTGTTGAGTGCAAGTTGAAATTTTCTGCTAGAATTGAATATAAATCAAGAAATTACAAAATATTTCATGGTTATGTTTGATAGTGAAGACACATGGTCTTAAGTCTGTGTAAAACAAAGGGTAATACCATGGTATTTCCAACCCTCTTCCTCATGAGAGCCCACGCCAGCTGTACAGATGGATGACATTGCTGTTATGTGTTCAATGAAATAATAAGTGTAAATGTCCATATTTCACAATTTTATGAACATTAAAGTCTTTAGAGTTGTCATTTTCCATGTAATTCAAATTATGCATATTTTAGAGACCAGCAAAAAGAAAGCACATGTGGAATAAAAAAGCCTTGCTAAAAGCAAGAGACAAATACCTCTGAACTGAGTGTTAAAAGCACTGCTATAGTTTGTTACTGAAAAATCTTATGCTGACACTGCAGGGCTAATGTGGCATGAGTGGGAATTAAAAGACTGTGTGGTAAAAATTGCTACTAAGGTAATACCTGAAGCACTTGACACTGGACCAGGGATGTTCAAACATAATGCAATAGGCAAAGAACAGAAGTTCTGCCTTGAAGAGTTTGTAATCCATACAAATAAGACAGGGTAAGCAAAAAGGAAGTAAAATATTTCCTTAGAAAATGGTGTTTTATTTTAAACTCTAGTGGTTAATTAGTTTTTGCAGAACTGCTGATAAACTTCTCCAATAGGCAACCAGAACCTTTAAATTTGTGGTCCTTTTAACTTTAGGGTGTGTGTTAAGGAGCTATGGAGCTACAGGTGTTGTGAAATTTGAAGTCCTTGTTTTCAATCACATCTTGCCTGGAAAACTGAGTTTCATTCAGTTTTTCTTGGCTCAGCAGAAGAGGTTATGAAGGCCTCCAACAGGAGTCAAAATTTCAAAGCTTCCAGATTCACTGGAGGTTTGAGAGAAAAGTGGCAGGAGTGTGTAGTGAGGCCGGGGTGAAGATATTAAATTGGATAAAAGAGAACACAAATCAGCATTCAATGAGAATGAGATTTATGTAGGAAAATGCCATAAAAAGCTCCATAAAAAGATCTTAGATTCTGGATAGACAAATTGGAAGCAGCTCGCCTCCCTGATTCTTCCTTCCTTTTGCACTTACTCTCCACCTCAGCACAAGTCAGGCTTTTCCAAAAGCAGTGCATTCCCTGCTTTTGCACAGGAAAGTGCTGTCCAAAACCCTGTGTACTTCCTGGTAGCAGGCTAAGGCTATGTTTATGCTCCAAATACTGTTATTTTCTGGACGCTCATCTTCCTTGCAAAAAGGATGATTTCAGTGTAACATAACCAGACCCATGGATTATGGGGGAGAATGGAATTAACAACACTTAAGTCATTTCAGCAGCTGGGGTGAGACCTTCCTGATCTCTACATTCCAAGGTAGGTACCACAAGGCACTTGCATTGTTTACTGTAGTGCTGCTTTCTGAAATCTCCCAAGGGGCTAATGCTTGTGGATGCTTATCTCCATTTTCTTATGTGCTGTAAAAATTCAGACATAGAATGTCTAACCTGGACTAGGATCACATGAGGAATCGTGTGTGTAAACAGCAGCCTTGCTTGAGTTGCTGAATCTGATGTGAGCTAATCTAGACTGCTTTCTAGTACACAATTTTTCTACACTTAAATTTATTGCAGATAGACAAATGTTTATAACACTTGCATATATTAATTACAAGAGAAAATATATTCTAAGTAAGGATGGTGCCAGCAGGGTACATTCCTAAGAAATGGCAGGCCTTGAGGGTCAGTTTCATCTCCATGGTTTTGGCAAAGGAAAATGTTCTTCCTACATTAGATGATCTCATGACTAAATTCTGGCTTTAAAATCATCCTTGATATATGCTACCTGCATGGGTATATAATTTTGGAAGATAATAATTGCAAGGTTATAACAGATGTCATAGTGAAAGGATTGTTTAATAACTGTGGCAACTGAAATGGATGGAATTCGGGCTCTCCAGGCAGCTAATACACTTTCAGCTGAGCGGTGTCAGAAAAATAGAAGATCGGGCCCTTAGCAGCACTCTTGCCTGTTGCACAGCCTATTAGCATGATGTACAGACTGGGAAGAGCAGCTCTCCTGAGTTGTCCGGCGCACTCGAAGCAGAGCAGCCCGTGAGTTCGGTGGCACGGAGCGGGCAGCGCTGGTGTCTCTGCGCGGTCCCGGCCAGCCTTGGCGCTGCTCCCGGCCGGGCGTGCGGCTCTCCCGCCGGCGCTCGCTCCCGGCCTCTGCAGGCTGGTTTCAGCAGAGGGCACTCTGTTCCTAACGATAGAGGAGCCGCCTTCCCGTGCTGGTGAGAAACCTAAACAGATTGGAAAAGTTTCCAGTGCAACATATTTGAACAAACTCTTCATCGGTTATGTTTAGTCCACTGGAGCATATTTTTAACTTCAGTGGCAGGGATCAGAGCCCTTTCTCTACGTGCTGCTCTTAGCGGACTCGACGGAAGCTTGGAACATCAGTGGAAGCCGTAGCGCAAAGGTAGAGGATTTTGGCGTTCCTGTTTAGCAGCTCGAAGCTCAGAGACAGAACGAGTGCAAAGCTGTCGTACGAGACATATTCGCCAGATTTACAGTAGGAAACTTAAAATTATTGTAGACGGCAGCATGATTAAAGCCCTGCTCGGTGTGCGAGCAGATTTGTAGCTGTATAGCGAGAGTTACTTGCAGATGAGACACAGGATGGTTGCGGTTTTGGAAGCTGCTTTGTATCAGATTCGGGGGCTGACTTCACGGTAGCTTTTGCTCCTCGGGGGAAGACGAACCACTTGGTCCCGGGCTGCCGGGGTCTCGGCCCCCGACATCGGAGCGTCGCCAGTGCCTCCGCAGCGGGGGTGCGGGGGACGGGCCGGGCCGGGCCCGCTTGGCCGCCCGCCCGCTCTTGCTGGCCGGGGCGGCAGAGGCTGCGCGGGGGGTGCCGAGGAGGCGCGGAGCGGGACCCGGGCCGGGCCGGGCCCTGCGCCGCAGGTGGAGGCGCCCGGGCTCCCCCGGCCGGGGCCGGGCTGCGGCGGGCGGGCGGGCGGGGGCGGCCGGCTGCCAGCAGCCTGTAGGACCTTGGCTGAGGCGCGGCGGTGGGCTGGAGCCTGGCGTGAGGGAGGGGCCGCCGCTGGCGGGGCAGGATGCTGCATCCCCGGTGCCGTGACAGGCGAGGCTCTCCCGTGCGCCGGCCGTGCCCGGCCCGCTCCCCGCCGCCCTCCCGGCCCCCTGCGCGCTCCTCGGCGCACCGCACCAGGTGGGTGAGCTCGGCGGGGCAGGGCAGGGCAGCCCCCGATCCTGTGCCTCCGATCCTGTGTCCCGAGCCGGTTCCCTCGGCCAGGGCAGAGGGCAGGCGGCCGCGGGGCTGCGCCAGGGTCGCTCTAGAGGAGGCTCGGGGGGCGGGTGCTCGGGGAGCCCGGGCACCGGCACGTGGGAAATACCGGAGCCTGCTGTGTTCAACCGCTTGGGGCTCTCGGCAGTGGACATGGGGGGAAAAAAAAAGTCTTCCTTCTTTTATTGTCACAGTTGATACTTCTAAATGACAAAATCATCCAGGAGTGCTAATGATTTTGGGAGAGAGGGGAACTTTAGGATGTTTTTGGAGGGAGGGAATAAAACGCTTCTTTCTGTAAGGAATCTTAATTATGTTCAGTTGACAGGTGCAAGAACTGTTCGGATAGATGGTTTTCCTTGTGTGCCTGCTTTTTAAGAAGGGAGTAGTTTATTTGAAGAAGTTTGCATTCACTGTGGGACTTGGCAAACTTGTGGGGTGGTGGCTGAGGGGAGGGAGGGCTGTTTGTGTGTGTGCATCTGGGGTGTATAAAACTTGCACTGTTTTGAGATCACTCTGGTAGTGTATAGTCTAAGGCAATAAAGTGCATTGACACAAGAAATATTATTACATGGTGGGTTTTTTGGCACTTTTAAAGTGACAAGCCCATGCTGGCCTTGTAATTTTGATGATCATTAAATTGATGGATTCCCCCCCCCCCCCCCCAAACTCTGATTAAGCCCTGATTGTTTAGTCTCTGAGCTTTCAAAGGCAGTCCAAATGACTGCTGAAATCACAGGGCTGGGCTTTCATCTTTGAGTGGGTGAAAGTACTGGAAAGTACATCAAAAATTTCATGCTCCTTGGGTTTTACTTTCTAGAGATCAAGATGGGAGGGATTCCCAATGTGATAAATTCTCTTACATGCAGGAGATAATCAAGCTTGTCCACTGTTGCCAGCTTCCCCGAGCCTCTCGTTTTGGTTCTTTTCTGTGCCCTGGTTGGAGCTGCCTCACCCTGCAGGCTGTGCTCATGGCATGCGCTGCACGCCTGCTGCTCTGGCCGGCACAGCCCTCCGGTGTTTGCATTGCACTGCTTCCAGCGGCCGGCCCAGTTTGCTTTAGTCATTGAAATGCTGGCGGACCCCACTTGGTTGTGTTTGTAACTTGAAACAATTTCTCTCAGCAGAGCCCCAAGGCGTGAGGATGGCCAGCCCTAAAGCCACTGGGCTGTCCTGGGAGATCACCTGGTTTGCTTTTGCTCTCTATGCTCATCTACAGGTAGGTGATGAACTTGTTGCTGTTGTCGTTCCTAGTCCTGTGTCAGGTGATGTGGCTGCATATTTAGCATTAGTGTTTTAAAACAGAAAACTACTGAAGGAGCTGCTCTGTAATTAAAAGTCTCCCAATGAGAACATTTTCCTTTCACCAAACTTTCAAAGATATACATGTGGAAAATTAATAATCTCTCTCTTGCTCAATATATTGTACCTGACTTGACCAAGGGGTGACCAGAGGAAGATCTTGCCAGATGTGTAATGCCATGGGTCTTTGTAGGCATCACAGCTGTTTTTGACCCTGGGAAATTGAGCACCTGATAAAGGTGCTGTAAGTGACAAGGGTTATAGAAATACCTGGGTAGAAACATCTAAAGCATTTGGAAGTGGGAAGGCAGGGAAGGTGGCCCAAAAAGATCTTTGCTCCAAGTGTTCAATGAGTACCGGAACCATGGAGGAAAAACTATAGCTGCCATCTGATCTATTGCCTGACACATGAGCCTGATCAGTTCCAAGAAGTGAGTATTTCAAGAAATATGGTGTGCTGGCATGCCATGGAGATGTTGTTGCAGTATGTCATTCTCTATACTGATAGTTCCCACAGCACAAAATATTTTGGGGATTCTTTAGTCTTAAATACACACAAATCCATAAATCTTTAGAAAAAAAGGATGGCTAAATAAACAGATTTAAAAAAAAAATAAATAGAAGCCTTATTTTGAACCATTGTAGTAGTTTTCAAAAAAAAAGTAAAATCTTTAAATAAAATCAGTGTTGTGTACTGTTTGTACTATTGCAATGCTGAAAATTGGAGCCTGATATTCTGGGCATTATATACACATACATGCTGGATAATTTTGAATTGAAGAACAATACAGCAGGCAAAAGTAAAATCGAAAGGAGTATGAAGAACTGAGAAGACTGTACTAGAAAGCTGAGTAAGCTGTGATCAGTTTATGATGGACTTTGAGGTTCAAGGTAGTGGGAATGGAGCTCCGGTGCATCCTCAGTAGCACTGCTGAGTGCTCTGAGTGCTGTGAGTGATTTGGCAGCTGATGAACCCCTCCTCTCTGTGGATTATGGTTGCAGCTAACCACTACACTGGTGACTTGAGTGAAGAACTTGGTATTAAAGCAAAAAAATTACATCTGGTTTAATTGTGCAGTAAAACACAGTGCATTCAACACATGTCTGAGCAGATAGGCCACAGTGGGATCTGCTTTTTACCTGCATGTTGCTTATGCAAGGACAAAAATGTTACAGACTTGCTGTGCCTGTTCAGCTTGTATTTTTGTGTACAAGCACAAAATTGAGAGATGCTGTAATAACCAGCCCTGTAAAACTTTCAGAAAATAGTTCATGAAGTTCCCTTAATAGTTCTGTTCAAGGTGAGAATAGAAGAGCACAGGGAAGGGAAATGTCAGTTTTGGTCCTGGGCTTTTTGGTTATGAAGGGACCATTTTTTCCTTTTACAGATTTTTTTCGTGTATTTTTTCTTTCATATTTTTCTTATTGCAGAGCTGGAACCAGTAGTGGCATAGTTTCCTCTTCTCCACAAATGGTTTGGCATAGCCTCACTTGTCTCTTTATAATAAAAACAACCCAAACACATTGTAGTAATCAATTGGCTATTGTGAGTAGCTTTATGAACACTTCAATCCAGGTCAAATTTTATGGTCTTGATTGTCCTTTAAAATACTGTAATCTGTTTGGCATATTTGAGTCGTTAGCACTTAACCCCAATCTTGTAGGAGGCCTTTTTGCTTCTAAGTTTTAGGTGTTTTATCACAATTTTAGACACATTAAAGATATTTTATATTATTTAACATAACATTTTTGGTATCCAATAACCATTAATTCTTTAATTGGTTGCTTAGGGCCATACTAAATGGACCACACACAGTCATTTTACCCTAATATTGTACCGTAACTTCCCCTTCTGTTGTTTTTGGCTATTAAAGTGCTTATGTCTGGAGCTAATCAATTAGAAACAATTGGATGCTGGGCGAGGTCACAAGTGTATGTCATATCGCTTATGTGCAATTGATTAATTTCATCCTACTTGAGGCAGGTACAGAATAAAAAAATGACCATTTAAAAAGAATGTGGTGGGAATGTGGTATGAATGTAATGCAAAGAAAACTTTAACATGAGAAGTTGTGAAAAGGAGGGAGCTGTTCCTGAGGAGCAGTGGAACTTAACTTTGGTTATTGGAGTTCTTCTGATTCCTCACAGCATGGTAACAAGCAGTGTGGTGTTTAGCTGGGTTCCAAAGTTATCTCTGCCCTTGCAGATGTTTTGTGTCTCAAATTTCATAAAATTATTTTGTCAATTGCAAATTAGTTGCTGTACTAGTAGGTAAATAAGGTTCCCTAGGATAACCCAGGGAATAATTAACCCCTGAGCATTGTTGAGCTGCCTGATTGTTAAATCTGCTCCGTGACCAAGAGCAGTGACATAAATCACTCATGAAGAGATTGCTTATGGGTAAGGCTTGGCCATGTTCTTTTGCAAGTTCAGAGCTGACCTTTTCTTGTATGTGCCAATATAAATGAAATTAATGGAACTGCATTAGTCTAAAGTCAGTGGTAATAGAAGTAGATTACATATGTATGTTTTTCTTGAAAACAAACAAGATACTCATCTATCAAATATTATCAGCAACATGGAATAACTCATTGTTTCAAAATATTTAAATGATGACTCTATCCAAAGAAGTTAGTGTATTCTACAGATTATGTGTATTTGGGGATGTTAACTACTTCCCTAGCCTTGAATTTATTGCTAAATATTGTTTAAAAGGCTCCTCATTTTTCTTCACATTGTAGCAGGAGAGCTATTAATTGTACAGACTTTAGGAGATGGGTTAAGCTAACAAAGTAGAAGTGTCCAAGTCCAGTTCTGCTGTTTTGAAGTGATCTCTTGAGCACACATTGCTTCATATTGGTAATTGAAAAGGCAGGATGTTCAGCCTGGTAACTAACTCTTAACCTTGTGATGATATTTTATTACACCATTCAGTTAGATGCTGTTATATTTGTTATGAAATGTAGGACTGTATATCTTTATAGTCTTACTAATGGATTACTGGCAGGAAGAAGTGATGGCTAGCAGATTTGTATGGGCAAATATATCAAGAATTTTACACATGGCTTCATTTCGGATTTATTCTGTGGTATGTTGTTTTTAAACCAGGGATATGCTGCTATTTTCTTAGGTTGCTATAGTCCAAATTAAACCCTTTACAAGTCAGTACATTTTGCCACCAAAGACCATGGGGTTGGTAATGTGTGCAGAGGGAGTAACAGCAAAGACACCATGTCTGGATATTTAAGAAGCATTAGGTCTTGGTTTCTATGGAAGGGAAAGTTTCATAGGTCATATATTCATTCAATAAACTGTTGGTTGCTTCTGTGATTTATGTTCCTGCAATCCCTGCCTGCATTATGGTCTTTTCTAACTATCTGTGATATTTTGGAAGTGAAGGATATACATACTGAAAACATTATTGTTTTCAAAATGATTCTGCCATAACCAATCTGCCAAAAACTACCAACATAGTAAATGTCTTTAAGGCTGAGTTTTGCAAGGCCAAAAATCTGATGTCCATTATATGACATAGTGGACTTGGAGACCATCTTTGTGGAAAACCTTTGGATTATTGTTTTACAGTCACTGAATATGTTGCACACTGATGTCCACAAAATAGATTATTAACTACATGCCATACAACGTTCTTAAATCTCCAGTAACCTTGATCAGAAATATCAGGGTGAGATTAGCAAGTTCTGAGTTAAATCTGAAGCAGTTTTCTGCTTCTGTAGGCAGGTGGCAATTCTGCACCCATCTGGAATTTTGCCACCAGCCTCAAAAGGCCTGTGGTTTTATTCTTAGTGTGAAGATTGAGTTGCTGCTTCTAAAGACAAATAACACATCTGAGACTCTGTACAAATATTCTGACTTAAAATATTCATTGCTATTGACAAGGTTGCAACTCAGTGACTGCATTACCAGGAAACTTAAACATAAGTTTCTGAATGTGCTTTAAATTTATGACTGATAATGATTGCTCAGCCAGTGCTCATAGAATCTGAACTGCTGTTACCCCCAGTTTACAATCCAGTAGTGGAATTGCCTGAAAAGTTGATGCATGTGTCTTGTGACTTGAGACACAAACTATGTATGAAAACTTACTTTTTAATATGTGTCATAAAAAATTAAAGTCAGCTATGGGAGAGGACCAAGAGTACAGATGTCGTCAATGAAGGCACCCCTTTACTATCTAAGTTATTTGTTACGATGATAATTTCTCATGAAGTTACACTGAAAGTTGGACAGAAATCAGCTCAGATCAGATCAAATTCTCAGAGCTGCAAATTTTTATTTCCAAAACCAGGTATCCAAGAGTCTGGTATGCTTAAAATAGGAATAATTTCTAACAACTGACAGTGGCTTCTAATTTTTTTTTTTTTTTGAAAGAGTAGTCAAGAAACAAAGGAATGGCTCTAGGATGATCTTTGGTTATGAAGACACTTGAATGTTTAGTCACTGATAATTACTCATTCAGGTCTGCTTGGTGCAGCTGCATCCTTCATATTCCTTACCAAATTGGGGCATAAACAGCACTGAGGTGGCAGTTTTACACACTGCACCAAATTCCATTCTTGCCTTTGCATCACAGAAAATGTACATTGTTGATTGTACTGATATTAAAGCTCTTACTCTTCATTCAGGATTCAAGATTTTGTTATCCAAAATAATGCATCTGGCTTCAAAAAACCATATATTTTAAAAATCAGAGTCCTATTTATTTGCTGGTACTTCTGTAACCTGTAGGTTCTCATATTTGTCTTTATGTTCTGGTTTTGGGCTTGAGGCTTATCTTTAAACATTTTTCCATGCTCACCTGAATCCCCAGGAGCTCCAATCCAGCTTGCAATCAAGTAGCAAAGTATTTTGAATTCAATGATAATGGAAACAGATTCAAAATTGTACCTCTATAGTTGTTGGTGTTGTAAGTCTATGTAAGAAATCTCAGGTATAAGTTATATCATGTTGTGTAAATGTTGTACTTTAGTCAAATCTGTGTGATTTTACAGTTTTACACAGTTAGTAATACTGATGATAGTTCTATGGCTGTGAACAGCCCAACAGTCACACTTGAACAATTCCAGTGTAATTCTTATTAGGCAAAAGCTCTGCAAAACAGGGACAATTTGTGCACGGTGAAAGAATGGGTTTGTTTTTGAAGTACAGTTTGATAGTGAGCACAGCATTCCAGGGAGGACATTGGATACAGCCATGGCAACTCCAGAGAGACTGCTCAGACTCAGGCAGGAACTGTACAGCACTGCAGTTCTGATATGCTCTGTGCACTCACTTTATTGTCAGTGACAGACAATAGCTCCTTTAGGTTTTGAATCATGCTTATAACTTTCTTTCCTGTAAGGGGAGAATTTGATACTAGCTGAAGACTATAGTCTGTCAAGTGCTCTTACATTTAAGGGTTGGATTTTCAAAATGCCCTCACTCCGACTTGTAGGAGGAATGACAGTTCTGTGAACTCCTTTTTGGATGATGACAGCCACACAAGACTGCTAAATTAATGCAAATTGAGCAGTATTTTCAGAAGGGTTTGTGGAGTCTTTGTTTTGATGACTTTCAGTAAGACCCTAGATGTTAAACACAAACACTGTTAAGTACTCAAATGCATTGGTAAGTGCTTAGCTGTATTTTTCAAAACAAGGTAAATTTCAATTAACCTAATGGGAGCCAGGCATTAGGTGCCTTAGGCACTTCTAAAATGTCTGGCTAAGTATTTTTCATCATATTTAGCTGATTAAACTAAAACATTCACCCTAAAAATTCTTTTGAAATAATAGGTTTTTGGTGTGTACATTCTAGTACTCAAGTGCATTTTTGATAATATTTGAGAAGTGCAAGTACAAGTGTCATGTGTTTATAAAGGGAGGGCAGTTTTTGAGAACTTGGCCTAATAAATCCTTTCCAGACAGCATACTACATAAAGTGTTTAGCAACAGTGTTATTTCTGTTTCTAATTTTGTATTTATTAGATTTAACATCATTATGGAGGGAAAATGGGAACAATATTTTCAGCCTGTTTTGAGAAATGCGGTTTCCAAGAATTGTCAGTTTGTCATGCTTCTGGATGCACTAGAAACACAGTGAATGCAAGTTAGCTCAACAAAATTGTGAAACAATATTAAAACTGCATTTATGGTTGCAGTTACTAGATTGTTGCTGTATGCTAACTGTTGTCATTGGTGTCCTGGTGGGAGGTCCCAACTGGTTAATGAGGCTGATTTGTAGCATCAAATAAGTGGAATATTTGTTTATATGTAGAATCATGTATCTCTGCGTTTATGTAATGGTGGTTTTTTCTAAAATCAGATGCTTTGCCAAAAATTGAAGCTGCTTAAAATTTATAGGACACAGTCTCCTGTTAGTGCATGCAAGGTAAACAGGGCAACATTTACAATGTGTATAAGGGAAAGGATCTATAGACGGTCACTGCATGGGAAATCAAGGTGTAGAGGAGAGTTTTAGTTGCCTGATCTCCTGCGTTTTAGAACCAATGAAGTAAGGTGACATGGGCACACCTGCACTGCTGCAGAATGTGAAGAGTGTGGGATTGTGTTCCCTCAGTCTCTGGCAATAAGTGTTTCCTGGCCTGCACCTTGTGAAGCTCTGAGAAGATTGCAGGAACTGGCTTTCCTCCCAGCTGGCTGATTCAGCAAGGAATTAACTAACTCCAACCCCTCTGGTTTTGTTGCGATTTCCCTGCTTACACACGTGGCTGTTCCAGGCTAACTACTGGGGTGGAGAAATGTGAAGGGACAGGTACTGGTTCTGATAAATTCAGATTTTGCCTCTTCTGATGGACATTTTCTCTGCTTTCTGACTACTGCAGCCTCTTGTGGTGTAGCAGTGGTGTGGAAGCAGAAGGCTGAACATGCTCAATGGTCTCTGTGGATGTATAACAAATGACATATGCTAATATATGATTTGTCTTCCTCTCCTGAGAGTCTTCTCTTATTAGATGTTTTCAAGGTCTCATTACTCATTTGGTGTTTTGTTTTCTTGAGTCTTCAAATACTTTTAAACTGTTCCCTGGTTGAGTAACATGGATGTTGGCTGAAAAACCCAACAGCACAGCAGTGTCTTGAGTATTGGCTGCTTTCTGGGTAATATCCTTGTTGTAAACTGCCAGGTACATGTGGCATGTTACAGATCCTTTCAGCTGATCTCATCAACACTTCTGTTGAAAGCAGAACAGAGAATACATCTATCCCTGGAGAGATGGGCTGTGTCCTGTGTAGGGGATTTTGCCAAAGCCACTAATAGATAAGACTGCTTGAACAGGCTCTGGTTTTGTCCCCTGATTTTATAACTTTACTTATATGAATATAAGGTGCTTTATGTGACTAACAAATTACATGTCTCCTCTAGACTGGTGATTTTCAAGTAAGTCTTTTCACAGAACAGCAGTTAACAGTGCTAATTGGACGTTAGGAAATTATGTGAAAGGGAGGTGTAATGGGTGCCTACATTCTGAGCTTCTTTGTATCTGCTAGGAATATTTTTAAAATTTTTATATTGTTATTATTTTTTCTCATGCAAACATTTTTAGGATGTTTCTGATATATTTTCAAATGTTAGAATTTTAGAATGATTTTTCAAGTATGCAAGGAAATTCAGGCTTAATTGCTGGAATAGCTGTTTGTTTTGAAACAAACACTAGTATTTCCTTGAGGAAGATAAATAGAGAAACAGCTTCTGATATTTTACTAAATATGGCTTGGCTTCAGTTCCACTTTCATTATGTGATCAGTCGTTCTGTAAAACACAAATATTCCAGACATTTTCCCTGCATGAGAGAGCACTTGCCTTCCCCTCAGTGTGAAACTGCACATCCAAATGCTTTTCCCGTTTCCTTTTCCTCCCTCTTTCAGTTAAATTTGGAACACAATAGGTTGGTTAAAACTATAAGGAAAACCTCCAGAATACTATCTTAACATATGGGGGTTTACCATGCAGCTGTTTATCTTCTGCTAGGAGGGAACTATAAATGTATTTTTAATGCCAGGAGCTGGGCTTAAAATGCCATTAGTTATCTGGTGGGAATAGATTTGAAAATTAGTAAGCAATTAGATCCGTGGACAAATACATTTTACTTAATGTTGTAAGTCTCATGGGCCTTTCCAATATCCTGTTAGCATCACCTGTTCTTAACACTCAACATTTTAAAGCTTTTCCCTTATGCAGTGTGACAATAAAAGGGAAAATTTTGTTTAACTCATAAATAAAAATTAATAATATAATTTTAATTAAAAAACCCCCAACTTGCATGGTTTCTCCAAGGGAAACAGAGATGTTCTTGGAACACTAAGCTTTTCTTGGAGAAAATTTCTTCCTGTAGATAACCATCTTGCAAAGGGCCCTAGCTGGGATAACAAAACATGTGGGTTTTGTTCTGATCTTTTTAACTGGCTTGAATTATGTCCTTAGCAGACATCAGTGATGCATTTGTTTGTAATTGCTTATTTTTCTTCCTGAATTTAGACCTCTGTGAGCCATCTGTAATTTGTCGCATAGATGCCACTGTTTAGAAAGGGGGGAAATGTAGGAATGATAAACTTTTTTACCAATTCAAATGTTAAGGCCAGTCTTTGAGAACACTGAGGAGAAGACCTAGTCTTAGGGTTTCTTATCATTCCTTGTCTGCCAAGGGCTCACTTTGAGTCAGTGATAGTGTGAGGGCTCATACTCCAGGCTCTACAAGATCTCAGTTCTGAAAAAGATCCATCATGAGGTTGCTGTGCCACAGGTGAGATCTGATTTTGTAAAATTCAGACTTTCTACTTCAACAGTACAGCATTCTGCACTTGAGTAACAAGTGAAGTCTGCAGACACTTTGCCTGAGACATCAGTGGGAGTTTTTCTGGAGTAAGATCTGCCCATAGGAAGCAAACTGAGGTTGAACTTTATTAGTGCTAACTAGTTGGCTTTCATATATCCTGTTGTGTGCTGTGAATCAGTCCATCTCTTCATCATATAACTGCTAAAGACAGATGGCATTTAAAGTGTTGCCTGCAGCTGTTTTCTTGAAAAATGGCTGTATCTGTCTCTCTGGAAAAAAAAACCAAAAAAAAAAAACCAACGAAACCAGAGATAATAATTTTCCTGATGCTTATAAACCTTGCAAGAGCTGAAGTGATTTCCATTTGTTTATATGTCACTTTTTTATTTTGTGTCACTGAAGACCATTTTATCAGGTGTTATGGTCCATCTCTATTGGCAGGAATTCCTCTGAACTGCTGTAGAGGGAAACATCAAAACTGGTCCTTAGAGCATGTGCATTGTTTTTCAGGAGAACTGAAGCAGAACTTGGAAACTAATTTTTTAAAAATCAATATGGCTTTTTGCCAGAATTATTGTCTTCAGAAGATGTCTCTGAACCTTTTTAAGGGGTTGCACTCTCCACTGCATGGTGCAGTTCTGAGAGTGGAAAGGGGGAGACACGAGTACACCACCAGTGAGGAAGACAGAGCTGATTTCTACATGTAGCAGCATTTTGTCTGTGCATATGAAAATTGACATCATGGTGTAGGAATGTTGACCGTGTTTTGCATTTTGCTAGCTGCACTTACTGGAAAGCATGTGTTTCAAAGGGAGTTTTCAATTTTTATAAGTCTTTGCTTCCATAATAGCCCAGTCTTATTTTGAATGTAGACTTGAGCTATGAATAAAATTTAACTCATGGAGTAAGATTCCTCTGGCACAAAATGGGAATGAATTATGCAAATATTAACTAAGTAATGTGCATGTCTGGGTCAGAATAGTCAAAGCCAGCCCTTAGTCTCCACTGTTACCACTCAACATTATCTTACTCTGTTCAAGAATGCCTTATTCCAAGAGTTGGGATGCTGAGTTTGGATGATCTTCTCTCAAGAAAACCTGTACTAAGTGTGGAGAAAGCTTAGTTGGCTGCACAAAACCAACCCTTCGGTTGTGGGAAATTTCCACTAATGTGATGTCTTAGTTCCAGATGGGTCTGTGAAAGAAGTGAGCCAAGAAGTGAGGAAAAAAGACTAGCAGCAATGAAAAAGTGGCACTAGCTCTTCATCTGGAGAGTAATCATTCAGTTAAAATAGGCAAAATTCAATTAGATTGTCTTTCAATAATGGGCTGGCCTCTCTTTTTGACCTTCATAATCCAATTAATTTTCCCAGGGTTATATACTATGTAGAAAGTTGGCAACCCAAGTTTCCCATGTCATCAAATCTATCCAGTCTCCTGAGAAAGAGTTTTCTAAGTGCAACATCCTTGCACCTGCTTGTTCTTCCCAGCTCTTCCCAAAATCAGATTGCTCTGAACACCTTCATGACTTTATTCCATGTTACTGGATCAATTTACTGACTTTAATAATGGGATTCCCCAGCTGAAAGGAGAGAGGTCCAGTTCCATTAACCTGTTCTTGTAATGAAGGGCTCAATTCTTTTTTCAGGGTCTGGGATAGATGGATTTGAAAGAGTAAGACATCTGTGTTCTGAGAAATTGCATTGTCATCTTTAGGTGAAATCAAAAGTACCTGGTGCCTGTCAAAGAGCCTTTTCCTTTGCCTGCAGAGAAAAGTTAACACATTATTTCATGAGGAGCATTGAATAACCCTAGAAAAATACAACTTTCTGCTTCAGGTGTGCAATGTCTCAATTCGCAGCTGAAATTTTAAACTTTGTTCCTATGTATATGTTATATGGAAATACGTGCGTGTGTAGCGTGTGTGATTGCACTAACAAAGTCTCAGGCAAACTGAGATCGTCTTTAGCTGAATTTTCATCTGAATTAAGTGTTAGAAACCTGCAAGTTCCTGATGGACTCTTCCTTCCATATCAGTTACTGTGCTGCTGCACAAAACAATGGTTTAACGCAGTGTTATTTTTAGTTGAGAAATTAGCCACAATCAGAGTTTTTTGCACGGCTGAATAAGAACATGAGTTGAGAAAAATGACAAATGATGCTACTTGTTGAAGGGTGATGCATTTTGCTAGGTTGAATACCTGCTCTGGGGCTTGCAGTGGCATGGTAGGTTTTGTACAGTAGGGGCCTGCTTGCATGATTTTGTGTTGGAATTGACTCTTTTAATATAAAGTAGCTTAGGAAAAAAGTCCTGTTCAGAGCTGCATATTCAACACCAGATAGGTCAGAAATAATGTATGGAGCACCTGAGTAGAAATAAAACTTAGATTTCTGGGGATATTCTTGATTCTAATGGATCTTGTTTTCAGCAACTTATTACTCTGTGCAGATATTTGTATTGAAATTTGTCCAGTTCTCTTCATCGATACTTGTTCTGTTCAGCTTTTAAAATGCTGGTGTAGCTCAGCTGTGTCTGTTGCTCTTTTTGGAGAGCTGCCCTGGCAGTGCAGTTTCTGTGGGCTGTCAGTACCAGGGGATCTCTGCTGCAGGAGGGATTTTTCCTCTGGATTTTTGTAGAGGGTTGGGGAGGTGCTCAGCTCTTCCCCAAGGCTCTGGGGCTGGAGAGGGCTCTCAGTGGGTCAGTCCTGGCTGCTCTGAGGGGCACACAAGAGCTTGTGTTTTTCAGGGGCATGCAAGCTCAATTGCAAGGCTGTCCCCCAGCTGATATTTTCCTACATCTTTCTAATGTTTTCTCTTATTTTTTTTCTTATTTGCCAACTGCAAAAAATATGATGATTGGTCTTAATATTTCATCAGAACATTTCCACATAACCAGCTGTATTTCAAATACATCTTAAATGTTCAATTATTAATTGTCATGATACCTACCTATGACTTTTATTGTTTATTTCTATAATCTGATTTCAAGTAGAGCAAGAACTGTACAAGCTTTATTGTTAGGGGTGAAATTTAAACTTTATTGGGATTAAGTGTTTAATAGTATAATTTGCTGCATATGTTGCAAATACAAGCTGCTATGAATAGATCCTCTGTAAAAAAAAAGCATTTGATATGTTATGTATGGACTTAAATCCAATATGTTGTTATCTTTAACTAAAGGAAATTATAAGAAGAGATTTACAGAGAAGGGTTTATACTATTAACTTTAATTTCTTTAAAACTTTTCTCAACTAAAGTTGAATTTGATTTCTGTATTTTGACTTTGTTTAAAATGTGCTGTACATAACTTCCTCTGTTCCTTGAATATTATTCTGAAAATAGTACAAATTGGTTTTCATCTACATGAGTAGAGAGAAATATAATTAGTAGCAGTAGGTGGATTATTTATTTAAGTGGTGTGCCCTGATTTTCTATTTGTCCACTCACAGTAGACTTGAGGATTTAAGCACAAGGATTCCTTTTATGTTACTAGATTTTTTAAGATGTAATTTCTATACCTTGTAAAGAACTGTGAGGGAGACTCTCCCTTTCTCCTCCCAGCCTCCCAGGAAGTAGTAGTACAGAACACATTGATTTAGAATAGGTATTGGTTTGGATTTTTTTGACTTTTAGGTAATTTGGAATAACTCTGTGTTTGTAAATGGCAGAAATGAAGAGTTTTGGACTGTTTTGAAATTCAGAGACCATATTACATCTCCTTGGTCTAGAACTTTTGAGTTGGAGATTTAGTTATTGTCCCACACTTCCTTTTAAAGTGTGTAGCTGGTTCTTTGAGGGTTTTATATAAGTAGGTAATCAGGATTTTAAAAAAAATTGGTTGTATTTTTATAGAACAATTTGCAGTGAGTACCTTTGCTATTAAAGCTGGAGTAACACAAAATGTGGGAAGTCACTGCATGCATTATCTTAACTTTAAGAAAGAAAAATCATATAGGGAAGGGATAAGTCTCATTCAGTCATTTTTGAATGCTTTTCTGCAAGAGGGCAAAAAATTTTAGACCTTGTGCGATGTGTAGGATTTCCTTCAGCCTTTCCACCAGGAACTATAAAAAGGTTGTATAAAGACAGAATAATTACAGCCTGAGTCAGGCCAGCAAGTTGGGGTTTTTTTTTACTATAATCATGATAAAAGAACATCTATCTTGGCCGAAAGAACTGGGCTCTGCAATGGAGATGTTCTGGACTGATAATTCCAAGTACAGCCAATCTTGCAGAGAAATACACAGGTTAAGACCTAAATTTGGATCTTGTTATTTAAAATGGATGCTGTTTAGACTTCTTACTACAGCATTTTACTCTGTGTAGGGTACAGAGGAAACCAGGCCTGTAAAATACGCAAATGAAAATAGGAATCCTGCCACAGATAACTCCAGCAGGGCTTAACAGTGAGACTCTTATTGTTTTCAATTTGCAAAGCAGTAGACAATGTGAAGAAATGTATAATTATACAGGATAAAAATAAATCAACTGATTTATTCAGATCAGAGTATTTCACACCACTGCAAGTTCACCAGATTGTGAAAGTTCCAGCTTCAGTAGTTTCTGGTGTTGCGGTTGTCTTTAATCTGAGAAGTTATGGATGTATAGGGCAAAAGGAATCTTCTGCAATTAAATAAAAGGGCAGATGAATTTATTTCCCTGCCTTTGCACAGTCCATTGTTCTTGGATTCTGTCTGTATTTTGAAAAGTCTTAGAATGCTAAAGACAAACATATGAGAATCTGGAACCATGCTAAAGCTTTAGATACTGAGCTGTTAGGGTTGGCCTCCGAGCTCACATTAGCTTGTACTGGCAAACTAAGAGCTGACTGTGGATAAGAAAATTCAGGGGAGGTTATTGCCACAGATCCTTCCAAAAGTGCTCAGGAATAGTTGAAAAATATTCTGTAGGAATAGTGCCCCTCTGTAAATCTTTAAAATTAAACTACGCTGTCAAGAATTCTGTTTAACCTTAAGTGTAAATGGTGGTGGTAAAAGAGCAGCTGCTAGATATACAAGAGTAGATGATCTTGCACCACTGGTTAAGCATGAGGAATGTACTGGGGACTCCACATTTTCCCTAGCTCTTGCTGGTTTTAAAAGTAGTGAGCAGAGTATCCCATGTCCTACAAGAGGCATGACAGTTTTTCAAAAAACAAGGTCAAGGGGAAAAAACAAGATTATGTGTACTGTTTTAGAATTCAATATATAAAGGCTGCTTTAAAAAAGCTTTTCCTCAGTAGTCATCCTACTTCTGAGCAATAGTGGTGTTCTCCACTTGGCTGGAGCAGGAGAGGCCAAATGAGTTGTCTTGTAAAGGATGTCCATGGCACTTAGAGCTGATTGCTCATTTTGCATGCAAGGCAAGTGTTAAGAGATTTGATGGTACCAGCAGCAACAATTAGAGTCAGTCTCTCCACAGCCTTTACTGTTCAGTAAGAAGAGGTTTTCAGTGGCTTAACTGCAGTCAGTGCTTTGTACTCACTTCTGGATCTCTAAGTTTCTGGTGGGTTCAGTGAAATGCCAGTAACTTGGTACCTGCTGGAGTTATCACTCCCTCCAGTTAGCTTCTTCAAACTGCTGGTGAAGAGAAGGAAATGACCATTTATCTTACTGTCCATCTGCTATGCCATCGTAAACTCCCGAGTGATATTCCACAGTAAAATCATTCTCTTAAATTTCCTGTAGAAAGATAATCATAATTGGAAAGCAGTGCATGACTTATGACATGTCTCTGTTCATCTGTCCTGGGAACTATCCATTGTACACACACATCTGCTTCTGTACACCCACACAGGATGGGAAGATATTCCTCCACAGGAAGGTCTTCCGTTCCCTCAGAGTGCAGGTGGTATGTATTGGCAAATCACAAATTGTGGCTGTGGGGGCCAAGTTCCCAGAGCAATGCACAGAGCGAAGCAATTCACTCAGCTGTTGGGATGAGAATCCAAGATGAGGGAGTAGGAATACAAGCACAGGGCCCATCTTTGCATGCTCCTTCTGTGATAACTGTTTCACTCACTTATACTTGCTACTTGTTGCATTTGAAATATTGACCGTCAGAAGGCTAAAATTACTATATAAGGAGATCAATCACAAGGAAGACAGTTGTTGCTTAAAATATTTAAACAAAATGCAGAGCATTTAATAGGGCATCATACATTTTTAAAGTCCAAAACTCTAGACAATGTCTTGCCTTTGAATTACAGATGTTCCTAAGTGCTGTCCATTTTTTATCCTTTATTGGTTCATTGAATGCCTTTCTGTAATCACCTGGATCATTTTAAAATTGCTCAATAAAGTTTCTTTGCTGGACATGGAAGATGGGTGATAAAGCTGTAGTGTTGAAACTATCCTGATTAGAGCAGGCACCCTGTTCTGAATTAGCAGTTTCTATTTTCATTTTAAGTCTGACTTGCTTAGCTGTGTCTTTTAACATTTCAGCAATTCTGGTTTATTCAGAGGATTTATTTCATTCTTTCCAGCAGCAGGGCCTGTGTTTATCTTTTCTCACCTCAGTAAGAGCCCTTTCCCCTTCCCCATGTCAGTCCTCCAGCATTACTGTACACATTGTATGGAAGAATAAAAACGAGTCATTACACTAATGACCATTAGTCTTAACAGTTGTCAGTGAACAGATGCCTGCAGTGCCTGTCATGTGAGCTCTTAATTGCCCTGGGGTTTGCTGCTAAAGCAGAGTAATCTAAGTAGTGGCTTATTAGTGAGTGTACACGTGAAAAGCTGTCAGTTAATGCTGGTAAATGAGTTGTGACCAGGAAGGGAACAATCTTCAGATTAATTGTATGTCCTCTTACACGGTTGCATTGTTTGGTTTTTGTTCAGTTATTGAACCTCTTTCTAGTTAGCATTTAATTTCTAATGCTGCATATTGTGCCTGGCTCAGTACAACACACAGTTAAAACTTTGCTCTGCTTGAGATGCTTTCACTGGCAAGAGAGAAAGATGAAATATACATGAACAACCACCCTTTCTCCCTTGCACAAAGTGAGAGGAAGCTGAAAAATGGATGGATCGTAAATATCAAGACTGGTATTACTGGACTGAAGGAATGGTTAAGCTGAGATTTAAGTGTAGCTAAATTAGAGCGCTTGGAGAAGTGAGTTGTAGTGTTTGAACAGTGGGCCTCAGTCTGGGAAACCATTTCAGCAGTTGCACATCAGATGGGAATGATGATATGGGAAGTCACTGTCAGTAATCTCAAAGTGGCAGATGAATGATAAGACAAAAGTAATTTCTTAGGGGGAAATGGTTTACTATGAAGTAGCATGCTTTGCCTCGTGGTTGGTGTATCAGAATTCCTGACACCAATGAAGCACAAAAAGCTTAAAACCTTTAGAGTATTTGCAGAAATGTGTGTTTGCGACTTAAAAACTGCGTGCTATGCACAGTTTCTTTGGGGAATTTCTTTTAAAAATTGTGCTGAAACAGGTGTGCA
Organism: Brachypodius melanocephalos; assembly: GCA_013398615.1. Lineage (NCBI taxonomy): Eukaryota > Metazoa > Chordata > Aves > Passeriformes > Pycnonotidae > Brachypodius > Brachypodius melanocephalos. The sequence continues at coordinate 8,198,616 of VZSR01003798.1, read as the reverse complement.
CACGTGGAGGGTGCTTGGCTGAAAGGCATTCACCTCATGTGCCTTATTAATAGCCTTAAACCAACATTCCAACAGCAGAACCATGACCATTTAACTGCTTCCTTATTGTGAAAATGTGCCTGACCAACTCAATGTGCGAGGCTGCTCAGTCCATAAACCCTGCAAAGGGACTTACTGCAGTGGAGAAAGAAGAGTAGACAAAGAACTGGGTTAATATCACTAAAAATTATCAGGAGTAGTGGAAAACTAACAGTGGAAAAATCACATTTTCCTCACCGTATGTTAAATGCATTTGTGTGCTGAGCTGTTGGAAATCCTAAGTGAGCCTGGGAGTGAACATCTGGCTGGGGCATTTCTCTACAGTCTGGTTTCTTCCAGGTGAGAGAGGATTCATCAGCTCGAGGTAACAGGGAGGAGAACCCCTTTCACTATTTCCACTCTTATTCAGGGTGGTCTGTCTTTGTAAGCAGAACTTTGGGATACACCCCCATCCTCAGCCCCTCTTTAAAGAAATGGTGACAAGGTGGTAGCAGGCACTCTCAGTGCTCTGCTGAGAAAGGTGGATGAAGAGCAGCGTTAGCCCAAGCTCTCCTGTGGCACTTGCAGGACTGTTCAGTCATTGAGGACCTTTCTGGTGGCAGATACAGATTATCAGAATCTTTCTATCTTCCTGACCTCTCAAAGTTGCTTTGTTGCATGCCCTTTGGGTTCCCCTACTTGAGTTTTGGGCTATTTGATCTTAAAAATAGTTTGCACCATATTTTCCTGCTGAGAAATTGTTCAATTCTTGGTGGCTGGGAGTTTGCCTGTTTCCAGGTCCATTTCTACTATGAGAATTTGTAGTCATTTACAGTAGCAGAGCAATTCCATCCATTTCATCTACCTGTTTAGTTCATGATAAACACCACACTGTTGCTGATGACAACATTGTATAAACAGTATGCAATGAAGAAAAATTACTAGTGCTAGGGCAGCCTTTTCTGGGGGCTGAACACTTGCCAATTTTTCCCTGCCACCTGAATCAGAAGCAGATGTACAGAGATTGAGGGCAGGGAGAAAACTCCCTGTCATTAACAAGGAAAGGCATGGCAGTACCCTGCAATATGGGAAAGAGTCACTCTTCAGGTTTTCTCACATGACAAAAGTCCCTGGTTTTAAATGCACCCATGAACAACTTTATTGTCAAAATCCTCAGCATTTAGCTCTGAAGTGTATAGCGGTTTAGGATTCTTTTTTTTTTCCCCCAAGTGCCGTGGTTTTAATACCATTCCATCACCCCACACATTTCCCTTCTTTGTGTTTTCATTATGCAACAGGAATTCTCTTAAAAATCTGGATCCGCCACCATTTCTAGCAGGTGTTTGGCTCCTGAGTGCCAGAGTTTTTTTCTTCACACAGCTTATGGATGAGAATTTCACTGCCCTTAGGCACAATTTCAACTGAAGTATATGAAAAGTGTGTTACTGTGTCAGTTCAAATTATATCACTATTAAAGAAAAAACTCAAAAGGAAATTAAATAAAAATAATCATACTAACATAACATAACATTAATAACATTAAGGTTATAATTTAAATTAAAAGGAATTGGGAAAATCTGAGTCAGAAGTCCCAGACTCTCCTGAGAGCAGCCATTGTAAATGAAGATATTGACAACTTTGAGTCACACAATATGTCTCGATGAATAGTACAGTAACACTAGAGTATATAAGAACTAAGTGTATTTTTTTAGTTCTGTATAATATACTCTGTGGGAATTAAGTATTGTGTGAAGTCTTGCATTCCCTCACCCTTATCCAGTTTTACCTGATGTTGGCTAACAGTCTTCACAGTGTCCTAGGTCCCATTTTGCTCACATATAAATATAAAAACTGCTACCACCTCTATTGCCTCCCTTGGGGTGTTGAGACCTACACGAAGAAAAGTTGGTCATATGCAGGGGAAGGTGTTTTTCCCTAAATCCTGAATCCTGCTGCCACCCCAGTGTGGGCATGTCACTGTGGCCAGGTGAAAGCAAAGAGGCATTATACAAGTGGAATGCAGAATTGTTAACAAAATGGTGTCATGAAGTTTCACTTGCCCAGAATTTTTGCTTTATGTTAGTTTTTAGGAGGATTTTTGTTTAACTGCAACTTCTGATTACCTGAGAGCATACACACCTTTCTTGTAACCTTTCTTCAGCACTATTAGAGTAGTTATCCAGTCTGGATACTGGGAAAGGCAATGAGGAGGAAGTATTTTGTTAGAAAAAGGCGATGTTGGGCTTGCAAGACAATTGGGTGCTATTTACCTCACTAAGAAAAGATTAGGCTTCTACAGCTTCTTGTTCTAATGAGGCCTCTGTTCATCAATATTTTGTGGTGCTATTGAGCAATCCTAAGGTTTGTGTTAATGCATGGCCTGCCAAAGCTCTTAGGGTGTCTTGGCCCTTCATGGTGGAGGCTTCTTCCACCCTGTAGATGACCTTATATCCTTTCTAATTTCATTTTTTTCCCTTTGCTCCTTAAGCAATGTGAATCTTCATTCAGTGCATGATTTGTTGATTTGTTGAGCTTTATAATCCAGCTGCTGCTGACAGTGATCCTACATAGCCTTAAACTATGCTTCTTTCCTGCCTTTTGTAAAGAAATCTGCAGTTCCTCCAAGATGATGCTTCCAGTCTCCTCCAGTATGTAACTGGCCCTGCAATGGTGGTCACAAACAGGGTTGTCAGCTTCCTGCAAAGGAGTGCAGTTGTCAGCAGCCTGTCAGTTTAACAACAAAAAACCCCCTTCACCACGTGGTGTTCATGATAAAGGACGCTAACAAAATGTCCTGAGTTTGGCTGCATGGAGTTAATTTTCCACCTGGTAGCTGGTATAGTGCTGTATTTTGGATTTAGGGAGAGAAATGTGGGATTTTGGTTGGTGCTGAGCAGTGCTTTCTCTAAGTCTAGGACTTTCCATCTTCTTACACTGTCCTGGCAGCCAGGAGGCCTGGGGTGCACAAGAAATTCAGAGGAGGCACAGCCAGGACAGGAGACTCCGAGTGGCCAGTGGGATGTCCCATGCTGGATGGGGACACACTGGACAATAAAACTGGGGACAGTTGGCCAGGGGTGGGTGGCTGATGCTCAAGAACTGGCTGGGCCTCGGTCAGCAAATACAGAGCAATTGCACTGGGCATCCTTTGTTTTGTACATTTTTTTAAATCATCATTATTACTGTTTTCTTTTTGGTTTTGTCCTATTAAACTGTCTTTATCTCAGTCTAAGTGTTTTACCTTTTTCCTGATTCTTTCCCCCATCCCACTGTGGGGCTGAGTGAAGGAATGTCTGTGTGGTGTTTAGCTGCCTGTCAGGTTAAACTGCAACACTAAACTTTAAAAAAATATTACAGATTATCCTGGTCTCTTTGCTAGGGATGCTCATAGTACTTTTTGTAGCATATTTTTTTCTGTGGAGATCATGAGAATCCTTAGAAACTGTCAGTGAATAAAAGAGTTCCATGAGAATATGTTCCAATAATATTGAAAGGACTTCATTTATGTCAAGAATTTTACCAATTATTAGGTTTCTAAATCAGGAATAAAAGAAGGTTTTGTCTGGAATAGTGGAACGTATGGTGAAAGAGGTGATAAAAAGTCTTTTTAAGACTTCAGTCACCTATGTCTGTCTTGCAAGATTTTAAAAAGAGCGAAATAGTGTTTTCTGTCTCATTTCCAGATATTCCTTTCTTTCACTGTTGTATCACAGAGGAGAGTTGATAAAGGGGATTCAGTCTTAAACAAAAATAGAGTGAAAACATCCTCCAACCATTCCCATGCCCTCAAAGCTTGTGCTTTGGGGAACATGCAGGTAGAATCTTCACACACCAGTGTAGATTGTTTTATCTATATGCTATAAATCTGCTTTTCTGTTGGATCTAAACACTGCTGTGGCCCTTCCCCATTCCCCAAGGCTAAGCTGAAGACTTGAGGAAATTACTGGGTATTGCATATTTTGAAAGCAGGATCTGATCCACAGTCACTAACGTTCGGACAGTAATTGGAAGTGAACTGCTCTGGGGTTATCTTGTCAGGGTGCTGAATTTTCCCCCTTGGCTCTTATATAAAACAAAAGAGAACTGAGTGAGCAGTGTTGCTCACAGACCTAACAGTGTTATATTGCAGGGGATACTGTCCTGCTGCAGCTAGATTTGGGCCCTGGTCCTGTGAGGAGGTCCCTGGGAACTTTGCCACTGATATCACTGGGAGCAGCTTCATCTGCTGGTGCTGCTCTTTTCAGAGCAAATTTTAGGCACATCCAATCAATTCTTTGGAAAGAAGGCAGAATCTGCCTAATACAGTGTTTAGGAGAAGCTTCACTGGAAGAAGGAAAACTTCAGTGTTCATATTTCTTTTAGAAATATGAAGCAAAATCTGTATTTAAGCTCGGTTTTGAAAGTAAGTGAAGTTTTGGCTAAATACTGCTGCAGCCTCTCCGTGAAATGTTTAATCTTTTAGCCAGACAATAGCAACAGAAAACATAAGTAATTGTTGATAAATATCCAAAAGCTTCATCACTAGTATAAATTTTAGAGGGAGCAGAAGAAGATTTCAAAATGTGTTGATCTCAGACTGCAGCCCAAGCTATGCCAAAGAAAATGTATTTACATTTAATCAAGAAAAATGGTAGTAGAACTGAAAAAACTGAAAGATGGGACCTTAATTTAAAAACGTAATGATCTCCATTGTTCTTCTTGTTTCAGTGTTGGCTTAAGGCTATACAAACTGAGAGCCTGAAGCAAGGTTTAGGCTGAGCACTTTGCTCTGGTGACGTGATCTGAGGCACATTCCAGGCACTGGAACGGCTCCGAGTGCTCCAGTGGGTGCAGGATGGTTTGAGCAGCAGAGCTGATGTAGGCAGTTGCTTTCTTGCAGCTGTGAATATGATTATAGTTACAGCTTAGATTCACTTTTCAGTGATAGACACTTCAAACAATAGCTGAACTATCAGTTTCTAAGTTGCTTCCTGGCAGTATTTTACTGTGTTGGAAAAACAGTGGCTTCTCCAAAATACTTAAGAATTGTCGTTTGCTTATCTTTGTATGTATCTTCAACTCAGAGGCACATTTTTCCAAACTCGTTTTATTTCTTCATGTTCAAGCAGGCCTAGAATGAGAGATGAGAGGAAAAATCATTAGATTTGGGCTTAAATCAGGCATGTCTTAAATCTGCTTTTAACTAACACAGAGCATGCAACATAAAAGAAAAGTCATTGAGTCTCCCACTCTAGTTCTGTCCCTGCAAGAGCTTTTGACTCAGTGTTTCACATTGTCTCAGTTGTGACTTCCCTGATGAAATCTGACAGCCAAGTTCTTCTTTCAGGGCTCTTCTATGAAGTGCTTGATTTCAGTTCAGCCAAGTCCTCCTTCACTTTTCTAGGAGAAATGACATTTATACTTTAATTCTGATTTGAAATGCTGGCCTCTTCCTTTAATATTAATAATTAAATAATTGGCCTGGTCTGCTGAAACTCTGAGCTGCTGGCAGCTTCTGTGGAAACTTGGTTCACTTGCAGGGTCTTTAAATGTTTCAGAGTGTCTAGCATTAGGAAGCTGTTTTTGTAGATCTTGGCCATGACAAAAGCTAATCTGACTCTTACTAGATATTTATTCATCAGGATTGCTTGCTCTGGAGATATCCAAAGACCTGAACTGTTGATGTGACATTGTTTATCTGCAAATACACTTTTTCATGTTGTGGTGAAGCTGGAGTGCTGTACTCTATCTAACATTTTTGTGTGGGAGTCCTTGAAAATCCATTAAACTGAACTGCTACTTAGCTGGTATATTACTTCCCTGGGGCGTAAATCAAATGCTGCAGCAGCTTAGGAGACAGATATTTAACTTGAATTAAATGGAAACACACACATTTTGGTGTATGATTGGGCTTGCTGTGCATATTAATCTGACAAACATGTATTTACAAGTCATTAAGAATGCAGATAGTTTTTTTTTTCTCATTTTGCTTTTCCTGTCTTTCTTTTTTTTTTCCTCTAATACAATGATTTTGGAAATGAACACTGCCCATTTTCCACTTCCAACAAGAACTAACAAAAGAGCCACAAAACTATGGAAAGCAAACTGCCTTCACTGTATTTGTCTTTCTTTATAGAATTTCCTTTGGGCAGGGTAGTGCAGTTGTGCCTAACTGTAAAGCTTTAGTTGATTAGACCTTTTATCTTTTGTCTGGGTTTCTTTTTAAAAGCAAGATATTGAGGCAGTTTCAGGAAGAACATGGTATTTGTCATTTTCAGCATTTGAAATAGATAATTTTGAAGCTTTCATCTGCATTACTCCAGTTTACTCTTATTATGCTCCCAATTTTAGCAAGGACATAGGCTTAGTTAGGGAATGACTGATGTAAATATAAGTAATATTTATATGTGTTAAATGTACATAATAGCAGAGTTCTTACTTTTTTCTTGGTAATGGTTCTTGGTGCCAACAATCTCTAAAATTAAAAATTCTTCTGTACCTGAAATTTTAATCTTTTATTTCTAATTATGTTCAAGTAATTTCTTTGAGGCATAACATCTCTGTTCTCTCATCTTCTTGACCTTCACAGCTCAGATTTAGTAGAAAGCTCTCTTTCAAAACTGCTGCTGTCTATGTATAAACATGGAACAATTATTATCAAGTCTCCTGGTGGCTGTGATTAAGTAGAATAGTAGCATGCTATTACGAGGTTTGGTTGACCTTTGTCTTGGCCTTAGTATTGAATTATCTCCAAAAATTGTAGACTAAACCAGATTTTTTAATTTATCTGAAATTACAATAGCAATTTAAATCATTGGATGAAATCGTTGCTCTCTCACTTTGAAGAAATGACCAATGATTAATATTTATAATTTTTAGTAGTAGGAAAGCTCTACAGTGTAGCGATTTGATAATTGTAAGCTAGCTGGATGGAAATAGTTAACATGAATCCTGGGTATTAGGGGAAAAAAAAGAGCAGTTAAAGTACATTGCATTGTGTGGTGGTTTCAGAATGTGCCATTGGGATTTATTTTGGGTCAAACAGAAGCAGAAGTTGTGCCCCAGCAGTACCCACTGTGCTCAGTCACTGGGAGATGCTCGGCTGTGTATGGGCACTCTGTCCTTTTCAGCCTTGCTAATGGCAGTATTGGCTGGGGAGCACTCAGGGACCATTCCTTTTACTCTCGATAATAAAATCAAATCCAGCAGCTCGGGCAGATGCTTCTAGTCAGAGTTCTACAGAGCAGGGAGACTGGGCAGCAGCAAAAGCAACGTGCAGCTCTTGGTGGAAAGAGATCTAAAAAGCAGAGGCTTGGACACAGGCAGTTCTTTGTGTCTTGTGCAATTGAAAGTGAAAGAGTAATTTGGTCTTTCAGCACTCAGGTGGGGAGTGGTGAGTGAGGAAGCAACCACAGCCTGAGATCAAAGCTCTGCTCCAGCATCAGGCTTGAATAAACCCAGTGCCATTTCACACTTCCCACTTCTGCTGATCAGGATATTGTCCTTGATCACATAGGTGGAAAGATGTAGCATGGAAGACCTTATTTTTTAGAGTCTGACTAGTAAGTTACATGTCCTAATTGACTAGAAAGATTTTCAAACACTGTTCTGTTTCCAATTTTTGTATTTTCTTTCTTTGTCAGTAGGTAATACATACTTTTTTTCTACATGATATATTAATTTCAATGAATTTTATGTAGTGATTACTATTATATCTGCTTTGGCTATGTTATCACCCTCTACTGTCTTCATACGCTTATGATCATAAAATGTGGTTTAAAATGCCTGCTTTAAATCTTAAGTGTACTTGTAACTTGACACATTTAATTTAAAGCTATTGAGATTAAACTGGCCATTAAACAGACCTAAAACACTAGCATGAAATGTAATTGTTTTCTGAAACTTGCACTTACAGTCTTTACTTTAAAACATGAATTTATATCAGATTAGCTAAGTCATTCAGAGATGATCTCAAATATACTATAAACCCACAGACTGTTGAAATTTGAATTATGTTTAAGCCAAAGTGCCCATAGAAATATAAAAGCCTCATAAGGAGCATTGGTAGATTCCTCAGTGGGGAATAAAATGGAGTAAGTGGAAACATTATATTTTGTGTTCAGTACAATATATGAATGAAAGTGCATTGGAAACATGAAGTTTATTTGAAGGTGCCTGCATCTAGAGGGTAAAAATGTTTTTCTGCTGCTTTAGTGAGTGGATACAAAAGAATTCTTTGAAGATTTGATTTTTTAAAAATTAACTTTTCAGTTTGGGTTGTTTATCAGGTGTAATTCATTGATTTCAACATCAGCTTGCCATGACAGCTGATGGTGTGTTCTTAGTATTTGTTTTTTATTTTTAATAAATTGCTTGGCTGTATTCTTTCTTACTTGATTTACACCAGACAAGTAGCAGTACCTATTGCTGCAGCTAACAATCAGTTTCCATTGTAACCTCTTTGCAACCCTATCAAATATCCATGTTTTACATTGAATTTTTCCGTGCTTGGAAGCCAGATTTTGCTTGCCTGAATCTAGCAAGCATTCCTCTGCTCCTCAAGTGCCTGGCTGCTCATTAGCTTTTCACAAGAAAATGGCATGTGTGTTAGAAACCCCTAGTTTTTCTTGTTATGTTTATCAAATTGCTATTTCAGCTTCAAATATTGGCATGTTTTATATTCGAAGCATAACACTGATTAATCTCCAAAGACTTTATATTTTAAATGTTTAAATTATAAAGATGAGAAATGCAAGCAAATTTATTGCTACATATCCTACTGAAAAATTTGTTTATTAGACATTAGGCAACAGTGTGATGTATACAATTAGCTAAGAAGTATGGTGATTCTCTTCTGCCTGTCAATTAGGCAAATCTTCCAAAAATATTGCTCTCAATCACTAGCACTTAACGGGATTCTTTTCCAAAGTATTCTACAAATATAAACTAAACTTAACAATACACCATTAAGATAGGTCAGTGGGTGTTGTAATTGTTTTACACCTGGCAAAACTGAGGTAGACATGATAAGTACTTTAACCCAGGCCACTTGAGATTTAGAATGCATATCTCTTCTCCATTAGCCCTGTGCTGAAATCATAGGATTACATCACTGCCATATTCCCTCACATCGGATCTGTCGATAGCCCATTGAAACCAGTGGGGAAAGATGCCAGATTATGTCAGCCGCTTTCATGTCTGGGTCGTGCTTCACATGTCAAGGCTTGCATCAGCTGCAGCCAGCTCGGCTTCAGCAGGAAGCAGAACTGTGGATCTCTTTTGGTGGCCTTGTGGGGAAACTGTTGTTACCAAATGTAGATTTGTTCTCCATATTTTATTACTTAGTTATGCATAAATAAGGGCAGTTGGCTAAAGTGTAAAAGTGAGATCTCTGCTGCAATAAGCTTTATAGAAACGTAATGATAATATGGTGTGAATGTGAATTACTCTTATGTAGGCCTGATGAAAAAATCCTCTTTACAATCTTGTTCGGTCTTGCATGCTGAAATATGACCTTTACCCTAGTCTAGACATGTCCTTTGCAAGCTATTTCTAGTTTATATGAAGACTGCCTGATCTAAACCGAGTATGTTAATCTGATGCTGTCATGACTGATGGGGTTTGCAGTCTGAGAAGCTGACAGCTCTCCACGGAGTGAGCAACAGCACTGTAAGCTTCTCCAGACCATCCTGCAAATGGCATGCCATCTGCTTTTTGTGAGATAAGTTGGGAGCTTCAGGAGTGAACTTACTGCAAGAAAATGCAGTGGGTCTTACCTTCCTTTTCCACCACAAACTGGTTTAAATTACGTTGATTGCTTTAGAAATCTCTGGTTAGCTGGCACCTATATTTGGTACAGTTCTAGCCAAGAGTCGAGAAACTGGGCGATGGCAACTGCCAGCTTTCATGTGAAATTGCTGTGTAAATGTCAAAATATACAGTTTAATTACACACCTATTTATTAAGTTTATTCATTGGTAAATGTCCAGCAGTAACTTGCATGTTTCAGGCCTTTTTTTCTTTCCTGAAAGGTTTCAACCTTTTGGAAGGTAATGTTCATCTCCTTGCCCTGCCCTCACTACACAGTTGGACTCAATATTCTGCATTCAAAAGATGATTGCTTATTTTCTCTAGTATGCAAACCAGTTGGCTTCTCAGGGCAGGGCTAATGCAGGAGGAATAAGGGCAGAAGAGTTTGTGAAGAGCTTTTGCTGCATGTCTGGGTTGTTTGAGAACTCCTGTGCAGTGAGGTTGTGTTGGCCCAGCCTGTGCTGGGCATGTTGAGCACACTTCAGGTGTGTTGTGATTGCTGACCAGGCACAGATCCTCTGAGCAAAAGCTGTTTCTCTAATCAGGGCCCAGGTGTCAGACAGCCCAGCTGGAGATACCAGCTATGATTCTGACAGAATTAACTCCTGTGTAGGTTGAAATGTGCTCTTTTTTCTTTCCCTTCCCAGTATGTTCTCAAATGCCCTTCCTCAGTTGCAAATAGCATCCTGAACTAATATGGAGCACTGCCTGTGCTCATGCCAGTCATTCCCAAACCCTATTTCTTCTTTCAACTAATATTTTCCTGCAAGATAGGAAAGTAATTCAGAGTGTCATGGCTTCACAGGTAACTCTATTGGACTAGACGAGCCCTCAGGGTATCCTCTAAGATGAGTTAGTCTATGATTCTGTCTTTGTTTCTTCCTGTAAGAATAAATATGTTGTGTTTAACCCAAAGCCTGATAACTGCAGTAGCCACTTCTCTAGTGAAGTGTATAAGGATAAAGAAGGTGTAATGTTGCTTTTTGAATGTCTTTGAGCAGTAATGTTTGATAAGCCAGAGATGGTCTCCTTTGGTTTTGCAGATTATTCTGCCTTTGAGGCATCTTGTTTTGGTTACTCTGTAGGTATTTAGCATGTCTTCATCACAAGAAAATATCCACCCAGAAATACCATGCCTTAAAACACAACACTTTTTTTTTTTTTCTCCAGAAGTTCATGTCTAGATTTTGTAATTATATGCATTGTTTTAAAAAAAATTTACTTGTGTTTGTAGTAGGTGTAATATGACCTTTCTGAATTTCTTGCAGACAAGAGCCGAGCAGTCCCAAGGTGCATACTTCTTGCCTGAGTTTGCACTTTCTCCACAGGGGAGTTTTCTTGAGGATACCACGGGGGAACAGTTCCTCACTTACCGTTATGATGACCAGGTCAGTGTCCCATGTGTGATAATTATAGAGTTTGATTCATTCATCTAACTCTGAGATAAAGATTGCTGTGAAATAGATTAAGGTAGAGAGCATCTTTTGAGGGCACATCAAATTTATAGCAAGTTTAATGATAACACACTATGCAAAATCCAATTTAAGGCACTTAGTTGCATAAATAATAAGTAAAACCACTTTTGGAAAACATTATTAGGATGTAATGAAGACATGAGCAGCAATATTTTAGTGGTGTGTTAATAGATGTTTATAGTTACATCTGCAAAATGTGTAGAATTAAAAATGGTTGTCCTTTCTGTGAATTGTTTGACTTAACCTAATTTGTTTTGTTTAATGGAAAAATCCCTGATAGGCAAATTTTGCATTTTCCAGCCTGTGAAAAGTCATAATATTGTATTAGTTCATGAAGTTTTTGTAAGGGAAGTTTGGGTGAATTATAAAGAAAAAAATGGGAAGTGTAATAATGGATGGAACAGTGTTTAGAAAGAAACAAATTATTTTTTTTAAAGTTAAAACTTTTTAATGCTTTCTCCAGACCCATAGAAACATTATGTTAAACATGGAATATAGATCTAAATGTAAAGAAAGCAACATGAAAGAAATGTTGTTAATCTTGGCAAAAGATCTGAAGTAAACCTAGGAAATGTGTGGCGTGCTGTGGAAATTTACTCATAACACAATGTGTTCCAGGAGTCAGTTGAATTTCACATCAAAACTGTCTGAATTACATTCATAGACACTTACAGTACATTTCTTAGTGTAAGAGGAGGGAATTTGTTAGGAAACCCTCCCTGTAGAAGTGAGAGAAGAGCTAAACGTTCCCTGCATCACAAGACATGGTTCTGTCAGTGATGGGCAGATTTATTTTGAAAAATGGGCTCCTTGCAGGAGCTACTTGAAGAAAACAGTTTCCCCATCACTATCCTAAAAGAGAGAACTGAGGTGAGTTTATTTAACCTTTACACTGACAATGTTTTCAGATGGACAAAAGGAAGCAGAAAAGCTACAACAGAAAGCATGCTGAGCCACTGTGAGCTATTTGAATTTAGTTTAAATGTTTACAATAATTCATACTTTTGCTTCCCTAGAGAGTCTTGATTATCAACAGAAAAGGTTCTTGGATAAGACCTTCCTTGGACCAAACACCTGGGAAAGCAATAACTTATAGGACAGTAAAATGCAGCTGCAACTCAGGCTGCATTTAATGACAGTAGTTGAAAAACACTGTAAAGGTTATATACTTTGATCAAAATAGTTTCCATTTAATGGAGCACATTTTTGAAAAGATGATAAATCAAATATAACAGAGGCTTAGTCTGAGTCTTTGACTAGACTGTTTGGACTATGTGAATGATATAGCTGATTAAAAAACAAACAAAATGAATCCCCTTGAAAAACCATTAAATACCAGCATAGCTCTATACAGAAGCCAGTTCCAAGCCCAATTCCATTTGATGGAAAGAATTCCATTTGCTGGAAAGTTTTCCATTAATTCCATTGAGATCTGAATTGGATCTAGGATATAGCCAGCTTCTGTTCTTTCATAAATGTGATTTAGTTTTGAAGCCTGCTCTTCCCAGACACTTAGCAGTATGAAATTAAGTTTGAATTCCTGGAACTGAAAGTGGTGCTGAAACATCAAAATGTTGAAAGTAAAAGCAACTGTATTAGCAGTAGTTTCTTTTGAAAGAAAATTCAGCCCTTAAGCATTATTTATTAAAAGTTATGAATTCATTGAATGCAGATGGGAACTGATCTGTGTCTCTAACTTTACCTTCCTGCAAGTAAACCAGGATTTCTTCAGTTAATAGAAAGATTTTCCTTGATTTTCTAGGAAATTAATCATAGGTTTGTGATAATACACAGTTATAATGACACTTTTGCTGAAACATTAATACAAAACTCAATTGTATCATGGTCAAACTGGGTCAGAAAACTAGATCTTTTTGTTTGCTGTGTTTCATTCAACTCTTTCTTTTGACATTTACTTGTATGAATGGATGGAAGTCTTAAAACCAGAGGGTGAAAATCCTTCATTGGGTAATCTTTTGAATTTTTATAAGCTGGGATGGATATGTCTGATACATGATAAATGTGATAAGAATACACAGGTGAATAAAAAGAGAGGAATATATATGCATTGAAAAGCCCATTTTAACCTATCCAACATGGAAATGGAATCAGTACTGGAAGGTTACCACATAAATGAAGAATGCAGCACCATCTTCTCACACACCTTAATTCATCAATTTAGTTTTCATTTTCTATCTTGTCCTACTGTGAAGGGCTGCTGGCTTTTGGGAAATGCATTCCTTCCTTTCCCCTGATATCCAGAATTGTCCCTGGGCATCCCTACAGAGTCCTGGTGTTTCTATATATCCCAAGTAACACCTGAAAATTGGAAAAATGAAATAACCTTGTGCACTTGACTCCAGTAAAACAAGAGGTCAATCTGATCTGATCTGCTGTGGAGGTGATTCCTCCTCCTGTGTCCCTCTGTCCATGGAAGGGAATGGAATAAATAAAAGGGGAGAGAGGTTCCTGAGACTGTGGTATGGAGGTGGAGAAGAGGGTGGCTCACAATCTCTGTTCTTTTGGCTCACCAGTGTTGAGATACTTGCAGGAAAACCATCTATCCCTGATCTTCCCAAGTGTGCCCTTTCCCCCCTTGCACTGTTCCTTTTATCCAGGCCAGCAAAATTTCCAGGGATAGATGGATAATATTTTTATATAGCAGCATCATCATCGTCATGATCCAAGATTAGTTTCCTTACATCCTCCAAACACAGGAATGTTTCAAAGGGGTTTTCTTTGGCTGTTGTGTGTGATATTTTTCAAGCAGGGAGCCAGTTTAATCAGAATCTTTCATTCCTTTGTTAGTAAGTAATCTCAGTAAAATAGAACTAGCTGTTACTTAAATATTCAAAAGTATTTGCTATCTGAAATGACAAGCTTACAGTTTGAAATGAAAGATGAGTAAATATTAATAGGAACACACTGTACTTTGCTCTAGCCCAGCAGAATTACACATGGACTCATGTTGTACATGCAAGATAGTACATTTTGTTCTGGTTTAATCTGGCAGAACTGTGCTCTCATTTTTGTACAGGACTGCACTAACCTCTTTGCATATTTCGTTGCTTTGTGTGTATTTAAGAATTACATGCAGATGAAATTCTTTGGCTAGATATTTTCAAAATTCAGTGAATATCTTTTTTACCACTTCTGTGACTATAGAGGAAAATACCTTTAGAGATCTGATTAAATACTGACACTCTGGTTCACTGGGGTGACATCTGCATAGAGTGGGACATCATGGTTTTGACACATTTATTGCTGTATCTTCAGGGGAAAACAATGATTCAAAGCAAATACTTCTGAGGGATCCCAAAGGACAGAAATGTAGAAATGTTTAAATTGGATATTTTTAAAGGCTCCTGTATTACTCACCAAGTGATGTCTTGTATCAGTGCATTGCATTCTGCATTTCTGAAATTCTACTGAGTTAATGCAGTTTAAACCCAACTTGGTACCAAATAGATTTTGATGCATAGCCAAATACTTCAACTGCTCTTAGAAATCTGAGATTAAAAAAATACCCCCTTCTACCATTTATGAAAATAATTAAATAACTGAATAAATAGATGAAAATAAATGAAATTTTGAAATAAATATACAAGTAATAGCCCTTTCTCAAACTTTGAGGTGCATGTTGAACCTTGCCATAAGGAATAGTTTCCTAGTATTCTTTCTGATTTCTTTTGGCTTTTCACCTTTTAATCTACTACAAGGAATTTTTTTCTTTTCCAAAATACTAGTAGTACTGGAAAGCTTTCTTGCAGAAATAAAATGTTCTTGTTTTCTGACACTTAAGGTATTGCTTCCAAGTATTAAAACCATTCCATATGACGGACCACCAAGAAGGACAGTGGTGAAAACTTGGTTGGGCTGAATGTGTTTGAAGTACATTTCCACTTTGATTGGCTGCCTGGCTGAGAGTTCTCTTGGGGGTGTGGGTAAAAAAGGGAAATAAAAAAGAAAATAAGTTTATCTTTCAAATGAGAAAATGTTTGCTTGACCAGTTAGCTTTCTAGTTGACCTTGCTTCTTCTAGATTTTATGATGTTTACCAGTTTAAACACACAACAAGGACAGCCTGATTCTGGAATTAGTTATATGGTTCTAAGTAGTCCAAGACTGGCAAAGAAATCTTACGTTCCTAAACAAATATTAATGAAAATCTGCATTATCAGACTTATGAATGCTTAGGAATGTGAGGTAAGGTAGAAACTGGCCAGTCTATTTTCACCTAAATGTGCAAGTTGTAATAGCCAGGCTGCAGCTGCTACACTTCATTTAATAACTAGTCTTTCTTTGGGTTTACTAGAAAAGTGCCTTCTTATAAAGGGAATCCAAAACTGGGAAAACAAATATTCTCATTTAAGCCTTGTCTTCCAGAAATAGAAATAGCCTGTTCTGCTTCTGCTTTTTCAGGGGGAAAAGAAACATGGCACTTGAAGTATTAATTTGAAAAAAAATGCAGTGGAACCCAGCATCTGAATTACTTCAAAAATTAATATTGAAATAAACCAATGGAACCTTTTACTCCACCTTTTTATTTGTAGTCTGGCAGCAATACTCGTTTGTGTTTGTCCTGTAAGTTTTTCATATTACACTGAGGAAACTCTTGTGTGGACAGAAGTTGTCTTATTTTTCCACCATTCCCTTCATTTCTTCCCCCGGCCCAGCTGCTGCTGCTGCTTGCCATCCTCCGTGCCCTGCCTCTGGAAGGGTACCTGGCTCACAGGAAGGGTACCTGGCTCACAGGCTGCTTTCAGGGTCAGCTGCTCGCTGCCTTCTGCTCCTGCTCTGAGCCTTTTCATTCCTCTGCCAGGTAGATTGCATCTAAATCACCAGAGAAATGGAGTAAGGGACATTACTACAAATTAACATCAGTGAAGACAAGCTCTAACCCCGAGAAGGGAGGAAGATTTGTAGTTTTAGTGGCTCACTTGCTACCCATGCACGTAAATCTTCAGTACTCTCAATTTGAGAAGGAGCCTGAAACTTGTGTTATTCTCTGACAAGCCATTTTTGTTGATACCCTGAAAAAGCATTCAGAACTGTTTAAAAGGCTTAATGTCTCGATTCTCAACGTCTAGATCTTCATTTAGAGATTCTTTTTTTGAACAAACTGTTTTCAAGTGGCCAGAAACTATTTCAGGCATTCTTCTATAATGGAAACATTCCACTATGGAACACTTGCTGGTTTCATTTGTGTATTTGGAGAATGAGCTGGTAAACTTCGTTTTATCCAAGCACCAGAATTGCATCCGCTATTACGTGGCTGTGGGAATTTCAGCCCTGTGTTAGAAATACTTCTTTTCTGCTGTGTGGAGGACTGACCTTGCAGTTCTCACTCTGCTGATAATAGAATAACACTGATTTCACTGACTTGAATCCTGCAAGTCATTCCATTCTCTCAGCTGGGATATCTTGTGTAAGTAACAAATTACTAGGTCAGGTTTGTGGTACTCCATACTAATCCTACAGATGTCCATAACAAGTTTTAAATCATGTTTAAGGAGTTTACAGCCATGTTTTTGTAAGGCTGTGTGAAGATAAAAAGCATTATTTGGAGTTTCTCTTAAAATTTAACTGAAGGTGATGTTGGGTGTTCCCTAATATTTTTAATTCTCTTCCTTTTTTAATATATAACTTTTTTTGTTAAATTTTTTTTTTGTTTGTTCACAGGTTTAATTTTGGTCTCTATTTATAATGGTATGATTTTTGGTTGCAGGGTTTTTTTGGGGGGTAAGGAAGTTAGCTCCATAATCAAGTGAAATGTGTTTCTGATTTGGAAGGGAAAGGAGGCAAGGATTAAGAGAAAACGAAAACCACTTACAATTTCAGGCAAAACTACTCTTAGAGAGACTGGTACTGCATAAGTCAGGCATGATCCTATTCAAACAATACTTTTGTTTAGGCTAATTGCTGGCTGGAAGTGTGTGAGCAGCGTATGCACGAGTAATTGTATCATTACTTGTGTGTGATAGGTTGCTTAGTGAACTGAAAACTGTTTTTAAATACTTTTGTTTATTGGCAAACTGAATGGGGAACTGGCACTTTTTAAAGCACCAACTACCATTTTTATTTCAGGGTTTTGTTGTTCACAGAAAATAGTGGAACTGCTGCTTGCAGCCCATGTTTCTTTGTGCACTAAGAATTACTAAGAATTACAGGCTTTCTTGTTTTCTGTTCCAGCCTCAGTCCCAGCCCTGCCAAAGGTCTCTGTGTGTAAATCATACTCACAGAAGCCAGTAGGTCTTTGCCTTGTGCAGTACAACAGCCTTCACAGGGAATCTGTAATAGTACAGTTTCTGCAGAAAACACATTTTATATCATTTCAGTTTGGATCAAATACATCCTAGGAGGTTGTAATCCTATTCCACCAAATTCTGTGGTGAAACTCACTGGCCTGGGTCCATAGTCCTTCTGTGGCTGTGATGATGATGATGATACTGACCTCAGCAGCTGGCAGAGGATTCCCAGGTAGCAGAAGTGACCCCTCATTTGCAAGGTCATCCCCCAGAATGGTTTCTCAAGGAAGAAAGGAGAATGGACCGAAACTTTTAGTTGTTTCTCTTATTCTTGCTCCCCTGGGTGCTGGACAGATATTGAGGCTGCTCTGGTGGAGGATAAAAGGCTATGCAGGGGGTACTGGTTTCTTTCCTTTTTTCTCAGACATACTTTAGGGGCCACAAATTAATGTTTATTCAGTTTGAGGTTGAGCTATATAGAAAAACCCACTTAAATACTAAATACCTTGCTTTTCTAGCACCTCTACCATGCACATTTTCCACAAAAGACTGAAATTTTAAAACTCACATTCAGTGTTTCATGTTCTAATGTTTACAATTCTAAGTTTTCCCAAATACATTTTTCAGTTTCTAGCAACAGATTAAAAGTTTTTTTTTTCTTTTTTTTTTTAACCTTTCGTTCTCCAAGGAGCAGACAGAAGGATGTGCACTTGGGCAAATATTCTACTGTAAAATCTTTAACTACACTGGACTAATAACAGGACACCTGATGAATTAACATTATACAGACTAGGTGCTCATTTGACATCCTTTAGAGGAGCCCAATGATTAAATCATGAGAGATTGATACAATGCAAAGTGAATTTCCCACTGACCTCCTCATGCCCCTGGTGAACTTCCAGAAGCTGGCACATGTTCTTAGCCAAGAATTTTGACATTGATAAAGACTTAGGTTCACCCTTCTAAATTAAGACTGAAAGGTCTGGAGGTAACAGAAATAATCCCATGCTTACACAGCCCTGATGTAGAGCTGCTATCATCTATCAATAAGAGTTCATTGAGATACAGTAGAGAAGTGCTTCTAAATCAAAAAGATATATTTCAAGTACTGTGGGAAATGCAGTGCTTGGAACTGGAAAGTCATTCTTCAGATATCCATGGATGAGAGGATGTTTTAGGCTGATAAAGCCTAATGGTGCATTAATCACTTTGCTAATACAGCCCAAACATTTTGAAACCATGTTTTTTTTCTCTGGTCTTAATCAAGGAAAGAGCAGATAGTATTTAATGTTCTGATAATTCAGCTAAATTTGTTGAACTTCTTGAGTTGTTTAAGCTCCTGTTAAATTTTGCACAAATGAGAAGATAAAATTGTATTGCTGAAATTTTCATGAAGGATGGATGTGATCAGTATGGATTTTTTCTTCTTGTGTAACTTCTGCCACACATAACATTTAAAGCCCTATAGAATTTTATAGTATCTTCTTTCTTTTAACGTGGAAAGCCTTAGTAAAAAAAAAAAAAAAAAGAAAGAAATTTCAGTTTATACTGTCCCTAGAATAATGATTAGGAAAATGCTTCCTTGATGAAAAGGTTCATCCCATGCTAAGGTGTTTCTGATAGAATTACATTGTTTTGCAAGGCAGTGGGTATTTTAAATAGGATTGATATTGTTGAGCATGTGGATAATATTCCTCATATCCTTGACAGTTACCCTCTCAGGCCTGTCCGGCATGGGAAAATTATTTATAGGAGAGGCTGAATGTCACAATGACCCCTTTAGCAGAGATGTACTTGAACCTAAATTTCTTCCAATTTGCATGCCATTAATGTAGAAGATGAAGTGAAAAAAATCTTCTTCTAAAAATCTACGTTTGTGTTTAAAAAAATGGAACATGTTGCTAATTTTTTCATGTTATGGAAGCTCTGATTTTTTTTTTTTTTTTGTTCATTCTTCTGCTGTTTTATGTAAAGCAGTTGCTTACTTTATTATTTGGACCATAACCTATTGCTATTTACTAATCCCTTTAAACCATTTCCCCAAGAAAACACTGAAACTTTGGGTGCTACTTCCAGCATGCAGGATGTCCTGTGAATATCAATGGATTTTTTTGCATGTCTGAAACTTTACAGAAATAAAGGCATGTGGTTTGAGGCAATTTTTGAAGGTGCTCAGTGCTTGGTTGAGTGTTTAGCATGGTCTTTGGTAAAGAGTAATGCTGCATTTGAACATTAGCCTTAAGTACTGTAATGTATTTGACACAAATTGTAGGTTCCACCTTTTGTGGAAGGATTGGCAAATCAAACATTCCTTTTTATTCTCTCTTTTTTTTCCCCCCCACTTTCCCATAGACAGGCAACTGTTACACTGATTCTTGGTCTGGAAGGAAAGGCAGTCAGACCTCTGAGCAGTGGAAACAATCTGGACTTTTTTAAATACTCTTAAGGCTATAAAACCTGACCTCTTTCCACTTGAGCCTATGTAATCTAGCTTTATAAAATTATCTCATGGGTACTAATTTTTTTTTGTTTGTGTTATAATGCTGTAAGATATTTTTGTGCTTTGGTGGTATAAGCCTTTATTCATTTAACATTTTTATGTTGCATAAGAGAAAAAGGACTTTTAAAGTGGCACCAAACCTTTAACTGATTTACAGGTTCATGAAGCAGACTAGAGTATTTGCACATGGGTGAGAAAAATTAGTAGTAATAGGCTGCTGTATGATGTGGGATGTTTTTGTAGTTTTTAAAATAGCCCTTGGGAGATGGTTGCAATTGTAAATACAAGATATGTTCTCCTTTACCTGATTATTTAGGCTTTGGTCCAAAAATCATAGTAATTTCAATAGACTTTGGATCAGGCCTTCATTTTTTTAACTACAAAAGAGATTTGCCATTGATTTCAGGCAGATTACATTCAGGTACTCCCCCAAAAATACTACAGACTGTTTGATCAGGGAACTAGTGGAAAATGGGATAGATGCTGCAGAGCACCAGCATCCCTGCAGCCCCAGTTCTCTGCAAAGAGACAAGTTCTGTGGTGTTTGTTTCTTTCAAATCTGGTGTCCAAATGATATGTGAGGACTTCTGCAGTGAACTTTGTTTATTTTATCCAGCTTCTAGATGTGGTGAGGATCACAGAATTTTCTGTGATTTATACAAGCAAACCTATTTACACACCATGAATGCTGAAATGAATCCTGTGTTCAAAGTATTTGATCTGTTTCAATAATTATGTTGTACTCAAATTACCAAAAAAAAAAAAAAAAAAAAAGCTGACAATGTAGTTTACTGCTCCATTCTCGTGCAAAATCTTTGCTAAAAATAAACATATTTGCTGATATGTGTATCATATAGGTCAGTGATCTTTGTCTAAGTGATATGGTTGTGCAAGGTACAAATCTGAAGAAACAAGCTGTGGTCTTTCAGACAGCTCACAAAATGTCTCATAACATCAACACAGCATACGGCAAAATACCTCTTTTTTACTGTTTATAAAAAAAAGGCTTGGAATGCATCAGTTTTACTTAGAAGAAATGTATTGCATTGGCTTGAATGTTTTTTGATATTATTAATAGGTGACATAAAATATGTTCAAATATCAGACTATAAACCATGATATTTTACCACCTTTGAGTGCTGGCTCCAGTGGTAAATATTCAGGGCGATATTGCAGTCTAATGTATGAATCTAAATTATATCCTTAGTCTCTTATTAAAATACTAGGGCTAAGTTTTAAACTTGTGCTGCCCTTTTTATTCCATTTGAAAAAGATTTTTTTTTGTGGGTATTTTTATACTTTACAGTGAACTTGCCAGTTAATGTTTGTTCTTCTCCTGCTTCTTCAATATTGAGGCTATAGGATAGTCTGTTTTTCTCATACTTTCAGCTCTGCATTCTAATGAATGTCAGGCAAAGAAAAGGAGGGTGAAAATATTTCTTAGAAATAGTCCTTTTTCAGTGAATTAAGTGGCTTCCTTTAAATGAAGGCTATTGCCCCAAAATTAATTTTAAAAGGGATGTCTTTAGAGTGTCAAAAGAGATTATCATCCCTGTAAGATGTAATCATAATGGAAATATCTCCTGTACTTTGCTGTATGAGAGACCAAGCTCCTGCATACTGAGGGGAGGCTCTGGGGGAAGCACCAGGAGGACTTTCTGAGAATTGGTTCTGCATATGTTTGTTCATATTCTGGTGTGTGTGGACAGAAGATTTGGAACCCTGTCTAGAGCAGATAAAATAGATTACCTCTTTCACAGACTCTGGAGTCTGCAGCCCAGGCATTTAGGCACATGCATAACTTAATTCTTGTGAGGACTCATATGTATGTCAGAACTACCCCATAAGGAAAGGGGCACAGGTTCCAAAGCGTGGGCAGGATCAGGACCTCATTTACAGCCCTGGTCTTTGAAATTCCATGCTTAAACCCCTGTAAGGACCCCAAAGAGAGACAGCACCTCTTGGGAAGATCTGAACATCTCCTGCTCATATTGCAGTGAGTAGAAGTTGAAATAGTTTGTTGCAATATGATGGGGCCAAGAGGCTTCCCCTTTCACAGCTCAGATGTGTACTGTTCAGTTATTACTGATTTAATAACTCCCATTACTCCAGCCTTGTCATGAAGCTTACCATGAATTGCAATCAATCTAATTTACATTTTAACCATTATTTTTCTTAAATGAGGGACCCTAAACCATTTTTGCAGATTGACGGCATCAGAAGATTTTCCAACTTAATGAAAAAATCCAAATGACCACATAATATTTTCAAAGAACAGACTGATGGAGGCTGGTCTGTTGTCAGAAAAACAGTGCAAAAATTAACTCTGCTACGTTGTGATTTAATTTAAAATTAACTTACGGTTTTTTGACAACATTCATATTTCAGAGAAGAGGTGTAGGGTGCAAGTTTTCTGTATTTCCTACCATGAAGAAAAAAAAAAGAAAAAAACATTAACTCTGACATCTGTTTTTAGCACTTTCCTTCATATTTTTGGATGAATGCCTGGCAAAAGCTGGAAAGCGACTAAGAGATCAACCAAAGATGGCCTAAGGGCCTGTTCCCAGCTGGTACGACATCTGGAATGTTATATATAGTGGATAAATTCAGAGTTGTAGTTTAATAAGATTGGTATTCAAGCATTCGGCCTACAGCAAAGGAAAGGACACCGAAGCTGACAGCATGTATGGTGCATAATATGTCAAGGTGTCTGAAATATAATTTGCTGGGTTTTCACTTTCATTTTGGCAGATCCCTTATGCTTACATATAAACTTTCATCCAGTATTGTTTCAAATGCTTAAAAAATAAAAGGTGAAGTCATATTGGTATTATATCCAGAGTCTTATCTTTTCACTAAGCTTAGAGTATGTCTGGGTTTCTTTCTTTCGTCTTAGGAAAAAAGTGCTAAAGACAGATTTTTATGAGCTGACTAGAAATAACTTAAGCTGCTACCTTTGCAAATTTCAAGTCTATGCAGTCTTTTACAGTGAAGATTTTACAGAATAATAAACTATTCAGGAATCTGGAGTTATGCTCTATGGAACCATATTTGCAAGATTTACGTCTCAGAAGACCTGGGTTTTTTTTCTATTTAGCGTTTAATTAATCTTTGGTCGTCTAATCTCCACACTGTAATTGAATGTGCTGCTAGACAGGCCCAACAAAGCGGCAGGCAGGGATCAGGACAGAGCCACCTGCTCAGAGCAGCCCTGGTAAAAAGGTCTGAAAATGAGCTGGAGGTGAGTTCTGTTTGCAGCCCCGTAGCTGCGCCAGTCACACGGAGCTTGCAAGTCCCTCTGCTTTTGGGCTGCCTTTGCATGTCCCAAAATAAGGTTAAACCTTGCAGGTTTTGCAGTGCAGCCCAGCCCAGAAGAGGACAGAGGCTTTGTGCTGTGTCCTGCAGTGGGCAGAGGAGTTCAGGTGGCTGGGGACAGGCCATGGAGGGAGGCTGCAGCCAGCAGAGAGCTTGCTGAAGCATCTCTGTGTGTGGCTGGGCTGTTCTTCATATGTTCCCTTTTTGATTTGTGACACTGTGGGCTTCTCTCTCTGATCTGCCTCTTTCCTGCGGGATGCTGGAGCAGGGGGAGTCTGAGAATCTGCACTTCTGATGGGGAGTGACAGTGTGGGCAGGGGAGTGTGAGTGGAGGAGGATGTAGAGTGTGAATTGTGGCTGGGCTGTAATTGATGGAGAGGGGTGCAATCCAAGGTCTTATTCCTCCATTTTTTTTTAGAGAGGACTTGGTAATTCCTCTGCACGTTGTGGTAATTTCTGTATTATTTATTGCTATGTAAGATCTTGTAGGTGAAGACAAGCAACTTGAATATGATTTGGCAGAAGACCAACATAATCCAGGAGAAGATGAACCTAGAGAGGGAGGACAGATGACTTTTGCAGCTGCATTTTGGTAGCAGTTTGGATTTGGAGGTGGAAAGGCCAGATCTAAAATGACTGCAGCTGGCAAGGAGAAAGCTGATTTATCTGCAGTATCACTAATTGTTGTTTAGCTGGTGGGAAAGACAACAAAATATTACTATAGAGTTGTGTGTGTGGTGGAGGTGTCTGTGCATGTGGTACAACTGAAGCTCAATAGGCTGAGATCATACAAAACAAGAACAGCATAAGCGGTTCATTCCTTGATAGTATCGGCCTTCAGTAAATCTTAGTATGGAAATTACAGACAGGTTCTAGCCACAGTTGGAGTAAAGTCCTGGAGTCTCAGCCCAACAGCAGTATTGGGAGGGGCAACAACCTCATGTCCTTCATTGGGATACACAATCATTTAGAGAAATGCTATCACAAGTCTGTATTTGGAGCCTCAGGAGCTCCATTCCTGAACTGCATTTTTTGGAGTACCGGTTGTGGGGAAATATGTGCCATGCTGGTCATGCACATGTATTTTAGTTGTTTAACACATCGGCAGTCAGAAATGGTATCTCCAATGTTTAATTAGGTTTTGCATGCTAATTTGTGTACTTTAATAAATATTCATTAAAGTAATATATGAAATTATAGTAGAATCAGAGACATCCCTAACCTGTATTACTTGCTGAAGTGTTTGTGCATTGCCCATTTGCCTTTCTTTTTTCCTTGTTACAATAAATTTTCTTAGCAATTCTTATAGTTACTAACCTATTTGTTTGAAATAACATTCCTTCCATTAACCCAGCATTTCATAGATGACATGCATAGATGAAGAAAATTTCCAGCCCTTTTTTGCCAGTGAGCTGGAATGCAAATGCATCCATATACTGTTCAAATTGGTTTGGCAATAGTTCTGTAACTTTATAGGTTTATATGCTTACACTAGGATGGTTCCTGCTGTTTTAAGTATTGTCCAGAGGATATAGTTTCTTAAATGAAAATTGCTTGAAGCCATTCATTTTTTGTGTGACACATGAACGTATCAATTACTTTCTCTTATTCCCTGTACGGAATAGGAAATGTTAATAAAACTCAACTTCTGAACCTCCTGATTGGTAACTTTTTGACGACCATGGTGAAAAACCATTGTGGATCAAGAAAATGCTTGTTTTACTCTTTAGAGGTTGCACATAGGACACAAAATGGGTGAGCAATAGAAAGGAGAAGGTACCGAGAATACATATAATTTATTAAAATTTAATTCCAGTTTTCATTAAGCATGGTGTTATGCAGATCCACCCACTCTCCCCTTTTGTCCATCTCTGTTGTTTTGTCTGGCCTTATGTGTTCTGTCTAAGGATTTGGTCCCAAACTCCTGAAAGCAAAAGCATTGGGCTGGCACTGTGGAAATTCTTCTGCTGACTTCAATGAATCTCATTTAGATCATGAAGCAGTTTTCTCTTTCTTTACATAAAGGTGTGATGTTTTATATCTCACAATTTGAAGGCTGTTGCACTACAGCTTTGATACATGCAGTGATTACAGGATTGTGCCCTTAGGAGTCTAGGAAAGGAGAGGTTCGAGTTGACTCAATTCTGCCTTTGAGACTGGCTGCTGAAGAGTGGAGCACTGCTGATTTCCAGTTCAATGAGACTCTATTTCACACATGACGCTTTTTGAAGGATCTGCTTGGTGCCATGAAAGGTTTATGTCAGGTATAAGCTGCGTACATTAAATCTTCTGCCCCATGTACTCTATGTTTGAATTTCACGTTTCCCTTAGGCCCAGTGTTTTTATGCAGAAGGTCCCCAGCCTTGTTTTTGTCTTTTTGAGGTGCAGTTAAACACCAGGTTTCAGGCAGGAGGGTGACAGCTCATAGCCATGAGACATTAAAGCTTAGCTGTGTGTCAGCTGAATCTGACTTTTTGTGAAGAGTGATCAAAACTGTTTAGATATTTTTGCTGACTTGAACTTGCTGGAGCACAGGCAATAGCATTTTCTCCTAGAGAAAGCCTTTTTGTTCTTACTTTGGAGACAAATTTTGAACAGATTTTCTGAGGTGGAAGAGGTCCTTGATAACACTGCTGAGAGACAGAATTAGGCATTCATTCAGAATTACCAGACAGGTATGTCCTGTGCCTGAGTTCTTCCCTCTACTTTACCTGGCAGTATTTTGGCCTAAAGTCATAACCAAGATAAAAGGTAGCACATAAGCATGGAAACAGAAGACTTTTGTTTATCTTAGACACATTTCCAGTGAATTGTTCCCATATAAGTCTGACTAACTATAGGAGTGATTTTGGTATTCTATATTTCTGCCAAGCAGAGAACCATATGGAAACAAACAATTTTTACTATTCTTAATGCTTTAATGTAACTTTAGAGTTGTTAACACCTGTATTTTTCTAAACTGGAAATACTTATATTTTTGTCTCATCAATTAACTAACTCAGAAGCTTAGTGACATGCAACATTCAGAAGAAAAAGAGACGATCCACTTGGCACAAGTAGCAGGACTCCTCTGCTTAGAAATCTTCCCTTTGTAGATAAGGTCATTTGAGGATACTCTGTGAGTGCTCACATTTGAGCAGAAATCACTATTAAGGTTGAACTGAGGTAAGAGTTTGCCAGTCATAAAATGGATGGCTTAAAAATTGGCCAGCTCTTATGACTGTGTTTTGTCTGTGTCCTGAAGAAGGAGAAGGTTTAAGATATCCTCTGTGTGTTTTCAGATAAATGTCCAGGACTTTCATAGGTGGTGGCTCTGAATGGACAGAGCCGGGTGCCCCTTTGCTGTTTGGGTCTGGGTGAGTGACTTCTCATGCTCTCAGTGTCTCACTGTTGAGATCCTTTTTGGGTCTGGACTCTTACTAAGATTTAAGCTTCCCTCATGTGTTCGGCATGACCCATCCCATGCATTGATGCAGAGTTTTGAGGGTTGGCTCCTATGTTATGTGATAAATGCTAAGCTTTCCAATTTTAGACCCAGACAACTGTAAACTGTACTCTGCATGCTTTAGTTCTGCAGGATTTCAGGGTAGGGGAGGATATGTTAATCCCTATCTCCTCTGTGTAATTAGACAGTGCTTTTGGAAAGTGCTGTGAGATCCTGGGCTGGGTGAAGCATCACAAAGTTAATAGATCTCTTACATTATCACAGAATACTTAAGCCATTCTCTGAACGATGCCCTTAGAAGGCTTCTAGAGGTGTGTGCCTTATTAAACAAAAATAAAGACAATGGAACTGGTTTCTGTATATTTGTTATTTTGGCATTATTTTAAAAATTTTAGTGGGTTATATCATGAGAATAAAAACATCAGTGTATATTGCTTATTATAAATCTGGAAGTGCTGTGGTTTCTAAATGGCAGGGTAATGGACTTGGGAGGTCTTTAGCTTTTCTGAAACTGATATTTTAAAAGCTTCATATGTATTCGTTGGAAATTTTAATGCAATATATCAGATTGGTGCTAGATGTCAGTTAGAAACAGATGTGACATTAACACACCCCCTCCTGCCAAGGTATGGTCTGATAAGCAAAGAGTTCAGGTAAAACTGAAAGGAACTGATGTCAATCTACTTGGATGCTAAGTTCATTTCAGGCTGGTGTTAGGAGTCCTTGATGGAAGACCAGAGGCAGTGTTTTATGCATGTGTGTTTTGAGGGGTTTGCAACAGTTTCAATGAAAAAATGTTTTGTGCTGCTTTTTGAAAGGACCTTTTTTTAAAAGCACCTTTAGAAATGTAACCCACTGACTGATCTGTAGGTAGCTTTTTAGAGCTATCTTCCTTTCTTGCTAGGTTATCAGTTCATGGCAAAATCAAATGGGGCTATCTTTTGTTTCTACTATGTTTTCATAAGTAGCAGGCCTTTATTGTCTAAGTGGGATTATTGGGTAAGCTTTTGGGCTTTTTTAATGCAGTGTTATGAAGAGGAGAGTACATAATTGTTCATGATTCCTTTTTAAACAACACATTTCTCTTATCTCTGTAATTTATTTTTAAAACTATCACCTGGAGATAGTCTGGCTTTACTTGAAAATAAGAATTGACTTCAAGGCAATAGTTGTTCATGTATTTGTTCAAATCCACTCACTAATGGGCTTCAGTTTGATTTATAAACCAACTTTCTCTTATCGTACAAACTTTAATAGTTAGCTTTTGTTCATGGAGAACTGAGTGAGTGAAGTCAGTTTTCACTAAGACAACACTACTGAAATAACAAATGAACAAGCTATGACTGAAAAGAGCCTTAAATATAAATGTTGTGATTGTGAAAGGGCTAATGTTTGAATTTTTAAAGGAATTTAGATAAGCAATATGATGTAATGCTTTCAGAATTTAAAAGAAAATAATTTTATTTTTAGACCAAAGGATTCTGAGTAATTAGTTTGAATATGTGAGTAAGAGCATACAAAGTTTGTGTGAAAGAGCTGTAGAACCCCAATGTGGCAGTTTTAAATGATTGAGGAAGTATATATGTATGTATAGGCTCAGGAATTCCATAGTTAAAGAATTTTGCAGCCTTTGGGACTTCTGTGATCATTGTGCATGTTATTTTCCTGCTCAGTTTTCACTTGCCATCGGGATTGCAGTGGTTTTGGGGTGCACACATCCCTGTGCATGGATGTAGAGTGCGTGGAAGGTTCCGGTTTGCATTTGAGTTCTAAAGTCCATGTTCAAAGGTCTGTAGAGGGAGACTGCAGTAGGCATCAGCTCTGATCCAGCAGCTGCAGCGCTGTGGGCTGTACTGAATTTTGTATGTTAAGGACCTGGGGGTTTCAGTGGAGAGCTCTCCATTGCTTTTTTGTTTTGAAAAGTGGCTTGAAGCTTAGGGATAATCTCTGTGTTATCTGGCTTGAGTAGGCTTCACTGGGTGATCCTATCACCTCTAGTAGGTGCATAAAATTTGCATATGTACATGGCATATATGGGTATCAAACCCCCCAAATAACATCTAAGATAATTGCTATTTTTCTGCCTTCATAAGGAATAACTGAACATTGAAGTCCTTGGTAGTAACCTTTGAAAAATGACCTTAGATTGATTGTGAGAGTACTTTAAATTGCAACATTGACACACTAATAGTAAGTGTTGTCAAATTGGTCCTGTTATTTCCAGAGACAGCAAAATATTTCTGCAAATTTCTAATTCAGTTGTTATTTCTCTGTATAGCAAAGGATGTTGCCAAAGACTTGGAAGTGAAAGGAAGGCATGGATCTTTGAGTGCTGGGGACTGTTTTGGAATAATTAATATTGTATGCAGTTACTCCCACTTGGTCCGAGAAGAGGTTGAGTTCTTGTTCCTTACAAACACAATGCTTTTATCTACATTTCACCTTAAGTAGGTGCTGAAATAAAGATTAATACAAGCAGGATGGAAATGTAGTGTATGTGGCACTTCTTCCTGTAGGACAGGAACAATGCTCCAGCAGTAGGACTAAGGACTGATTCTGGGGTTCTCAGCCTAAAGGCTGAGTATTGCTGCTCCTGAGAGAACAAAAATAGCCATTGAAATTAGTGGGAGCTCATATTAAAGATTGTAGGATACAGATCTATATTTTTTGATTCAGAAGGGTGATAGGGTTTCCTGCAATATGAGAAGAAAGACAAAACTGTTTCTCTTCCAAAGTCCATTGAGTATGGAGCTTGGAGCTGTGGTGCTAGTACACCTATAAAAATACATTGCAGGGAAATGAATCAAGATGTAATCTTTAAAAAATGAGTAGGTTTTGTGGTACCTTTCAAAGGGACAGTGGAACAGACTGACAGGGAAAAAAATCCAAACCATGTATTGCACCTAACTGCTGAAAAATGTGGGATGAGATGACTCATAGTGATAGGGATTAGAGCCCTTTATTCCAGAATTATTGGTTCAAAGTGAGTAGAGGTACTGTACTTCCCTGAAAGAATTGGAGGAGTATGAGGTTGTGATGTCTATCTGCTTAGATGCTAAAAAGAAGAATCAATGCTAAATGTTTTATGTCACCTTAGAGTTTGTAGACTTCTAAGTTAAAAGAAATACACATAAGTATTATGTTTGAAACTTGAATTTGCCAAGATTTTTTAGGACCCTTTGCTCTTTTTATGTTTTCCTTGTTTATGGTGAAGGGTGAGGTAACATAATTGACTTCAGTTTATGGCATCAAAATTTTCTCATCTTATCTTTCCCTTTGGAGAAGAGTTTATAGCTTGTGTCTTAGACTCACAGACACATAAAAATGTAGCAATCCTTTTGGTTTGCTTAACAGAGCACATGCTGTAATAGACACACCCTTACTCTAACAGATATCTATAACAGATTCCTACTCTGGTTGCTGATTCTCACTAGGCACAAGGATAATAGACCAATGCACCCATAATGGTACCTGGAACGGCAGAGCGCAAAGAAGGCAAAAGAGCTCACATCAGGTGATTCTGTGCATAGTGCAGAAAATTCCCAAGAATTTTTACTGTATGGCTCCTTCACTGCTATTCTGTCTTGGCTTACTGGAGTATCTCTGTTAGGAGGCCTGGCACTAGGCGGGGCTGAATACCTTCTCCAAATTCAGAGATGAAACGAGCTCATGTGTTTCACTCCTGCTTTATTTTTATATATGATGTTATGTGGCTTCATAGGAGAAAACAAAGCAGGAACCATGACTGAGAAGCTTTTTTATTTTAATAAACTTCATCCATGGCATCATAATTCACCTCTTGGGGGAGGGGTGGAATTAAAAATTAGACAGTCCTCAAAATGCCTTTTCTCGTGTGTGAGCAGTGATGTAACGAGAGCACAGGGTTTTAAAAACAATTTATCATGCAATAATTGTCATCGTTCCCATGCTGCATTTTTCTCTATAAGATTAGGAAGCAATGGCATTCTTTATGCTTAATGGCACAAACAATTATAGTACTGACTTGGCCCTGGTTTGCTGCTTTGGCTGGCCCTGATGCTGCTGGTTTTTAAATTGGCTGCAAAGCAGCCTGTGGGACCGATGTATAATCAGTCGTCTGTTGGCGCGTGGTTCTGGATTGCGTTTTTCCTTTGACTCATCTCTGATTGCAGGGAATTTGCTATTGGCTGCAGCATATTGGAGAGCATGGCTGTGTGCGAGTTCCTTATGAGCTATATGCAAAGTCCCTTTTATGGCAAAAGCAAATAGTTTCACATATAACAGGAAAAAAATGCACCATCCCAATTTACTGTTTCATTGCTCCTTGGGCTTTCTTTCTGAATTTAATATTATAAACCCTTTCTAATGTTCCAAGTTCAAGATCTGTGTGACTCGATTTTGCCAAATAGTGCTTATAGTGTGCTTAGACATTGTGCTGCAGAAGTTGAGGCTGAACCTAACTGAGCATCCTTGCAGTATTCTTCTGTGGCTGAAATGACTTCAACCTCTGTAAGTGTTTCTGGGGGAACACAGTAAGAGCCCAAGCAAGGAAATAGGAGGAGACAGGCCAGATCATTAATATTGTAGTGCCTTCCTTTGTAGCACATTTATGGTTCCCTTTAGGCAGAGACCTTTGGGAGTTGGAGATTCCATCAGTTTTGGTGATCACATTGATTTGGAAATGGAGATGGTTGCTGAAGGAGTTATAGAGAAGTTCAGTGTTCCAGTTTGACCATCTCAGAATGTCAGTGCTGCTCCCTGAAGTGGGCATGGCTTTGTAAACTTCTGTTATATCAACATTTATACCCTTGAACTGTCTGTGTGTGATTAAAAGTCATATCTGGCCTATCACATCCATGCAAAGCATAGTGCAAATAATTATTTATAGTAGTACTTAAAAGTGCAGTGAAAAATGTTACTTATTTCTGAGCTGGAGGTATGGAGGGCTTACCTGTAAGATGTAAGGCTGAAATCTGGGAATACTGCACCGTGGCTTGAAGAGCAGCATTCACATAGTATTTTCTGAGGGAAAATTCAAATGTTTTGTGCAGAATTGGGGAAAAAAATGAAATAAAGAGGCTAGTAGAAGCACAAAGATACCTGTACAGTCACCATTCATAGCCTTTTCACTTGTCATTTTGTTACTTTGACTTCTCTGCTTTGATATCTTCTGCCCAAACATGTGTGAAATTGTCTGACTTCATCTGAGAAGCAAAACCTGTGCACACCTAATGATGTACTAGGAAAAAACCCCACCTTCTCTTCTGTTTCTGTGATCATCAACTTCAGTCCAGTTTTTGAAACCTTTAAAGAGCTGTTAATATGGTGGGAAAGCCTTTTATTTATACTCACTAACTTATCAGCTTCTCCAAATATATACCCACTTTTCCCTTTCTGAATTTTTGTTTGCCCTGATAACAATGCTCTGCATCAAGGCTGGGCTTACCAGTGAGGTTGGTTGCATTTTTTTCTCTTGCTGACTTCCACTGTATTTAAAAATAGCTTTTCACCAGTTTTAGGTGTTGATTTCTGTCAACTTAATTTTAATGGGTCTTGTGTCAATATATTGTGTCATTTTTTAAAGCTTGTACAGGTTTTTGTAGTGAGTGCTTACTACAGATACAGTTAAACCCAAGAAAGCAAAAACCTTTCAAATGTGAGGGATTATATGCTATTAATTGTTTTCCAAGTTAATGACACTATGTATTATTTTATGTTTGAAATGGTATTACAGAGTGAAAGTGGTTGAATTAATGGTATATTGCAGTGTGTTTAGGCAACCACACAATGGCTGAGGAGGATCTGTGGACTCTGCTGCATCCAGAACTGTTTAGGCTCTTTGCACAGGAATGACTGTATTGAGCCATAATTCCAAAGCTGCAATTCCTGCAAAATGAAAACACAGCCCTTTAAAGTTATTTGGGTAGATACTTCTGGTGGATGCTCTGTGGACTGAGCTGTTACTACAGCCTGGAAGCTGTAACATGCTCCAGTGTTTAAACCATGCTGTGTATTATCCAGCTTATTGTATCCACTTTCTCCCAAGTGCAAGAGAAGCCAAGAAAACTTTCATTAAAGAAATGATCCTGCTAATTTAAGGTGGAATGAACTAGTGTGAAGTAATAATTTGGCTTTGGCTTGCTTTACAGTAGTACCTCCTGGAAGGACCTGCTGTCAGGGTGTGCAGGAGCTGGAGCTACTGGTGGACATGTGAGAAGTGCTTTATTAGAGCTGAGTGGCAATGACAGAAGAATCAGTGTTGCTAATGCATGCTTATTATTTTAACTCTCCAAGTGCCTTCCAGCACAGGGACTGCTTCTGGAGCTGTCACACTGCCCATTAGAGCAGCAGCTCTTTAATAGTCTGAGCAGAAATCATTCTGCCTGCCAGAGGAGATCCTGTTCAACGCTGCTGTCTTGTCACTCTCTGACGTGGTGGGACAATACTTCATCCTGGTCAGTGACATTTAAGATTTGAATGAAATTCTTGAAAGTGAAATGCAGGAAATCTTAATTTTTGATTTTGAGATAAGATTTCAGGTTTCTCTTCTGAAATGAATGTGCCTGAAGCATGTTGTTATTGCTTTCATGTCAGTAAATGATAGTATTTTCAGAAGACCACAAAATACTGGAGGGGGGGGAGCTCTAGTTCACATAAGATTTATTCCCAGTTAAGTGCCTCCTCCTGCTAGCTGCTCCTAGCTCTGTCCCCAGGCTGGGGCACAAGCTGCATGTCAGTGGAATAGCTGTGCACCACAACTTTTCTGCAAACACCTCCTGTAACCCACTGGTAGCTGCTGAAAGGGCTGGAGTAAAAGCTCCATCACTGCTGTGCTCAGGAAACCCTTGTTCCTTCTAGTGACCCCCATATTGCTCTTATTGCAGAATTGAGCCTATATTTCTGTTTTTCCTTTCATCTGAACTGTTTTCATCTTCTATTGATGAAATGGGCTATAGCTGAAACTGTATTTCTGTCTGGAATGCTGTTTAATTAGAATAAATGATCCAGTGTGTACATAAGGGTATTTTTCTTTAATAAATCTTTTCTCCATGTGTATATTCAATGACAAAACTAATTAGGAATGACAAACATGTAATTCAATAGGTTAGAGGGAAAGATTTGTAATGCCTCTTGTACTGCTTTTCATAGCCAAATTGTGGACACTGTGGGTTCTTTGTTTCCTCTGTCACCTTGAAGTTCAGCTTACCAAATTTAGCTCGGCATTCTCATGTTTTTGTAATTTGTGCTGTTGGCCATCTCAGGGTTCTTATTTCAATTACATTTTTATCTCACTGGTTCTTTTTTTATTAAGTTACCCTCCTTATAAAAGTTAATTTTAATTAACTCTAGTAATAAAGAAGTTATGGAAGCTGTAACTGAGATATGGTAACATAAATTTTCACTAGAACGTGCATTTAAATGAAGAATGGAAAGTTTATTTCTTTTGCTATTTAATTAGATGTTAAAAATCAGATGTGCAAGCTGAAGGGAAAAAAATTAACATGCTTAATAGAGTTGAAATTAAATATTCTGTACTCTCTTCATAGTTTTTTGGTTGACATGTTGGTGTTTTTTTTTTCTTTTTCTTTTTTTTTTTTTGGTTGTGGTGGTTTTTTTTTTTTTGCAAGTTATATAACTTTCCCCATCAGGTTTTTCATTCTTTTCTGTCTGAAGTGATACATCGCACCTGCTTCTGAAAGTCCAGAGACAGCTGTTTCTCGTTTCTTTCCTTTTAAGAAACAAATGTTGTTGTCATTGGAGTCAGTTGTGAAACTTGTAGGGACTTTCTGGTATAGGTTTAGGCTTCTCAGAGTCTCAACCTGGCAATGCTCTCATTTTTCTGGGCCCTTCATTATTCCTACAAGCTGTAACACTCACTGCCTTGCTGTGACATACTCTGACCCAGACACTCCTCTGTCTCTTCTGTACAGAGCAAAGAGCTGTTCATATTTACTATTTTAAACATCTCTGTTCTTTTCTGTCTTCTCACCACTCACAACAAAAGATAGTTCAGATTTTTATATAACACCCCTGATTCCTTTCTCTGTTCCCCCATATCAGGCACAGTTGATGATGAGAATGACACTGGAGTTGTCCCTGCTGACACCCATTGTCCAGCAGACAGGTGTGGTGTAGTGCTGGATGAGCAGGAGGAGCCCGGTGTTGTCCAAGATGCTCTTTCTGCTCTGAAGGCAGCACTAGGCCACAAGAGATGCTTTGTCCTTGTGCCAGGGCTGATAGTGTCTTCCCTCTCCTGGAGTTTCTTCAAGCCTTTCTTCCCTGTGCCAAGAGCACCTTTGCATATTCCTCTGCCAGTACAGTTCTTACGATGAGACCAAGATACCTTTCATGTTTGTGTCTGAGTTGGACCTACCTTAAAATCTCCTGCAGGTAGTAAATCAGTTCAGCTACCCCAGCAAATTTCTCTGGAGAGAAGCCAAGGGAAGGAATCAACATGGTTTATAAACTTTCAAAATACATAGTAAGTAGTTTTTCCCTTAACTTGGTGATTTACTTCTATTCATTGTTAATAAGTTAATGTGGAGAAACATTGGGTTTGGTGCCAAAAATCATCAGGAACATAACCCAGAGCAATTTTTAAGGGCACAGCTTTTAAACAAGCTTCTGGAAGAAGCATTATTTGACAGCACAAAAGTGAAATAACCCAGTTTGTTATTTTAATCTCGTATCTCCACTTCTGGTGTTCTGTCTTGTGGATGATTTGCATTCAGCTGAGGCCTTGGCTGATGGGTTACCATAAATGGCTCAAAACCAGATTGCTCCACTTACATACAGCATTTTTTTTGTGTAATTAGAATAAAGCCAGGCAACTTTCTGAAATACCTCTTTTCACCTGATTAAACTTGGAGTCATTGTTCCTGAAATAAAACAGTTGGCTTTTTAGATTCCATGGGCTTTTTTCCTCTGTGAAAGATAGGAGTCACTGTTCTTTGTAAAAGGCGTTTCTTGAATAAGGATGCTTTTTAAAATTTAGATGAACTCTTATTGGTGGGCATTTGAAATTTACTGGTTTTGTATACATATTTAAAAAATATGCCTTGAAGAGCAGTGATGGTCTTTGTAAAACAGAAAAAAAAAAAGATCAGATTTTGCTGTTGTTTACTTTGATGACTAGGGAGAGACTTTGTAGGCAATTGTACAACTGATTTTTCATCGAAAACTGAATACCATGCTTGTACAATTTATCCTCTGAATGAAGAAAGAAGAGTAGCAACCTTGGTAATCGACTCAGAAGTTCAGCTGAAGTTTGGGGAGACTAAGCTAATATATTCTGGGTGTATGAGGAGCAAGAAAGCCAATTGCTTTTTTGGAGTAGTTTACCCTTGTCAAATGAAAGGAATATGCAGCAAACTTACTCAACAACCTAGTCCCTGATGTGTGGCTCACAGCACAAGCACAGGAAGGATTATTAGAGGCTTTCCTCACTGAGCTTTTCCCAGGCAAAGTGTCACTAGGGTATTATGGCCCCCAGCTCACACATGGAGAAAACACTTGCTGTTTTCACCATCTTGCAAGGCAGTCATGGTGCTTCATTCCTCACCAGTTTGCCCCAAGATGTGCTGCTTGCAGGAGGCCTCCAGACAGGTTCAGCACTCCAGTCTGAGAGGCTGCAAATCTCTCTCACCTCATTACTATTGCAGAGGAAGATGTGGGTGATGGAGAGCAGACATAGCTATCCTTTGAGTATGTTGTTGGAGAAATCTCCTTTTTTGGGCTAGGACAGGGTCTTCTCCTGACCCAGCAGCATGACTTAGTTAAGACTGAAAACCAGGACAGGATTTGTAAAATGGTTTCTACTGTCTGCTTGTTTTCCTACCATTCTGGTGAGTCCTCACAAGAGTTAGTGACAGCTGCTTGTGTGCCAACCCTTGCTTATGGGTAAACCAGCCTTGTGTCACTGTATAAACTCTTAAAAGGGTCTTCACAGCCCAACAGCTCTGCTCTGGGGCTGTGTGAGCTTGCTCGTGGAGGCCACAGGGTAGCAGTCCATGATTGGAGTGCTGAAAAATGAATGTCAGAATAATGCATTTTCATAAAATGCAGATTAATCCAAAGTAAATCGAGTTCGTGGAACAGAAATCTAGGTAGCAGATAACTGATAGAAATTTCCTGTGGGATTCCCATGTCTGTGGGAGGTTGCTGTACATTATAGAAATACTTTTTTTTTTCCAAAAAAGCACATAAAAAGAAGGTTGAAAACAGTTTAGAGAAAATAAGAAACATCTGCCTTCCTCCTCACCCTTTTTTCGGTGTAAGTTATTAGCCACTTCCCTGCTAAAACAGACTGTCATATTTTACTCTTTTTGTGTATATGTGTGTAGGTTTAATAGGGAAAAGCACAGGCCAACTGCAAGCTGTTCTTGCATTTTGATTTTTGTGTGTGATAGCATTTGAAGAGAAAAAATGAAGACAAGAAGCTTACTCTTTAAAGTTTATAACCAAACTCTGAATCTTCAACTAGGTTACTTACGACAGCTTTCTTCAGATTTCTTATCCGGCTTTATTCTTATTGACCATTTCAGCTGCAGTTAAATAATTCCCTTTAGCTGATGGTCATTTTGGAACAGGCAGAAGTTGTTGCTGGAACATGTCTGAAGGCAAAAGAGCAGAGCAGTGAGGCCATTCTACCCTGGGCAGGTCTCCAAAGGAAGTATTACACACTTGGCTTTCATGCCCTGATATGTGAGACCTTGTGATTTGACTGCTTGAAGTGGTAAAACTCAAAGTATGATTTGAAGTGCAGTTGTTTTGCATTGTGCAGCATGGACTGTCTCTGTAAAGAGTATATTGCAGTGATTTTATTTAGTGTCTAATTAGCATTTTCTCTCAAAGGTTATTAACTGGGCTATCTCCAGCTGTCTCTTTACTTAGGTAAGTGTCACATCCACATTAACTTTTTGAAACAAAAACCTGCCTTGTGTGGGATCAGGATTAGTTGCACATGATCTCACTTATTGTTTGGAAAACTGAGTCAGAAAGTTATTTATCCAAACACTTGTAGCTGCTCCTCATCAGGCATCAGAGCTGGTGCTTGGATCCTGGATCTTCTGTCCTCAACACTTGTCCATGCTGCACGGATGTTGTCACCTAAAGGCAGCTTCCCTTGTCTGGAATATTTGAGCTTTACTATGCTTCGATGCCCTCTGCTGCTCTGTTAAAATACTGCTGTCTCCTTGCTATCTGAGGAACGTGGATAATTTTGTTCTTCACTTTTTTTCCTATAAATTAATTGGCCTGGTAGTTCCCCTGGTGAGAAGTTGCTGGTAACAAGGATTAGAGTAAGGGACATAGGCTGTACTGAAAATTATTTTCTTTGAAGTCATTTTTTCACTTCTGAAACTCTGACATGATTCAGACTAAGATCACAGAGTTTTCTTTTTTTATGGCAAGGTAGATTATGTACATATATGTACATACAAGTAGTTTTTATTGCTGTTTTCTTAAGTTTCTGCCTATACAACATATAGGATCTAATATCCAAAAGTAGAGAGCCATTTCAGATTCCTGAAATCAGGAGCCATAGATTTTCTTTCGGGAACTTGAAGTCATCTGTGAATTGCATTGTAGATGCTCATTCTTTTCCTGTGGTTTTGTTGGTTTTGGTTTTGATTTTTTTGACGTTCCACTCCTTTCCTCTAAATTTTTTTGCTTTGTAGCAGTTAGTTTGGTAGATCCATCCTCTGGTTACTCCTGTCCTCTAGAAAGAAACCTTAAGGCTGTACATTATCCTACACATTTGGTTGTGTTGGGGGCCTGTTGCTGTATGGTTCCAGCTGCAGTGATCTTTATGTTGAAAAACTGTGGATTAAGATCCCTTCCTGCAGTTTCAGTTTCTTCAGTGGTTCTTTCTAGCTTTTGGGAACACCCATAATAAAATGTGACATTAGACTTGGTTTTCCATATTATTAAGATAGTCACAGAAGCTGAAAGGAAAAGTACTATTATGTGATGTTTGTGACTTCATGTATATTCAATTAATCCAGTTTACCTTTTCCTCAAGCCAAGCAGTTGTTCTTTGTGCTTTGTGTGAGAATTGTGAGCCCAGTGTCTCATTTGAATTTATCCCATTTCAGTTTCCAATGGCTGGTTTGTCCTACAATACTGTCCTACAATTCATAGATATGAATAAACTTCTAGTAGCTGTGATGTTCTCATGGGAAGATATTTGCAATATTTTAATCCTGTGTCCTCTCTGTTCATGAAGGTCTATAGGTAAAACAGTGTCTTGTCTCTTAGGCCATTTTTATTATTACTTGTTGGACCTCCAGCTTTTGAAAAATTTATAAAAATATAACAATCAAAATTGTGGAGGCCTTTTCAAAATCAGTTTCAGCATTTGTAAGTGCAGTTGTAATTATTTTCTTATACTTACTGACTACTAAGTGCTATTTTTATTTATTAATTAGTAATTGTACCTACCTCCTAATTTCCTTTGTTGATTCCTTAACAAGAATTACTTGAAATCTGCCACTCATTTACACTCATTTATCATATTAATCATTGATTATAAACCTTGATTTTAAAGCTATGCCTACCAGATCAAATGCTCTGCAAAAGTTAAACAGTTTTATAATTACCATTAAGCCTCCCAGCCACATCTGGTATCAGAATGAGGCATCAGGTTTATTTGGCAGGACTGCTTCTCTGTTGCTGTGCACAGCAAAGTTTTCTTGGTTCTCTGCTTATGCTCTTCTGTTTGTGAGAAGCACAAGATTTCTCTTATCTGCATGGAACCATTGCCTTGGCACAGAAAATGAAGGGAATTTATAATTCTCTTTTTAAGATAGGCTGTCAGCAAATCCTGTCCTGACCACTCTCGAGAGTATCTTACACAAAAAATAATTGTTCCTGGATTGGTGATTGATGTAGCAGAACTGATAGAAGTTACATTGTTTAAAAGTGTTTATAAATCACCCTGTCCATACGTTCATTTCCTGTAATCTGTCATTATGGTTTCAAACGTAATTGTGAGAGACACAAAACTGGCTTCGTAGCACTCAGGAATGAGGTTTGCTTCCATTTGGTCTACGTTGAAAGGTGGCTCAAAGGAAAAATTATAATCCTGGAATGCCATGTAC
The DNA here is from genome assembly GCA_013398615.1 of Brachypodius melanocephalos. Lineage (NCBI taxonomy): Eukaryota > Metazoa > Chordata > Aves > Passeriformes > Pycnonotidae > Brachypodius > Brachypodius melanocephalos. The sequence continues at coordinate 8,158,748 of VZSR01003798.1, read as the reverse complement.
GTTACAACAGGATATCTTTGCTCTGTGGTTTTGAATTACTGAAGGGCGTAGTCCGTCTTTAGAGTTTTTCCCCCAGCATTGCTGGGATTTATGCAAAGTAACTGGGCCAGTTAAAGGGATTGCTTGGCGGGGAGGACCATGGTTTTTTAAATACAATTCTTTTTCTCACTTGGGAGGTTAACATTATGACAAGCTGGGTTTACAGTCAGTGTTGAGTGGGGATTTTGGCTCTGTCAGGCAGAGATGGACTACTAGAACACAGTGTGGTATGATCACAGCACAGAGCTCTCTGCTCTGCTCCTGAGGATGCTTCCCAGTTTCTCAGCTAGACCCAGAAGCTGAATGAGGGAACAGTTATTGCAGCAAGAGTGAAATCTGAAACACTCTCTTCATGCACAGGTTTTTGCATTGCAAGGGATGGAAAAATAGTTTTGGAGAAGCAGTCTAACTATCTTTTAGTTCTTTGTCAAACTCAGCCAGGAGCATGATGAAAGCAGAGGTTTACTTTGTTACAAAGTGCCCCTACTCCAGGATCTTGCTAAAACAGGAGAATAGGTAGAGCATAAATATTTTGTAAACTCTGTTTGTCCCTTGAGTACCCAACCATGCCTGGTGACGAGGCTCAAACTGTGCACATTTTCTTCCAGTTAAAGATTATTCCTTTAAAGAGGCAAAACAATGCACACAATACTGTCCTCTAAAGCTGCCACACATTCCTCCAAAAGTATTATTAACTGTCTACACACCCTAACCAATTTTCCTTAGTCACGAGTCTTGTTGAGGAATCTGTCCTTTGCCAGGCTCCATCAAACTATATGAGTCTCCTATTCTTCATATTGGACAAGGACAGCATTTGAATTAAGTATGGAAAGTAATTTTTTAACCAGGAAAGTAATTTTTTTTCTTTCCGCCTTTTTTTGTAAAGTACTTCTCCATTGTCTGGGTAAATTTTCAGCTCTCTCACTTCATATATAGGGTTTGTACTGACAGACTGAGATCTTTTATTGACATCTGTGTTAGTTAAGTAAAACACTTCTTTATTGCAAACTTGTTTGTAAGGAGCAGATTTGGGTGAGTTCATAACTGTAAATGCAAAAAAGGTGTCATTTAAGAGACATATGCAAATTGTGCTGGGTAATTGATTTTAGCCAAGAGCTAAGGAATTGCTTGGGTTCTGAATTAGGATTTGGGGATGTAATAAAAATTGTTAACTATGCAATTGAAAAGTATCCCTTAAGTCCAACTCAGGATGTGCTTCTTTCTCTCCTTTTGAAAAATTGGAAAGAAATAGCATTTTTGAGTTGTGTTGCTCAGTAAAGCAGGAAGAGTAAATTCTATTGCTGGTGTTATAAGAGGTCAGAGCACATGATCGGCCCATCCTTCTTGTCAAACAGCGAATCAGTGCTTTATTCCTGTTCTCCAACAGAGAAGTTATTAGCTGCTTCAGGTGTTGTGTTCATGCATTGTATCAAAATATGGTTGGTGTGATGGTACATTTCAGTGCTCTTTGATTTGTCAATCCCTTTATTAGCATATTATAGTTGTAATTTTAGAGATATTTCCTTTAAAAACATGATCAGTTTTACTGTTAACTGAGGAACTTTCTCTTACTTGGGAAAACTGTTTGTAGTGTCTAAACTGTTATACGCCAGCAAAATTGGATTTTTCTGTTTTCCCTCAGTGCATCTCTGACTTAGATTTGTGTTCACTTTGTGTGTGTGCAGACCCACTTGAGTTCTGCTTTTAATTACTGGATAGGATTTACAAATCAGAAATGCAAACACAAGCACACAGCTTTTTAATCATATGTAAGTCACCTTTCAAAAACTGTCAAGGAATCATATTTTTAGAAGCGTATTATTTGTATAGACACAAGTAATGCAATAGTGCAGTCTTTGAGATTATGAACATGCTTATGATGAGAATATTCTTGGCATAAGTCAGGGGTATTATATAATAAGGAAACAATGTCTTTTTATACTTTTCTTCCAAAACATTCCCTAGTGAGAACTAGGCGACAAAAACCCCACAGGATTGCCTATGAATAGATCCCCTTGCAACATGATAACTTCAGCCAAATTACACAAAGTAGATTTAAAATCCTTCTCATGTTTTCATAGTTATGTTTTTAAAACCCTCTATTGACATCTAATATGAATTCTGATTGTGTAACTGTGAGACTCAGATCAACAATGTATAGATGGTATTAAACTGTCCCTCTGGCATTATGGATGCCTAAAAGGCAGGAGACCCAGTTGTCAAAAGCAATAAACTATTTAAATGACGTAAAATAAAAGCAGTGGGACTAATCCAGGTTTACCTCGTGCCCCAGAATGTACAGAAAAGCAGTGCTGAGGCTGAGGAAAATGTCTTTGGCTCAGTGGTGCTATAGGTTTATGATTGTGTACACCACAAATGTAAAGTTAAGGTCAGACCCTCTGTAAGGCAGCCTTCAGAAAGGTCAGCAACCTGCTGTAACAGGAGGTGTCAGAAAGACGGGGAGGGACTGGCCCCTACAACAGCTCAGATTCAGAAAATAGATGAGTGGTAGTTGGTTGCCCCTCTTCACTCCTTTTGCTTCCCCTGAGGCTTTTGGATCTCTCCAGTATCACACAGAATACAGCCCAATACCTTCTGCAGGGCCATGTGCAGATGCTGAGAACTGAGGTGAAGCAAAGTGAAGATGAATGTGGATATAGCAGCTGTTGTCTGTGTTAATGATGTTTCCTAGTGTTTCATGAGTAGTTTCTAAAGAAAGCTGTTAATCCATGGTGGCCAAGAGAATGAGAAAATATATTGGTACAATAGGTGGTATTTATAGTGCAAATGAGGATTTGGAAGTTAAGTTAACGATCTAAATTGGGCAGGAATTGTTCACCAGCAAGCTTAAAAGTCCCAGAAGAGAAGTAGTTTTTGGGTATGCGATATATCTGTTTTCAGACAGACCATCTGGGAATAGGCATACATAGCCAGCCTCCAGAAGACTTGATTCATCCAAGCTGCTTTTATATTAAATAAGAAACACATAGTTGATTAGTGATAAAAGAGTAAAGCAAAACAGTAGTTAGATGATTTGAAGGATGCTGCTTAAAGTGAGAAATATATTGTGAGATAACGTGTTTTGGAAGAAGTCTCCCTCTGGCAGCGCTAAACCAGGACGCCCATCCTGGAAAGAGCAGAGAGCTGAGTGATGGACCTTGTCTCTGAGCCAAATATGAGACATTGCAAGGCCTGTGGATTAAAACAGTGGAGCCCTTTCTTTATTTTTGTGTTCTGAATCCTGCTTGCTTCTTTAGAGTAGCTGTACCTTAGCCCTTCTCCCCACTACTGTGTGTGGTACAGATCGAAGGGAGAATGACTCCGGAAGGCACCATGGTCTATACTTGGCTTCCAGGCAGGATCAAATCCAAGTGAATTGTTCTGGTGGATATTTGTCTAGGGTGTTTTTAAATCTATTTGTTGACCAGGATTGCAAAGCCTTCCAAACCCAGCATTTCCTTATTGTTGTAGTTAGCTTCCCTTATTGTTTGTTATTCTAGCTTCTGCTGTGACTTTGAACAGACAAAGGGGAAAGGAGAATGAGATCACAAGCCAAATTTATACTTTTACCATTAGCTATTTGTCATCTCTACAAAGGCTGAGAAGCTTGTTCTTTATTTTTCAACCTGTGAGTTGCTATTCAGATACTTTTTAAGAGAGTTGAATGATGTGCATGGAAAAACTGTGGAATTTATAGGTGTAGTGCATCAGTGACGAAAAAAATATGGGTGCTGATCTTCTTTTGTTCTCAGTGAGATAAATATGATAAACTATTTATGTTGTGGTCTTTGAGTTGACTGATAAATGGTGAGCAAGACGTTTTCTTAAGGAGAAAAGGCCCCATTTGAGGATCTATTTTAAGAAGAGAAATAAGTAGTGCCATAAAATGTGGAACATTCAAAAGTGTTTGAAATTTGACAGTGGGTAAACTCATATAAAATCTGTTAACTGTGTGTTGTGGACTGCACAGCTCATTGATCTCCCAGCTCTCTGGAAAGCTTCACTTAATTAATTTAGCTTTATATATTTCAGTGGAAAAAAATGTGTGCAACCAAGCAGGAAGTTTTTTCAGGCTTTCAAAATAAATTTGTATATGGAATATGGGAAAAAACATAAAAGATATCTCTCCCATGCCAAAAAAAGAGGAACTTTGCTATGCTAAAGATGCTGAAAAAAACACCATTAGAAATCTATGTGTGTGTGTGTGTGTGTGTGTGTGTAAAAATGTATTCTTAAGTGGATCTTTTCTGAGGGTATTTGAAGAAGCATAATTCTAGACTCTTACTAAATACTTTATGGCCAGAGGAGACTGGTAAAAGAAATGAAGTTGAGAAAAGTATGTAGAAGATTTTTCCCCTCTTCTTTGATCTTTATCTGCCCATATGTGTAAGAAATCACATCCACGTCTGTAGTTTGGCTGTATCTGACATGGAATTCAGGTGTTCTTGTAGGTCCTGTACAAAACCCAACAAAGTGAGTGAGATGCTTTCCATCAAATTCAATGGCTTTTATATCAAGCTTTATTCACTAAGTGCCTGACAGTGATAGTTTGGTTATCTTTCATTTACCAGAGTATTTAGCAGAATTAAAAACAAAATGGGAATTTATTGGTCAATTTATTTACACAAATTTTCCTTAAGTCCAAATGCTAATAATAAAACCCAGAACATACAAAATCCCCCCAAACTCCTCCCTTCTGCAAACCCTTCAAATACAAGCAACCAGGGAATTTTATAAATAGATATTCTTACCTTTACTACAAAAAATTCATGCGGAAGTCCTATCTTGGAATAAGCTATTCATTAGTTGGCTTGGCAGAAGGAACATAATCCAAATGAATGAGCTGCCAAGAGTATTTTTAGTGGTTTTATATGTTGCCCATTCAAATCTTGGAAAATTTCTTCAGAAAATTGGACAAACTGACCACTCATTTTTATGGGCTTTCACAAGATCTAAAAGTGAAAAACAACTATTGTATTTAGCATCTGTTAATGGAGGTTTCAGGCTACAGAACTTGAGAAGGTACTGCTGGGAAGCTAATACAATAACCATAAAGTATTGGACTGATAATAGGAAACACTGGCACTGAACAGATATGGAAAGAGTCATGCTAATATTCCATATCCAGGCCTGCTGCCCTGTGCCGAGTGCTACAGATACTGTGGTGAAACATACACAGTAGTAAAGATTTGGAACGAAATCAGAGTCAAACCCAAGATAGATGAAATTGTCTTTTTCTCCCTAGAATGCTATTCATTGGATAATTCTGTCTTTGGAGAATTAAAAGCTGGGAACTTGGACACAGAAGAGAAAGCACGTTGTGCTAACATTTTTCCAAATGGGGAGATATATGTCTTTACCCCACGTGTGTAATTAAGCCCTCATCTTCCTTTATTTGAAGTCAGTGGCTTTTTCTTTTTCTCTTTCTTCTTTGGGAATTGATTCTAGACCTGTGCTGCCATTGTAACTGTTCCCTAGACAAGTTTTTTTCTCCCTAAGCTGGAAGCTAGAAAATCAGTAAAAGGGAAACCATTCACCAGATATCAAATGAGTTTCAGTGGATTATATTTTATTTGACTTAAAGTGGAAAGGAATGACAAGAGAATATTACATTTTTAATCCCACATAAAATACATTTCTGGGAAACTGTTCTCTGCATATGGACCTCTTTTTTTCCTCATCAACAGTCTTTTTTTAACCTGTATGTGGGTTATATCCAAAAGCTGCCCTCAGAACTTCTGCATATTGAGTTCCTCTGCAAGATGAGATATAGGCAAGAGGTTTTAACTGTTTGGGGAGTTTTTTTAGTTGACTGTTTTTTTGTTGTTGTTGTTTTTGTTTTTTTTTTTAATTATCTAAAATAAAGCAACCCTTCCTGACAAATTTAGATGCGTTTTGTTGCTTGTGAGGGAACATAGCTGGAGGAAGCTTGAGATGTCAGAATTGGTGCAAGCTTTTGACTGTGAATAACCAGAGATCAAACAGAAGTTGCACCTCTGGCGGAGCAGAAGCAGCTTAAGGACCCCTTTGACTGGTGCAGGTGCCCACCAGGAAGGCTCCCAACATCTTCGAGTCAGGCTGCCCTTGTGTAAAGCAACCCCTTCCAAACAATGAGTGAAACTCTTCTCCAAGGCCAGCAAATCAGCTGGAGCCAGTGGAGCTGAGCAAACTTAAATATTAAATTTGTCTCTAAGTTAAGATGAGTAATAAAAAGAAACACTGAAGTTATATTTTGATTTTGGATCAGTAATGCCATTGCTTAATATCACCCAAAGATCAGCTCATGGTTAAAGGGGCAAGAACTGCTTTCTCTGAGAAGAAAATTCATCTGGATAAATTTGATTTATGCCACAGTAAAGAGTCACTGTGATCAGGCTGACAAGTTTTAGAGTTATTTTGTGAGGAATTTCAGTCAGACTGCTTTTCAGTTATAGGCTTAGTAAATCTTCTCCTTCAATATATTAATTTAAAATGGCTCTTCAAAAAGTTATATCTACCTTAAAAATGAGGGGTAACAAATACATAAACATAAAATAATTCCTTTGTAATCCAAAATTCATCAATTTGTCTCCATTTATAGAAATAGAAATCAGGATTCGTATAATTGCTGTCATCTTACAATATGGATTTAATATTTTTCCTTTTGACATTTATTCTCTTGCCAGGCTGTATCTGCTTATGGTCTGTGATCTGCTTTGCATTACGTTTATAGCAATATTACCATTAAAAGTGCTACATGTAGTATTAAATAACAGGGTGAGGCAGGAGACATGAGTAGAATCACTTGTTCACAAATGAGGAGTTTGGATGCCTCATCTCAGTGACAGGGTATAAATAGCTATAATCAAATCACTGGTCTGGCACTAGGGATAATCCTGGTATGAAATTGAGGCAGGCAGGAGTGCAATATCCCAATATCCAGGGGTTATGAATGTTGCAGATTATGGATAGACAAAATGCACAAGAAAGACTTTCCTATACTGGCTGCTCTTGCTACAGTTTATTCTTCTCTCAGTATTTCCCCTATAAACTCCTTTTATTCATAGGCTTGGCAGTTAGCCATAAAATTTTGCTTCTAGCAGGAACTTGGCAGACAGTGTCTCAAGTCAGGAAAATTGTTTTAAACAAATTTTTAAAATATATGTATTGGGGCTCTTTTAAAAGTTAGAGGTGCAGTAATTTTTTTCTGAGAAAAAGGATTGGTTTCAGTGGGTTTTTTTCATTGTAAATTCTCTAAACATTTTCCTAAAAAAGGACAAAAACAAATGTTGTAACCAAATAGTGAAAACATTGCTTTTCTTTCAAAAGCATGTGCAGGAAGGTACTGTACATAAGTGTCAATGACTTGTATATTTTTAAGTGATGGTTTTGAGGGTATTGCTTTAAATCAAATACCTCATGTGTCACTGTGATGGAGTAAAGCTGGTTTAAGGTGTTATAAACTGTTAGGAAATAGTATGCACCATAAGTAATTGTAAATGTCCACTCTCCCTCTTGATTTACTTTTCCATAACCTGTCTGTAAGTTTTGTACACAAGTGTCTTGGAAAATCAGCCCTTCAGCAGGTTCATCATAATGCAGTAATTGGTAATGTTGTGTGAGGAAGTGGTGCCATTGTGTCAATGTGTGGTGTGGTGGGTGCACTCTGGGGCTGTGTGAGCATTCATGGGAGCAGAACAGCCGTGCTCATACTTCAGAGTTTGCAGCTGTAGTTTGGGCAAATGCCACCTGGACCACCACAAATCAGCAGGAGAGATTTTGATGATGATTGTGGTCTTTAAAGCTCACCTGTAGGCTGAGAAACAAGTCCCCCCCATGCTGTCCCCCTGTCACTTTTCTCCTACAGTAAACTGTAACTTTGCTGTCTTAGTGATTTCGATCTGGAGGTTCAGTAGGTGATAACATTCCTGCCATAGCTCTCCTTAGCCTGGAATGACTTCCTCAAATACTGTCAAGGGGGTCTCCATGAAATGAATGCATCAAGAAGGACATGAGGAGTCCTAAACCAGCACAGGAATTTTATCAAAAGGAGATGAGTCTGTGATAGGTACTGGACACTCAGGAGACATGCACAGGATTTATTTTTGTTTGTACTGTTTTTTTTTACATGGAGAGCATTATTTAAAAGCATTGAAAAATAATGTGATCACAGCAGTAGGATTGCAATTTCGTATGGAATCAGAATATGGAAAAAACCCCATGAAAAATTGGCCCCAACAGGAAAGATTTTGCATATTTGACAGTGGCACCAATGTGCCTCTGTGTGATCTTTGAAAGCTGAGGGTCCTCTCACAGACATAATGCCCATCCTTTCATCTGTGTTACTCTTGTTTTTCCACTGAAGTGAGACTAGTGTTAAAGATTGCATGGTAAAGCATTTAAAATAACCTTCATTTGGAATGTTTGCAAATACATTTAATAAGTTAATTCGAAAAAATAATGCCAGATATAGTTCCCAGAAATTGGAATCCCTTTTTCTATTATACACCTGAGGCATTCTGCATGTTGGACTCTGGCTGACCTGTCACACTGTTTGTGCTGGATGGGGAACATGTGGTGTGCTGTGTGAAGGTGGAAAAAGCCACTGTAGCCAGGTGCAGATTTTGAATATGCATTCTGTAAAGCTTTCGTGAATTATTACTATTTTATGAACTCCAGGAAATATATGGACTGGTGTTAATGCAAATTTATGAGTAGGCTCAGAGATAATCAACATATCAAAATGTCTTGAAGATTGTCTTCCCCTTCACACTTTGTACCTGCTCTAGCTGCCCATATTTGAAAGGGCAATGTTTAGAGTTGCAAAACAGGAGGTGGAAGAGGTATAAGGTGCAGGAAAATCTGCCTTTGAGCACTGAGATAAGATTATCAGCTGTGCTACTCTCACAAAGCACTTCCATCCTTCCTCCTGAGGTCAGATTCTCATCCATAAAACCGACATAATGAATAACCTTAGAAAGCTGCAAAGAAAAAATTTAAAGACCACTTACTGTATTTGTATTGTGAAAGTACTCTTGTTACGTCTGGGCCAGGTTTTCTTTGCACAACTACATACAAGGGCTTAGTATTTAAATACCATATTGAGGAGAATGTTTTCTAATTGTTAATTTATAAATTATTTCATTACATACTGGGATATGACTTTTGAGTTCTTCATTTGGAATGTTAATATAATCAATAATTTTTTAAAAAAGAATATCACATTTCTAATAAACTTTTTAAAGTTCCTTCTTTTTCCCCATTTTAAAATTCTGCCTTTATCTCTCTTCCAAGCTCTGGCAAGTGTTTGCCTCAGGCTGGCTACTGAGAAAGTGGGCAGAGTGTGCTACAATTTATATTGGTTTATTGCTTATGTTTCCTTTCAGAGCCTCTGTGTGTTTTCCAGGGTCTGTGGCTTTTGAGCTGTTTGCCAGCAACACGTGCAAAGCTTCAACTTCTAATTCTCCAGACCACTTAGAAATGGAGGGAATAGGAGTGAGGCTAAACATTTCTCAGCGTAGTTTCCATTTCAGATGGGGCAGATTCAGAGGAATGGATATATATTGAGAGTTCAGATTTATATATTTCCATCTACGTAGTCACATGTACTTTTAAATCTTGGAAGACAACGAAACACTGGAAATTCAGGGACGAGTTTTTCCTATTTTTCATCCTGGGCAGCTCTCTGCATGGTTGGACCTAAAAGCTGATTAGACACTTGGTCTGCCTCCCTGACTATCACCAAAATGAGTGAATAAACTTTTTCCCTGTTCTCAGGAGAGTATCTTCTCTATGTTCTAATGCTGGCAAATGTGCAACAATATTTACCCCTGTAGATAAGCAGATACAGGACTTATATGGCTCTGAGTGGTCAAGAAGGAATGAAAACCTGGGCAGCTAAGTCTAGATTTTCAGGTGCATTGCCAGTGATATAATGCACCAGTACTTGCAGGATGTGCTTATCAGGGGTTTTTAAAGGGTTTCTCTCTTTTCTATGCATTTTTCTGTCAATACAGTAATTTATGGAATATCATCCAAGAAAATAGAACAGTTTGCTGGCCAGAAGCAAGTGCTTCTCTTGTCAAAGTCAGCAATGGAATAAAAAGGTACCCTGGGACTCTGGTGTAGGTCATCAAATCTGTCAGCAGTGAGTAAAATAGAGTTTGTGTGGAGCTTTTGTAAACCCATCTGAATGATGCAGTTAACTCAGCAATTGAAAAGCAGCAGCTTAATTATGCTTTAAGTACTTCAATACTGATTCCTTTGAGCAGGAATGTGTAGGTGCTGTCCTTAGCAGTTAGATGCAGAAAGAGCTGCAGGTGTCAGGTATTCTAATGCAGTTGCTTGGGCTAGTTAGGGAGGGATCCACGAGCTCTTCTCCATGCCCACAAATTCCATGTTCCCTCTGTTACTTCATGAAGAAGGAAGGTGGGGATACAGACTCTTTTCAGTGCCAAAAGCCTCAACTAGCTCATAGGTGCCAAACAGCCAAGCAACATTTCATCCCTTCCTGGATGCCAAAAGCCTCAAGTATCCCTGCTCCACCTGCCAAAACCTCCAGCTCTGTCCTGACAACTCCTGCAGAGCAGGCCTGTGCTGTCAATATGAAATTTTGCAACACTCTGACGACGGAAAAATCTGGATGCAGTATAACACAGAAAAACATGCTGAGATTTGCCTTCAGTTTAGTATGAAAATGAATTATGCTGTAAATATTTCCTCTGTGTGACACTTGTGCATGCTTTATTCTCCAGAATTTGAATTTATTCAAAACTTCTGTAGAATGAAAAGACGTTGCAGAATTCAACACTGAGAGGTCTAAAGTCCATCTGAGCCCCCAGATGTATTTTTTCATGTAGCTCACTAAGTCCATCATTTGCCTTTTGGCTGATTCCTTGCTGGTGATTCACCTTGTTGCTGAGCTTTACCAGCTTGTGTTTCTGAAATGTTCTTGCTATTATGGGGCACAAGGTTCCACTTTGCAGTGGGTTTGCTGTGCTGAGGCCAAGTGCAAGAAATAGGTAATGTAACTGAAATAATGTTAACAATTTAAAAACTAATTAATTCTAAACATCTGCTTAAAATAGCTGCATTTACTCCCAGGTGTTTTTTATCAGTCTAAAATAATGATGCATTGTTTTTTCTCCGGATTTTAAAATTCCAGATATGTTCTTTTTAACATACAGAGTAATACATAATTTACTTTGGTACATAGAAGTAAAAGAGTTATTAAACTCAATGACATATACAGTGCACAATTAGGTAATATATAATGCACTCAGCAATAGTAGAATTATATCAGGAAATGTCTTGAAATCTGTTTTAAGGAAATGAGGAGTTTTTAAGCTAAAACCAGGTAATGCAAGATCTTTTATTAATAATTCTTATTTGTCTGGAAATATGTTTTGACTGTTCTATTTAGTCACTGCCACAAGTGAAATAGTTTTTCCTAGATCTGTAATCTGCATTCTACACCTCACTTAGAATACCAAATAGAGATGTAAATCATTTTTGTATGTGACCTTAGCAGTGAAAGAGATTTCTAGTGTAGCTTGTTGCAAAGCTCTAGTCATAACAGCCAGAGTTAAAAGTGAAGGATATAGTTCTGAGGCTGAATAGCACATCCAGTGATTATCTGCAGGTAAATACTTGTTCTTTCCTGCTCATGGATACAGTCATCAGTGCAATTTGATACCTTTTCCACCAAGTGTAATGTCTGGAAACAAGAATCTGGGAAATGCATCACAGAGCTACTCAAGCAGGATATTTTTCCTTCAGTGCCATAATTCCTTGTGCTACCTCTGTTTGGAGCTGTTGTAGGTATGAGGGGAGAAAAATGGCACAATGCAGTGCTGCACATGAAGATTAGTGAAGAACAAAACAACCTTGTGCTTTGGAAGACTCTGGAAGTCAGGGCAGTGTTAACAGTATTTATAGGTTGTGAGAGTGGGAAGAAGCAATGAAAAGGAAATGCTTCATCTCTGTTCAAAACACCATCAAGGATGAAATTCACTCCTGGGAGAAGGGCCAGCACTGAGCTTTGGGTATTGCTTAATTTATGCCTTTAGTGGTACAGGAGTGGTGTTTATACTCCTCAACAGGTTCTTTCCCTTAGATAAGTTTAATGTGAAGAACCTAAATTCTGTATTTAATGATAAGAAATGCATTATTAAATAGCAATATGGTATAACTGTGCCAGTGTAATTCCTTTAGATGATTTTCTTTTCAAACCTTAGTGAATTAATTCAAACTACCACTTTACTAAGCTGTGAGAAAAACAAAAGCATAGCCTCCCAGAGAGCTGCAGTGACACTGGCACAATAGCAGGTGTGTTGGTAAATGTTCCTCCATGTCCAAGTCCTTACATAAAATGGCAAAGGCTTATTTTCCGAGCCACAACACTTTAACCTGTTTGAATAGAGCTTTTTCGTGAACACATCCAGCCCCAGGCATGATCTACCTGACATTGCTGCATGTGCTGCCCAGGGGTTGCACTGAATCTCTTCTAGAACCTGACAGAGCCGGGCACCCTGCCCTGGGAGGGTGCTTGGGGGCTGTCACAAGGCAGGATTTGTGTTGATGTGTGCATGGCAGGGGGGCTGTCACCTGGGGACTCCGGCAGAAGAATCTGTGTGCCAGGTCTCTGCATTTATTTCACTGCACATACTGCTGCTGTAACTCTCCTGTCAAATACTGTGGACTTGCCTTATGTTTAAAGAAAAATTGTTTGCTAAAAACTCTGTAAAACAAACATGTAAGGTATCAAGGCATTTCTGTTGAGAAGCTGTGAATGCTAAACATTTACATATCCAAGCCTTATGTAATTGATGTCTGAATAATAATAAAACGGCATAAACTGACCTTGGTTCTCTGGCACCACTTCTCCTTTGAAGTCTGCATGACCAAATTCAAGACAATTATGTCATCCTTCATAACAGCCAAACAAAAGTTTGGCCAAATAATCTTTTTTTCTGCATCTGACAGCACTGTGTTTGATTTTTGTAATGGGTGTCAATGTAGCTGTTGTTATTTAGTGGGTGCTACAAGTGACAGTAAAAATCCCCTTGTTTTGGAGTAATGATCAGCCCTGTTAACATCTGGATTTCATTTATTTTACCTTAGTGCCCATTTTATGCTCTGCTACTTTGAGAAGTACGTTGCAAGGAGAGTCTGGCCTGAGAGCACATCACTAATTTGCAGAACATGGTGGTTCAGTGTGTGCCCATATGTGACAGAAGCAAAAACAGAGCCTTGGACGGAAGAAGGGAAACTGGCACCAACACTCTCCCCTCTGCTCAGACCTACCAGTGCCACACTCCAGTAAAGTTCTCTGTGGACAGCAGTGTCTCTGTCAGCTAAGGGTTACACAGAACTCAGATTGTGCATTACTGGACCTCAGACCTCGAGGAAGCTTTGGCAGTTTGTCATCTCAATCTTTGAGGCTCTGTGTAGGTCACCAAGTACTTCAAAACTCAAGAGGTTATTTTCCTTTACCCCCAGATTCAAATAATCCTTTCCCAGGTCCATGTTTAGTGTTGTGACTTTTCTGCTTTCAAAATGAGTTAGATTGGGATGAAATATTTTGAGTCTGCCTTTATCGTGTACACTGGATTTCTGCAGGAACTTTGTCCAGGTCCTCAGCTATTGCTCTGACTGCAATGTTTGTATCTAACCCTGTGTTCACATGTGGTACAACTCCTTCCAGTGACGTGTTTTCCCACCCAGCTCTACGTAAAGGGCAGCAAACTATCTAGGTTGTGTTTATAGCTGGTTTAAGTTATTTTATCTGGATTCACTACAGCACTTGTGGCTTCATCATGAAACATCATGGGTGCACATGTGCATGTCCATGCACACATTTAAGTTTTTGCTAGCACATAAATACTTCCACAATGAATATGCAAAATATGTGTGTTACACTTCATCTGTTGCACAATTAAGGCACTGAAGGAAAAATTATTCTAATATGGTCAAATGTTTCACTGCTGAACCATGTTAGAATTATGACTGAAGACAATAAAAACATGAAAAACTGAAGTCAAGAAAGCTGTGAATGCAATCCTGATGTACAATAATAACCTTCTGTGTCCAATTGCAATTAGCTCTCAATTTAATTCCTAAATGAGTTTTCAAGGCTTTGTTGGTGTAAATCATGATGTTGGTGATCTTTTCTTTATTTTACTTCAATTTAGTGCCATGGTGAAGACAAATGTAATGTGTAGAGTTTATGAAACCAGACAGCTAGTAAATCAATATTATTTTGGTAGTAAATTACTAAGTCAGTGCAAGCTGCTTTTAACTCTTTCCCATGGGACAAATAGCTTGGACTAGCTGGAACTTAAATCAACACTGTGGGCACTGAATTAGTCAATGATTCTAAAGAAGGCTTTGTTGGCATAAAGTTCTGCTTTGATCTTCATAGTATTTACAGCTTTTTAATTAGATACAGTTCAGAACAATGGCTTTTATCAAAGCAGTTTGGAAAGTGACCAACTGGACTTTGTTTAGGGCTTTAGATGCCATTCTGTCTGTTAATATCATGGGGCTGGTTTTAATACAGTGATGAAGTTAGGATTATTTTAGGTGTTGTCACTGCTTTGTCAAAAGAAACTACCTATTCTGAAAAAGAGTGGCATGTGCTGCTTTTTTAGTATCACAAGTTTAGTCATTTCTCAACATGCTAAAACCCAATCATTTGCTTTGGACTTGCAGAGAACAAACTAATTTTGCCCCCATAAATTTGGAAGAAGTGACTCTCTTGTTCATTTAAATTTATTTTCATGTGCTGAGTGACTTGTTGGGAAGTTCCGAGCTTTTTTTTTCAAGACTGAAGGCAGTCGGTTCCATTTTCAGTGTCAGACATTTCAGACTTGGCTTCTGATATAAAGTAACCCCAGCATCAGTGTGAAAATTCCTCAGGGATCTTGGCAGAGCTGGGCTCTATCATTTTTGGAACGGTAGATTGGCCTAAGAGTGCTTTTAAAGCTTTATGGTAAGCGATTGTAAAATTTGTTAATTTATAAGAGCAAGAAAGTTAAGGAGCCACTGATGTTTTTAGACCAACTCCTGCAATTCAGTGTTCTAATAGAGATGCTTATCCTCTAATAAAAAATTCACTTTTTTCTTTTTTTTTTTTTTTTGACAAGCTGACCACTGAAGCCAATAAGAATTTTTAAAATGGCTGGAAATAGTTGTTTTATTAAAGCTTGAATTAAATTTTCATGTTCTCTCAGATGTGATTCTTTTGGAGCAGAGTAAATATTGGTCAATATTCTCTGCCACCTGAGAAAAATAACTCACTGCCTCCCTTTTATCCACAATCTGACTTTCATAATGATGCCAAAAGCCATTACTTTATGTTAGTGGTATTTTTATGTGCAAACTGTCACCATGGTGGTTTGAGAAACTGGTGTTTTAATCTTAACCTGGGTGTAATATAGGATTCTAAAAATCTTAGTTTCATTGTACCAGGCCCATCATGTGTTTGAACACGGTGCCTTGTCTGTGTGCTCAAGACTGTTGAGTACAGAGCGTGTTGGGCACAGAGGAGTTGGGAACAACAGCGTGTTTGGGCAGAGCAGTGCTTTGGCAGGAGGCAGCACATCACATACACTGGATCTTCAAAGACTCTGGGTTTTCCCCATTTAATTATTATGCATTAAAATAGTAAATTTGAAATACGGTAAATAAGCAGCAAAGTAACATAATTGGTACTATTAATGCCAAGCAGTGAAATATATTCTGAACAATTTTTTTCCTCCTCCTTTCTGCCTTCCCTTTTTTTTCCTTTAGAACTCCAGAACTACCCGCTCAGACGAAGATAAGGATGATTCCTGGGATGCCTGGGGGGCCTGGAGTGATTGTTCACGGACCTGTGGAGGGGGAGCCTCCTACTCTCTAAGGAGATGCTTAAATGGCAGGTGAGCCACCTGCTCATGTGTGTGGGGGCTCTTCTGCAGCTCTGGCACATTTCCAATCCTCTTCTGGTTGCTTCTGTTCCTGAGACCAAGCACTGTGTAAGATAGATCAAGTGTTATAAAATGCTGTTTTTAATACGTGTTTCCAATGGACAAATAGCTGAGCCTTTAACTCTGAAGCCTAATTTGAAATACAATTGTGGAATAGCAGGAATTATTTATTTAGTATGGTCAAACAGAGAGGGGAGTCCTTTTCACTGTAACACAAATCAAATGCTGAGATACCTGTGTACAGATTAGCCTGCGTTGGACATGACTTGACACGAGGTTCAAGTGCCTGCTGCTCATATGGATTTATCAAATGCTGCTTGCTGATAGGGAAGGACAGGACAAGGGGCCACACGCTCAAATTGCACCAAGGGAGATTCAGGTTAGACATGGGGAGGAATTTCTTCACAGAAAGGTGTTTGGACATTGGGATGGGCTCTCCAGGAAGGTGGTGCAGTCCTTTCCCTGGGACTTTTCAAGGAAGGACTGAGCCTGGCACTCAATGCTGTGGTTTAAATTAAATTAAATTAAATTGTGATTTTAATTGACACAGAGGTGTTTGGTCACAGGTGAAACTTGATGATCTCAGAGATTTTTTCCAACCAAATTGATTCTCTGATTCTTCTCTGCCAGTTCTTTCTATGCAATGGTCCTGGTAGCCATAGGTTTTCATGTACTTGAAGAGAGGAGCACATGCAGTGAAAGCCTTTTATCTCAGTAGCAAAACTGGACTAATGCAGGACTTGTTGGGACAGTTCTTAAAGTAGGAGTAATGCACTAGCCTGCAGTCAGGCAAGAAGAGATCCCAGCCAGCTTTGAGGCATCTGTGCTGGCATCCATAATTTCTTGTTTTACTTGAATTATTCTTAAACATTTTTAAAACTGATGATTCTGTTTGCATTTTTATTTAGTTGAGATTATTTCACTTAAATGAAGTATCAGCCACAAAGGAAGTCACCTTTTCTTAAAGAAAGCTTGAGTGTGATGTGCTACTTAAGGGCAAATTGTATGTGATACAGAGCTAAAGATGACTGGTGAAAGCACTTCCTGTTTCTTTTAGTGAAAAATGCACAAAGATCTTGGAGAAAAGAAATAGTTCCAGCAAGAAGACTTGATACACTACCAATGTGTTAGGGACTGTGAAACAAGCTCAATAAATTGTAGCAGTATAAATTCCACCGTGGTTTTATTAATATTTTTAATGTGTTCCCCTGTGAAAAACATGTGTTTTCCATACCTTGACAAATGCATAGTTTAAAAGATTTTTTCTATGTTTGATTTTTGTAGTAATGTCTGGGAAACACACAACTGTGAAACAAAGTTTTCACATTTGTGTGTATCATAAACATTTTTAATTTGCATGTTGTGATGCAGTAAGTCTTGCAAAAGATTTGGAATTTGAGACTTGTAATACCTTGAGCTTTAACAGTTGTACCTTCAGCTGAGCTGAATTCTTGCTTCAGGCATCCATTTTTTTTCCCTTTTCAAATGCTATTTTCAGTCCCTCTCACACATTTTAAAAAAAAGAAAAAAAATTGTTATCAATTTTAATGTAAGAAGAAGAAAATTTAATCCAAGAGATGTAAATTATCAGTTACATATTCATGCATTCTTTAATGTAGGGCACATCTTTTTTTGTATGAAGGGATTATTCCAAAACACTATTTCTGATTTTACAGAAATCACTAATTATAATTTCTCATCCAGTCATTTGAAATATGTTTTAAGTTCTTTCAAAGGCTCGATATTGCCATTTTAAACATAGAAGAATGTCTTATGCTGTGAAAAAGTGCTGGTTCGTTATAGAGAAGTTTGGCAGAGTGTATCTTTAAAAAAAGTGTGAAACTCAGCCTCCCCAGATTTATGAGACCACAATAAATAACCATGACTCTATTACATGCCTGTTATTTCAGCTACTAACAACAGTCTGAGGATCTGAATTGCCTGGGTGTTCACATGCATTGGGCACATTTGCATGCAGTCCATAAGAACTCTGTTTAATTTAAAATTATGAATCAGACATTCTGATCTTCTCCTCTAGGTCACATCCTGTTTATTAGAAATAACTTGGTTGCAATCAGCATAGATCAGGCTTAGAAATGCCTTTTTCACTAAACAAATGTGTTTTTCATAAGGTTTGCAGTAAATTGGGCTTACAGGGAAAGTCACACGTTCTTTTCTGAAGAGTGACAGCAGTGTAAAGAGTTGAATCCCCAGATCCCCTTTGTATTTAAACCTTGTATTTTGAGTCCAGATTATGGTAGGGCAGCAGCAATAAAATTCTAATTTTTGAGAGAATAACTAGCTGTAAAACAGGCTGTGTTTTGCTGTTATACGGTGTAACCAGTTTTACTCTTTTTTTTAGGAACTGTGAAGGTCGGAATATTCGATACAAGACCTGCAGTAGTAATGTGAGTCTGGTCTTTAATCCTGTTTTACTCATTCAAAAAATGTGTTAAAGTTTAAGAAATGCTGCTTCTTATTTAAAACCTTATGGTGCGTAATTTTCTTTCCATCATTATTACCATTTTTAAACATTTCAGTCTGCATGACACCATGAGGTCTCAAATTTAGACTTCCCAAATGGACATTTTCTTTTGAAATTACAGTGCCAATTGTGATTCAGAATGTTTTATATCACTTATTAGGAGAGTTACACGTTTTGGAGGATTAACAGATCAATTCTCATCTTAAACTAGCGAGTGGTTTTCCTGGGGGTGCTGTCTTGTAGATGAAGCATTAAACTGAGCTCTGGATCATTTGTGCTTGTTAGTGCTATGGTGACTCTCTTCATGTGAACAAAGAGGTGCCTGGTCCCTTTCAGATCTTAAATAGGATAATTACTTCTTATATTCCCTCTGTTTGCCTGAACCCAGATCTTTATATGTCTGTGTGCAAGAACATGCACATTTAGGTGCACTGGCACAGACGATTTCCACGAGTGAGTGTGGAGCTGGATTTTTGACCATACAGGTGCTGTTGCTGTGATGCAATCACGTTTCATTTTTATGGACACGTTTTATGAAAATCCCTCACGTACAGCAGACTCCATGGCTCGTGTTCCAGAGTCTAGTCATGCTTTGTCCTGTTTAAACAACTGCTGCACTTGATCCTGGATCTAGGCTGTCCAAGGTGAGCAGCTCAGGCAGGACTTTGTGGTACCACTGGTCTACATAATGTGTGTGCAGACAGAGTTAGGGGTGTTTAAATTCAGGGTGATTTATGGTCTCCCCCCACCCCTTGCTTGGCTTACCTCACAGTACAATGTGACAGTCATATGTCCTATTCCAGAAAAGACAGCAGGCAGATAAGTAATTAATAATAATACTAAAAAGCAAGGCCTGAATTCCCTTCGGGTTGAATTACACCCAAAGGTGTATAAGCTCGGGTGTTACTCAGTCATTACCAAGCCTGTAATTTTTGCAAGCAGCAGGCAGCTGTGGAGTGTGACATGTTCTCCTTGAGAGGCCTGACACTGGATGGTGCCCAGTAAATATATAAATATATTGAATCAGTGCATCTCCTAGGAGTACTGACCATTCCTGCTTTTCAGTTTGCCACACCTACAGTGTCTGCTGTGCCAGTTGGCTCCTGCCCTCCTTGAGAACAAGGCTTGCTCACACCTCTGCACTCCTCAGTGTTGGATGCATTTCCCACCACAGCAGCTTGCAGCAAAAGTTCCTGCTGGCAGAAGCAAGTGGAAGTGATAAATGAATCAGTCCCAGTGCATGTAGAAATCAGGTTCTAGAGACAAACCCTGTCCCTTCCCCTTTCAGAAGGAAAGACCCAGCAGCTTGGTGCACGATGGCCTGAGCTCAACGCTACCTGCAAAATACCCTGATGTTTAAAAGCTGTGTGATAACTTAACAGCCATCAGGATGTAAGCAATGAACAAACTGTCCCTGAGTCTGGATGCATTGTGTACAGTAACCCAGCTCTGATTACTGGGTCCTGTGCACTGCAGCTTCCAGCAAGAGTTAAAAAAGATCATCTCAGTGCCCCTTGTTCCTCCAGCACCAGACCTGGGAGCTGCCCAGTGCCCAGGGAGGGAGGATGGTGAGCTCCATCTGGGCATGTTTTCTGCTGTCATGCACAGGTCTATGTGCCTCTAGTATGTCTAAGGGCAGCTGTGGACGCTGTTTATTTCAAGATTTATGCAGTAGAAATCTGATGAAAATGAAGGCACTTTATGCTTCATCATAGAGAAAATTAACATGATTCTCATATCCTCTCTGAACTCCCAGAGAGTTTATCTGAAGTCACTGGAGCCTGTTTTTTAGCTTTAGGGCTTATTTTAAAGTGATAAGTGGCAGGCACCTTGTAGGTGAATCTGTTTGAATTTATGATGATTCAAATGTTAATTTCCAGACAGGAAACTGCCTTTACAGTTCTGCTTTTGGGGCATGTCTGAAAGGGATCAGGTTTCCATTTCAGTTCAGATACAGTCAGAATCTCTCAGGAATGGTTTTTCCTAGATTATGGGTCAGATAATGAAAAACTGAGAAAAATATATTTAATGAGATTTCCACTGTTAATACAGTTGATCTCTGAAATTGGCATCCCTGAATTCAAACCCCATATTTGGTCTGAGTTAACCTCGAAACAGGACCTTACACCTAATGTAAATCTGAGACTACTAGGCCAGTTTAGTTTCAAATGATATAATTTTCCCAAAAGCATTATTTCTAATCAAGGCTTCTCACTTTAGGAGTGAAATTGCAGTTCGAAAACTAAGAATTTCTACTAGCTTCTTTCCATATTAATAGGTATTACTGGTAACCACATGAGACATTCGGTATAAATACACAGTGTAAAGCTGTCTGCAAATGTAATTTTGCTACATGATACATTACACCACTAACATCTATATTGGGGAGTACAAATGAAGCACAACTTAATATGTGTGTCATTCTAATGAGAAGAACAAGAATCATTTTACCAGAAAATTAGTTTCATGTGGATTTGTAATGGAATAGTAGTAAGTTCATTGAACTCAAGCATAGTTCCAGAATAATATTAGTGATATTTTAATCAGAAAATTAACCCAAGGTCTTAGCAACAAAATAATTGCTAAGATTAAGGTGCATGTATAGCCTGCTTATCTTTCTATCATAACTGAGATGCCAGGTGCATGATTTCCTAAAACTGCATGTGTGCTTTCAGCCTTCCATACAGAGACTTTAGAGAAATAAACTATCCATTGTATGTTGTTCAATGAGATTTTCAGTCTTTCTTGCTCCCCTTTTTTTTTAAATTTCAATTTTTGTATATAGTGTTACATTCTAATGCTATGATGTGCACTGTGTGGAAGCGTTTAAGTTAATCCTTTAGGGTCCTATTCACAGAACAAGTTATTTGGGCCATTTCCCCATAAATTTCACATTCTTGTGCACCATAAAGTCGCTTATATTTTTGCCACAGTGATTCTTCTACAGTCAGAAAAAACACTACTATGTAAAAGATAGCCCATGTTTAATTCCACTGTAAACTTTCGTTATAGGCAGAAAATGATCATACTTGTTCAACACATTAATCTATAACTGTCCCAGCATCCACTTAACTTGCTAATTTATCCCATTCAGAAAATCTTGGCTGTACTGTGTTGACTTTAGACTATAATATTTCACCTTGAGTTACATAGCTTCTCTCTAATCTGTTCATTTATTTAGTTTATATTTATAATGCTGATGCACCATAAGGCTCCCTGGCTGGGGTGGTTTCCAGCTCAGGTATCCTGATTCTGCTTAGAATCTGAAAATCGTGTAGGAAAAACATAGAACCTGGAGCTAATTTCGAAAAGAAAACAAAACAATGACTTCATCAGTTTTGGCTGGGTTTCAACAATATGAGATTCAAAGAATAAAACTAGACAAAGGGCTAGACTTTCTTTGGTGTCATCATTTTTACTGGGAATTTTCTTGCCTTCTCTTTTGTGCTTTTTTCAGTGGAGTAATTGTTGGCAAGAGTCACAGGGTCTGATGCAACCTTCATATTTTGTACATGAACATTGCCTACAAAGATACAGATTTCCCAGGTCAGCTTTGTTTTCAAAGGCCGAGGGCACTCATTGCCAAAACTCAAAGATGCATTTCGTAAGAAGCCAGCCCTTCGATGCAGTAGTTTTTAATCATCTGTCACAAAAAAATATGGGCATATATATATGTGTGTGTTTTTAATCTTCATGGTAGTCATGTCTAAAGCATCTTTTTCAGATCTGTCTAATGTGTTCATAAGTCATGTCATAAATACATTTCATTCCACTGTGAGGTCTGGGTGTGATTTTTTTGCCAACATTTTCCTGTGTTAGAGCTCATAGATGTGTCTTCAGCTCCTTATGCAGTGTATAAACCTACAAATGGCCTGGCCATGGTTCAGTGGATTGAGTGTGAGACAAAAGCTATTGCTGAAATGAAAAAATTGGAGAAATCCTGAAATTAGTAGCAAAATAATTTAACAAGTAAGAAAAGAAGTGAAATAGTGAGAGGAAAGAGGGAATGGTGGAATGAAGTGATGTCTGAAATAGATTAAAACCAGACAAACACAAACAGGATGAGGGCTGGGTCCCCCATATCATTGTCTGATGTTATGACCTTGCCCACTTCCTGAGCATGGTTCATCCTTGCCTACCGCTCACATCTTTGCCCTGCCTTTTCCTTTCTGTTTTTTAAACTCCCTTTCACTTTTCAAACCCACTCCAATGGAATTAAACTGATGTTTACAAGTCCTCTTGTTGTCTTGATTGCATTCATTATGTGCTTAGTTGTCTTTCTCTTTACACTCCTTTCTTAACACAAATATTTATTGTTCCCTGGAAGACTGGGATCTGGACTTGGTTGCCATCCAAACTCTGATATAATGCAAATGTTAATAATTTCAGCTCTTTGATACCCTCCTGTGATGGTCTTTTTATGCTCCTGCTTTTGAACAAAGCTCAAACATAAAGCAGGTGGAGCTGGCATGTGAATCGAGCTGCCAGTATCACTTTGGGTTCTTTGAAGATGCCAAAGGAGAATGGGGAGATGAGAATTCATTTGCTCTGAGCAGCCAGGAGGCAAGTGGGAGGAAGGAGCTGCATTGTGTTGAATCAATGAGAAACACACAGTAACCACGGGCTTGACATCCTGACTTTGTGGTGTTTGTGTCTTGGCATCGCCTCAACACCCAGCCATAATGGATTGTAACAACAGCCTGTCAGACCTCAGCTGAAGGCCATCACTCTGCCTGCTTTGCAGATTACTCTTTCATTCTTTGTGATGAAAATGTAGCTGTGCATGGCTGAGTAACACTGCTCCCCGAAACTGCTTCTAACTTTACCTGAGTCTAACGTCCACTCACTACTTTTTGATCGTTACTTGCTCCTTTCTTTGCGTTGGTGGAAGGGAACCATATGGTATCCATATGAACTCTGAAGTCCTCTCTGCTTTTTAGACTTGCTGTTGTGGAAAATGAGAGGTGACAGATAAGTCAGAGCCAAAATTCTGCTCTCATTTACACCAGTGCAAACTCGGTGAATTTCTGGGGAGTGACACTGCAGTAAATTTGTGTGGCTTCTCCCAGTACTGACTTGATGTTTTTAGGAGCTCTCACTTGAGGGATTTTGTAGAGGTAGAATACTCCCTGTGTCTTATTCCATCATTGTATAGTTTCATAAAATATGGGTCAAACTAGCATTATCCCAGATTAAAAAAAATACAAAATGTGTTAGTATCAATTTGAATTATTGTCACTGGAAGGTGAAGCATTAGGCAGAGCTGGAAAGTTTTGCTGGGAAAGTTCAGTGACTTGCTCAGTGCTCAGCTGCAAAAACTCCTTGTGTTGGTCAGTAGATAGAATACTGATTTTTATAAGGTATTTTATGTAGACTACCACCAATTCAGAGACAGTTCTAGGCTACTGTTTGCCATGGTGAAAAAACCCCAGACTGAGTGCAATATTGCTGGGGCCATTGGACTGAAATTCAAAACTTTCTCCTGAATATTTTACTCTCCAGTCCTGTATAATGCTCTTACTATTTTGTCAGCTTTATTCAGGGAAGGTTCAGTTCACTGATAAGGTTGAAGCTGTGCTTGGGATCAGTATTGTTAACTAATACTTAGTAATAAGTTCCATGAGTTTGCCTGACACATCAAAATCTTTCAGTCTTCCATCCAATAAAAACAAAACTTTGCTAAAATCAGCCTCACATCTGGCTTCTATGTGCAGTTGGAATTCTTGGAAGAATATCCTTTCAGTCTGGTGTATGCACTCTTTGACACGGGACACACTTTCAAATGAAGTCTGCAGTGAGGAATTGTTTGACACAGTAACTCCTTTGCCAGTACTTTACCAAAGTTATTTTCAAATCAATCAGTATTCATCTCCATTCCTGTCACCATAGTTTAATATTAACATCATTGTTTGTGTGCAATGCTTTATGTAGAAAAAAATATTTTAGAACTTTTTATTTCAAGCAGCTCTCATATTTGGTCTTTCAGCTGGGTATGCTAAGGTGCTGTGTGGGAAAATTGTCTTAGTAGAACTGGAAATACAGAATCAATTGTTACCTATTATTTATTTGTTTATTTATTTATTTATTTATTTATTTTAAAAATTTTATTTTATTATTATTGTAATTTATTTTTGTTGCCAAGTTTATTTTGTTCCAACAAAATAAGCCTTACTGCTTCTCACTGCATGAGATGAAGGTGCTTTGTAATTAGACTAAAGGACCAAGCACTGAAAGTTCTGGTGCTTCCTCCTAAATCTTGTGCTTTTTTCAAGCAATACTGAACAATTAATTAGGCAAATTTTATTTTTTTATTTATATGTAGCGTTAATATCTCTTTCATTACTTTGACACGTGAACTGATGAATGAGTATAGAGGCATCAGAAATCCTTTATTTGGAAAAGCTACTGAAAAGAGATATATTAAATATCAGATATCAACTTGTTGTTACTTAAAATATATAGATTCCTTTAGAAGCTAATTTTTACTATAGAACCAGACTTTAACTGTACTACCTGGTGTCATAAAAATTAACAATTTTAATTATCCTCTTGTATCAGTTGTGTTCTTTTTGCTGGAATATGCGTGATATTCTGTACTTGCACTCCAAGCAATGGATTAAGCAAGATAATTTCTTTTAATATACACGATAAAATTTTGTTGTGTGATGTATTTGTCAAAGCAGATCAATTCTTGAACCAAGCCTGCCTGAAGAGCTTCTGGGTTATTCATCAGATACCTTTACTGCAAATGAAAAGTATTCCCTAGTTTATAAAAATACATTTTTTGGTTTGTTTTCAGGACTGCCCTTCAGATGTTGGTGACTTCAGAGCACAGCAGTGCTCTGCCTACAATGATGTCAAATACCAGGGACACTTTTATGAGTGGATCCCTGTGTATAATGATCCTACTGCTCCTTGTGCCCTGAAATGTCAAGCTCTGGGAAAGAACTTGGTTGTGGAGCTTGCCCCAAAAGTGCTCGATGGAACTCGCTGCAATACTGAATCCTTGGATATGTGCATCAGTGGAATCTGCCAGGTATGGCCATGGTGTGGATCTGAATGGGGCCTTTGTTGTGAGGCACTTTGCTCCTCAGTGGGCACTTTGGGATTGTTTTCATTCTATTTTATGATGCATCAGTTGAGATGTATCTGCAAGTGCTGTCAAATGGCTTGTAATTAACTTACTTTTTCAGGACACAAAACTTCCTGACTGTCTTAGCCATGGATATTTATCTATGTAGATAAAAGGTCAATAAAATTCATTCACTCTTCTATTTATGCATGTAAAAATTAATGAACTTAGTTATTTTAGCTGTAGCTTTCCAAAATTTAGTGTATCCGTGAGGATGTGATGAAATTGCAGAGCTTTCCATTTAATTTGATGCATTTTCTGAGTCTCGTATAATCTCTGTTAAGGAGAAAATTGGACATTTTATGGGATCCAGCCCATAATGCCAGGTGTGAGTATATAGATCTGTCTTATTGTATGGATGAGTGATTATATGTTGTGCTTGCACGAACTGATTGTTTGAATCTTTAAATGGCAATATACGTTTCTAGATATATTTATTATTTATTAGTTATGCTATTGACTTTATACAGTTAGTGTAGAAGCAGAGAGTTACAATATTTGAGGCTTGCTAGCCTTGCCCATGTCTCATTAACAAAGCAATATTGCAAACTTGTTTTGTGAACAGAGCAGTTTGTAGAGAATGGACATGTTATTGCAATTAGTTTTCTTTCTCTGCAAGTGGTTGTTGCTCTGTTAAATGTCTAAAATGTCTGTGACTCAAAAATGCAGGATATGGCCCAGTGAGAAAAATAGCTCTATTATAGAGGAAAATTTGACACATTTGGCAGAAGACTGGTGCATGGATTATAGCAACATTAATATATGATCTGGACCTTGCAGTGGGTTTTATGTGACTTCTGTTTATGCTGCAGTTCCAGTTCCAGTGCCAGTCGTGTCAACACACGGTGCATCTGCTGCCTCTGAAACAGAAGAATTCCTCACAGAGACTTCATCTGTCAGTAGTCCTTCACTGTGGGATCCAGTGTTTGTTACCCTCTGCTTGAAATAGGATATTACTCTAGAAACTCTGGACCACTTGCCAAATAATGTCATTTTTGTGCCACATTCTTAGTGATGCTTCCTATCCCAATAAAAAGGCTTTTACCCGAGGGATTGCCCAGGCTGTTGTAGGAGGTGCATTTACAGCAGCCTTTGCTGTCTGTGCCCATTGCACCCTGAGTCTCAGGCTGCATCTAAGGCAGCTCTGGGCTTCTCAAGGGCTTGTGCTCAGGGTGCTGGGGGGCTGCCAGTGTCTCCCACAGTGACTTCAAACACCTTCTTCCATCTTTCATACATGGTGTAAGATTCTCTTTGCTCAGAGTGGGTCCAATTTTGTGAAGAACAGTTGGGGTGTACAGTTAAAAGGGCTGCTTACAATGTTTTTTCTTAGCACTTTGTAGTATCCGTATGTATATATGATATAAAATGCTTGGAAATGGAAAACAATCCATTTTTAGAATAAATGAAGTGAGGGAGAAAAAATTAATCATTCCAGAAGCAGTAACTGGAACTGTTACACTGTTGATGAGAATCAGTTTCTTTTCTCCATCTCCAATTTTTAATTTTTTCATAATTTCTTCCAATTTCGCAAAGATATTTTTCGGTCTGAGGTAGCATCTTCAGAAAAGAGCCTGGAACAAACATGTTTAGAATGTGCCTGTGCTGGAACTTATTCAATTTTTAAAATTTATTGCTGAAACTAATAGTTAACTGTTTTCACTGTTTTCTTGAAGTCACAGGCTATGCCTGAGGTATTTTTGCACAAATTGATTTTTTTTTCTTTTTAAAGTATGTATTTGATAATTTAGTGTTGGATAATTTTATTAAAGTAAAAAAGTTGAAGTAGAATTCAATTAAATTAAATGAAGATTCATTTAAACAACCTTTTCCTCTTTGCAAACTATTTCGGGGCAGAGTGAAAGGTTTCTAACTCGTAAAAGGGGCTGTGGGAGGTGGGGTGTTCCTCAGAAAACCAACACAGAGCTTTGTGTTCCTCCTGTTTGAGCAGGAAAAGAAAACAAATTGACGCCTAATCTTTCCCAGAAAAACATGGTTCTTTAGTCAACTGCTCTTGAGAGAGAGAGCCCAGTGGTGATTCTCCACAATTGTTGCTGTGAGATCTGTCTGGTGTGTTCTGACATGTAATTGGCACAGCCAGCGAATTATTTGGCAAGTATTTTTACAGCTCAGCTCACTCATCTAAATGAGCACATCACACTGCTGGTGTGGGTATCTTCACTTCTGTGCCTGGGAGCACAAAAGACTTGCTATAAAGGAGACTGGTGCTGGTTTTGCTCATTTATTGTCCCAAAAGTTGACTCAATTCTCCTCCTCCCCAGCGTGGTTTCACTTTCTTCTGTGTTTCTGGCTCCTGCAAAGGTAGGGCTGCACCACTAATTCTGCCTCTTGTTCAAGCTCTCACCTTGGCAGCATATGAATTTACAAAAATGGTGAATTCTTGTTCTCCAGCTTCAGTTCTGATCATTTGCACTTCCCCTATCAAGCAAATCAAGCTAAATAAGCTCTATCAAGTAGTGAGATGACAAAGCTGCACTCTGAATAGGAGATGCGAGACTTTATAGGAGATGAAATCTAAAGATGGTGGAGCAGAGAAAGGCTTATTGGAGAAGTTAGTAAGGTATTTTGGAGTTGCTTGAGGCTTAACTCATTCAAACCATTTGATGTTTTCATTTGCTACTGCCCTGCCTCTGTTACCAACCCAAATATCTGGAGCTGTTGTGTTAAATGGGGACAGGTCAAAACTTCCCTGCCAGGATTTTCACACTTCTGATATTTTTACTAGTCTCTGCATAACTTCCAAAACATTTTTTTTTAATATAATGTGTTCCTGCTGTGCCCATCTGGATGTGGGAGGAGACATTTAAAAACATCTGCATGTCAGACACATCTGTGGGCAACATTTACCCAGTTACTCTGCCTGCTTTGGGGCCCTGCCTCTTCTTGGGTTTTGTTTTTAATTTGTGCAGACCTGCTTTTTTTCTACCAGAATGCAGAATGGGGTGTTACTTGTGCCAGCACCTGAAATGGTTTCAGTGATAATTTGCCTAATATGGAGTAATATGTTTGGACAACAAATACACGCATCACCCAAAAAATCTGGAGTCCTAAGGAGCAGCCTGAGTAGTTCTGTCCTAGGCTGTCACAATTAGGTCAAGGATGATGTAAATCCTGCAGTGAACTTTCCATTTAGTGTCAGTGAGTTGTTTGTGTTCCAAAAAAGGCAGACACTGCACTGTGCTTTGTAGCATATGGCATAAATTTAGCTGACATCAGAGCACATCCCACATGTCAAGTGGAGCACCATCAACCTCTGCCATGCTGGTTCTCCTCTGTCACATGTCATCATATGGCCTGTAGGTATCACTCACCACCAGAGCCCTCGCATGCTGGATGTAAATATCTGTCAAAGTTTTCATTGAAAACAGTTTCTGTAAGCTCTTGGAAGGCTCTTGCACTTATTTTTTTCCTTTTTTTTTTTTTTTTAATAAGCTTTGTTTCTGTTTTAAACTTAAAATTATAGCAGATTATTAATTTCTTCTGAACATTGACTCCTTTTATCCTGAGAGTTGCTTTCTCAAACTGCTTGTTTTGTGTACTTTCTTTTTTGGTTCCTGCAGATACATTTTTTTGCCTGTAAATATGTTTCAAGGACTGCCCAAGATGCACAGGAGATTTGGTGTGCAGAGACTTAGAAAGGAAGGTTTCCTTTCCATCCCGTGTTATTGCAGACACGTTTCTAACACGTTAGTCTGAGTAATGTTAATTCTTGAATATAATGTTAATTATAATAATAATAATGTGAATTCTTGAATTCTTGAATAGCTACTAAAAAAGCACCTTTTTTCCAAAATTAATACTTACCCTTGATCGTTTTTTAATATTTAAAAATTAGAAAAAATGGCTGTGTTGCCTTTTTGTTCTTTTTCAGCTCTTGAGTGATTCATAGGAAGAATTGATTTTGAGGCAGCTCTGTGTCAAGCCAGCTGTTACACTAAACCAGGCATTCTTTCCTGGGTACCACTAATTATCAAATGCACAAAGAGCATTTTGGAGCATGGAGATGTGTAGATGCCTGTACTCTGTCTACATGTTACTGCACTGGAGCTGGCAGGCTGGACCCTGCCCAGGAAGACTGGCAGGGACTCAGGGAGATCCAGCAAAACTTCCTGGCTCTCAGAGTTACATATGAAAAACTTCATGTGACTGCACACGTGTGACAGGGGCCATAAAACTGGGAGTGGGGAGCTGCAGCTGCAGCTCAGCTGGGAGGTGTTGGTGGCTTTCCAGAATTCCCACTGGAGGTTGGGGCTGAGCTAAGCAGGGGCTGCCACATCCTGAGTGACCTGTCAAGTGTCACCCTCCCTTGCCTCAGGGGGTTGATTTCTCATCTGTGGAAACTCTTGGCCCTGCCCAGGCCAGCAGATCATGGAGCCACCCTTCAAGGGCTGCCCTTGCCCCCCTTTGAATGTCACTGCCCCTCTTGGTGGAGTGGTTCCCTTGTGATGACATTGTTGGCAACTCAGTGGTGGGCTTTTTTCAATAAATAATAATAACAGGATGCTCTCAGACACTGCAGGTAATAATGGGATACTCCTTCCAGAAACTGAAAAGGTCTTTTGGGATCACTTGTTTTTATTTTGCAGTTTCCCACTGCTGCTAGAAACTGTTGTTTCTTGTCAGGTCTTATTCTCTCTCCTACTGTTTCTTATGGAGAATGCTCTCTATAGGGATTTTTTACTGTGGAAGTTGATCCTTTCTTGTCAGATGAGTAGTGGGTTTTTTCTGATCTCCAGTTTCTTATCTGTACTTCTTTGGTCATAAGTGATTCTCTGCCAAGTTTTGTTTTGTTTTAGTGAGCTGAGTGCGAATGTGACTTCACTTCCCAGGTAGCAAGGACCTAAATCATGTAAGCAGTGATAGCAGAAAACCTCATGATTTGGGTGTCATCTTGAAGTAGAGCCTTAGTAACCTTCAAATCTCCCAGCGCTAACAAGCAAGGCAAACTTGGCTGAACCCAGCCAGAAAATGAGCAAAGTAATGTGATTTCATATACTGATTTCTTTTTTGAAAGCGTTCTCACAAAACAAGAAGCTCACTGGGAGTTTGTGTCCTATCCTCTGCTTGTGTGTGTGCGTGTTTTTTTAAATGGAGACCATGTGGGAAAGGGTACTTGCTCCTACTGGGTGGTCCTATAATCTCTCAGCTCCTCTAGCATGTGACAGATCCTGCAGTAAGAGTTAAAGGTTTTGGAAACACTTTGTTTTATTTGATGGAAGTGGATTTACAGAGTTGTGGAACACTCTTTAGCCTCTTGCCTTCAGATATAAAATGTCAGCAGAAATATGTGGAAAGTCTTTTTAGGAGCCCTTTAGTATGCAGTGAATTTTATGCACTGTATTTTTTTTTTTTTCAGTGGGGTTGTTTTATTGCTTTACATTCTTCTCCTCTGTATGGATGGCTCGGGAATTCGAACACCATGGAGCGTCTCCTTGTGTC
This sequence comes from Brachypodius melanocephalos, assembly GCA_013398615.1. Lineage (NCBI taxonomy): Eukaryota > Metazoa > Chordata > Aves > Passeriformes > Pycnonotidae > Brachypodius > Brachypodius melanocephalos. The sequence goes on along the minus strand of VZSR01003798.1, from coordinate 8,127,688 downwards.
TGTCATTCTGACTTATTTTACACCTCCATTCTGAGGTTTGAATTTTGACACACTTTGCCTTTACTGCCTGATTTCTTACCTGTGAGGAACTGACAATCCTTAGGCAGAGGAAGTTTTCCTCCTCCCATCAGAGCTGTTCCCATTCACCTTGGCAGCTGGGATTGCAGCTCTGTGTGCTGGGAGGAGATGGGCTGGGAGGTTTCCTGTTGGTCCCAGGTATGTTCACAGGGTCCCTGGAGGGGCTTTATTCTGTTATTTAGCACATGCTGAAGCCTGTGGCAGCTTGTCTGGGCTGCTACTGTCCTGGGCTGGTGTGATTCCAGAGATGTGAGAACCCCTGCCACAATCGGGCCTTTGTTAGCTCAGACATAACTGAAGAGTTATGAGACAGGACCATGTGAGAAGAAAATCATGACTCAGACCAAGATAAATCCTCAGTGAAGATAAACTAGGGTTTGAAAGCAGTGCTTGGAAGCTAAGATTCCACACTGTTTTTAAAAGTCAATTAAGGAAAAAAAAAAGAAAAGAAAGAAGTAACTTGCTTAATTGGAGAGATGTTCTGGTATCTCTCCTTCTGCTTGTCAGAATCAATTACTTGTGGATGATGAGCATGGGAAAGAGACAGTGGGAGCTTTTTTCTTTATGTTCTCTCTGGGGACATATTTTATCTGTGTAGGAATAAAGTACAAGCTGAAGCTATCACGAAGTGAAGGATGTGAGCAGAGATTGCAAAGTCTGCGAATAGATGGGCTTTGAAAGACAGAAAGGTTTTACAGCAGGGCAAAGAGACAGGGAAAATATTGACCAAGGGAGAGAAGGATTTTCACATGACAGGTTTTTTATTCATGTTTTTATTACTATGAATTCCCATAGCCGTATTTAAAATTAGTTATTTGTTGTGTGGTTACAGTCAGTCCTGACATCTGCCTGTGCTGCATTCTGTGCGAAGACAAGTAGAGCAGGGGAAAATGCAGCAAATTGCTGGCATTGATGCAATGAGGTCTCTGTACTGTGACAGCACACGCAACTGTGCAATGAAACTACCTTAATTTCTCTGAGTTTTGGATTTTGTGAGTGTCTGTGTTTTTGGAAGTAGAAATTCATTTTCTCTCAGCAAGATCCAGAGGATTTTAATTTTCCCTGCAGGGTGATTCTAATAAACATGCTGTAGAGATTTGTCCTTTTGAGCATGTAAGGGTTTTTCGGTATTTTTGTCCTTTACTAGTAAATGCTGAAAGAAGACATGTCCTTTCTTAGTCAAGTCACAGAACTTGGAAAGGGCATTTTTGTCAAAAGTAATTTGGAGGCTGTCTTGTATTTTGGGCAATGCTGATAATCTTTAGAAGTATGTAGATGTTCTTACTCAATTTTTATCTTAGTTCCCATCTCTTGTAAGCCTGAAATAAATAATTTGGTTTATAGCAGTCCAAATACTGCTGTCCTGGTGGCTGGGCAGTCTGATCACTTCATTGGATATGTTTGGTATAATAGTTTATTTTCATACTATATTTTGCAAATCTTGACAAATTTTACAGGCAGTGGAAGGCACTTGCACCTAGAACACAAAGCCTTTGCCACCCTTCAGCACATAAGTGCTGCAGCCAGCACAGGATTCCCTTACTGAGGTACAGCTCCAGGAGATCTACTGCTGGCCAATTTTGAGATAAAAACCACTGGACAACATGTCCTGAGATAATTACAGACTGTTCAGCCCTTGAGGAGAAGGATCTCCTGTGCAGTAACTCTATCACATTCTCGTGAGGAGTACAATCATCATCTCCATTTGTGCGTTCTGCAGTGCAGTTCCTTGCTCAGCAGAAATTCAGCACTTCCTTGACATTTTAAGCACATTGGGCACTTCCCCATAAATGATTTGCTGGGTTTTTTGCTACAGCTGAATTTCACTAAATGCCGTCTGTATGTTTGTGTTGAAATTCCACTTTTGGTTTGTTCCTGGAGTACACATTTTGTGCATCCTTTGCAATAGCCAGGCCAGTGGAAGCACAGGAATAGAAATGTACCCAGAATAGCCTTCAGCTGGGTTTTGCTGACAGCTGGGGAGTGTGCTCAGCAGCTGTAGAAGGATGGTATTTATGTCATATTGAGATACCATTGAATTGATTTTCTGTTTTCATTTTATTAAACCAAATCACATTAATAAAGGGCATTACTCCCTGACACTGAGCTGCCAGTCCTTCAAGTAAACATAGAACGCTGCAAAACAGAAGCTTGCCTAATCCTTTTAATGGAATCACTGATAAATTAATTGTATCAAGAATAAATTTATTAGTCAAACTAGAAAATGATTTAGTATTTTACAAATACATTGCTGAATATTTAAGTGACATGTCTGCTAAAGAGCTTAGTCTAAGACACGGTAGATAGAAAAAATAATAGCACTAGTGCAGCTTCAGTTTTAATGTTTCATAGAATTTATGTATCTGTCACAAATAAAAATAGCAGTGATTTATTCTTTTGCGGCTGCTTCTATTAGGAGAACTCAGAATATTTGTTTTTCCTGGCTATACCTGGATCTTTGGCTCCAGAGGACCCTAGAAGGGGGAAAACTCACTTTGAAAGAGAAATATTATTTATAATTATCTGTATTGCTGCATATGGTTTCATGCTTTTCATAGTAATAATGACACTTAACACGTACATGGTGCTTGTTATGCAGAGATGTCTGGTCTTACTCATCTCTGGAATAAATAATTTTATTTTATAAAGTGTAGGTGTATCTTCAACTTATTTATTTGAAGTATATAATCCTCAGTCATTGATATTCCTGAAACCTTTTTGAATAAGAAATGTAATGTTTTTATAGTTGACAGCTACAAAAAAGTGGTGCTGTGCCTGTTTTGGGCGTGCCTGCAGCTGGAGGTGAGTGGCCAGCTGAGGTAATGCCGCAGCTCAGGATGGCTAAAGCAGATGTTGAAATTTTAAAACTTGATCCTGTATCGGACTCTGGACTGGCAATTCTAGTCCATGTTTGTATTTTTATTTATGAAAAGAGGTCTCTGAAAGGAGATAGGGAGGGGTATGGGTGGGATTAACCTTGTTTTTCACTATGATCCTTTTTTACCACACTGGAATTTTAGTCAAAATTCTGTCACCTTGAAGTCCTGTCCATTTTCTTATCATACTTAATTATAAACATCTTAACAAAGGAAGCTCCTTGAATTTTCCAGATTATTCTTGGACCTTCACAAATCAAAATTAACATGCTACATTAATTTCTTTGTTTAAAGTCCAATTCCTCAGCTGAAACTCCACTAATTGAATATGACCTAAAGAAACAGCTGTACATGAGCTTCTGAGTGATTTTTGGATTTGTATCTGCAAAAATATTTGTAATGTTCCATAGCCACTTTTAACATATCAGCAGTGATTTCATTCTTCTCTTTCATCTATATTACTGTATTTTATACCCTGACCTTTGCTCTTCCTTTGCCTTTCTGAACCTACATGAACTATTCTAAGCATGCCACAAAGTATTTAACACCCTTCAGGATTGTCTTTCACAACAGCACTGCCAGGCTGAGGTTTGTTGAAGCAGATGACTGGTTTTGTTCACTGCTTAACCAGATGCTTTCTATCTGAGCTGCTTGTGAGAAAACTACAGATAAATCTATAAACTATGCAATTCTTTTTCATTTTTGTTTGTTTGTTTGTTTGTTTTTACATTTGTAAGAACAGAGAAGTAACATATTCAGGTTCTGTCCAAAAATAGTAATGGAGACCTGTTTCTGAAAATAATCCTTCCCTATCCAAATTCATTGATACCCCATCATGGACAATTTTATAAATTCTCAAAGTGATCATTTCCTCAATATTCTTCTTTATATTAAATTTCTGCTTGCTGTTTGTTTTGTTACATGTTGGTGAACATTCTCCCTGCTGTCTGAGGAGCTCGATTACAACCTGGTCATTACAATACCTGTATCGTTTTTTAGGATGATGATATTTATGATTACAAATTTCTTAAATTCGGTGGGTCCCAATCCTTCCATTACACAGTTTGTGTTATCACTTGTTTCATTCACTCAGCCTATGTTAAAATCACCTAATATTATTTCTATGTCCTAAAAGCCTGCAGATGTTTTCCCAGCCTGCCTCTAATATTTATAACTGATCCCTTTGCTCTGTAAACAGCAAGCAATGTGGAGTAAATTAATCTTACAAAATGCCTTAATTGTGGAAATCATCAGCCTCTTTGGCTGGCTGAGGTGGTGCATGACTGGGGGAAGGCTGTTGCCATTCATCATTTTCTTGTCCTTGTTGCAGCTTTATTTGCAAATAACCAAATTTACTGCCTTCAAAATGTTTCGTCAAACACTTTTTCTCCCCCTGTAGCTATTGGATAAAATATGACTACCTTAAATTCATGATATTTGGTGTCACAATGCCATAGGTTTTTGAGACCCAGTTTCCAAGGCCATACCTTACAGCTTCTTCCTCTTCTGGTGAGATCTGTGGCTGTTCTGCTCACCTGAGAAATATCCTATCAAGGGTTTACAAATAGATTTAAAAAGCTGGCTCTACACTCTGAGCTTTGAAATATGTCCCATCCCAGTATTCACTCACTAGGATTCCTTCTTGAATTAGCTCTAAATTCGTGGCTTTTCACTTAAAAACCCGTGAAATTTTGGGGTGCTTCATGTTAAACAGAATCTTAGATTCTGTGCTCACTTCAAGTCAAAATTGTGATTATAATTTGAGTTGTTTTCTAAATTGTGTTCCCAGATATCATTGCTTAATATTCATATTTGTAGCAGCTGATGTAAACATAATCTGGGAAGGAAATCTGCAGAGGGTGAATGCATCTTGCTGAACACACACCTCTGCTCTCAGGGGAGCTGTAAACCTTTTCCCACGTCCACATCCCTTGCAGCTAGCACTCCTGTTTTATTTCTGTGGCATTTGAGTATTATTAAAAAATAAGCAATAATAATACTATATGAAACAGTCCTCCAAAGCATGCTGCTGTGCTGATTATCTGTTCTTACATTCCGTGAAGGACACAATAATGCTTTGTGTTTGCACAGTTGTGTAATTTTTGTTACACCCAATGGGAGTTTGTTTTCACAGGGGCTGTGTGTGAGAGCCCAGTCTGGATGTTTGTTATTGTCATGTTGGGCCCTGATGGGCTGGGCTGGTTCTGCTTGCTCTTGCCCTCCTCCCAATAAAGATTTGCAGCATCTCTAGCCTACATGTATCTGTGGCCTCAAAAAAAGAGCTTAAATTAAGAAAAATAGCACTTTTCCACACAGGGTATCACAATGTGCAGCTTATTTTTTTTTCCTTTGAAATTACTTGAAGAGCGAAGAAATAGTTTTTTAATATTTAGAAAAGGAGATTACAGTATGAAATGGAGATGTGTTTGAGACATCTGTGGAGAGATTACACTTGCAGTGATACAATTTCCCTTCATGTTCTAATAGTATTTTTATGTGAATAAGGGCAGGAGAATCAGTGGAGAGCAGTAACTACTTTAAAAATCTTCCAAAGAGAGATACAGGCTCTCTCAGCCTCTGGTATTGTCTCCACCACTGCACCATCTGCGTGCTTCACAGACTTCAGGAGATTAATTGATGCAACATCTCAGTCAGCTGGGGATCTGCAGTTAGGCTCTTGATGGATAGGAATGGAAAAGCACAGGAGTTTTCAAAGGTCAGAAAAGAAAGTCTGTTGTGGAGCTGGGAAACGAAAAAGTTGTCAATGCTGAGGCAAATGTGTCGAGCGCTATATTCTTATATCCCATGAAATTTCATCTGCTTTCTGGTTCACAGAGTGGCCCAGTCAGTGTCTGCTTTATAAAATGTGTTTTCATTCATTTCTGAATGTTAATTGTTTATAAAGTGTGAAGATAGACTTGTTTATATCATTTATTTACAACCTCTTCTTATATTTTCTGGATGTCAATCATGAACCCAGAACTAAAGCTAAAGACAACTTCAAGTGCAAATACTTTAACCTATAATCCATGCCTAAAATATAGTACAGTGTTCCCACATGCCTTCTGTGTGGTAAATAAGCACCTGTTCTGAGATGGTCTGAGTTCACATGTGTGTAAATTTGCTTTATTTTTACAGCTAAATTTTTGTTAAAACTGAAATGATTTACTGTTAGTGTTGAGTGGCTTATTTCTTTTCAAAATTAATTCCTTGCTGAGCTACATAGGATTAAGATCCCTTTCAGTTGCAGGAATAAAATAATTTCCTGCTGCTAATGTAGGTTTCTCTGGTAAATCTGAAGCCCTTAGGAGGGAGATGCCTTCACTGCAGGTCTTTCAACTGCAGTACTGTAAACTGCCCATTAATGCCCTCCTGTAAAGGGAATTCAGGCTGTAAGGAATTGGGAAAATAAGGGAGAGGGGCAGAAAGGGGAGGTGGGGCTGCTTTGTTTTCTTTTCCATAGACACGTGAAACTTTGAGATTGCCTTTCTCCGTGTTTGGCAGTGGATGTGTGTGATTTGTGTGTCTGTGTTAAGTCAGACTGGAGAACCCAGCCCTGCCTCTTACGTGTGGACTGGATGCTCACCTCTCCAAGGGGATCGTGTGTCAGTTCTGGCACAGCACAGATTCCCTGGATCTTGGCAGCTCAGGCTGCCCCTTCCAAGCATTTTTATATAGGAAGAGGCGTGTGCTGGCCAGGTTCAGAATTCTAGCACTCCTTTTAACTGTGAGTTTCCAGAGGCTTTTCTATCCATTTGTCAGTTTGGATTTTTGTTAAATATATACACCCATGACAAATTAGCTGCCCTTGTCAGGGATATGTGACTGTAAGAGGCATGTAGGCTGACTTGAGAAAACTTGAAGCTGGAGATCAGCTTTTTACCACATTGTTCAGCATTTGGTACCCCCTGAAAAATTCTTCTATGAAATGCTGAAGAGATGAGGCCAAATATTTATCTTCCATTCATCAGGAAGGTGCTTTTAGTCAATTTTGTCTATCCTTCGTCTTTCCATTCTCACTCCCATCTTTCTTGTGAAGTTGACTGATATGCAGAAAAAGAAAAACCTGGAAAAATGTTTTCATTGTAATTTGGAGGGTTTTCAGTTGACGTATTTTTTAAAAATGTCTTTTTGAATTTTTGGCAGTGTTAAATTTGGGTGTTTTTATAATAATCGTTGGAAAGTTTTATAAAATGGGTCTTATATTCGTAAACCAGAAAAAATCAGAAGGTGAGAAGTGAATTGTCCAAGTTTTGAAAAAGCTGGTTAGCAAATGTGTAATTGGCATTGATGTAAATGGCAAATAGATCTACACAAATGCCAGTTAAATTCTGAATGGCCAATACACTGGAATGTTAGCACTGCCCTCAACTCCCTGTCTGTGAAGCTGAGTGCCTTTTAAATTTTTAACTTGGATTGTTTAATTGTATTTATCCTTTCTCAGCCATAATTAAGCAGGTGATGAAAACCAAATTGTAAATAACATAGTTATGCGTTGTGTTGGAAAGAATAATGCTCAATGGTATTCATTCACATACGTAGTGGGAAATGGATTAATGTATTTCCTATGCTTGAATAGCTTAATATATCAGTTGTTGTGGTTCATCATTAAAATCATGGAAATGACAGCATGCTTTTAAAATCCTAAATGGCAAGATATGCTTTGATAGAATGAGGCCAACTCATAAAATCAAAAGGATAACATAATAAATAAAATTCCAGAAACCTGAGCATGTCTACTACAGCTTTGCCCTCCTTCTGACTGTGGTGTTGGTGTTGGCAGGCAGTAGGCTGTGATCGACAACTCGGGAGCAATGCCAAGGAAGACAACTGTGGAATCTGTGCAGGAGATGGCTCAACATGCAGGCTGGTGAGGGGACAAGCTAAGGCACATGTCTCACCAGAAAAAAGTAGGTTGCAAATTGATCCTATGGTAATTTATCCTTGACTGTGTTTTCTGCTTGTATATCAGCATGAGTATCGGTGACCTTTTAACCATATACTTGTTTGCAGTTTTACAAAGCTACTTATTCTAAAGTCTGTGCTAGATTAGTCTATTGAAATTCCGTGAGGGATACCACACATTAGGGTATAGCTAGGAAAGAATTTGAGATATGCATTTTCTTTTTTTTTAATAGAGCTACTCAATTCATTCTATCAGGAATAGCCATCAAAATGCATGTCTTATTTTAGAGGGTATCCTCATGTTGCAGTATATGTGATGCTGCAGCAATGTTTTTAAATCATGGAAACATCTTATAGATGTTTTTATGAAAATAGTATCCTGTGCTTGAAAGTACCTGGTTTTCAAATTAACTTTTGATTTTTTGGTATGTGTGGGGTTTTTTGTTTTGTTTTGTTTGTTTTTTGGTTTTGGGATTTTTTTCGTCGTGTCTGAAGACAATTGAACTTTGGGACAAGTTACTACTTATATGGTACAAAAAGCACAAAGTGAAAGGGACCAATACTTCCTCTCTTTTTGTGTGTGTTTGGCTCAAATTTCACCTTTCTTTCGCAAAATAATTAACATCTTACTGGGACTAACTCTGTAGGTCTCAATAATATTGAAAGTATAAAATATAAAAGAGTAAGGGTATTAGAAATAGACCTTTTACTGGAGTCTGAAGAGTCTGGCTATTTTGGTATGCAGGCAAGGATTTCTATACAAAGACTCCCTTCTGACACTGGTGCTCTCCACTCTCATGGATGATGCTCCCTGGAATCTCCCAGCATATGTCCCATGTGTTTATCATATGAATAGTTGCCTCACATATTGTTTTCCTTTTCTGAACTCACAGTATGTATTTGTCATGAACATTTGTCACATGGAGATGGGGCCTTTGGGGTTAATTACCTTCCTGCAAAGTCACCAAATAGAAGGGTGCTCTTAAAGTCAGTGCCCAAAGTTCAAATGCAACCAGGTTTTCTTTCTAATGGATGAAGCACCTGCCTCTGACAGCTGCCTATATTTTAATACTGTTTATTTCAGCCTGCAAAGATTTCACTTGTGCCCTGATTTTGAAAGAGCTTTGTATGTTGAATCATGCTAAAATCTTATTGCAGTATATGTAACTATTCCCATGGGTTTTTAGTGCCACTGTTTGCAGTAGGTTTCAGTTTGGATGTAACTCGGAGTAGTTTATTTGTTCTCTCCATGGTTATTGCTTTGCAGTGTGGTGTCTTGTACTGCCCTGCAAGGGTGTTGGGTACCACTGTGCAGGTGCATAATTTCTGTAATTCAATACACGTGTATAGCAAAGACAATCTGAATTAAAAAGTGACTGGTTGTGTGGCAGCAACTTTTAAAGTCATAATTTTCCAGAGGTCAAAGAGCCTTTTTTACGTATCAGATGGTCTATCAGTGTTTTTGCCTTGCTTTGACTAGATTTCTTTTTTTATTGATGGAATAGTATAGTTCAGTAATTTATAAATTTTTTCATCACTAAAGAGTGAGAAAATGTCTTGAATGATTACAATGAGCTGAAAAACAATTTTTAGGGGGGCTACTTTTTATTTATTTGCCATATCAGAGACTCAGAGCTTCTGGTCAGCTTAGATAGACAAATGCAGATATATAGGGATATATATGAACAAAATAGCTCTTTCCCTTTCTGATGTGAAGGTCAGCTGGAATTGAAAGGAATTGAGTTGTCTCTTACAGTTTTACAGCAACAGAGATTCTCCTGGAGAAGGATGATTCCTGGTTCTAAGGCAGCCCAAATAAATTTGTTGGATTGGTGACTCTGATTGGATAGTTCATGATAAGTGAAATAAAAAGTTTCACATTTAATTGCTGTTTAGGATGGAAGTACATTAAAGACAAAGTGGTAGAAGGGATCTGGTTTAGAAACTGTCATTTTGTGACGGAAAATATTAACTTCACTTGTGGTATTCATGCTCAGGTAAGAGCTAGACTACAGCTGACATTTGGTAGAAAGTCTCCCATTGCCTTGAAGGTTAGGAAGAATGCCCATGGTTCATGGTTTCTTCTGTCATAATCCAGTGTCTCCTTAAGACTGCTTCAAAATTAAAGACCAAGAAAGAATTTTCTGAGGAAAGATGTCAGTTTTGCCAAGTTTTGTGTTTATCCTGCACGGCAGTAGGCTGGATGATATGAATGAATTACCACTGGCATAAGCAAAACAGTACACATGCCGCTAAATTCAGAACTTTGTGTTTTTCTTAGTTATTGTGATGGTGCCAAAATATTTTTTGGGTCAAGTTGTTCAGCACTATGCAATGAATTCCATATAATCATCCTGTGTGTGAATGAAATGTGGAAATAAAGCCATCCTTTCTTTGTGGTAAAATATCAGTGAAGGGAGGCACATTATCTTCTAAAGAGTCACTTGGAAGCTTTCAGAACTAGTGTTGAGAAAATATCCACATGTGACAGACATGCATATAAGAAGGAGCTTAAGGCTGTGAGCAGGATGTAAATTTTACTGTTCAATGAAGCAAATTAAAGAACTGGAAGGAAATCAAGAGCCAAAAATTTTAGTATAAAAAAGAAGCATAAGAGAAAATAAAAGTGCTTGGTTATCTTAGTCCTTATTTTAAAACAAAGAAATTTAGGCATTGATAGCAAATGATTTCTCATGAAGGACTAATTTTGTTTTATTATCTTTTTTATATGTTTTTACATTAAATTAATGTCTTTGATCAGAAAGTCAAACAGCAGTGAAAGGGAGCTTACCGTTTTGCAAATATGAAATGAACAGTTGTTTCAAAAGTTTATTTTTTCCACTAACACTTAATTGCCTTTGAAAGACAAAGTAAGTTAAGCTTCTGTCACCAAGCCAGATTCTAACATTCTGGTAAAATGATTAAAGGTTTGACTAACGATATTCAAACAAAAAGTGTAATAGGTTGTAAAATGTACCATCCCAGTGGGAAATGAGATATCATGGCCCTGAAGTTTCTAGTACTAAATGCATGGAACTCCCATTAACTCTACTGCCCTTTGTGCATATGGAAAAATTGTAGGATTGGGCCCTCATATCTCCTTTCTGCACCACTGTTGGCAAGAAATGGTAGGAAAGTGTTCTGGTTCTGATACCAACAAAGAAGAAAAGATGCTGGTTCAATGAGGGATGAAGTTGAGGGCATGGACTTGTCCCAGTCTGGTTTTATTTGGTTCCCAAATTGCAAGGCTTGCCTTTCTTAATGTTTTGCTAAAGAGCTTCTTATGAAAGCTTTCACTGGTGATGGCTTTGTAACTGTTTGAATTTCCTTTTGCCATGTGCTTTGTTTCCTGTGGCACTTACATGATGTACCATTGGTCACTTCTTCCCACATGATGTATGTGAGATGCTTAACCATGCTTAACCAAAAACCTAATTTCACTTTGGTCATTTATCTAAATAGAGGCCGTTGGCACAGCTCCCTCTTCTGTGTCATCAGCCAGCTCAACTTTTTTTGACAACTTCCTGCCTCACTTTTTTTTCCCTCTTTGAAATCAATATACATGGAGCTAGTAACCCCAATTGTCAAGGTTGCTTGATACTTCATTTTATATGAAGGATTATTTGCCAAAATTAGACAATTGTGTCAGAAACTTCTCATGCCAGGTGCTATGTGTTTTGGAGAAAATTCAGCCTAAACAGCTCAGCATATTCCAAGGACACTGAAGGGAAAAACATGTTGTTTCCCACTGTCAAAACATTCTTGAAGCCTTTTCTTTAATATGTCTTAACATCCCCCTATTGTTGGACTTGATCACAGATCAGGGATTTGAAATTTGGCAGGCAGTGATCTTCTGGTCATGGATAAGTCTTTTGCAATGTCTGTGAACATCAACACATATCTTACTACAACCTTTACAAAAAAAACCCAACCTTTTCCTTCAGTTTCTGTGGAATCTTCTTGGATATTAACAGCTGAAATTTCTGAAAACTTATCCTTTTAAGTGTTCTCTAGCTTGTTACAAGTCCTGACTGCAAACAGATTGCACGTGTGCAGCCTCCTTAGAACACATTAACATGTTGCTCTTCCAGAAAGAAGCTATTAAAATTTTTCCTTGAGGTTGCTCTTGCTTTCTGCTTTACTGCAGTGTGGATCAAGTGCCATGGGATGAACTGTGTGATGCCTCCTACCTCACATTCAGGCATTCAGAGGAGATTTTGTGGAGAGCTTCTAATCTCCTGAGCTTCAGACTTATGACAGGGAGTGATGAGATCACATGAGGAGAGGGAAAGATGAGATGAGATGAGCTGAACAGAAAAATTCGCTGTTAGTTGATGCAGTGGAGGAAAGGCAGATGTGAGAAGGTGGGTGGAGGATGTAGGACTGGCTGTACAGACACACTGAATAAAGGAAAAGAGGAAGAGAAGACTGAGATTAGATAAGGAATCTGGGTAGGAGATGGAGTCAAAAACACTTGGAGAGGAAGGGGAAATGTCAATTTTGTGTAGAGCCAGAAGAGGGAACTGGATGGGTTTGGCAGGAAAACTGTGTGTGGGGAGGGATAGAATGCCAATGCATCAGTGTTCCAGTATGGATAAGGAGCGCGTTTTTCGAAGCAAATTTCAGCGTGGCCCTAACATAGTCTTGATAAGTTCACACCTCAGAGTGGTCTTGGAGAGCATAAACTGCAATTTTTTGCATGAAGCTAAACCAGAAGATGTGTCCCAGAAAAGCACCTGATGTTCTCCAGCAGTTACAGGATATCCAGTGCACGGGGTCAGGATAGAACTAGTCCCAGTGAGGCACCTGCAATTTTGTTGTGTGGGTGCTGGGTCTTCAGTACCAACAGTTTTGGACTAGACATCCCTTTACTTTCATTGGTTTACTTGGGGCTGTTACAGGTAGTATGAACCCTCCTTCTGTACTTTCATGGTCCCTTTTGTCTTGAAGAAATTTCTGTGTAGGAACATGGGCTATTTCATTACTAATTTTGCACTGCATTTCCTTACGATCCATTCTCTTGAGGGGCTGTTTGCTGTATGCCTTTTATGTTTTCTCCAGTGCATGTATTTGGCTTTGCTTTCACTAGGCAGGTCAGCAGAACACCCAGCAGCAATGCCTTCTGAAATGATGCCTGATGCGAGAGTGGATGAGGAAAGCCACTGCAATAAGATTCCAAATATTTTGAGATTTTTAGTTCCTGTATTACTGTTTGTACTCTGAGAGCACAAAGGCCTTCAATCAGAACCAGAGAACCAGCAAATAAGTTCTAAGCAAATACATAGAAAGAAACACTTTTTATAGACCTGAAATAAACCCTCTGGCCTGCTATAGAAGAGAGGGAAAAATCCCAACTGGCCCATATGTGAAACAGTAAATGGGTCCACCATGGGCCACATGGAAAAATAAATAAAACCTGCTGAATTGGATTGAGCTTAGGAATGTGGCTCCTTTGTTTTGATCCTGGGGATTAGCTCCCAGTCTTACCATAGCAGGGAGTCTGATCTTGCTCTCATTGTGATCCAAAATCTAAATCCACATTAACGCCATAGAAACAGGATCAAACCTTGCCATTTAAAGTAAAAGCAATCCGGGAGCTTAATCAGCAAGTGCTGTGAGTAGTGTGCACACATTTGCTGAGAGTCTCTGGGTGAGAGTGGAGGGAGAGGAGTCTCGTGCTGCTGGGAATTCCTATCCTGAGAGCAGTATTAGAATAGAGAGACAATATCTCACCTATTTCTCAGTTTTTTAAGGCTCAGGTAGGCCTTAATCTGAGCTCAGATGTTAGAGCCTAGTTTTTCTGCATATTCCAGATGATTTTGGGCTAATTTGTTTTCAGCTTTAGACAAAGGTCAGCAATTAACTTTCAAAGAAATACTGTAAGGGGAAAAAAGAGGCAATCAAAATTTCTCAGTATGGATTTCAGGGTAACAATTTCCCCTTATGTTTTCATAAGAGTTCATGGCTTTTAGCAGTGTGGACCCTACTGATTTAATGGGAAATGTACAGCACAACCATTTAAAATGGGTTTACAGAGCCTTGTATTTCTTTAAGAATATGAATTACATTCAGCTGAGGACCAGAGACTTTTGGAATATATAGTTTTGGAGCCAGATCTGGACAACTTTAACCATTGTTTCAAAGCAGCCCCAAAGAGTCCCTTATCGTCAGTTCTGTCCCATTTCTTCGAAATCCTCATCTCTATTCAGAAGTCCAAACATCTCACATTTATTTTTTCCTATAATATCCTTGATCTCAAGGAAAGACTGCCCTAGGTCATAATTATCTCAGTCAAGTTACAAAAATCCCCTGCTGTCAGACTTCTTGACAGGTCTGTGGGCTGCAGGGCTTGACTGCTGCCGTGGCGGTGAGCTTAGTCATCCCTAATGCAAATAAAACACTTGCTGGTAATATTGTCTGTGCCGCAGAGAAACACCAAATTTAGCACCCTCATGAGACTTTTGGACCATATCAGAGAGTGCTTCGGTGAGGGTGGAATGTCTGTAGTACTGCTAAAGGAATGTGAGGCATCCTGGAAAGGGTTCTGCAGAGTCTGCCGGGGCAGGAGGAGCTGCCTGTGGGGAGGAGCAAGCTCAGCAGGATAGCCCTAGTTGCTCTCCAGAGGAGCAGCCCTGCACATCTGTGCACATCTGCAAACCCGGGCTGTGTCCGTGGAGCACGGGCTGCCCTCTGTCCCGCTCCACAGCAGCAGCTCTGGCATTCTGAACTGGTCATCATCTGACTTTTATTCCAGGCTTTGTGCTGTGGCTGATCCCTTGTTGTTATCAGGATGGGATTCAATTCCCCACCGAGTAAGGACAGATGGGCCCCTCAAACCTGCTTTCCCTCAAATACTGTCGAGCACATGTGAATTCAGTAGTTATTTCCTTACTTTAAAGATATACACACCCACTACCTCCTGGCTATCTTTAGCAATTCCTCTGATGAAAAACCAAGATGCAAAAAGATATTAAGTGGTTCAGTAGTTAATGTTTTTTCCAGGAGTCCTTGGTTGTGTTATTGTTTTACTGTAGTATTTTTCACTCTGGTGGAATACACAAGAATGAAATTAATAAAGCTCGTATTTTATTACATCCAAAATAAATTGTTATATTTAAATGTCCTTCCTAGAAATTGACGATATAAAAACTGTAACATAAGAAGGTGTTTATTTCAGAAAAAATAATTGCAGTATTTGCTTGAAGTATTCTGAACATTTGGCAGGAAATCATACTTATGCTAAGGAGATGTAAACCAGAAGCTGATAATTTAGCATCTACTATAAAGGGCTCCGGTTTAAAGTGGAAAGAAACATTTTTCAACTATTTTTTTGTTAAAACTAAACTCCACTATTCTTCCTCTAAATATTTTATGAGTAATTCTGGAGCCAGTGTACCACTGACCTTCCACACACATTACTTTTTGAATCTGCAAGAGGGAGTTGCTCTGCTCCAGCCACTGCATGTGCATTGGTTCCATCACCAAACAGAGCATCTTGTGCAGGGTGTGGCTGCAGAGGACACGTGGGGCAGGGCCTGCCTTACAGAAGATTTGCAGCTGGGCCATGATGGGAATGGATGACAGCTCCTTTCATCCTTCTCTCTTCCTTTTGTGGGTATCCCTGTGGATACCCTTTCCCGAGGGCACTGCTTTTGTTGGCTTGAGGGTCTCTAGCCTGTTGATTTGACTTGGTAACTCAGTTTGCTCAGGCAAATCACAGATTTCCTACATTTGAAATGAGCAGCAATAACTTTCTGCCTTTGTGAAATGCACTGGAGTATGTGTGTTGCACATTTATATATGAAGAGGCCTTTCAGGCAGCCAAAAGCTGTTTTGTATTGATGTGTCCTGTTGGGGGCTGCTTTGGTTTATAGCTCCTTTTAAATTGAGCCTCTTACTGGAAGAAATGATCTTATATGGTAAGTTAGATGCAGACACCGTTATAACATATACCTTATAGCTATTATATATTTGCTCTTAACTGGTCTGTAATTGGTTAAGGGTTAGTGTTAAGTAGATGATTTATTTCCTGTAAGTCCTGCCACTTATTGAAGTTGTGACCTGCAGCAGGAAATGAGGTGTGGGCAAAATGAGACTGAACAGCTGCAGATTTCTGTAAGGGGGAAGGACTACTTAGCAGATTCCTTATGTCAATTCAGTGATTAGAAAATGAAACTAGGACAACCGAGTGTAAATATGTTCCTAATACACTACTGACATTTCAGTTGTTATTGTTAATAGCAAATTATTTTCCGAGAGAAAGCAAGATTTACAAGTCCATTTATAGGTCTTAATATTTGCATAATATAGCAAAGAGACTCAGTACACTGTACTTAATAAAATAACATACTATGTTTAATAGAAAAATTGTGAAAGCTGTGAAATATTTTCTTAGACACATTTGACAGTTTTCAGTCTAATTATGTGATGTACAAATTCCCTGATGAAAGATAACATCTAAAACAGTTGCTTAATTTTCCTAGGGGAAGAAACTGTGATTGCTGTACCACATGGGAGTCGCAGTGTGAGAATTACCCTGAAAGGACCAGCACACCTTGGTATGACTGAGCTGTTTTATGTATTTATACATAGGCAGAAGATAAAAACAGAGCCTTGTATCTGAACTCATCCAAACTTTGGAAAATACGGGTAAGATCGTGGCCTCGATACCTTGATTCCTCTTCCCATCTTTAGTATCCAGCCTGGAGATAGTCCTAGAGAACACTGGAAAGTTTTCTTGGTAAAAGGAAGTGGAATACCTAGAGGTGGTTTCTGTTTTTTCCATTTGCACCAATAGAAAGCATCTCAAATACAGTACACCCTTAAACAACATGCAAAAAAAAAACCCTTCCAGAGGGTTATGTGTGGAATCAACAACCCTTGCATAACTCAGCACCAGATTTCTGTTAGAGCCTCTGATGAGTGATCTAGGTACAAATGAAGTAGGGTGAATGACTACAGAAGTCCTGTTTCCTTGTAATTCTTTTAGTCATTACATACCACCAATGAGAAACAGTTTGTTATTCTGTAGGTCAGTTGTTTTCCAATATTTTCCTATAAGGCTGATGGCAGTATTTATGGCAATTTCTTTATCCACAGGCCTAGTTTGCATAGAGAATCATTGGTTTCAATGGTAAGTGGTGCTGCCATACCAAGCAATGAAATAAACTATTTAATTTCGAACAACATTTTATTTGTGGAAGTGGCAGATGTAGTCTGGAGCATAGAAATAATAAAAAACTTCAGCTCTGAGATATGTAAACAGAAGTAAAAAATGCATTTTATTTGAAAATTGCTTATCAGGTTTTTTGCTTTCAAAACTATATTGTCACATCCTTTCAAAGAAAAGAAAAAAACCCTGAAATAAAACTCCCCCTTCAGAACGGCTTCAGAGTGACAGTAACTTCTAGATATACTACTTATATAAAAATGTACAGAGCTGAACTTATACTGAAATAAATAATATTCCTTTAAAACTCTTGCAGGGGACGTGTGAAGGAGTGATCCTGACCAGTTCAGGTCAGGATTCTTGGACTTTCTTAAGTAGTTCTGCAGAAGGAAGTTGTTGTTTCAGCTTTGTATGAGGAAAAAGTACTAGATTGAGTGGCTCCTGGGGGATTTCTGGAAAGCTCCTGAGGAATGCAGCAGCAGCCCAGTAACTCAGTACAGAGTGCTCCTGGCTTCCTACCCAGGGTGGTTCCATAAAGGAGCTGTGGCTTGGCATTACCTTTGTTAGTTCTCTCTCTAGCTGGACAAGAATTGTGAAATGTTCCTGTAACCACTTCCACCAGCACATCTGTTTGCAAATCTGAGAGGATTTAGACTCTTTTTTACCTAAAATTAAAATTGCAGAGATGAAAAACAACGGGGAGCTGTTGTGGGGAGAGAGGTGACAATCGCTTCTGGCTTCATAGCCAGGTCCCCAAGAGCTGATGCTCCAGAGGTGCCTCTCCACCTTCCCACTGTGTGTGATCCTGGGTGTTTGTCACTTAACAGAAGATACCAAGTGATCCTTTGTCTGCAACTTCATCAACTTCAGTGTGGGTGTGCTGGTATAATTAAAGCCAGAATTGTAAAAATAATCGCCTATTATTACAGGTTCATTTGTCAGAGATGTTTTTCCTGGCTTGCAAGGGGTTGAATTTAACAGGTGAAGCAGGGACTACTTCTTTAACTGCTATTGTTAAAATTTTATACTGCCTCCCATTACCAGTATGTATTTGTAAGGACAAGTAGAGTCAGCAGCAATAGCAAAAACTTGAAGAGCACTGTGGAGTGTCTGGCACTTTTCCCTTTATCTTGTGTTCAGTGGTGCTTCATCCTGGGTTTATGATCTGGTCTTGTTCCAGGAAAGCACAGCTGCTGGACTAATCAAAAATGGAAATGTGGTTGGAGATGTAGCACATAACAGATTTGAAACAAATGCTCTGAGCACTGTTTTGCAAGCAGCAGTTAGTGTTTGAGTAAGGACTGCATTTCTTTGTAGCTGGTTAGAATAGGGACTTTGTTTGTGTCTCTGGGCACTTTAAGGCAGGTAACAGATTCATCAGAGCCAAGATGTTAGTTCAGGTTTTTAACAAATATGGCTCCCCTCTACTGCTGCCTACTTGGATTTGGTGAAAGATTTGGTGGAAAATAACCAAGCAATTACCACAAAAATGGGTCTGAATAAAATGTTTCATTGTGTTTGCTTTGTTTTTTTGATTTGGACTGTATTATGGCTTTTCTAGTAGTTGTTTTAAGAGCATTAGAATCAAAAGAAAGGCTGAAAGTTCCCTGAAATTAATCCTCCAGCAGAAGAAACAGGAAAACCAGAAGCTAATATTTTTACAAGTGGCTAATGCTAGATAACTGAGTTCGTGAACTTAGGGAGGTTACACATTACTAAAAGGAACTGAAATGTTTTTCTTTTTGTCAATTTTTTTCTCTGTGCACAGTGATGTGCATCAGATGACAGCATTTAGCTGTGGACTTGTGCACTGCTCTGTCTTTGACAGATGCTCAGAGGAGCACAATGTTGCTTGTTGCTTGCATTTCGAGAAGAATGTTTTGTATTGTGCTACTTACAAATGAATCACAGAAAAGAAACAGCTTTTGGGCAACACAATACTTGCTGTTTATTGCACTGGGAGCAGGAGCTGTTTCCCTGGGAACTCTTCCATGCCTCTCTCTCCACAGGGAGGTACCTGCAGTGGGTTTCCTGTGCCACACTGCCCTGCTCCTTCCTGCCAAGAGGATGGGAGGCTTCAGCCGTGGGGCTTCTGTCCACAGCTGGACAAGGCATTTGCCATTTTTGTCAAGGGAGGGGAAGTAACTAAAAATGGATAGTTAAAGGTCTTTGGCACTGGTGATTGTCCTGTGAGGCACAGAATCAGGTGACCACTCAAGAGAATTCCTTGTCCATGTGACTCTTCACAGGTGGAGTCTCAAGAAAATGATTTAGGATGGGGAAGCTTACTCCTGAAGCCAACTTCCCAGGTCTTTAGTATAACAGGACTCTGCAGAACAAATAAATATTTGGTGAATTATTTTCGTAACCTTGTCATGAAATCAGTTGATCAAACCTTTGTTCTGAGTTACTTCTCTGAAATCAGTAAATGAACAGTTTTTGAGGGGGGAATTGCTCCCCAAGAAGCATCATCGTGTTATGTATGTGTTAAATACACCAAATGCTTGGTGTTGCTCTGTTCTAGAGGCCTGTGATGACAAGCACTCAATACTGCTGAGCAGGAATGTATTGCATCAGAGGTTATCCATTGTGCTGTGGAATAGCTCCTCATCTCCCTGTGTGAGACAGGAAAAGTCTGAGCAGCTGTTCTGAGCTTCAGTGGTGTGACCTCCAGAGACACAGGCCACGGCTCCAGAGCTGGACCTTGCAAATAAACACAGGATTTGCATCCACATCTAGTGCAGCTCTAATGGAAATGTATGTCAGCTCTCAGGGAGTTACTCTCTCATAGTTGCTGAGCAATATTCTTGGTTTCTGGTTAGAAAAACATCAAAAGTATTTTTTACTAAGAAAATTAGTAAAAAGGACTGTTCAGAAATGCAGCTGAGGTCACCAAATGAACATTTTCATCATTTTTTTGCACCAGCTGGATGCCTTGCCTTGTAATCTGAAATGCTAGTTTCAAAGGGATCCTGTACTCCTGAGGATCTTACTGGATTTATTTAGAGCTGGAAGTACTTGAGATTTGATTTTACACTTGTTTTAAAGAAATGAGACAATAACAGGCATCATGCATTATTACTTACTTTTAAGCAGTGTTTGTAATCAAGCAGTAAGTTTGTGATTTAAGCAGTAAGTTTGGGATCAAGGCTTGCAGGAGCTTAATCCAAGAATTCTGAGTTCCATATATTTTAAAGGGTTATTTTTCAATGCAACCAGGAAAGGACACTTCCATAAAAGTGACAAACAGAAATATGTAGTCATCACCTAAATCCTTTTTTTTTTTTTTTCTGGGATTAGTTTATATCTATTTATTCCTAATGGAAATGTGTTGGACAGTGGGGCACATTGACTCCCAGAGACTTATTTTTTTGATCTTTGACAAAGTACATTTTATTCACCACTACATTCATACCCTGTGATTAACATAAAGTCATTTCCTAGAAACAAATCCTTCCTGAAACTTCTTTCCAGCCATGTATGTGATCTTTGTTATACCTGTGAGCACAGTGGAACCTAATGCTTAGAAGCTTGGGATAATGGTGGTATGTTTTCAAGGAATTTAATTCGTTCTATAATTTCTTTATTCTCTTTGTTGGGGGTGCTCCAGTACGCATGTTTGTTTAAAAAATTTGAAGGAAGAAAACAGTTAATGATGGATTGCAGTGTTCAGAGTATGTTTTCAGTGCAGGTAAAACCAGATGCTTTCAACCTAAATGGTCTAGCCTGACTTAGGTAACTTTGTTTAAAGTACCAAAAAAGGCGAGGTAGTGGGAGAAAGAGGGTATTTATAGCTCATCAAAAGATTCCTTTGAGCTTGCCCTGAGCTCATCCGAGATTCATGCTTTTCTCATGCAGTGCTCTGGTAGATTGTAACCAGACCAGTGTATTTCAAGTCATGCATCTTGCTGTGCCTCTATGCTGTATTACACAGAGCCCAGAATTCCACCTTCGTTATGAATATCTTCCTTTAGCTTTGTCCACTTACACTTCAGTCAGTTTGCTGGAAGTGATTTAATCTTAAAATGCTTCATCTGTCTTCTGGAGGTTGTGGGTTGTTAGTTTAATCTGTTTCCAAGGAATAGAGAACAATTCAGAAAGGGTTTTCATCACCACCTGTTCTGGGAAAGGGCCATCCCTCCCCCAGGCAGGGCTGCAGCTGCCCTCCTCCTGGCCCTGCTTTTTCCTCACATGGGAAATACTCAAAGCCAAGTTAATGATCTTGGTATAGTGAGACAGGTATTGAGGTGAGTGTCAGGTGGGTTTGGCACTGTTCAGGCTTCTCTGGAGACTGATTGCTCAGATTGCTTGGCTTTTGAGTTTCATGGAAGTATGAGGTATTTTTCTCTATATTGATTCTATCAGTTTTGAGTTTCTTTCAGCTTTTCCTGCTCAAGCTATTGCTTATATCAAATGTTACAGAGCACTTGGTGTAGGAAAAACTGTCTCAGAAGTGCTTCTGGTATGAAAGAATAGTGTGTTCAGACAGATATTCCTGTGTTGACTTGTCTTGCAATTATCTATCAGCCTATAATCTGAAGCACTTAATATTCTCACAGATTCTCTGGGTGTGTTTTTACTGCACATGTGCAGCTGGTACTTGCAAGGCAAAGTTGTAAAAACATTACTTTCTGACTCTCTTGAAAACAAAAACCTGTTTAATTTTACTAATTGTATGTTTCTTCTTTAGTTATAGAGTCCAAAACACTACAAGGAGAAAAGGGAGAGCACAGTTTCAATGCTCCTGGAACATTTGTCATTGAAAATACAACTGTTGAATTTCAGAAGAGCACAGACAGGGAAATCATAAAGATCCAGGGGCCTCTTGGAGCAGATTTCATTATCAAGGTGGGGTGTGTGAATGTACAAATCTACAAAGTTATTGCAAGTACATGCAACACAGTGGTGGCTGTCCATCAGCTTGTAGCAATACAACAAAATCTTTTAGCTAGCAAATAAGAAATCCTAATTACAGTCCAGAGATCATTTATGCTAAGAAAATCCAAACAAATTAAAATGCTACTCGATTAATGTCTTTCCTGTGGTGGAAAGTACTACAGGATCTTTAATGGTAAAAATGGCCAGGATTTCTGTTTTAAATACTGCTGGAAGAATAACAGTGTGACCCTGTGCAGTGGATTGAGCTAATCCAATTGCAGACTGCCACCTACTGAACCTGAGCACTGCTTCCAGCAGCACCCTGTGATCTCCCTCAGACATTGCTAATCCAGTCACCGACCATTTCCAATTCTTTTAAATTTCTTTTCTGTTCAGAACACGTACCAGGGGCCTGCATCACACATCAAGATATTTCTAAGTAGGAACATATCAATATTTGACTGCCAAAGGAAGACACTCATACAGTTTTCCATTGGAAGTGACAGAAGTTTCAGTATTATCAGACTGCCTGGCTTTATCTGTCACGTTGAAAAAATGGAATTTCAGTAGCTTTCCCTTAGTATTCCCAGTATCATCTGCAGCTAGGCTTGCCTGACTATGCATCAGTGTAATTGGATCACTTATAGACTTTTTTCTGCAGCAAAAAATTGAAAAATTTTTGCTAACAAAGAGATAAACCAAAAGAATACAGTTCAGAACTTTGCAATTCAAGGATAGATAATCAAATGGTCACATTAATGCCTTGAATAATTAGAAAAACAAAGCAACATTCAAATGTTTGACTACTGGGAACTTGAATTCAATGGCTACTCTAGATTGTCTAGAGGTTTTATGTCTGTTATCATCTTACTCTGCACTGCTATTGTGTATGAACTCTGTTTTGAATGGTATGAGCACTTGAGTACAGTGTACATGTGTGTTGTAATGGAAATTTCTTCAGACCAGGTACTCTGGATCAAAAGAGAGTGTGGTTCAGTTCTTCTTCTATCAACCCATCAGTCATCAGTGGAGACAAACTGAGTTCTTCCCCTGCACAGTGACGTGTGGAGGAGGTGAGTAATGCCAATTCTTCAGGAGTGATAACAGCTCAAGATTAAAAGGAGCTGATTTACAACCTTCGTTCTGCATTTTTAGTGATTAGATGTTTGTGTTTCTCTGCACACTGGTAATTCCTCAGCAAAATCAATGACAGAGTAGCAGATACGCAGGTTGGTTCAGCTGGTATCAGCATAGGGGTTTTTACATGGTGTTGGAAGTGATGTTTGTCCATAACAGATGTTCATTTGACTAAGAACATTGACCGAGAAATAAAAATACGACATTCAAAATGGAAAATTGCAACTCATAGTGGATATTTGGGGGAAGTAAGCAAAGAAACAGGGTGAGATCTTAAATAAGAATAATCAAGAGATGAAGAAGTATTTCCGGCCTCAGTAATATACATGAGGGAGAGTTTCAGAACATTTAGCTGAGAAATTAGTTACACAGAAAGCAGAATAAGTAAATAGAATTTAAAGAACATCTGCTACCAGTATCTTTGGCTGTCTGATCTTAGACATTTAGTCCTGAGGGTGGCTAGAGCAGGACATGTGGTACTGCAGCATCCACTCCTGGTTTAAGCACTGCAGCTTAGATGAGGTGTAGCTTTGCTCTGGTTCATCCAGCCCAGCCCACTGCTTGTCATGTCTGGTTCTGCAAAAAAAGTGTGAGCTCATGGTAAGAGGAGTGTGTGGCACTGCAGATAGCAGTTTCTCTTCAGCCAGCATATCCCAGGTCACCTGGAAAACAGACCAGGATCCTGGTGATCCCGATGGAGGGATTTTCTGGAGAGTGCAAGTATAGTTTAAATGGTTACCTGGGACATGAATAAAGAGAGTGAGAGATGTTTAAAGTGCAAGCAGAGTCTGAGATCTTTTGAAGGACCATCCATTTTGGCACTTGCACCTCCCCATAATCTGAAATGCAGACAATATCTGTCTATGATGTGTAGTCCCACAGGAAACTACTGTATCTTACGAGATACTTGGCCTCATGAGGTGTGACTCTTGCTGGAGCTGTGAGTGGCAATGCATATCCTCTGATGATTCCATCACACTGTGTTTATAACTTTTTTCCTTAACTTGTCTGACAAGGGAAGAAGTATAAAGCATCACAGTTACTTTTGAGGACTGCATGTAAACACTGGATAGCCCAAGGGACATACTTACCTTCAAAGGCATTGGCTCAAATCCAGCCTTATTCAGACTGCTGTTATGGTTTGAAAATTACAGCTACATGTCAATCTCTTTGAAATCATCCAGGGTGTTCAAAGCCTTACCTTGCGGCTGCTTGCCTATAATATAAAACTGGTACCTTTAGCAGAGGGGCTTGGCAGTCCTCAGGGAGAACAGGAACTGAAGAAGCACAAAAACTGAGCTGCTCAGTTATGACAGGAATAGAGTTAAGAATGGCATGTTATTGAGCATGCAGAGAAGTTGTATTGCCTGGCTTTAACCTGTTATCTTAGAGTGGGTTTAGTGTCCAGATTGTCTGTTTGGCGTCTGGTACTGACAGGTAAAAGTTCCTCACAGCAGAGATTTGGAGTTAGTGCATTGCAGTTCCTCACTTGGATGCTGCTTCTATTTTTAATTCTGTAATCTCTATTTGTTGGAAGGGGCATCGCAGAAATCACAGTCAAGCTTGAATGAGCAAGAGTGTTTAAAAATTGTTTCTCTTATTTGCAAGTGACATTTCTTCTGGGTCCTTTCAGTACTTACAAGAACTGAAACATAGATGCTGTGGGCACTGGAACTGCTTAGTTCTTTATGGTTATCACTCTCATGCATGATGACACTTTGGATCAGCCAAGAGACACACAGCTGAAGCCACTGACACATGATACTTAGCATTTTCAGTAGGCACTGGGACTTGTGCTGTTAGTTTGTTGACTTGGTTTGATTTTCATTCTTGTGGTCTGAAACATTTTTTCTGTGCACATACCAGAACATCCTCCTCTTCGCCTCAGTCCTCAGTTTAAGTCCAAGTAAGCTTTTTTGAATGAGTCTTTTTTTTCTTAGCCAAAAAATAACCTAGTTGTTTATAAAACTCAGATCCCTTCTTGCAATCAGTCTCCACACATATTTTATTATTTGTTTTTCACTGACTAGTTTGTTCAAGTCTTCTTTTGTTGGCTCTTCAACTTGGAATGTTCTTGAACCTGTTTCTTGGTTTTCTGCAGTTCCTTAGCAATGCTTTTGGATCTCGTCTTCAATTCCTCTGGCTTTCTGTCTCAAGTATTTATTTCTTTTAGCATGAATGACTATGTAATACAGCTCTCCAACACACTGGTAAATCCTCCTTGGAGGAGGGCTGTTATAAGTTGTGGAACATGTACCAGAACCATATGGCTTCATAATTTTGCCTTGTGACAGGTGAGCTGGTGCAGTACAAGCATTCCTGTACCACAAGGAAATATATGTGCCTTTACTCTTAGAATATTAGTAGAATTAAGTTCTGGAAGCTGTCTTAAGAAAGGTTAATATAATTGCTATTGCCTTAAATGAAGTTCTGGTTGTGCATTTCTTGCTCAGTGTTTCCTTGTTTAAAAGCAAACCATAAAAGAGTAAGACAGAAAATTAATTCCATGGGGTGATAAGGCCATTTCACATTATCTCCATTACAAAAATTATCTTTCCTTCTGCACTATCAGGTTATCAGCTCAACTCAGCTGAATGCGTGGACATTCGCCTGAAGCGTGTTGTGCCTGACCACTACTGTCATTATCATCCAGAGAACAAGAAACCAAAGCCCAAGCTGAAAGAATGCAACATGGACCCCTGCCCTTCTAGGTCTGTATGGAAAATTAATTTGTGCATTGCAGAAGATTTTGCTCATACAGAGATATTGTAAATATCAGTTTGTTCAAGGGCTAATTCTGCTTTGTCTGTTGCTGAATAGGACAGCACTAGTGTGAGGATCTTGTGAGAGGGTTTGCCTACTTTTGGATTTATTGGTGCTGTCATTCAGAATATCTCAACAGCCAGAGAGAAGCTCCAGTCAGTGCAAGTTTTGCATATGGTTCAACTTGTTTTATTCATTTGCCTACCATAAAAGTTTGAGTCTTCATTGGTACTGCAGCGTTGATAACTTAATAAATAAAGCTTAGGTCTATTTGTTTGGGTTTTCTAAAACTAGGCATTTTAAAAAAATCATTCAAAGTAAATATCTTTGTGGTACAAATGCCACAGGATATTAGTGCCAAACTGTAAAGGCTATAGTACACGTGAATTGTATTGAATTGCACTACACTATTTCAAACTAACTTTTGGATTGTCTGGTGAGGTTTCCTGGCTGTGCTAAAGAATCTTAAAATAACATCACAGTATCAAGTCCCAGAACCTCACATTAATATGCCAGCTGGCTGAGCTAGAGTTATATGCAAGAAAAGGAAACACTCTCAATGGATTTCATTTCCTACAGCTAAACTGTCCATTTCCTTTCATTCCTGTTGGACATAATCGTTGATAGTGACCTCTAACAGCTATAGATGTGCAGACTTTCAGGAGTTTTTACTGGAGAGTTGATCACTGTATGAAGCAGAAAGGCTTCAGTAATACATGATGGCAATGGGTACCAAATGTTCCCTAGCTGGCATGGGAAAATTAGGGGAAAGAGAGGGGCTAATTATATTTTACCTTGCAAATTTAGTTTATACAGCCAGGAAAAGGAAAGTACTACTGGATGTAATACCATATTTCCTAGCACTGCAAGTAAGGCTTTATGCCTGCTCTATGCTATGCAGTTCAAATAAACAGCTCTAGAAGGGTCCTAAGCAGCATTCAGGAGCTATTTAGGATGAATCCTGTGATGCATTTATTTCACTGACACTCATGGCCCTCAGCAGTCTTTGTTACAGATAGAAGTATGTGACTGTTTTTTTGTTAATGAAGTCACACAGACCTAGAGGGTCACTGATAATAAATTTCTCTGCAGGAGGCTTGCTCATTTAATATTTTATGGTGGTATGAAATAGAGAAGCTGTATGGTGAATAGTTCTTTATCCATGCAGAAAAGGTAAGATTATACAAGTCATAAGGCTCATGTGTAATGAAGTAAGATTCCTGCATTTCACATTGGGAATTGCTTACTTCAAGTATGATCACATAAAAGTATGTACTTGATGTACAGTCTTGGGTATGAGAAATAATGATGCGATATTTATTTTTTTTGACAGTGATGGATTTAAAGAAATCATGCCCTATGATCACTTCCAGCCACTTCCTCGGTATGTATGATCAGGATAGCATATGTGTCAGCTTTAGCACATTTTCACTGCAAATATACTATTTTAGTACTAAGATAATGGAACATATTTTGATTCTTTTTTATACAGGAGGGTAAGTTTACAACACTCCTGTAAACATCTCTGAAGTTTGTGATTTATTTTAGTGTGCTCTGGATGATTAGCTTAACAGTCAGAGGTTAATATGCTCTTCTTGAAAATACCAATGTGAAGTCTTTAAAATAAACAGTTGTCCCCCTCAGCCTTCTCTGGCTGTAGTGCTGAGAAGATCATCATCTTTAAACTGCATATGTGAATTGTTGTCTTGAAAGGTTTTTCTTTTGACAGGGTATAAGATTTTATAGAACAGATCTTTCTCTGTACAGGATTCTGGATTTTTTTTTTTTTTTTTTCTTGAGAGGTCTGATCCTTCTCCTCTTTAAATCTACAGTCTATTTATCGACATCAAGGATGACATGTCACTTTCAAGATACCAAATTGTTGGAATATCTGTTTCCTTAAACTAGGTCATCAGAGAACAGTTTGTTACTTTTTTTTTTCTTTTTCTTTTCTTTTTCTTATTAACACCTGAATCAATTACAAAGATTTAAAACTTCTCAGGAACCTTAGATATTTTAAAAAGAATTTTAGGATTAAACAGTATTGATTCACATTTTCTTTTAATGTATGGAATTATAGTTGATGAGTTAGTTGCATATTTTTTTGAGTTGAACATTTGCTTTATTATGTCATGTAATGAATAATGTGTATTTTTCTAAAGAAGTAAAGATATGAAGTAATAAAAATGAAATCATAGACTTGCACAGCGTAGTGGAGCTACTGATTACAGCTGATATAAATGTCATAGTTTATTTCTGTAGCAATTTGTCCTTGTGGATCTGCTGTCCTGTGATGAGCTTTGGCTTTCATGCATAGATGGGGATTTTTTTTTTCCTCTACAACTTTATTCTGTAGAGTTCTCTAATTATATTCTGTGTCTCTCCCTTTCCATTTCTTCTGCCAATGCCTTTGTACTTCAGATCTCTCCTGGAATTCAGCTTAATGTATTTACAGGAGTATTTCATCTTCTGAACCACGTAGGGCTTGGAGACCACTTGGAAGAGAAATTTAATCCCCCTTTCTGTGCTTTACTGTGCTCAGCACGTTTGCATGACACTGTGGTGAGATAGATTATGTCTGTGATAAAGCTGTGGGCAGCTTCTCTTATTTCAAACACTGAGAGCTACGGACAGAGGCCCACCTCATTTCAGCACCTCGGTGTGTTCTGTCAGAGAGTATCACGGCCTTCCTGGGTGATGCTTCAGAGTCAGGACTGTGAAATAGCAGCCAGCCAAGCAGGGCTCAGAGCTGGTGCCAGCAGGAAGGAGAGGGGAAATGGGCTGTGTTGTACTGGGAGGGCTTGGAAGGAAACACCAAAAGGATGCAGAAACACCTTTTCTTGCAGGAATTGCTGAAAGAACACACCAGCTGAGAGTTTGTTTACCTGCATCAGGAGATGACTCTGGTCCAGTGTGGATGCAAGCCTTGCTTTAGTGCAGCAGGATTTGTCTATGCTGTTGCCTGTCAAGGAACTGGAATGAATTACCCTGTGCTGGCTCTGCTTTCATTTCCTTCCTTTTCTTACCTGTTTCTTGCATGCTGACCCAGGATTGTTCTTGCAAAGCAGGCAGAAAACCAAAGTTCTGGCTGTATAGTGGAGCAGAGCTGTACAGGCTCCTTCACCTCGAGCAGCAGCCCCACATCACACCTCCTACATGACACGAGGGCCATGTGGAGGCTGCCCTGCAGCCCTGTGGTGTTTGCCACTGCTCTCCCATTCACACCAGGAAGTTGTGGGAAAGTCGTGGTGCACACCACAAGATCTTGAAAGAGTTCTCCTGTGGCTGCAGTAGTAAATGCCCCACTGAAATATTTTTACAGATGGAGAATTCTTTTGAAATAAATAGAAAAATTTCCCAGGATGAAAATTTTCTTTTAAAGCTTTTGGAATGCCTCCATTTATTTCAGGCTTGTTGGACTGTTGAGGAT
This sequence comes from Brachypodius melanocephalos, assembly GCA_013398615.1. Classification (NCBI taxonomy): domain Eukaryota; kingdom Metazoa; phylum Chordata; class Aves; order Passeriformes; family Pycnonotidae; genus Brachypodius; species Brachypodius melanocephalos. The sequence goes on along the minus strand of VZSR01003798.1, from coordinate 8,098,452 downwards.
CCCTTGACAGCTGTGGGTTCTGGAAAGTATCTCCTTTGACTGCTTGCCCAAGACCCCCCTTTTCCCCAGTAGCCATGGACCTTACTCCATCTTGGAAATGCTTGTGGGAGTATGGGATCTGGAGTGTGTTTGAAACTGATGAGATAAAGAAAAACAACTGTAAAACTTCATGCTATAAACACTTGCAAGCCTTATATTACATACAGCACAGTGAGCCTTACATATATAAATCCATGAGCTGCTAATTCATTAAATAGTTAATTGCTCTGTAGTTCCTGATTTTTAAAAAGAAAATAAGTTAACACTGGCTGTTCATTTAAGACAGAGAAGAGTGTAACTCTTGTTCTTCAAATGTGTTTTATTTTTGTGATATGGTATCAGTATCTCAGCATACAGATTTATTCAGAATGTTTTTGAGTATATACTCCATGGTTGATGTCAGTTGGCTTGCTCTGTGTTTCATACTCATTCTTCTGTTGAGTTTAAGCATGATTAATATGTTTTTGTAGGCAGTTTAATGAATTTCTTAAAGGAAGTGTCCTTGATTTACCTGCTGCATCATTAAAAAAATTGCTTAAATTTGGCTTTGATTTACAGGCCTTTGCTTCATTGAGTCTGATATTGTGACTTCCTTTATGATAGCCAAGTTGATTACTCTTGATTAAATGTTTTTGGTGGGATATTGTAGTGCTTGCTGAGGCCATTGTTCAGAACAGATATGGTTATTTTTATGATCCTTTCTGAGCCTCTGCAGTAATAGAGATAAGATTTAACTAAGCAGACACTGATGAACCTGCAGGACTCAATCATTTCCAAGGGCTTGGCTTTGATTCAGGAGGGTGATGGAAAGAAAGAAAGAGATAGGAGGTAAAGGGTGAGGAGATATTGTAACCTACAGATAAATGCTTTGATATGAGCTTCTTATCTCTAAATGTGACAGGAGCAGGACATTATTGAAGTTAGGGTTTTTTGAGAGGTGATTGCTTAATGTGCATTCATGCTAAGAGGTGAATGAAACTGAGTTTGTAGGCTAAAAACCTCCATGTCATTCTCACTTCAGATGGTGCAACATTTTCCATCTTTATTGTAGTTAGGTCTAAGACTGTGGATAGATGTCCATTTTGAAGATATTTCTTCCCAGCAGATTGTTTATTATCTCTCTGTTGGAGGCTACTACCCCAGAGCTCTGCTGATTCACAGGCTTTTCTTAATCCTAAATTTTCCATAATTGTGCAATGCCCTGCTGCAGGAGCAATCAGCTGAGTTAGCCAAAGCAGCTGAGATGGATGAGCAGCTGCCTTTTGCTTGAAGCAAGCTGGAAAGTGTGAATACAAGGTTGTTCAATGGCATTTTAATGAGAATGGAAAACTCCTGCAGAACTGCTGTCATGACCAGCCAAATTGTACCTGCCACAATTTGATATCATCACAGTCCTTATGGATGAAGGCAATTTGGTATGAGATGGCTGGGTTGACCCAAAGTATTAGAAATCCTATAAAAATTCCTTCAGGAATAGATTTTTAAGGGTAGTCTGAATGATGTGAGCAGCGATGAGCCTGTAAGTAATCACACCCTCAATCAGGGCAGCCAGATTTGTCTTTGTCTTTCAGACTTCATAGGATCTTAAATACAGGGGCTTCTTTGTCTCTGACAATGGTAATAAGTGTCTATGTGATCATGTAAATTAATTGTCGAAAATATTCCATTTAGATGATTTAGACCATTTGAAAGTAAATTTATTCCAGTAATCAAACTCAACACATTCACAGTTTCTAAATTATGCACGAGAATAAGAGTTTTCAGTTTGAAATATACTTACATTTGCAGTTCTACTTCTGATTTTGCACATGAATTTCAGCCTGGAATAATGCAAGGTAGGTCTATGAGTTAATGTATTTGTATGTGGTAAGAACGACATTAAGGTTGGACTCAATGCTTTGCATTTTCAATAGAGGTTAGTTAAATAAGAAAGAACCTTATCAGGTTGGGTTTTTTTTTTTTCCAGATGGGAGCATAACCCGTGGACTGCATGTTCAGTTTCCTGTGGAGGTGGTATTCAGAGGAGAAGTTTTGTGTGCGTAGAGGAGACCATTCATGGAGAGATACTGCAAGTGGAGGAATGGAAATGCATGTATGCCCCAAAGCCCAAAGTCATTCAGACCTGCAACCTGTTTGATTGTCCTAAATGGGTGGCAATGGAGTGGTCTCAAGTAAGTTGTGAAGTAATTTGGACCTTCAGTCTTGTTTTCTAAAGAAAGCCTCTCTGGTCTTGTGTTACCATGTATTTTTTAGCACAGGACTATTGGAAAAATATAGCCTTGAAAGATAACCAATAGCACTGGGAAAAGTTTGCTCTAAGCAGTTCTGCCTGATAATGTGTCTGTGTAGAGAAAAATCCATGTAGAATTCCTTGTGCTGGTTGAATTCCTGCTTTGCATGGAGGAGAAGTTAGAGACAGAGGTCAGGCCCCTTTGCAGTCAGGTCATTTATGTCTCAGTTCTTGATAAATGTAGTATTTCACTGGCTGTAATAGTTAAAGGCATGTCTGTCTCAGGGGCTGGCAAGTCTGTGAGGGTGATTTTCCAGCATTCTTACCTTTCATTACAGTAACAATAGCACAAGCCAGCTTCTCCTGGCTGTAGTTATCTGATACAGTCAGACAGGTCAGCACTCCTGCAATTCCTTAGCTCATCCCCATGACATCAGTGACACAAGAGTGCAGAAAATGCAGCTCCCCTGTCCCAGCCTTAACTGAAGATCACCACTGTAAGAGAGTGCATCCTCAGTGCATAGCCACTTCTGTTTCAGACTGCTGCCAATCAGATGAGCTTCACAGAACCCCAAGAAATCGCTCACATTCCCAAAACTTCGACTTTCATTCCAGCATCAACCTTTTCCTTACACCCCTAGCAGCGCAGGGACAAATTCTTACATCTCAGTGGGAAAACTTTAGGGACCACCCCCCTGTTGATTGTAGCATCCTCCAGAGCAGCATCTGCAGCAGCAGCAGCTGCAGCAGGGTGAGCTGGCTGTGCTGTTGTCTCCTGCAGTGCACGGTGACCTGCGGCCGGGGGCTGCGCTACCGCGTCGTGCTCTGCATCGACCACCGCGGGCAGCACGTCGGGGGCTGCAACCCCCAGCTCAAGCTGCACATCAAAGAGGAGTGCATCGTGCCAGTACCCTGTTACAAGCCAAAAGGTAACTGGAATTTTGTCTGTCTGGGTCTGTTATTGTTTTACATTTTTTGTTCAGAGAATTAAAAGCCCCTGGTAACCTTTTTCAGAAATGCCAGAAGCTGGAATTTACTAGGGTTTTTTTTTTTTTTTTAGTTTTGGCAGAAACAAGCACTTTAATTATTGGTGCTAGGCAAAGTGCCCTGCTGATATTTTTTGCTGATAATGTGGCCAGACTGTCATGAGGTGAACGTGCCAACTAAGTCTATATAGTCTGGTCAGATTGGGAAAACCAGAATTAACAAGCTTAACACAGGGAGAAGTTGTTCAATAATACTTGAAATGGGAATGAAACTCCATATGTATCACCTGGGATTTTCTTGTTTGCTTTCATTAAATGTGTCAGCATTCTCAGTGTGACTCAGCAGCTCATTAACTTATACTCAAACTGCTTTCCTTTTTCCTTGTCCATTTCTGCATATTTAAAACAAAGAATGGAGCTCAAACAGCATGATGAAGTTTTCTAGTAAATTTTGTTTTATTATCCTGTACATCTACAAAAGCATTAGATCAATGAGCAATGTAAACTGTGAAGTTTTTAGGTGACTAATGCTAACATCTACATATTGCTTTGATTTTGGAGAAATTACTGAATGTTTTGGGGTTTTTTCCCTCCACCAGAAAAAAGTCCTGTGGAAGCAAAATTGCCGTGGTTTAAACAGGCCCATGAAATGGAAGAGACCATAACAGTCTCAGAAGAGCCAACGTAAGTACATGGCCTTTTCAGTGAAGAAACATTTCCAGTGTGTTTTCTGATCTCTGGAATGATTGTTGCTATGCAGTTTGCTTTGACAGTTGGCCCTCCATGGGAGATGAGTCCTGTGGTGAGCTGTTCCTAATTTTACGTCTCAACAACTTTGCTTCTGGAGCTCCTGTTCTGGATAGCACAGAGCTACACTATTGCAGTGCCCCTATATCATTCAGGAATTCAAAAGGATCTTGATTTAGCCTAATTAAGTCCTAATTAATGCATGTGGAGATGCTTCAGCAGAAATAAATTAAAAAACTTTAATTTTATCCTGGTCATAGCTGTAACCTCAAGAATGCAGTGGTGGTATTAAAACTTAAGAGGTACTTTGTAGGGTTGCCAGGATTTCCTTGGGGGGTGAGACCAATGCATAAAGTGAGAAAAACCTGCTGATCTCTGTGCTTAGCTGCATCTCTGGGGGTAAGTTGTGCTATTTTACATGTGTGTATGTGTGAAATAACATCTGGATTTTGTGAGTCCTCTTAAAAACCGATGAGGTTAAGCCTTGCAAGTCCTGGGGATGAAAGCATAGCTTAAATCTAGCTACACTTGTTCCTGACCCTTTTATGTTAGGGCATGCACAGAATTCCTTATATCCCCTGTACATTTCATGTACACACACACACACACACACACATATTTATATTTGTAATATATTCAGTATATAGGCATTAAAGTATTCAAATTTCTAAAAAGTATTAACTTCGTAAATGGCGAGATTTTGAACAGGATTTTATTGTGCTTTGCTGAATTCTGCACTCTTTTTTAGTAATATCAGTTGGAAATAATTTAGATGAGCTTAATGAAGTCACTTTGGATTTATATTGCTCTGATAGCGGAGTGTACCTTATGCTTATTTTTCTTCTTCCATTAAGCTATTCCTGATTTTTGGCACACATGGAGCAACAGGTGTGACCATGAATAATAAAATCTTTACACCTGCAATGACTCACAGAAGAAACCTCTTGCCAAACAGGTGTTTATATAGTTATGGTGACTGTAGTTTAAACTTTTCACTGCTCTGGCCTCTCAAGTCAAGTGTCAGCCTACTGTGAGTGGTTATTTCACTCTCCACATCAGTGGCCCTGAATTCAGGCAGGGTAGTAGCAAAGATATAAAAATAAAGTGTGATTGTCAAAGGGGGATGATGCAATCAAGTGTGTCTTTTAAGTGTCAGGATAGCAGAATGAAGGTATATGAGGTCACTTCTAGAGAGGATTCAGCATGAAGCTATAAAGAAAATTATCTCTAGCATCACAAACTCCTGCTGTGGAAACCATGAGCTAATACAGTTTCTGGGTTTTTAGGATCCTTCAGCATCAGTCTGACAGAACAACCAGGGCAGACACAGCATTGCTGGTTCAGAGGATTTTAGAATGTAACAGAGCTGAGCCAGAAACTTTGTCATGGGCTGCCTTGTGCCTTGTCCTGACAGTGACAGCAGTTTTTCATCCTTCCTGGCTGTGACCCATATATTCCACTGTAGCCTTTCTCTTCTCCACTCACTCTGGAGACTTAGATATTTTTCATCTTTCATTCATGAGCCTCATCCTATCCTTAGGCTTTCCTTCACAATTTCCAGAAGCATCTCCACCCAAGTCTGAAAGGTTTCTCCAGCCCCCTCTTGCTAATGACCCTTCTCAGCACCCCCCTGTGCTCGGGGGCTCTGAGGGGCTGTCCCCCCCCAGTCTGGGCACTCTGGGCTCTCCTGGGACCCAGCTCCAGCACCGTAGCCAGATTCCCCATTAGTTTCTCTTTACTGTCTTCTGCTGCCAACTGCTCCCTCTTTAGTCTTCCAAGAAGGGGGCAGGTAAGGAGAAATGAGAAACAACTTATACCTGACTCCTTTCTGCAGATTTTCTGTTGGTCATGTGAGCAATAATGTTTTGCAGCCAGAGAATTTCTCCATCAGTGCTTTAAACCTCATGCCTGAGCAGCTCTGGGCCTTTCCAGCTAGAGTCAGATTTTTGGGTCAGGAATTAAGATTTAAAAAGAAACTGTGACAATAAATCGTTACTTCTCCAAGAATAAATTATAACAAGATTTCCCTGTGGTTCAGATCTGTTTAATTTTGTTTTCTGTAATTTAGACATGGCACAGTGATAATTCATAGCCCACCTCTGCCTAGCAGGAGAATTATTATTTCCTTGGTAAAATGCCATCACTTTTAATTTTAGTTATTCTGTTGTCATCCAAATTTAAACCACAATATGAAGTCTCAGCTTCAAGTCCATCCTTTTATGACAACTTTCTCTCTATGCTTTTGTGTGATATTTTAGTTGATAATGAATAAGAGAATAAATGCAGCTGTGTTTTAGAACCCACAAGTGATGGATATGCCAAAAGTATCTTGTGGAAGATAAATACTTCTGCCTCTGTGGTCTACCACGGCTGGTGTCCTGAATTTACATAGAGGGGGAATGTTCAAAAGCTTCTTTTTTTTCATTATTAGCAAAATAAAAAATGACTGTCCTTAAAGTGAGGCCAAGAAAAATGTAGGTCTGACCTTTTTAGTTTTTAGTTGTGGAATGTGATGACAGTTGATACCAATCATTATTTTAAATGTTCTTCCCTCGAGCCTTCTTAGTTACGGTGGGATTCGCAGAGAAGCTCCAGCAAGTTTTTGCATCCTTTTTATTGCTCCTAATTTAAAGAAATAGACACCTCAGCTGCCTTCCTCTGTCATTGCTTAGGGAAAAACTAAAATGATTTCAAAAACTGATATATTTTTTCAGCAATATGAGCTAAAAAGGTGATGTGAAATGCAGTGTTTCTCGTAAAGGCTCCCACTTACTGCATTGCAGTCATTTTCACAGACATGTCCCTACTATGCCTTTGGTGATAGAGAATTACCCATTTCTCACAGCTCCTTCTCTGAAAATGGGCTGGTGATTTTGTCCAACACATTACCCTTGAGGCTGATAAAACCAGCAGTGTAACTGTGTTCAGAGCAGGCAAGGGTGGTGCTGCAGGGAGGGGTAAGGTGCCAGCATCGTGGAAGTTCTGCTCAGTAGCAGCCAACATTTTAGATGTATTCTTAGACTTTTATCCTGGACCCTTCATGCACTAGGACTGGACTGGAAATATTGCTAGAGCAGCCTTTTATTTTTCATGATTTAGGCATTTCTTATCTTAACTGAAAGGAAGAGCTATGGTCATGAGGAAAATAAAAAATTAAGAGACACCGTGTTTTCCAAGTCTTTCGTAAGCTGCAGAGGGCTGCACTGAGTTCAGTCTTCAGTTCAAATTTGGTTTGGTTGAGTTGGACTGCTCTATCCCAGTTTTATCATCACTAGTCTAGGTCACTGCTTCATTTCCCAGGTCATCCTACATTTGCTTTTACATCATGTGCCAGGTGAATGCACATTTCCATTAGTGCTGGACTGATAACACTGCAGCATGGACATGCTCTCTGCTGCATCTGTAGTGTCTTCATTATTTATAGCTGCTCAGACAAGTACAGGAGCAATTTAGTTCACTGCAGCATTGGGAAGAATGAGTGGGTAAAAAAGCTTATAAAAGTTGTACCTGCTCAAATTTGCTTTTTTTTTTTTTAAATAAGAAGAGGAGCCTCATCTACAAGCTTAAAGATCTCAGAAAATTTTAATTTTCCTGTCCATTATAAATTGCTGATGTTCTACAAATCATTGTAGTACAAGTACTTTGATGTTTATTAATCCTGACCTGAGATGACTCTGAGTGTGTGCCCACTGAAGGCAGACTGAGTTTACTTCAGGGAAGTATTATGTCCAAAACATTATCATGTGTATGCTGTGAATGTCAAAATACCTCACATCTGAGGCTGATGAAGTTTGCTTTAATGACCTGTCACAGGCTTTGGTTTTGCATGATCAAGATAAAGTAAAAATTAAAAAAACTCCATCTGCCTGAACTCAAAATTTAGGTAAAAATCAGCTCTCTTAGTGTTCAGACATTTCCTTGCTCTGCTTTCATATTAGCAATCCCTTTTGGCATCTGTTGTACTTAGTGTGACTTGAACATGATCATCCTTGGAGAAGTTTTATAGTTTAGGATTTCAGTAGGCAAATAGTCACATGACTAGTTTAGCAAATGCCAAGGTACAATGAAAAGTATTTTGTGTGTTCATTTTTTATCTTGCACTTCACTGAAAAAAATACCAGACACTAATATTCAATACAAAAAATCTCAATTCCAATATAGGCTTGCTATAAGTCAAGGAAAAAATGCTTAGAATTTTCTGAGTTTTTTTATAAATCAATTGGTTGCTGAGTGAATTGATAGCTGTGGTTCGAAATTTCCTTTCATTTATACCGGATTTCAAAAGAATGTTTTTGGAATACATTATTTTTGGAATGTTTAAATGCACTCAACTAACAGTACACAAAACTAGCACTGATTTCTGGTATGCTGCTGTCATGCTTTTACCAAAAGAAGTTATTACTTTCAGACTATAAACTTAGCTATGGCTAGAAGACCAACCAACTATTTTCAGCTATAAATGTCCATCAACTTTATTTTTCCAGTTAGGTACATAAGCATAAATGGGCCTAATTTTTTTTTTACCCAGAAGGAGAAGAAAGTAATCATTCTGTTAAGCCTATGCACACTGGCCTTGATCCAATAAAGCACTTAAGCACAAGTTTCCCTCTGAACACATTGTCATCCTGTTGACTTCAAAGCACAGCTAATGTGCTTAAGTTAGGCTCATGCTTAAGCGTTTCATTGGATGAGGGTGATTTTGCCACCCTAAGTAGTTTGCATGGCTGTCTTTGAAAAGACTGTGAGATCTGATGTTCCAGGATTAAGCTGATTCTGTCTGTTTGGGTAAGAGAAAACCTTCCCTTGCAACTTTTCCCACTGAATAGTCATTAGAATTTATATCAAAAGCATCTGGACATTGACCCCCACCAGCTGTGCCATCAGACTCAGTGGGCTGTTAGGTTGTTCCTAACCTGACATTTGCTCAGATTTGATCACTCTATGGCACAGCCATCCACTGTTTTGGTAGTTTCCTTCCAATAAAAATCAATCTGGCCACGTTGGAAGGTGCTCAGGCTTGTGAAGGGATGAGCACTGGGAGTTCTCAGTGTCAAGAACAGCTGGAATTTCATGACTTTTCCTGAAGTCTGGTGAGGACCAGTGAGCTCTAACAAAAATTCTGAGACAGTTCAAGGAAACTTTCATGGGCTTAGGTATATTTATCTTTGTAGCAGAGCTGTAAAGATGTTTCATTGACATCTCCTTATGGAGTAAGCAGTTAATCCTTTAACCTCTGTTGGAAATGGGAATAGCCTTTTCCACAGGAAAAAGTCTCTTCTGGGGTCTGTCCCAGTCACAGCCTGGGTGACTGTCCCAAGGACTGACTTACAGTATCCTGACAGGTTATCCAGCTATCTGTTCTCCTTTCTTCTATTTGATTCTTCCTCTGTGTATAGTGGCAAGAAATTATTGGCAAGATGATAAAGTGTGCACAGAATCAAACCACACTGTTGACATTTTTCTGTGCTTACTGTGTATGCAGAGTGTAAATACTGATTTTTGTCTTACAGAACTGTTCTTATGTTTGTAAGGGCAGCTGTCCTGCAGTAAGGGAAGGATAATTCTTTATTCAAGATAAGGGCCAAATCTTTGAATCCTATTTTGATCTTTATTTCTAAATACATTTTTAACGTTGGTCAAATTATCCTCCTATATCTCCTGCTGGTGTTTTGATCATCAGCTACCCTTGGACACATAATAAAGAGCAACTGCTGCCTTTTCATGGGGAAGAAAAAAGGTCTAGGAAATTCTGTATTTGATTTCCTATAAAGTACACCCCAGAGCCACCCAGGATGACTTTATTGATGAAATTCAACCCCTTGGCTCTAGTGCCATTTTGAAAATTACTATCAGATATTAATGTGGTCCTCAAAGTCAGAGAATATTATAACAAATTCATGACCTGTAAAACAAGATTTTACTGTAGTTCATCAGGAGTACAAAAGCTTTCTAATAAAAATGATGGACTGTAGGCTGGTTAGACTGTAGGCTCTTTATTGAAGATGAGAGGCTGCTTGCAAGATTGAATTTGAAGAGCAGCCTGCAGTGCTGTGCACTGGATATGCCTCCATTTGAAAAGGGCTTCTCTTCTCTCTGGTTGCTGATTATTAGTATGACATAAAGTGAGGAGCTCTCAGATTTAAGCAGATTGCAAATAGACTTTTGGCATATGCCCAAGTCTGTGTACCTGGGGAGCTATTTTCTATTGTATAGATGCATCTTCCTGGAGTTTCTCCTTTTTTTCCCCCCTGAAGGAGACTGAGAAAAGATTTAGGTGTTTTCTTTTTTCCTCAGAAAACGATACAGCTTTCCCTGTTCCTCGTCATTCTTTCTCCTCTTTTTCCTACATCTTCTTGTGTGAATTTTGGTAGATGATCTGGGATGTGAGAGTCAAGTGAGAGGCTTAAGATACTTGATTATTCATTCTATTTAAGTGTCAGTAATTGTGCATTGTCTGCTCTGTATATAAACACACATTTAGGTGTGTTGGCTGTGTTTTAGCTGTGCACACACAGACACAATCACACGGGATAAATGACAGTGCTGTGATGCTCTGCAGGTTTATTCCTGAGCCCTGGTCTCCATGCAGTGCCACGTGTGGCAGTGGCATCCAGGTGCGAGATGTGAAGTGCCGGATCCTCCTCGCCTTCACCCAGACTGAGGTTGAGCTGCCTGAGGAGGAATGTGAGGATGTGAAGCCACCAACAGAGCGAGTCTGTCACCAGGTGTCCTGTGACAGTGATCCTGTCCCCTACACGCCAGAATTTCCTCGTGCTGAAGATGGCAGTGTGATTTATGACTGGGAATATATCGGGTTCACTCCATGTTCAGCCACGTGTCTTGGAGGTACCTTTTATTTTTCCTTCATTTATCCTGAGTTGTAAGAATTTGGCATTGTCTGGTATTGTTGCATCTCCTGTTAGTGTTGCCCTAAAGTAACTCTGTTGATCTGTAGGAAAACCTGCAGCTACAAGCTTTGACATGTTTTTGGTTATCCATAGGGTATTTCAAAGTACTTTCTTTCCTTCAGCAAACACTTATTGGGTTAAGTAAGGTGCAGGAAGTCAATACAGCAACTTGCTTTAGTCCAGCAACAGTGTCAGCTGCCAGGCCATCTGTGGTACCAGTATGTTTGATGCATCAGTGGTGGAAATGTTTCAATGATCGACCTTTTCCTAGGAACCAGAAGTGTATGGTTTCAGAGTAAAAATTCCCATGTTTATTCCTTTTCTTCCAAAATGCTGCCATTCTCTGCAGAACAGCAGGAATCCAGAGTTGAAATTAGCTAGACTTGCTTGCAGGCCAGCCGGGGTGAGGATCAAACAGGAGCTGGTTTGGGTCTGGTGCTCTGTATCACTGCAGAGGAGCTCTGTGCCATACATCTGTCTGCAAGTAGTTAGGCACATTCCTTCTTGGATGTAATCGAATCTCCCTGTCGTTGTAAGTACATGTTACCAGACAAGGCTGCTGGTGTTGCTACTACTGGCTGTACTCTGGGACCCAACACAAGTGAGTTATGAAGTGTTAAGTGGAGGCAGTGGAATTGTGAACACACCTATATATGACAGGACTGCTGACATCAGTGGGAAGTGAAGACAGTTGTACCCATGGAAGAAATAAAAAATGTAGAAAAAAGGGAAAACAGAAACAATTGGAAGTGGGGAGCGAGATAGAGCTCACAGACAGCAGCCTCCTTTGTGCTGTTCACCAGCTCAAAGCTGGAAGGCAGAAGCTGGGAGGGATGGCCCAGAATGGGATCAGCAGCATGGTAAGTGACTGATAGTGCCTCCTTTTGTCATTTACCACTGCTTCCTGAGGGGGTTGATCCATAGGAATGACAGCACCTGTGATCACCAAAGCTGGAACATCCCATTCCCTGCACTGTTTGCATGGGCATCGTGACTGGCTAGGGAGGAGAGACTGTAGTCTGGGTATGTTTGTAAAAGCATGAGATGGTAGTGACAGCTATTGTGGCTGAGAGTCTCTGTTTCATATTTTAGTAAGAGAAATGTTTTTAGAAATAAGGAAATTGTACTGTAAAGCAGAATCGAACCAGTCATTAATCCTAAATCTGTGCTTCTGGTATCTCAACTGATTTTTGTAACATACGACCATTTTCTTGGCATCTTAAATCCACTTTACTGCTTTTTAGTCAGTGTCTTTGCCAGGGGTGTTCCAAAATTCCAAGGTTTTTGAATTTTGAGGATATCACCAGATATGTAGGCTGAAATAATCTCTAGTCTTTTCCTACTATTGCACACGTGCATGTTTGTATTCTGCATCTTCAAGGGTGAGTTTGTCCTTGCGAAGCATCCCCATAAAAACTTGCACTTGGTGTGCAGGCTGATGGTAATTTAAGGAGCCTGCACTGAACACAGCAGTTTCATTGGAAGGAACTTCAAAATGACTGATGAGCAGAATTTTGTGTTCAGCCTAATTTTGTTCCTGAGGGAGCTGAGTATGAATTTTGTTGTTGACTTCTGACCCTTCCATGAATTTGTGAGGTTCCCTGACCCAGAATTGTCCTATAGGTGTTCACAGTAATCTAACAATTTGTATGCTATGCAGTAGGAATGACTCACTTGGAGAAATTTGAAAGACAATATCTGTTTGTGTTTTTGAGACTTTTCCTGTGGTATCCCTGGTACTGTGTCTAGACATTTTCCTTACGTGATGCTCCTGGGAAATGTGGGAAGTTGTCAGGGTATTTTATCAATGAGCAGCTTCAGAAGCCCCCATGTTGCTGTGCTAGTTTAGGTGATTTTTCCTTTCTATCAGCTCTGGTCTTCTGGCTGCCTTGGCAAAGGCTTTCAAACAGACCAAAAATTACCTGCCGATAAATAGCTTTAAGGGAACCAGACATCTCTTCTGTTTCCAGCTCACTGCAATGTACTAACTAATGATCTCACTGTCTACTATTTTTCCATTGTGTAGTTCAAAGGAGCTGATCCATTTCTGCTAAGTTTTATGTTCAAATCTCATTTCAATTAGGTGAACTCTTTCATTATACGAAATAAATGTTGTCTGAGTTTGGAATAACCCAGTGTAATGTAAATTTTTACATTAGGTACTTTTTCTCTAGTATGTGTGCATCTAGCGGTGGCTGTTAAAACAAATTCCTGTGGATTTCTGTATCCTCGGAACTCCCTACCCCCATTTCTTAGTGCTTAACTCTTTCTGAATGAGGGAAAATTCTGCAGGGTCTAAGTAGGCTGGAAGGTTTTACAGCCACTATTTGAGCAAAGTCCGAATCTCTCCTTCAGAGCTTGTCACTTGCACCTTTTTTTTAATCCTCACACAGACTAGACTTGTAATTCAGTCTCCTCTGGTCCCTCTGCAAAGCAGATGAAAAACTGCAGATGGAAACATTGGGGTTTTTGGGTATTAGATTTACAGAGGGTGATTTGCAAGGCGTTATCAAACATCATCTTTCCAGTTCTAGAGCGACAGTCACACCAGTCTCGGGTCACTTGGGTGCTTTCTGCACCAAACCTCTGTGCCTTCTCACACAGCACGTGAAGAGCCAAACAAGTTGAGGTTGTGAGAGCAGCCGAGTTGTTTTATGCCTCTTAGCATAATTAATGCTTCCTTCATCAGTCTTTCCATGAGTGTAAATAAAAGTTGTCGAGGCCTATTAGTCATAGGCAGACATCACCTTTAATGCCCATAGGAAGCTCTGTAACCAGTCTGAGATCTAAAGATCTGGCTTTTTATTCAGTGCCTGAAGAAATCCCACACTGAAATTAAGCCAGCTGTGTGCTTGGGGATCTCAGAATTTGCCTTCATTTTCCCTGAACGTTTTTTTGGGTTTCTTTGTTTTTGTTTTTGTTTTAAATCAGAACTTTGGCCATGATTTGAGAGTCCCAGATGTAAGTTTAATTTACATAACATCCTCAGTAGGGAATTAATAATCATTATGAGAATAAAGAATATGCCTGGAGAAAAATGTTTTTGTTGTAATCTGTAGCATTTCTTTAGTGTTGTCAATCATTTAACTACTCAACAATATTTTAAAGGGATGTTTTCATTTTAAAAATCACTGAACATTTTCTTGTTTAAATATACCTTTAGTTGCAAGAGGCAGATTTTGGTGGTTAAATGTAATTATTATTATTATTATTTATACTCAATTTGCTTCAAAAAGGATTATTTGAGCCACCTAAAGTCATTACATTGGCCTAAAAATAATGAGATTGAGCAATAAATAACAAATGCACTCCCTGTTATTTCCTCTGTAGCCTCTGTGGCTTTGGTAACTTCAGAGTGCAGTCAGGTTGTGTTTTCAGGCTTTTGTCTGGACCATGAGGGCTAAAAGTTTACCATTTTATTTATGAGAAACCTGAGATTCTTAGAATATTAATGGATTCTAGCCAAATTCAAGGGCTCTAAGAAAAACAATGACCGTTCAGAGACTCACATATAAAGCTGAGAGAATTTGCTCTCAGCTTGTGTTGGAGTCACCTTGATAAGTGGTCACTCGTATCATTTGTTTCATTAGCTGCAGATGTTGTTCACTGTCTTACAGAAGTATAAAATAGATGCACAGAGAGGCTCAAGGAGATGTAGAATTCAGCATTTTTTCTGAGTTATTTTCAGCTTATAGTGCATATTTTTGAAAAGTCACCAAACTGAGATTATCTGATGTAAATAAATGCCCTTCCTCTTGCAGGTATAGAGAATAGATCCACCTTCTCAACATTTGCCACTTTCCACCCCCATTTTCTTTGTACTTGAAAAATGCAGGAACAGAAATTCTGGTCTTAGTTCAAGCATTTTCATCTTTTAGCACAGCTTCAAGCACAGTATATTTCATTGCACAGAAAAGATTGTAAAAGAATGTAAATGTATGTGGTTTGAATGCTGGGTTAAAATAGAAAATATTCTATTTCACTGAATAGTAGGGTAATTACTACAATAGTGCATCAGATTACTGTAAAAATACTTAATGCTCCCTGCTGCATACATAATGTTTTAGTTAAATTATCTACTATGTTTATATTATAAGCCAAGAAAGTCATACATATAAAACTTAGCTTGTTTGAATAATAGATTTTTCCGTTTTCCAATCGACATAGAATAAGTTCATCAGCGACTGAAGTTCCCAGCTAATGGAAAATTATAGTTTGGGGTGAGAAATCTGATTAATTGTGAAGACATTTTGACAGTTAAATTCCAGTAAAATTAACATCAATTAAGTGCAGTTATTTACTAAATAGAGTTCTTGAACTGAGAATGAAGGAACGGGAAGGAACTTTGTGGTAGGTTTTTAACAACTCTTTAGTATCCACTTTGTACTTACAGCATCAAAACAGGGTGCAAGTTTTCTTTCACTGAGGCCCCTGTGGGGAAGAATTGCTAATGCAGTTTGTGCTCTGCGCTTCAGTCAAATGAAAACCACACCACATATCAACGTTTTCTTCTCTTAATGTGATTAAAGCTCTGCAGGTCCTGCTGCAAGGCAGGAACAACTTAATGAACTCCAGTTGGCAATTTGTAGTCAGACCCCATCACTTGGTATGATATGCCTTTTGTTCATTTGGCTGGCCAATTTAGCTTATATAACACCAAGAAAAAAAAAGTTCTCATGACATTATTGACAATTTAAATGGTTTGAGGGGAGTTTCATTTCATTTCCCTCCTTTGTGTGAGATACAAAGATGATTCTTTGTGTTGCAACCTGTTCCAAAGCACAAGAATCACCCTGGAGCATGGTTTTCTCACAGCAACACAAGGAGATCAGCAAAGGCAAAGCTTGGTAGCATAGGACAGATTATGACCTAAAATATAGATTATATGGATGCTTGGCATGGACTGGGTTGTTTGTCTGTTTCTGTCAGAACTCAGCTCTAAATGCTGCATTCTCTCCTGTAGACAGTGAAATGTGCATTTCCTGTGTAAGGGGAAAGGGAAACTGCTCCCATTAAACACTTGAGGACTGACTGGAAAGAAGGATTTTGATTCCCCTACTTCTATAACAAAAATTATGTATATTGTTTTCTCATCTATGGGCATTTTCACATCTGTATTACAGTCGTGGTATTTGTTGTTAAATATTTATTCTCAGCCTGACTAGTAAAATAGTTTTCTCATGATGTGTGTGTTCTACATTAACAGAATTACCAATACTTTGATATGAGAGAACCGAATAAGTTGTCAATTATATTTAAGGTCAGGTCTTTTGTTCTATAAAAATTCACCACTTTGTAGATGTAGTCAAAACATTTATATAACAAGGTCTTTCTGAGCTGTAAATGAGTCCCTGAGGGGATCTCGAGGTGTACCAGTGAGCCTGAAAGAAATCAGAATCTCTTTCTCTGAAAATTTCTACTGCTTTACCCCTGCTGAGGTGTCTGAGGTAGTTGGACTGACTTGAGTGGGATTGTGGCCTTGGCTGGCTGATGCACTGGGCTGGGTCAAAATTGTTTATAGATGGAGGGAACATCTTTGGTTTATGAAAAAAAAGGGCAATGTACAGGAGAGAAATATTTGCCTGGGGGTGGAACTTTCTATGTCAGGTATTCCAGCCCACTGGAATGGCTGGTGGTCAGCAGTGTCCTTACAAAATCACTGAGGATAAGTGAAAGATAAGAAGGAAAGGAATTTAAATTCTATGAAACTATAACTCTTCAAGAGCCATTTTTACCTGGAAGCAATAAAGATATTTTATGATTTCAGCTCTTTTGTTCTATAGGATTCGGATCATTAGCATTGCTTGTACAGAACATCCCAGATACACAGAATACCCCAGGCACATCACAACCATCTTGTGTTTTATGTGCATGTGAGTGAGCTTTGAAATGGAAAAAGGCTTTCATACTAAAATATATGATATATAAAATTGGATAATTGCAGAAGTTTAAAATAGAAGCAGTTCACTGAATGTGTATTCACTGAACTGTCTTGTTCTAAAGGAAACTTATATTACGTTTCATTTTGCTCATAGAAATTTGAGCATTACTAATCTTCCATGCTTTAGTAATAAGATCCAGGTAGCAAGAGCTGTGGATCAGAAGGTGCCAAGAATGGTAACAAGTGAGGAAAGCTCTAGGCTGGGTCAGATTTGCTGCCTTCAGCAAAATCATTGCATCTCTTGGCCACTAAGAATGGCTGACTAAACACAGAAGGTTTCTCCTTGACTATAGCTTTGCAAGTTTTCTGCCTTTTTATAACAATTTTTGCAGATCTTTAGCTCTTTATTAAAGGCAAGGTAAGTGAGAAGGAATCACTTTTACCCCAATTTTGGCAATGGAGGTTGGTTTAGGATCATTACAGAACCAGTAGATGCAGCCTCTGGTAGTAGTTTGACAGAAAAACCTGATTTTTTAATTGGTTTTCCAAGCAGTAGAATGACAAATCAAGACTTTTAAATTTCACAGAAGTGAAATTAAGATACAATTCACAAATATCTTCTGAGTGTTAAATATATAAACTGTCTCTGCATTCCTTGTTGCTTGAGATGTTACTTTTAAGCCTGCTGTCTAATTCAGTGCTTTTTTTGCTGAGCATTAATCAAGAGCAAGCTTTACAGAAATCTGTTCCAGCTTCACTCTTTCCATGGGTGTTTTCCTTTTGAACGCAGGCACACAGGAAGCCATTGCCATGTGTCTGCACGTGGACACCAAACAAGGTGTCAATGAAACCCTGTGTGACAATTCCAAGAGGCCACCCCCGATGACTCGGACCTGCAACACGAAGCTCTGTCCCCCGAGGTACCCTGCAATAATGGAACCATGTGGTGGCAGAGGAAGGGTTAAAGGGGCTTAAATAAACATTGGCTTTCTCAGAAAGGGTTCAGATTGCAGGGCTGTGGTCATGCTTTGGGGATGGAATTTCACTACTTCTGTTTTCAACAAGGTTTTGGGATTAGGGTGTTTTTTTGGTCTTGTTCACTCCTTTTCCACCCTTCATATCTCACTGATGAAATAGGGGACATTTTCTGAAATAAATCTCTTCCGTGCTGAATATCTGCCAGAGTTGGAAAAAGAGCCTTAACTCTCCTAGTGGTAGAAGGGAAATTCTGAGGATATTTCCACCCCCCCCAAAAAAAAAAAAAAAAAAAAAAAAAAAAAAAAAAAAAAAAAAAAAAAAAAAAAAAAGCTGAGCATACTTACTTTTTATCTTTACTGAATGAAAAAAAAAAAAAAGAAATTATGATTTAAAGGCACCTTAATTTAATGCTTCTTTAGTAGCTCCGTCTAGTTCTTATCTTTATTTGGAGAATTTGGGGAAAGAACAAACCTAGGCTAAATCCAGGAAAACCTCTAGGTCATTTGATCACTTGAAAGGGCCATATGTGAAATTTTGATGATTGCTGACTTATTTACCCATTTCTGATCTCTGACATTCCAGATCCTTTGCAAATTGTTTCTATGCATTTGCAGAAACCTGCTCTTGCTAAATGTAGGCAAGAAGTTAACAGGAACAGGATGTTTTATAGAAAACATATACACATTTAAAGGCAGTTTTGTAAATATAAGAAAGGTCTATTTACATATTTACATTTATCAATGTAAACATCAGCAGGTTGCCAACGAGCTGTTTTTAAGAGGTCCACTCTAAAGGTAAATACTGGAGTAAAATTTGTCTGAAAATGCTGGTTTATTACTTTATTGTTAGTACATTCTGCATTTGCTCGTTACCTGCAAGTTTATAAATCCAATTTATACTTTAGTGCTCCAGCCAAACCGAAGGGGTGTTTTAGCCATTGACCAATAACCATGCCTACAGCTGTGTTTTTTGCCGGGCTCTGTTTGGATAAGACTGTTCCTCCCCCAGGCCCGGGTCAGTCACTAAAGGTGAGTTTTTGGCTGTTTTTGGGACAGGTGGCAGAGCGGCCCCTGGAGCCGCTGCTCGGCGCCCTGCGGGGTGGGGATCCAGACGAGGGACGTGTCCTGCCAGCAGCCTGGGGGATCTGCTCCTGCTGCCCACCAGTGCAGGGACCCAAAGCCTCATTCTTTACAAGCCTGTAACCAGATCGACTGTCCCCCTGCTTGGCACGCTGAGGAATGGCAGCAGGTATGGCTGGGTCACAGAAAGAAAGAGTTTAAATGTGTTCCTCTGGCCAGGGACTTGAAACTCTCCATCAGGGAAGGCAGATCCCAACCCTGTGCGTGTGTTTCAGCCTCCATCATTAGGATAAACTAACCCAAACACACTGCTTTAGACTGCTGTGCCAGTGGGCAGTCACAGGATGAGGTGGAAGTCCTGGTTGGATTTCAGAAGGCTGGATGTCTGTTATTCCACACACCATCCCTCTCCCTATGCTCTCTAAACACACTTCCCCTCTTTTCCTTTTTTTCTTTTTTATATACTAACTGGTGAGGGACATAGATATACGCATGAGATGCATGTTTTTCTCCAAGATTTCTACTGCTTCCGTGCATTCAGGTGGTATGTTTGACATTTGAACCCCAGTCCTCCTCATCTCTACTACATTAAATATTTTAACAGATGAATTTTCCATGCTGCTTGATCTTTCATTGAGAATAGATGTCATTTTTCAAGAGCACAGGTGTTCATGCAGGTGTAAATGCTGTGTTTAATTCTTCTCCTCCTCAGTGTTCACGCACCTGTGGAGGAGGGATTCAGACCCGCAGAGTGTCCTGCAAGCAGCTGCTGACGGATGGAAGTTTCCTGAAACACCCTGATGACACCTGCCAGGAACCCAAACTGCCAACTAGTAAAGCATGTGCAAAAGTTGATTGTCCTCCTCAGCTGGTCTTTGGAGAGTGGTCCAAGGTGAGCAAACCTCAACAATGAATGAAATGAATGAATTAAAACCCTCCATTGCAACAAAAGGTTTCTGTCTTTTGGGTAAATGAGCTGTTTGGAGCTGTCACAAAGCCTGTACTGAACTAAACTGGGCATCCCTGCCTGCAGCCAGGCTGACCACAGCCCCCTGCCTGGGCTGGGCTTCAGTCACTGAAGGACACACCATGCTTTCTGCCAGACATGTTTAGCTATCAATAATTTCACGGTACAGCTTCCAAAATTCCAATAATGCAAATCATTGCAGTATTATGGATTACATCCTCCCCCTTTCCTGTTTAATGCAAGCTTGCGACCACTCCCCATTAAAATGATTTAGAAAATTGAATTTAAAAGGTGCAATTACAGTTTCATGCAATACAACCTAAGAGAAAGGGTTGAGAGACTTACCAGAGATTGTTTAGAACCTGCTGAATTGTTTCTGTCAGGTACCAGATCTCATTGTTCTGTTTTGCCCATGGCTGGGCATAAATACTGTAATGTTATTTTAATTCATTACTTGCTTGCTGGAAAAACTGTCTCATTTTCTTGTTGCCTGGAAAAGTGGAGAAAGTTTAATAACCTCTGTTAGAGTCTAACAACTTCATAACAAGGATTCCTATGAAGTATAGAGTGTGTGTACTCTCTCAGAACTAAAAAAAAAAAAAAAAAAATAATAACAAAAAACCTACCACAAAACAAACTAGTTTAAAATTAGGCTGTGTGGTGTGGAGCACCAAGTTTAGCTTGACTGCATCCTTCCTTTCACAGTGCTCAGTAAGCTGTGGTGTTGGAATCCAGAGAAGGAAACTTGCCTGCCAAAACCTAACAGCAAAGGGCCAATATGTCACATTAAATGGATCGATGTGTAGTGGTCTGTCTCCTTCACTGATTGTAAGGTCTTGTCAGATGAATGCCTGCAACAGTAAGTATGTGACTTTATCTGGTTCCTTGCTGATTTGGAATGATCTATTTATACAGAGAAATCTGTATGAACATTAATTCACTCATCTACCTATCCTATCACAACATATAACTTGGCACAAGCTGAGTGTCATAATTACTATACCAGTAATAACAGGATTGGCTTTATTTTTATTTCTGCCACTCAGAATCAAAGGTTATGATCTCAAGAAGTAGTTTCTGAATATATATTATGGTACATACCTCTCACCCTCACTCTTGTGCACAATTTGATCTGATTTTTCCTTTATCACTTACACTATTCCAACCGGGAAAAAAAAAAAGAGAAACATTCATAAATTTAACACGAATTACAAAGGACATTAGAAAAGATAAGAATGCAGTTCTGCTGCCTTTTTTCACTGTACATTTGTATTACACTGGACATTTTGCTTAACATGATGGAATTCAAAACCTGAAACTCTGTGCCAGTGATAATTTTAGGTATAATTTCTATCTTTTCTTGTAAAAATTAGAATCCTGGCCTCATTAGCTGTACAGGGAGTGGTGACAGTACAGACATTCGTAAAAATATCTGATGTTTTATTATTGTCTATATAAGAATCTTTACAGAAGGATTCTCTATGGAAATTGTACAATTTGGGCACAACTGGGTTATGATACTGATAGTAGTTGCACTAATTGTGAGTTTAACAGCTATGGAAAAACCTCTCTGATACAGAGTATGTGCAATTATATAGGCTAATTTAGAACAGGCAGATCTGAATGCAGGTTCCCTATGTCTGAACCTGTGCTCCTCTTCCTTTATAAAGGAGAGTATTGGTTTGCAGGTTTGGGGAGCAGGGTGCTGAGAAGACGGGAAAAAAAGAGCTTTTAGTTTTGAGCTGGGGGGAAATAAAAAGCATTTATCAATGGCCTGGTTCTGATCACAAGTCAGACATAGCCATGTTTTGACCCAACTCATAGTGTTGTGAAGAAATAGCTACTTTATACATTTTGAACTTTTGCTTCAAAACAAAATAAGAAATAGAATAATTACTGATTCATACATAATAGGAAACTTCTTTTCCTGGCCTGCATTTCAGATTAACATGCCAAAATCCTGAGGTTCAAAACTCCACTTAAATAAAGCCCTGTGGACTTTCAGGAATGTCCTTGGCATAAGGTTTAATAAAATATTTTGAGCTGCATATCTATCTGAATTTAATTAATTGTGGATAGTTGAATGGCAGTGGAGCTGGTTTGCAAATTGCTTAGCTCAGACTGATATTAATGTCACCATGTCAGCTTCCAGCACAGTGCCTAGAGAGCAGCACACGGGGCTGCAGAGGGTACACCACTGGCCAGAATGGGTGCAGATCAAAGCCACAAAGAGAATCATTGTCCTCTCCCTCCATTTCCACAACCCTTTGGAGCAAGGAAGCCTTTGCAGCTCAGATCTGCCTGGTGATTCTGCCACAATGCAGCACGTGGGCAGGGGAAGGTGTGAGGCTGGTCCATACCTGCAGATCCTGTTTGGGTCTTGCAGAAGGAGCCAGGGCTGGGACAGCAGCAGGCTTTGGGCTCCCAGTAACACGCAGGAGGCATCTCCTCCTCCTGCAGCTGTGGGTTGAGGCTGCCTTGAAGGGGCAGTGAGTAGAAGGTAGGAACAGAGCATGGCTGTAGGACAAGGAGCGATGTGGATGCGTAAGGAGCAGCGTGATGTGAGTGCTGTTGGGGGCTCTTGCCTTGGAGAGCTGTTTCTAAATCTCTTTCCTCAAGGTCATGCTTCTGTGGCTCAGATGAGTGCCTTTTTTATTGTGTCATGACAATGCTGAGTCATTTTAGACTTAATCTTTTACCCTGAGACTGGTAATCGTAGCTGTTTTCTGACTTAGTAGTGCTTATTAAGTAGAAACATTCCTGACTCTGGGCTCTGAGAAATAGGAAATAACACCAGTCTAGCCCTGAGGTCACCAGGATCTGAAACCCAGCTGAAGCTGTTCAGGATCATTACAGGTCACAGATGCAGATGGATTTTTATCTGTGATAATGAGGTCCAGTGGCTCCAGCACATATTCCTTAAGATTTACCTTTACTCTCCCAAGCAGTCCATTACCTCAGCAGCTGCAGGACTGAATGACAGTAAAGATCTAGAGAATGCAAACTTACATGGCCTCATATATTCATATGACCTTATATGTTTATATGGCTTACCATCCACAACTCTGAACTTTGTTTCACTCTCAGCCTTGCTCACCAGTCACCAGTAAAAACACACACACCCTTTAGTGTTGAGCTGCTAATGAGAGTTAGTGGTCTGTCTTTTTAAAAGAAATGAAATAGATGAGACTTGTTAACATATTTATAAGTATGCACTGGGTTTAATTCTAAGTTGGAATAACTAGTGTAAACAGACCACAGGCTGAAGTATTTTAATTTGTGTGTTTAAAGTTACACTTACTGTGTCCGTAAGTTGAATTTTGGAAATGAAGATATAATACTGGAACACTTCCCTGAAAATAAATATTTGGGGCCCAATAACTTATTAAAAACAGGACGCTGCTTTAATAATTTTAGTAAACTGAGTGCCTAAAACAATTCAATTGTTGTACCATGTGAAATGGTTGAGGGAACCCTGTATCTGGATAACAAATCCCAATTTAAAAGCTGTGTAATTATGAAACCATGATATCCCCACAGGTCTGAACTCATTACCCAAAACATTGAAAATAACCATTTTGTTTTATAAGCATAAGAACGCACTCCAGGGTGTAGTTCCTATAGTGAACACACTTATTGAATGCTTCAAGCATTTAGCTTTTCACCTATTTCTTCACAGCATATTTGGAGCACGTGTATATACAGCTTTTTGGGTATCATTTGTGTGCCATCGGTGTAGTTGTCTTTTTATTTAAGTACCTCCCAAGTGGAAAAGCAGTACAGATTTCAGCTTCAGACGAGCTGAGAAGTGCTGTGATCCGCGTGCCCATCCCCTGGCTCATCAGCTCGTTCTGCGGGCTGAGTTTGCTCTCTGTCTCATACCAAACCCCTGGGTCACCAAACACAACCGGGCTGTTTTCTGGCTCCACCAACACTGATTCCCGACTCTTCCCGTGTGGCCGGTTCGACCTGGCATGGAGAAAGGGCTCGGGGTGCGTGTCCTGCCTCCTGCAGTGCTCTGCTCCTCCCTCCCGGTGCTCTGAGCCCGGGGCACGCTGCTGATCCGAGCGGGGCACGCTGCTGCGGGCGGGGAGACAGCACAGAGGGATCCCAAACCCTGCAGCGCCCCTGTGCCTCCCAGCTCTGCTGGGAAAGCCTGCCCGTGGTGCTGCTGTTCATCCAGGCAGCTCCCCTAGAAACCTTCCAGCGTCCAGGAGCCCGCAGTGCAGCGCAGGAGGAGCTTCACAATACCCATTGTCTCCATACCCAGCCTGCACAAAGCTTTATGCTGTTATTGCCTGCTTTCATCAATTTATCTGATGACTGTATTCAGCCTCTCAAAATGATGCCTTATTTCTCTCTTTCTTCCCTTCCCTCCCTGCTTTCTTGGCACGACACTGTCAGTAACTCATCTTTCAACCCTAATGAATTACCCTCAGCCCATGATTACAGGGTGGCTTTGCCTGTTGCATGTACTGTGTCTTCACTGACTGTTTCTTTCACCTCCTGCACTGTATCAGTTTGGCTTGACTCAAGCAACCAGCAAAGACAGCCAACATTTTAAATAAGAGTCAAGGGGAGCCTTACATTTTGGATAGATTTTGTTTTATTTAGGTCATACTGCACTCAACAGTGCTCAAATGTGGAGAAAGTGATAATGTGTTCACATTTTTTTAATTCAGTTTTTTCATTTCCATCATGCCCAGCCTTTCTGATGTAGCAGTAGGAAATATAACTGTAACAGGAACATATATATGAAGTAATATATAATATGTGTACATATCCTTTCATATGTGTGTTCACTCTCTATGTCCTTCACATAGGTTTATGTTGCCTGCAGCCTTTTATTGTTGGGAGATTTGGGGAAGAAGCAACAGAATTCTTGGCCAAAGCAAGGGAATGTTATGGTTTCGTGTTCATATTTTTGCATTTTTGTGACTCAGATAAAAGCTCTGTGTGTTGCAGTCTGACTTGAACAAAATCAGGAAAAGCTCTTTCAAGCGTTCTGTGAAAAGCAGATTTTGTAAGCATGACTGCCAGTGACTAGATGCTTTTCAACACTTTGTTTCCTTGCAGAGATCAAGCCCAAGCTTCCAGCAAAGTTCTCTGCCCATGGACCTCAGATTGTCAGCGTTCACCGAGTTTATATTCAGACTAGGCCAGAGAAGCGCATTAATTTTACCATAGGAAGCCGAGCCTACTTGCTCCCAAAAACATCTGTGGTAATTAAGTGCCCTGTGAGAAGGTTCCAGAAGTCCCTTATCCGTTGGGAGAAAGATGGGAAGCACTTACAAAACTCCAAAAGGCTTGGCATCACCAAGTCAGGCTCACTGAAAATCCACTGTCTGGAGGCTGGGGACATCGGTGTGTACCGGTGCATGGCGGGCCCTGTGCACGACACCTTTGTGCTCAAACTCATCGGGACTGACAACAGGCTCATCGAGCCCCCACCCCTCCAAAAACAGCCCAGCCAGGTCAGCAACCCAGACCACAACGAGGCCAACAGCCTCGGGGCCAAGTGGCACAAGATGAGCAAAATGTGGCAGATGTGGAACAAGAAGAGCGAGCTCTACCTGGGTGACAGGCAGGTAAATGATCAGCCGTTCCTGAGGAACCTTGGGAGCTTTGGGAGCAATTCAGCAGAGGATTTCAGCTCCCAGGAGTTCAGGAACAAGCGCCTGGAGGCTGCAGTCCTGCAGGGCGCCTACAGCATGGACACAGCACAGTTTGAGGAGCTCATAGGGAACATGAGTCAGCTCATTGAAACTGGAGAAGTCAGCGATGACTTGGCGTCCCAGCTCATCTACCAGTTGATTGCTGAGCTATCCAGGCCTCCACAACCAGCTACTGAAAAATGGAAGGGGGCCCAGGATGAGAAAGTTGCCTCAAAACTCACAGGCAAATCGCCAAATGAATCTGAGCGTTTCAGCACAAAAACGGTTGATAAGTTCATGTTTGACCAGAAGGTTCCAGTTATTATGAGGCAAAAGGAAATTCCTCAAGTTTCCTTCAACAAAACAGTAACTGTACGAATTGGAAATACGGTTTTTGTGACCAAGAATACTCATGCTGTCAATCTACTGTGTGAAACAGCTGGTATTAGTGAAGTGAAATATACTTGGACAAAAGATGGCGAGACATTAAAAGCCTCTGCAAAGTAAGTAAATAGCTTCTCTTTTACTTTTGAATGACTTATTATGTCGCTATCGACAGAAAAAATCCACCCTGCTGTGCAATATTAGAACATACTGTTGTAAAAATGAGATAAGCATGGCCACTGGGCCTTCCATCTTTTCAGTTAAGCAATTTATTTTTATTCTTTCAAGTGTCTCTCATGTTGTTTGGCTTTACTGACATCCAAGTATTTGGCCATTCCCAGTATACTACATAGGAGGATTGACTACTTTTATAAGGTGAAGCGTTTTGGATGTCCTGGCTGTATTTTTTGATCTGCTTCAATCATTTCAACTTGTCAGAAAAAGAGCAGATTTACCCTCAAATTAGGAAGGCTGTTGGATTCATTCAGATACTAAATACAGCGGGAACACATTGAAAACATCTGCCATGGTATAGATGAAAAGAAGTCTTAGCTCTTACTCATTTTAAGAAGGGAAAATATCACTGGTACCCTCACCGTTCTTCAACACACTATTTAGGTATTACTGGAACTGCATAACTACAACTGAAAAAGAAAAATATGAGCTTTGTGGATGTTTTTGAGTACTTCAAAATATTTCTGTTGAGGACAGTGAAATCCAAAATAATAAAGAACCTGTATTAGCATCATATTTGAGACCTGACAAACGAGTACAGCAAGCTGTTACAATCAGATATTTGCTCAAGACTGAGCAAATACTTCTACTTCAGTGCTGATAAATTAGAAGCTCACCTGGTAATATGAACATTAACTTTGTGTGTGAGCCTCTTGGAATTATAGCTAGCTCTTGAGTAATGAAAAAACTGATTCTGAAATGATAAAGGCACTTTTGGCTATTTCTCAACATATTTAACTGATTAAATCCACTGCCAAGAAAAATATATTTCTGCAGGGCTATCAATTAAAGCAAAGACACCCAAACTAAGCCATTTTAAAAAGTGAAAATGTTTTTGGAACCATGTAGCTCCCATGTTTATTTTGTGAAATGCACATAATTTTCCATTAATTTGTAGCAAGTAGTACTTTGATTTTTGTGGACATGATGGTGTTTTGTTTATTCACGAGTATGTTTGCTCCCTAATTTTAGCCCAGACTGATATTCTTGCACTTAAGGCATATATTAGCAAAGTTTTTTGGGATGTACTGAGCCTATGGCAGGTCACGTAACTGAGAAAGGTAACAGAGGAGAAAAGTTGTTATTTTCTTCCTCTTCCCTGGCCTGTGATGTCTCTGATACCTTGCCCCTCAGAGGGCAGGCAAGGTATTCAAGACATCTGTGAGGTTTTGGTGGAAGATTTGAGCTTCAATGATGATATTAAAAAAAAAAAAAAGAGCTTCAACAACCCCAGTAATTTGAAAGTCAGATCAGGCCACAGATTTGTGAACTCCCCAGTCCTGCTGAAAACCAAGCTTGCTCTGGAGAGATCGATTTCTTGCCAAGCCCAATAGTTTTAATTGTGGTATTCTGATTTGTTCACACTTTTGTTCCCAGGGGGTTTGTGGTAGCAAATGCACTGTCCTTCAAAGGGCTGCAAGGAGGGCACAGCCCTTAGGAGAAGGAGATCTGGATCCTCCCTCTGTGTGTCCCTGAGTGCTCCCTTTCTGTCACCAGAGAGCTGTGACTGCCTGTGCTGCTCTGGAACTGCAAACTCCCAAAAAGGAGCTTTGCTGCTGTATCTGTAACTCTTGGGGGGTTCAGCTGGCTCTGTCCCAGGGTAGTAACCCTTGGATTTCCTTGGTTGTTGTGCAGGGTGATCCTGGACACCACTGGAAAAGTGCAAATTAGGAATCCTACTGAAAAGGAACTTGGTACCTATGGATGCCTGGTTGTTAATGACTCTGGTTTTGATATGGAAACATCAGTGCTGTTACGTGCAGGTAAGACAGTGGCATTGCCCAAAATCAGGCTCTTATACACAGATATATTTATACATATTTATCTTATAAATATTTTTCATATTTATAAGCACATATATGTACACATATACATATATGTGTGTATAAATATATGCATATTTATATGCACCCATGCCTACTGCAATGTGAAATAGTTTATTTTATTGGCAACTCATGAAACTCTGCCTGATAGAATAGGCAGCAGTAAGATGGTCTTGTTGCTCTAAAACCACAACAGGTGTGAACCCTGTCTGCCTGTATCTGTCCCACCTGTCTTTTCTGGCTGCTGCTTTGCAGACTGAATTCTGTTCCAAACATGATGAATTTAAGTACAAGGTCTATGTTTAGAAGTTAAATAAAGCTTTTAAAACTCACTATCCCTTTAATTTCAAAGAGGTGCCTGTCATCTTGTCCTCTGTGTTAAATATGACAAATCTGGAAGCCAGCAGTTTCTCGGCAGTTGTTGGAGGTACAATCGTGGCAAGAATGGGAGGAAATGTTTTGATTGAATGTCCAGTGAAAGGTAAGTAAGAACTGCATTGACACTGCTTGTAATGTTGCAATCAGAAATTTACCCTGTATCTTGAAATAAATTACCAGTGAAGGCAGAAAATCATTCATCATTAGTCTTTTTTTATTAGGCATGTCACCCACACCAGTCCTATTTATTTTCTGCCTGTCATTTCAATTTAGGTACACATCTGTGTGTTCAGGGTTGCCTTTAAGTGGGCTTTCTTTCCAAGCAGTGGTCTAGGGCTCCACTACAGAGCTTAAAGCCCACCAGAGTGTGGGGCTATCTTGCTGCAATAACAAGCATGGCCAGCTGACTTGCTCATCAAAGAACTTTCCTTACCCCTGTTGGAGATGCACATCTGTCTAGACTATTGTTAAAACTGAAAATGAAATCTCCAGCCACAGCCTAATAGAACTTTAAACCTGATGGTGAAGGAAACTCACCTTTTAGATCCATCAGTCTGCAGCTGCAGTGAGGAAACAAAGAGAAGTGCCGAGCTATGAGAGAATACAGAAATTTTCTAGCTCAACATCTGTGGAGGAGGAATAATGTTAATCAGAATTAACATGCATTAAGCAGGTCACAGCTTCATTTTATTTTCCAACCCTTTGCTGGAAAGGTAGCTCTTTTCTTTTTAACCTTACCATTGCTATCTGTGAAGTTTAAAGTGTCAGATTTCAGTCACAGCAGCAGCAATATTCTGTCAAACATTTAATAAGCTGAGCTCAGCCTTTTGTGAGGATGATGTGTGAAAGTGCAAATAACCACGAACGTTGCAAGTGAGCGCAAGGAACGACCTCAGAGCAGCCAGTTTGCTGCTCACATTTATGTGCTGGGAAATGCATATCAGAGGGTGTTGATACTGAAGCAGGGTAGTGATAGAAATATATATATGCAAATAGCTCTGCATACAATAGTGGCGCCAGGCTGACATATATTAGGACATGTGGCTCTGCTATTCACCGTTGTACCAAGGCTAATTCTTTGATGAAGTAATATTTTCCAACTGTAGTTTGGCAACTCCATGTATAACTGACCTACATCTCAAATTCAGCAGAGAGTTCATGTCACACTGTTAATATTAATATTGTTAGGATGGGTAAGCAGTTAGCAATTTAAATAGAAATTAATATTTTCACATGGGACTGTAGATTTCCAAATGCTTTAGAATTGTATATATTGGTGAGCCAAACTTTAGTTATGCTGAGACACCAGTGTTGACTTAGAAAATGATTTATCTAATTGCTTTATTTCCTGTCATTGCCAAGGAAGTAAGTATTACTGTTTGTGAATAAAATAGAGCTTGCGTGTCTTAAAATGTCACTAAGTCTAGAAGCAAAAAAACTTTTGCAATGATGTAAGCAGAGTTTTCCTGTTCTCCTTCCCTTAATGGAAAGTAATAAACCTCTGACTTCAGAATATTGAATTTAATAGCACCTTATGCTGATACGTTTGTCTGGTAGGTTGGACCCAAAAATATGTCCATTTGCAGTGTAGGAGGATGAGAACTTCGTTGTGAATGCTGATAAAACATGATCTGAATGATCAGACCTGCAGAAGTAATGGTTAGAGAGCCCCTCTTGTAGAGTCAGGGATACCTTGGCTGGATCTGCAGCCCCTCTTCCTCGCTGCCCTTCCTCCCGACTGCCCTGCAGAGGATCTGTTTGCCCTGTGGGTTTCACTGAGTGAGACATCACTGGAGAAGCCTTTGCATTCCCCATGTGCTGCCAGGAGCTTATTCAGGATCCTTCTACACAGACATTACTCATGCAGATTTCTCACTGGTGTCACATCTGGTCTTTGGGACTCCCGCTAGCCCCCAAAATAGTTCTCCACAAGAAGAACCATCTAATGAATAAAGTTAGTAGTAGAATTCTTAAATTATTCTTAAATTCCTTGGCTGCAGTGACCTCTGAATGTTCTTTTCTGTAGAATGAATAACCTAAAAGATGTTTTTAGAGTTGTTCAATCCGTAGTTTCTTCTGCCAAGAAGTTGACCTATTGAAGATGTAAAGTTTAATATTTTGTGCAGTGTTGGTCTTTTGGGTACAAGTTTTTCTTATTTTTCATTGTTGCTGATTTGGTTCTTTTATCCTTTTGAAAGCCATTCTGTCACACTCCAAAAGTCATATTGAGACTGAAAAAAGCCCTTTGAATTGCTGAAGACCACTATATCCTAGTAAACAGAAGGGCATCAAAGAACAGAATAAGAAAAGTTATCTGAATTGTACAAATTGGTGGCATCTCTTTCTTTTCTCCTTTTAGTTTATAACAAGACTATTTTTTCCACTAATTATAATAAACTCACTTTTATAGCTCCCACACGAGCACACGTTAGAAGATATTCATACATTCTGGATAGATTCATATTCCATTCTTACAGCCAAGAGCTTTTCAATCAACACACATGGTATAAATATCAATACTGATTGCTCCAAATTGCTCTTGGATAACATTTATTGTATTTGCAGAAAAAAAAAAGTCTTGTGATTATTGCTAAAATAAACTAAAACTGTCAGACTCCATTTATTGTAAAAACTTTGAAAGTTCGAAGTTGAAGTAGAGGGAAAAGTGGAAATATTAATAAAATGTGCGTTGTCTGCCCCTTGCTGGTGGGAGCAGGGAAGTGGCACACACCGAGCTGAGGTTGTTTACACTTCTCTTTGCAGCTCTTGGCACACGGGCCTTGAAGAGTAGAATCTGCACCTTCATCCAAATTCTGCGTTCCTATGAGTACATTCTGGGCCTCTAATAATAACATACTGATAAAAAATTGTGAGAAATACACAAAGCCTGTTGTATCTTTTTGCACAGAATTTTCACAAAGGTGGACCAAGTACTTGCTATCAGTGTTAGAGCTTGAAACAGGTCCAGAAAAATCAAGATTTTTATTTTCCATCTGTTGCTTCATTTACCCACACTATTCCAAATGTAACTGTGATGCTGTTTTTTGTCTTCTATTCTTAACCCCTTTAGAAGATATGAGTGAAGAAATATAGAAATTTAATGGATAGGACTTGGGCTCTTCTTTTTGGGGGGGGGTTTGTTTGATTGTTTGTTTGGTTGTGGGTTTTTTTTCTTTTTTTGGGTTTTTTTTTTAATGTTCTGAGGGTGTTCATAATAGATTTCAAAATTTAAAGGGATGTGTACAGATTTATTTTTTCAGGAAGGAATGGCAGGAAGGACTGACAGTCGGAGAAAGGTCTGTGCAGTGATGGTTCTCAGCTCCATGGAACACCAGCACTCTCGCTGGTTGCTTTCCAAATCAAAACTAAGGCAGAGGAATGGATGAAATAATAGAAAATATAAATTGCCCATTCTTTAAAGCTGTGGTGAATCCTGTTTGCAACTTGCTGATCTCATCTCAAAAATGATATAGTAGAGCTAGAAGAGGTAGAGTGAAGAGCAACAGAGGAAACAGGCATAATCTAAAGGCTACTTCTAGTCCTGGAAGGTAGGAAGGTATGTTGAGAAAGGGTTATTCAATAAGTGCCATGATTTTTGTACTCTGCTTACACATCCCCAGGTGCCCTTTGCTCAACAGAAAATGCAGAGTTAAGTGGACTTCAGGTCTAAGGATAGCAATTCTTGTATAGTGCTCTGATTTCTGATAAAATTATAATTTGGAAGTCCTTGTGTATGTATCTACTTCATGGTGATAAATGTCTGATGATAAAGTGTGCTCCCTGCTGATGCAGCACTGTTATTCAGTAAAGTGAAAGTATAATTACAGCAGCTGGGCAAACCAGTCCCTGCTAACAGAGCTGAATTGTGGAAGTGCCCTAATGCACACCAACAGAGTCTTTGGTGGGGGCCGACTGCAGAATTCATTCTAGCAGTCATTAGTTGCTAAATATAGTTGCCTTCTTTTAAATGCCTGATTTTGAAAAATATTAGCCTTAAACTTCTACAGATGGAAAAAAGATTAAGTTCTCTTTGACAGCCAGAGAGCTAAACAGAACCTGACAGAGCCATAGCAAGAGTGGGGTGGGAAGGGGTTTGCTTTGGGAACCTGTCTAAGGAGGTGGCCAGATGTTGGTGGGAATACCTAAATCCTGCCAGATGCTGCTACCACCTAGGAAGAGGGGCTGCTGCATGGCTGGTAGGAAGCAGGAGAGATAAGCCTTTGAGAGATTTCCAGAGGAGGGGCAGTGTCAGAGGGCAGGTGGGGGCTCACACTGAGGGCCAGAATGTCCCACGCTGCTGTTGCTGCTGCTCTGTTCAGGGCTGCTATTCCTGGTGAAGCTGGCAAGATTCATGTGGGTAATTTCAGTAGCAGCAGGATCAGGCTTCTTAGGGTTCACTAGAAGTTGATTGCCCAAGCATAATTCAGATGAATATAAAGGCAGTTTGAGAATTCTGCTGGAGAGAACACGAAGGTGTACGAGTGGAAGCAATTGCTTTGTAGGTTATGCTCAGTGCACTGGAGGTGTTAGTGAGTGTAGGGTAAATAATAATCAGATTACATTCATTGTGTGTGTACAGTTGACCCAGAATTGTTTCCTCTGAAAGCTGACATGCAAATTGAGCCTCTGAAATAAGGTAAAGTTCTAGCAAAGTGCAGCAAAATGTGCTTTGTGCCAGCACAGTTCTGCCTTGCTCTTGAATGGGAAACTCAGAATACTTTATGAGATTCTACGTAGCTGGGGGAAAAATTTCTGAAGACGTATCCAGTGTTTTAGAGCAAGTAGTTAGTAGGCCAAGGTTTTTATGGTGTGTAATATTTCACAGTGCTTTCAAGGTTGGAGGAAATTTGTTTTTGAACACTGAATATTTTAAGGGCACCCTATAGTGCAGATTTCTTTTTGTCTCTTTTTTTAAACACGTGTTTTGCAGTCCCATCTGGAGCTAGAGTTTTTTTCCATAACATTTGCTGTCCCAGGGCCACTTATGGTGGAAAATGACTTTTTTCATGGAACATTGAGTATTGTAGAGCTGCTCCAGTGCTAGTGGAAAATAACCTGTGTTTGAGGTCAGAAAAATAGATTAAACTAATTTTAAAGTTTTATAGCCACTTAGGTCTATAGAAGAACTTTTTAAGAGGATTTAGATCCG
The DNA here is from genome assembly GCA_013398615.1 of Brachypodius melanocephalos. Taxonomy (NCBI): domain Eukaryota; kingdom Metazoa; phylum Chordata; class Aves; order Passeriformes; family Pycnonotidae; genus Brachypodius; species Brachypodius melanocephalos. The sequence continues at coordinate 8,065,015 of VZSR01003798.1, read as the reverse complement.
TTGCAAGAGTAAGATCTGCATTTTCAAGGTTTTTCTAAGACTAAGAAGGCCTGAGTTCAGGAATGCATCTTTGTTCATGAAGGACAATTACAGTCATCCTGAATGTTAAATATGCGTTTAATTGTATTCCCTGATAGGGATGGATTTAGTCTTGTGCCTAAGTGATTTCCTGACTTGGAGCTGTAGGATATAATTGTTTGATTCTGCTTCTCTCTGAATCCAGTGATAGATCTCCCATTTGAATCTCTGGGATCTTTACTGCACTCGGGGATTCTGAATCTTTGGCACTTTGGTAAAGTTGAGTTTTTGGGTTCATCCTCAGCTGCATCTGTGTGCAGATGGAGTAGGAAGGAAACAAAGGGGCTACAGGCCACCTCTTCCCTCTTCCTCCTGCCGCTTTTAATATTATCTGGGGATAAAACCAGGAATTATTCAGCTTGTAAGTGTTCCTGCTACAATTCTGCAATGAGAAAAGGCTCCTGAAGACAGTGTGAAAGGTATTTTTGTTCATTTAAAGTCCCTGTGTAGATCAACATTTAAGTAAGTGAGAGTCAAGCATCTGTAGTCCAATTCAACCTTGTGCACTGGACAAATCCTCCATGAAGTCCTACAAATATGTCCCAAAGCTTAAGAGTAATTTCATCTCCTTTAAGGGAAGGAAAAAAAGAAACAAGAAAGCAACAACTTGGTTTTGGCTTATTTTTGCTTAGTTTCTTTTCTACTCGAATGAGAAAACTGCATAAAACTCTTATGGTTTTATTTACATGAGTTCTAAAGGGTAAAACAGAGGATTTAGGCCTTAACTACTTGCCTAGGGAAAAAGTTGATCTTATTCTAGTTTTGATGGTATGCTTGACCTCTGTCCTGTAGTTTCTGAGTAGGAAAGCTTGTGCTTTTCACACTGCAACTGGGAGAGCCTTGTCACAAGAGGAATGTGGGGATTGTGTACATTGCCTGCTCTCTCCCAAGAGCTCCTAGATGAGACTCAGCTCAGTGTGCAGTGCTGCATACCAGCAAGGAAAGGGAAACCTTATCTCAGGAACAGTAAATATGGATTTCAGTAGGAATAAATAATTTCTAAAGAAGAAGCACCGAAAATCTGCATGATGGAAGGTTTTGCACCTGAAATGTGCTAATGCTGACTGCATGCTGGGGTTGTGATGGGTTATGAGATGGAGTTTTATGCAAGGTACTCCTAAGCAAAAAAGTAAATGCATGCCTTAGTTTTCCTAAGTGTCCTCTAACCTCTGACAGTAAGAGTTTGTCCTGATAGGAATTCCAGAAATGAAAATATAAACAAGAACTCTGTCTCTCCTGAGATGTACAGCAGAAAAGAATTTTTCATTGGCTATATGAACATACGGATGAAGTGAAGCTGTCCAGAAGAGCTTGAAATGCATGTGCTGCTTTGCCCAAGAATGTGAAGGAACTGAACTACAGGGATGTCTTTTTCTCCAGTTTTATTTATTTAACCTGTTCCTAGGGTGTCTATTAGGAGATATCAGCCTTTTTTTTAAAGTGATTTCTCTACTGTGTCTCTCTGGATCCCCAGCTCTGAAAGCTTTATGTCACGTTTTGCCTTCCAGTTTTGGGTTCCCCTGAAAGGCAGGGTTAGAGGCCCCTGATTTCTGGCATGGAGCTGTGTCCTGGCTGCAGAGCATGCAGAGTCCTCCTCTCTTCTCCTCTCTTCATGTTCTACTCCAGTCTGTAATAGGTCCCTGAATTCTTCTCTAAAGCAATAGGTTTTTTTCTTAGTTCAGGACTCAGTCTGAGCATTTGCCTTAATACTGTTAATGACAACCTAACCAAAAGCCAGTGGAGAGGTCAGAGAAGGATCTTGTTTACAAATACCATTTGTTCTTAAGCACATAGTCCAATATTTCCCAGTCTCACTCTCAGATAGTGAATTGGTTTTCCTGTAATACAAAGGCTGGGGAAAGAAATGGAACCATGAAATCCAAAATCTTAAGGGTCCTCAAAGAGGCCAACTCAGAGGTGCTCAGCACACAGTTCACATAATAATGATTAACTCCTAGATAAAAATCTTACTCCTTGATAGTTTGGGGTAAAATACAGTGCAGGACTGTTGTGATTATTCAGCTCCCCTTGATGGGTGCGCCCTGAGGGTATCCGTGTATCCATCAGCTGCTGGAAAACAGCAGAGTGCAATGCCCGTGTGTGAAGCCCTGGTGGTTTCAATGTGATCCAATTAACTGCTTGTTTTCCATGGATTCCCCCTCACACACCCTTTATCTCTTGCTGCCAGCACCCCCAGGATGGCTTGGGTGGATTCCTGGTGCATGACAGCTGGACTGGCTGCTGGCCTGTGGTGCAGAGCCCTGTCTGCACTTCCCCTCAGACCTACAATTTATGTTTGTGTGCTCACATTATTCACTTGACTAATGGCCTGATTTACTTGTGTGTGTGGTATTACTCACTTGTTTTCCCTAAAGAGAAACAAATACAGCTCTTTGGAGAAAGAAAGAGGAATCATTTGCTATAGCTTGAGTTTAAGATGTGTGACAGATACCCAGTTTTGAACTTAAAATGAGTGGCAAAGCTATTCTGCAGATGTCTTCTGCAAACTGAACTCCAGCTCACATTTTAAAAGGCTCTGCATGTCTCTGAATGAGGCACACGTAGAAGAACAGAGACATGGCAATTTTTCTGGGATAACTACGATATAAACCGTTTGGGAGAAAAATATTTGACTTTAGTTAAATCCTGGGAATTAGCTACATTTCTAAATGCTGTCATGAGAGCAGAGGGAGGGCTATCATGAGGTGATATTCGGCTGATGTTTGATAGAGGCTCAGGTTAAAAGTTTAAATTTGAACCACTGCAAACGTTTCTGTGTTTTGTGGAATTTGACTTTAAAACTTTTTAGTTCAGTCCCATCTCAGCTGTGTTGCTCCTGGCTTCTTTTTGGCTCTGATTGGCCTGCTGGGTTTTGGTGCCAGTCTGGCTGCAAACCTCCAGGCCTTAGGGTAAAAGAGCCCAGATGCTCACACCACCTCCTCAGCTCATCTGCAGAGTCACTATATACCTCTGAATGGCTGTGGAAAGTACACTGTAAAGGAAAAATATACACTTTAGCCAGAAATCTGGGTAAAATGGAAAAAAGACCCTTAAACCAAGACCTCATCCTAATTCCAGATGGATTTTTCAAAGTGGCATAAAGGTTCTTCTAGAAGCTTGAAAAACAACCTGGTTTTTGGACCGCTGTGCACTCTGCAGATCTTGTTTTACGCAGCTTTATTCAGTAAAACACAATTCTACATGAATTTAAAAGCATGGAACAGCTGCTAAATTGTCTAGGATAAAATCTGTGATTATGCAGAGACGTTCTCTTCCCTGCCTTTCTAGACAAAATGGCAGGGGGAGCTTTTTCCTTCAGTGAAATTGCAGCATCCAAAAAATATGTCTGGTTCCTATTACAGCAAAGGAAAAACCTGAGGTGTGCATTGGAAGTGCTAAGCCAGTGATTGAAATGTTAAAGTTGTTCCTAAAGGCCATTCCACATCATGAAGACATCATCTGTAAAGTAATACTGCACAATGATCTGTGAGGAGAGGAGACCGAATTAGCATTCAGTGTGGCTGGAGCTTCCAAATGTCCCACATTTGGGTCAGCTCCTGTAGCAGAACCTGCTTGAGGAGTCTTCAGTGAGCACTGATCAATTTATGTAGTGGAAAAAAAGGGTTCAGGTGAAAGACTTTTTCTCATCTGTGACTTATCCCATCCCTGCACCTTTGCCCACGTCCGTGGCTGCTCGATGTGCCACATATGCCAACTCACCCAGTGACTTCCCCCAGGATTTTGGAACTTGGAAAGAGCATTTCTGCTGCAGCAGCTCAATCAGAGGTGGCTGATTTGCCAACTTGCAAAATTTCTTTTTGAAGGCAAATGTTTGAGGAAAATAAAACTGTTGAAGCCTTCCTACTGGTAGTGTGCCAGTGGAAAAATAATTTCATTAAAAATAAGTGTTCAAAGCAATTTATTGATTAAAATTGAAAATGACAACTGTCTGCAAGAGCTGAAGCTCTCAGAGTTCAAGCACTATAGCAGGAATGACAATAGACCTTTGGCTTCTGTTCCACAGTAACTGAGATTGCTTAACAAGAGAACCCCTCTTTTGATTATTTATAGCCCTTTCTGTTCCCTCCCTTCACCCTCTGTCATTACAAGCTGTACAGATCATACCTGCAACTTGGAGAAGTTGTCACAAGTGTTTTGGCACAAATTGGCCCCATATATTTTCTAAGGTATTTTTTTTTCTTCAAGAAAAATATTGTTGCCCCGATTTTTTTCCTAATTTTTGATAAAAAATTTAATCTTCCTTCCTCCCTTCTGTCCTTCCTTCCTTGTGGGAGGCAGGTTGAATGAAAAGGTACTGTGCAGATCTTTCCATCAGCTTCTCCTGGCTGGGTTTAGTGGTGTCACATCTTTCAATGAGATACCTGAGCACGCTGTTTTTGTAGGACTGTAAAGCTGTTTTTGAGCTGGTCTTGCAGTACTTAACCTTTGATCTTTATTCTTAGTGGGATTCTGAATTATTAATAGGTTATATATATAACATGTATTTGTTATATATATATATATATGTAAGTTGTTATGTATTAATAACAACTGAGAGGTTTTCTTGTGAATGTGAAAACTTCTTGTTTTACTGCAATGTTATTACTTAGGTTTTCACACTCTGTGAAGTGACAAAGAACCCAGGATTCTTGCATGCTATGGTAGCAGTTAGCAATATAAACCCCATGGCTTATCTCTCTCAATAAATGTTTTAATTATTTTCATTTTGAAGGCGTTCCCAAACCAAATGTAACATGGTTGAAGAAGAAAGGTGTTTCACGAGTCAGTTCTTTCTTGGTTTTGAATGGCTCTTTATTTCTGAGGAATGTTTCCTATGGAGATGCAGGAACATACACTTGCAGAGCAACTAATGCCCTTGGAAAAGCTGAGGCTGCATCTGTTCTCCACATAACTGGTAGGTGCTAAATGAGAATTCCTTACTGATAACAAAAGTCAGCCAATTTATAATCAAAGTTTAACCACAAAACAGTAGGGGGCATATTTAACACTTTAATAGAAATCTGAAATGTTTGATTGCATCTGACTCCCTTGGATCTGTTCTCTATTTTATGTTTCCTTTAATGTGGTTCTGGGTACAGGTGGTTTGACTTGTGACTTCAAGGTTGTACCATCTTCTTGCTTCCCTATGACAAATAATCAGCCCTTAAACCACCTGACACTTTAGGAACTAAATTCACTGTTACAGTGGGCCCAGTGAGACACAGGGCAGGCTTGAGTATTCAGAAAATCTTCAGGGAAACACAGGAAAATGAAAGCAAAGGCTGGTTTCAGGATTTGGTGTTCATTTTTTGAAATTATAGAGGCCAATAAAATGTAGGGGAGTGGAAAAGAAAAAAATCTGATTATGAGCTCCAAACTCTCAGAATAGAAAATGCAAAGAAAAGTCTCCACATAAATGTTGTAAGGACATTAGTAATGCAATTGTGTATGATGCAATCGTGCCTTGCAAATCACTGCAGGCAATGGTTCACTTGGCTCTAGAGATGAGCTGTCTGACCCCTTTGCTGTGCAAAGTGCAGCACAGCTCCCTGTGACCAGTCCTGCCACAAAGATCCCTTTCTTGGGCACACACCTGGGGCAGGTTGTGGATGTTTGGGTCTGTTGGCCGAGGAGGACGTTCAAAGACACAAGAGGAGCCTCTGGGTGAGGATGAGTGTAGACTGAAGCTGCCTTCCTGGTTTCAGTTTTCCTGGAGTGAATCAAAACTTCGGATGTTCCAGAGAGGAACATTATTATAATGGTGTGACTGGAAGATTGCTCACAAGAGTCTAAATTTCCTTTCTGTTCCTGATCATGTGACACCAGTTTAAATAAATCTGGAGTGGATAGGAAAGGGCCAAATTCTCCAAGCTTTTGGCTGTGCAAGACTGCAGTGAAATGGGAGTCAGGAAATCTGCTGTCAGGACTTGCAGATTGCAGTTGCTCAGTGTTGTCTGAAATATCCCATCACATTTTTGGCCTGGCTACAGGACTTGCTGCCTGGTCAGGGCCAGTCCAGCAGTTGCACAAAGTCAGTGCAGCCTTTGCAATAAAACTCCCTAAGGGCTGACAAGGCAACCAGCCTTTTGCCTGTGGAACTGGCCTCACTGTGGTTTTGTGGAGACTTTTGTGTCCTGGTGTTTACAGACAGGCGGGAGGCTTTGTACAGAAATTGCACACTGAGGAAAAATGTTGGGCCAATGTAAAATGACTCAGAGAAGTTAGGATATAGCAAAAGATTTAAACCCTTCTGGAAGGAGAGCCATAGATGTTATGTACATTCATTAAAACATAATGAATGTTGACTAAGTGGTAAGAACTGTGTGTTACTGACAGATTGCCCACATTTTTGGCAGTTATTCTGCCAGCATATGATAAAAAGGAGGAGTTGCTATAGTGATGGGCATTTGACTCTGCATTCATTATGCTATCTCTATGCATAATTAGAGTTTAAAAAATGTTCTTCTTCTTTCTATTATAACACTTTGTCATAATTCCATTTAATGGAATGGAGGAATTGGTCAGATTCCACTGAGAGAATTCTTTTTCCTACAATTTCTGCATGCCATGAAATAGTAAATAATATAATCATGAAAAACAGGAAATACATCCTTTAAATCTTATTTTTACACTGTTACAGGCTTATTTTTCTAACAAATTCAATAAATTTGTTGATTTATTAATTCAGAAACTTGCATAAACATAAATAATTTCTGTTTTCCTGTACACATGTAGTTTATTTCTTAGACAGATAATTTTACTGCATAAATGAAGTTGTTCCTAAAGAATTCCGAACTGCTATTATCTTTCTGCTCCTTAACTACCATGCTGGATATTTTGATATGAAATGTTTTTTGTCATCATGATTTAGTTCTTGCTCAGAAGAGATCTCATGTGCTGTGTTTCAGAACAAAGACTTACAGAGAATAACACTCAGTTATTGAAGGGAAGCAGAAAAAAGCGTGTCCTGATGGCATCTGGGATTGGTACAAACGTCAGTGTGGTACCTGGTGATCCACTAAGAATTGGTGCGTTGTCGTTTCAGCTTTTTCATTAATATTATTTATTTATTTTATTAAATTAGAGAAGGGGCCCATGGAAAAAGTGAGTGCAGTTCCCAAGAGTCCAGGTTTGGCGACCACCTGGATTTCTTAACTCTAGCTCAGCTCTCAATTACCAGTGAGGAAGCCTTAGATTAAGATACGCAATGATATTTTTTTATCCAGCTTTTCAAAAAGTAGCTTTCTGTAAGACATTGTGAGGTGAATCACCCTGACACTAAAGCCATGTGACTGCTCTTTGAGCTCCATTTGAAAAATGGCAAGGATTCAGCTGGGCTCTATGTTTGTGTTTTTCCCATCTAAATGAGTGCTTTTGTTTCCACCTTTACCTATGCCCTGTGGAGTGAAAATGCAGCAATTTCATTTAATAATTTTATTACTTCTTTCCCAAAGAGATAGAAGGTCTTCAATTACAGACCTATTTGGATATTGTAGAGTCTGGGATGAAGTCTTCATTCCATTTAAATCATTGTTGCCCCCTTCCACTTTGTTCCTGTAGAAGCTATGTTTATAGGAACTTACTGAAAGGGAAATGATGAAGAAGTGTGCTAAGTACACATCAGCTTACAGAGCTCATACCCCTCAAGGGCCAGTCAGGATTTTGGGCCATAGCTTAGGCTTCAGTGGATTTATGCATATTCTTGTTTTTATTTAGAGAGGTAATGTCCTTTATGTAGAATCACAGACTCGTACATACTTGTTCACAAACATTTCAATGAGTTGAGAAAAACCTGCTGAAATGTTGTTGATTTTCAGGTTGTCCAGTGCTTCCCAGTCACAGAAACACAGTCCAGTGGCTCTTTGGAGATAGTCCAGTTGAGGAAGTTAAGACCTTGGAATACCGAACCCTGGTTGGGGGTCGTATCCTAGAGGTGAACACCAACTCTGGTCAATTTGCTGGACAATTCCAATGTCGGACTTCAGCTAGTGCAAAACTAATGTCAGTTTGGGTAAATGTCAAGAAGGAAGGTTTGTTGAAAATTATATGACAAATTCTTGAATTTTAAAATAACTTCTTTCGCTCTGTAAAGGCTTTCCTAATAACTAACCTTCTTTTCCGTGTTGAAAGTAATTCGGAAATACACGCTTGGCTTCACATATGGGAATGGTTTTATGTAAGTCAATAGACAATGCCCATACTCAGAGATGGATACGGTAATTAATGTATATCCAAATATCATGTGGGGGTTCTTATTGCTTGCCTGTGTATCTGAGAGGCTGAGAGAATGTGTCTTTCTGCTTAAACAGTTTTGAATCAGACAGGTTTTATCAACTTACCCTTCAACAAACTTCTCCATGGTAGCCCACCAAAGTGAAACAAAACTGACTTTGAGGTCCTCTTGAAATACCTTCATCATTAAAAAAAAAAAAAAAAGTAATTGTCATATTCCAGCATCATCACAATTAATATGGTAGTGATCTTACTGCAGACACCCTTAATCACATCACTGTACTAGAGCACACTGCACTCTCATAGATTTCCATGTGGAACTCTCAAGAATGTCTTGTAAGGTTCCCCAGCATAATGCACTTGCACAAAACCACATTTCTATCAGTAGGTTATAAAATGTGCAACTGAATTTCAAAAATGATGATTTTTAAAAGAACCTCGTCTATGCACCAGCAGGACAATCAGCTGTATCTGCAAACATTCTGTCAGGTTTTAAACATTTTAAGGGTTTAGAAAATAATGCTGTTCTCTTTTTTTAAAACCCAATTTTAATTAGGAACTCAGGTTTAAAAGCAAGCATCTGTTGACACTTTTCTGAATGTTTTATCTCTTCACCTATCAGTTTGATTTATGACTGATCTGCAAGGAACTCAAGCAGTAGGGTTGGATCCCCTGTGCTCTGTATGAGGATTTTCTTGGTGATTGTTCATGAGTGAAAAGGGTTCTGGAGTGCCTGAGGTTATGAGGGAAGTTACATTTACAAAGGAATCTCACTGAGACACATTTGTGATCAAAACATTTATTTTTAAAAATCAAATGTAAATCGGGAAATACCGTAATAGAATTTTTCAAAAACTAGGTCCAGCCCTAGACCCTAATCTAGTTCTCATTACAGTTAGAATTTCTGCCAGTTATTGAACTCTCCACCTGCAGTCTTCAGCTGGACTGCCATTTGATTGCCCAATCACCTCTCCAGTTAGGTTGGGCAGCATTTTGGGGGTGATTCCGTTTTCTAGTTCTTCTGAGCTTTAACTGTGATTGACACTTAAGTAAATGTTTCGTCACTACCATACCCATGTGTTTGTGAAGCTGTAAAACCTCCTCTGGTGGTTTTTGCACAGTAGGCATTTTGAGGGCACTTCTGAGCAGTGTCATCCTAGTTAAATAAACAATACAGTCTCTCCATCATAGCTGCAGTCAGTAAATTTAACTATTTCTACTTTGAAAAAGGCCCTTTTGTATTATTTTAAGAAATCCAGAAGTAATAAGGAAACATTGAAAAACAATAAGTTAAAGAATTCATTATGTGCTGCAAGAGTGAGTCTGTGGACACAGCTGGTAGCTATCAATTATTCTTGGTTATTATAGAAAAACCTGACTCCTTCTGTGATCACATAAAAATCTGTCAACATTGCATAGTACTTCATCTTTTACCAAGTGTCAAAAAAAATTGTGGAGGAAGGGGTAAGTGTGGAATTTTGACTAAATATAAAGGTAGTAATTGTTAGAGGTGATAGGTTTTTAATATAAAACGCTCTTTAAAATAAACTCTTTTTTCATCTTGCCAGATGCCTCAGTGGCAAATTATTTTTACATTAAATACTTCTCTGTAGTTTAGGACAGGATTTTCTTAAATCCTGAAATTATGTGAGGTGTCTGGAGTAAGATGAGTTTTCTTCAGGATGAACTTGCTGTAGAACAGCAGGAAGCCTAGAGAGCCTGATTTACAATTTCCTCTTTTTAATGCTCATTGTATAAAAAAGTTATGAAAGTTTTAAAGGAAGCTCATCAGTTCCTACTGTGAGCCAGGTTCTGCCCTTCATGTGCTGATCTCATTTGCCTTCTAGAGGGCTTCATGCTCATAGGTAAGGGATGAACTTGAGGGGAAGCTGAGCAGAACCAAATTCTACTTTGTCTCATGGTCCCTTTTCACAGTGCTGAAATATTTGCTTTTCTGTAGAGGATGTGGTGTCTATCCAGCCTACAGATTGTGCTGCCAAATCAATCAAAATGTGACAGAGTTCCGATGTACAGTGCCTCTCTCACACTGCTTTCAATTGTATTTCTTAGATTACACCTGGGAATACGCTGAGTGGAGTCCCTGCTCTGCCACCTGCGGGCATTCAGGAACCCGTTCCAGGAGCCTACAGTGCATGAACGCTGAGAAACAGAAAGTAAATGAGTCACAGTGCAGAGAACTGCAAAAACCAGTGATTGTTTACCAGCCCTGCAACAGAGAGGACTGCCCTCCCCGGTAAACTCCTTTCTGCTCTATTTCCATGTGCTCTTTGTGCATTAAAACGCACTCACCACCTCCTGAAATTGTTCCTGTGTTTATGCTCTGAGTGTGAAATGTGGGGTTTATTTCATCATGAACCTTAAAGCATGAGAGATGTGGAAATGGATCACAAGCAATAGGGAAACACTCGATTCAGCTGAATAAATAAGAGCTGAGCAGGTCTCCATGCTGCTGCAGCAAGCCTGGCTGCTGCCACACCATACCACACCTCAAAAGCTAAGCTGGAGATCTCTCTGAGACCCTGGGATGTGCAGTTTTGTGGAATCTGTGCCACCCCAGAGGAAAAACTTGCTGTGTTTAGAGTGGCCAGTGTAACTCCGTGTTCACCTGCTCTCCTTTGTGCCAGCAGAGCTCTGGGTAAGATGCTTTCTGTGGAATGCCTCATTTCTCTCTAATGCCCCTCACTACTGTCCTTCCCTGCCAGTTTTTTCACTGGATCAGCTGGGGATCATGAGGCTGAAAATATTTATATCACAGACAAGTATATCACAACATCTGATTCCAATGGCCAAAACCATACCTCTAGACTATTTGAGACCTCTTGACTAAGTTGAGCATTCCAGCTCAGCTGGGGTTTTTCTCCATATTTTCAATAGAAAACCCCACAGGATCCTCAGAAAAATTTTTATTGCTTTAAAGAACTGGCCATCACTATCAGCAAAAATCTGTGAGGGATACAGAGTCTTTGGAGTTGTCCCTCACTGGAAAATATTGGCAGGGAAGTGTTAAGACCTTAGCTGACATTGTGAGTGCATCTTGCCAGTATGTTCTAAATTCTGTTCCAAATGCAGAAAACCTAGCAACAACAGATATGTATCAGAAGAAGTTGTTTATATTTCATCATTAGCAGCCAAAAACCAGATTATCTTAAATTGTGATACTGAACTCCAGTCAGCCCAGAGAAAGCTAACATTTTGCCAGTAGAAAAACTCTGAAATCAAACTAATAGTTTGAAACACAGCTTCAGTTGCAGGTTTCGCTCTTAAGCTCCAGCATTTGGAGCAGATGACAGGAGGATGCTCAGGTCCTGGGGTCGCTCTGAGCAAGGTCATGCCTTTCAGTAAATTGCAGGGCATGACTAAATAATCTGATTATCACTGGCCCTGGAGTATTCACAACATAAACAAATTGCTTATTTCATATGGCTAAAGAGAATGGGAACTGAATTGTCTTTTTGTATGCCTAGATTTGTTCTGCTTTTAATTTGGCTTTATGTAATCACCGATGGAAGGCAGTTGTTTGTATACTAACATGATTAACTCTGCCTTGAGCCATATGTGTATGCTAACATATAAATTGGTCTTCTTTTATGGAATATTCCATGCTTTCTATACAGGAAGAGCATCCCAGATGCCTGGAAAATAGGCCTGTGTCTATTTCTTGGTGCCTCTAAGCTCTGTCCTTCCCTGTGATTACCAGCCTGGGAGGGAAGTGCAAAATGTCCAGACTTCCCTTCCCATTTTCCTACTTACTGATTTCTGCACAATCTTCTCATCTTAAAGCAGCTCTTTAGAAAGCATCCATAGAATTATAAAGGCTTTAGATGTATAGGCAGTGGCATGGGGCCTTAATTATTCAAAGCATTTTGCATGTGTTTAATCACTTCTCTCTGTCATGGTGGAGAGGTACAGTTAAGCAAATATAAGGGCTTGAGTATCTACTTAACTTGTGCTTTGCTGTGCATGCACTGCACCAAATGTTTGCAAAAATACTTCAGCTTTAAAAGGGAGAAAAAGACAAGGGTGCAAACTGTAAAACATTAATCTTCCCTGAATGGATATAAGCTCTTTGAGTGTAAGAAAATGAAATAATTGCTGAAGAAAATAGAATTTTTTTCCTGTTATCACTCTTGTGGTGAACACAAAGTTCAGTTTATATTTCTAGCCTAGATTTATGCAAAGAGCAAGTCAACTCGATTGTATTACCACCTGCTGCCTCCCCAGTATTGTTCCTAGCTGCCAAGACAGGCTAAATATTTGCAACTTCTAATCAATAAATAACGTGTTCTGCTTGAGCTGTTATCTGGTGAGATCTCGATGTAATAAATTTGGATGAATTATGACAGCTGTTACTTCAGTACCAACTAAATTGGTACCATCCATTTTATAATAGAAAAGTCCACTCTCCTTCCTCCTGGAGTGGTTGCATCCAGCAGGGTCTGTAGGGCTCACCTAGTAATAGATTCTGGTCACAAGCATTGTAACCTCTGTTAGCAAATATGCTGTCATCACTTAACCACCTTTAGAAGATGTTGCTCAAGTGAAGAAGATGATTCTAACTATTCTCACATCTAAAACTTGCAAGGACAGGTTGTTTTGCATTTTCTTTGCAAACAATTTCTGCCAGCTACCAGCAGGACCGCAATGATTGCCGTGAATGTGTCTGTGCATGCTCTAGGTGGGTCGCTGGGCCGTGGTCTGAGTGCTCTGCCTCCTGTGGCCGTGGGTTTCGCCATCGGCAGCTGTGGTGTCACCAGCCCAGAGCCAACGGCAGCGCGCTGTCCGTGCCACCAGGCGCCTGCACACGCAGGGACCGGCCCGTGGCAAGGACACCCTGCACCGGGCACCTCTGTCCCCTGGGGCCAGCACGGCCGAAAACACAGGTAAGCAATTAACAGCCTCTGTCTGGAATCTCCTGGTGTTAAAAAAGTGGGACAGTGCCATCGTGCCACTGGCTGAACATCTGTCCTCTTGTGGGTGAACGTCTGTCCTCTTGCACAAGGGAGGAGCTCTGTGGCTGTAGTTACCTTCCAAACCAATTAGAAATCTTGGGGTTTTTTTCATTTTGTGCTCTCTGAGCAACCTTTTTTTGGTTGAAGACATGACCTGAAACCAGAGTATAAGCTATAATACTTATAAGTATTTTATAAACTAAGCCATTATGATGTATTCCATTTTCCAAGCTAGTTTATTGCAGTCATATTGTACACAGGTTGCATAGCTGTACTTGTGAAGTCCCCCAAAAAGATACATGAATGTGCAAATTGAAGAAGTTGTTCAATTCACAGAATGCACAAAAGTCTGTTTTCCTATATTTTCTGTTTCTTCCCTCATGAGGCAAACTTGTGCTCATCTTGATATGATTTGTATTTGCTGTTCAATGTGCAAAGTAACTAATTAGAATTGCTATCACTGTGTTCCCAATACGCGTTTTAGCAAGGCAAGTTTGTAATGGGCAGAGCTACAGAAAGAATTCTGTGGCTGTAGGAATGTGGCATGATGAGAGAAGACAATGGATTTAGCTTTAGGAACAGGCAGGAAAGTCAGTGTCTCGGCAAAATTGCACAGAGAACCAAAAATATGTAGGCCTTATCCCAACTGAGGTGTGACAGGGCTGAAGAAGGCAAGATGCAAAAAATGATGGCTGGGCTGTGTAGCTGGGTGACTCCCTAGGAGGATAGCTCTGTTGTTACTAACTCAGCTGTTTGTTCTTCTGTCCCCTCACCCTTTTCTCTCAATTTTCAGTGTACTGGTGGCTGTGCAGACCACCCTGCAGGTTCCCAGCACCGTCGGTTTATATGTCAGCTTCGGAACGGATCTTCAGTGCCAAACTCTTCCTGTGATGAAAGAAAAAGGTAAACAGTGGGGAGAAGTTACAAGTTAGATTCTTTAGATGATCACACTGAAGGTACAGGATTGTCACTGCAGTACAAGTAGGCAAATTCTTTTGCGTCAAACAAAGGAAAAGAAGTAGAGACAGTCATCCCTTTGTGGACACTGGGTGAATTCAGGAACCCCGGAGAGATTATGCCTGAAGAACACACAGCATCCAGGATGCAGTGTTTCAGGGTCAGTTAAGAAACTGGGGTTAAGAAACTGGTTTAAAGAAACTCATGTTTTCTCGTGAGTGAGAAGGCGTGGTGAGTGAGAGCAAAATTAAATAAAGGAATTCAACTCAAATATAAGAAAAAATGGAACGGATTATCCAGAAAGTTGTGGTGTCTCTGTCTTTGGAGATATTCAAAACACAGAGACAGTTTTGAGGATCCTGGTCTGGTTGGCTGTGCTAAGAGCAGGGGTGTGGGGATGATCAGTTCTGTTGCTGTGTGAATGAGGGTTTAGCACAAAAGCAAACATTTAACTGCCATTTATTTCCCTGCACAGCCCTCCTGCCAGAAGGAACTGTTCTTCAGAGGGGTGTGATGTGTACTGGCGGACAGGCCCCTGGAGGCCCTGCAGTGTGGGCTGTGGCAGTGGGTTCCAGTCCAGACGAGTGTCCTGCGTGCACAGGCAGAGCAACAAACCCGTGGCTGAGCAGTTCTGCAGAGGGAAGAAGAGACCAGTGACCTGGCAACACTGCAGTGTCACATCCTGTGGCAGTATTTAAATGTTTATTTAAATATGAGCATAGTAATAGTTTGTAGCAGTTATATTAGAAAGTGACTCACAGTTGTACACTATTGATTCTACAAGCATTTGATTGTACATCAAAGGTAAAACTATCCTCTCCAAGGAGCACTTCGTAATCCTGCGGTTTCTTTTCTCTAAGTAGGCCAGTTTGATATTAAAGCCTCAAAAGCACTTTTAGAAACAGGATATTTAGGAAGGTTTTTTGCAAACTTCCCTATGTGACTGTGCCAGTTGTGACTCAAAAGTCTCTGGGCGAGCTCTTAATGCCTCCAAGATGGGATAGTGTTCTGAAACAGACAATGAGTAAATGAATGCAGTGAGATCACACCTCTCACTTGTGACCTTGTTTAGCTTTGAATCCACTGCTGCCAGAAATGCACACTAAAATAATTACAAACCTAGCAGGAACCCATCAGTTGTTTACAATTACTATGGCAAGTTCTGCTGTTTCTCTTTTGCTCATTATAAAGCCTTGTAATGTTTAAATATATTTTTCAGAAGGCGGATGCAAGGATACAACTCCCTACTGTACATTTGTAAAGCAACTAAAGTTATGCTTGATAGACACCTGCAAAGAAAGATGTTGCCAATCATGTCAAGAAATCTAAATCCTCTATGGCAAGTTCATGATGCTGCAGTGAAGAGATGAGAAGAGAGCTTCATTAAACGAACCTGCTTGAAGTATATTCTTGTAAATGATACATTAGTTATAACAGTTAAATGGCGACATGAGGCTAATGAAAACACAGTATTGTGGATTGATGTGCTGGATAAGGTATTGTTTCTGGAAGCTTTCATTTTTCATTCTTTGCGATGGAACTTCTAATGCTTTAAACGTGTCTGGATTAGCAAGATAATATCATGGCATATCTGTAAAATGTTGCAGGCCATCATTTATAATTTTATCAGTGAAAAAACATTACCTAAAAGTAGCAAATAGTGGTTACTGTCCTTAACTTATGAGGAAGAGTCACAGAAGTACTTTGAAATGCAGCACCTATTGACTCCCAGGATTTTAGGGTTTTTTCATCATATTTAGCAGCATGTTAAATTTATAGAAGCTGTGGCTTGTAGCTGTAAAATTTTGGCAGCAGCTTCATTTTCATAAACAGCTTGAGCTTAAGGGTTGATCTCACAGGATATGCTTTACGGATACTAGCTCTCAGATGGATACACAGAAGTACATTGAATTTTTCCTGCTTGTATTTCTGTGCATGCAGGAAGAAACTATAGATCTTCATACAATTTTCAAAGCAGCAATAGATCTCTTTTGAATAAATGAGGTGTAATTTTTTATTGTTTCTATTCTAATTCCAGTCTCTGAAGTACAATCGAAGTTCTGGCGTGATTATACTTCTGTATTGATATTAAATGAGACAGAAGCTCCCTTGTCAGAGCTGTGAACAAACATTTGAGCACTGTTCTCTTGCACATCAAGTCAAATGAAGGGGCAGTACCTGGCCAAAATAGCTGTCAGATTTCTTGTCTTGAAAATCATTCTGTTTTTCTCCATTAATGGGGAAGAATTACTAATTAATAGAAGATAGACAAGTGCAAGAAATCTATTTTGAGCATTCTTCCATCAGGATGATTTTTCCATCACGACCATTAACCATCTGAGTCATTTGCAAGTTGATAAATTCTTACCATGGTATTCCTGGGTAAATTATTTTCCATGTTACAGATTGTCTGAATAGGGCTTTAAGCAGAGAGAGCCCTGCAGGAGGCACAAAAGAGATTTTTTTTTTCTTTTGTAGTTTCCAAACTACTGCTCGTATTGGAGGCCTGAATGCTTACCTTGACTTGGCTCTTGTGTTCCATCTGTGACCTGTGTGACAGGCAGAGGGCTGGGAGTGCTGTGGGGGCAGTTCAGACACAGCATCCTGCAGAGGGTTTGCATCACTGAGAATTAGGGTAGCACTACTGTATAGAAAATGTTTAGGGTGGACTATCATGTCCAAAGCTGACTGCAAGGAGAGGATATTCCTGATCATTACCTTTTTAATCTGCAATGGGTCTTGATTGTTTAAGCAGTTTTTTAAATTAAACATTTGTAAGATACTTTTGTAGATATTTATTGTCTGATTTAAAAGTGCAATATTTTTTTTTTGTACAGTGTTTAATAAAGATTTTTGGACATATATTTTTTCTTATTACCAAAATTTCTTATTCATGTTTTCCCTTTATATTTAAAGTTTTCAAATGTTAACATATAGCATTTTTTGTTGTGTTAACTTTGGTTAAGTATGCATGCTACACCAAGCAGTGCTGTAAATGTTTGTGATTGCAATTGGCATGACATTCCTTTGTAGATTATTTTATTGCTTCTCCAGTAACTGAAGATTTTAGCTTCTTGAATGTAGTTTTGATATTTCTGAAATAAAGTATAATTTGATTATTCAACACTGTGATTATCCTGAGGTATTTTATTACCATGATTTGCATGGTAACCCTGATTTCATTCTTTGTTATTTTTTCCTACTTTGTCTGTAATTCTGGGATTTTTTCAAAGCCTCAGATTAGTTCTTATTTTTAACAGTCTATCAGACATATAGTCAACTTCACTGCAGTCTGCTTTGCACTGCTATAAAGAGACAACATAGAGGTAACCTGACTGAAAAAGTGGGAAGATAATTTGCCAAAATCCAAATGTCAGCTCTGATTCACTGAAATTTAGAATCAGGATTCTTTAAAAGGTGGAATAAAATTCCATTTCTTTTCTGGGCCTTCACTAAGCAGAGTTCATTTAGATCCAACAGAACAGCTCCATGTTTTGTATTTAGTGAGTGATGGGAATGGAAAAGAAATTGTTTCAGAATATTCGCAGTGTGTGAATGGTCTAAGAAACAGTGTAAACAATAAAAGCCTTAATTTTTTTTTTTATTAAATAGAAGATGTCTGACAATGTAATGGTGATGGTCGGAGTTATCCTAGATAACAATATTGGCAAAGGCATAATTTACTTTTTGAATTCCATTTGTGCAATCTTTAAGAAAAGCAAAGGCTCTGTACAGCAGTGCTGTGGAGCCTGCTGCTGGATAGCAGAGTGCACAGAAAGCACTCTCAGAACAGCAACTGAATCCATGAATAACTTTCCTGCTTTTACATCTTGGTTTAGCATGACATCATAAAATGCTTTTTTAACAGCTGTTATTTTGGAAAAAATATTAGTTTTCCAGCCGTCTCTTCATTTGGTCTGAATTTCAGTAATTTGTTGCTTATGAAAAAGTTGACGTCAGGTATTGAATAGTGTCTGAAGGTTTATAATATCATTTGATGCTTTTCCTGGAAGCACAATCAGTGTGTTGGGGCTTTTTCAATTGTGAAGTAATAAAGGCTTCTCTCTTTCACTGTTAAACTTAGGGAAAAACATTAAGGAAAAAATGAAAGGGAATATGCCCCTCCACCCTAAAAAAGCCTTCAAACACATCTGCAGAGGAACTGTTAAATATATCTGAATATGCCCTCCACTTCCCTTCCTCTCAAAATGTTTGTACCGTGCTGGTAGGTGGCAGCAAATTACTTTCCATAACTTAAGGGAGGGAAGTGACTTCAGAACTGAAAAAACAGCTGTGAAAATTTAAAAAAGCATCTGGGCTCCCTCACAGACCCAGCAGAAGAGCCATTTTGAGCAGAGCATGCAGGCACATGTAACTTCATGGATTCAGACTGCATTTCTCTCTCCCTAGAAAGAAGAGCTGGAGGGCATTGGGAGCTTCTGTAAACGGCTCCAGAGGTACCAGGAGGGTGTACAGCATGTGGACCTGGGCAGGTGTGACTACAAAATTTTGGCCTTGTTTCCTTAGTTGTGGCATGACAGAGAATGACTCCATTGAGTGTGTATTTTTCTTTTGTGGTACAGAAAGATGACAATCAATTGGACATTTTCCTGTCCTGCCTTTAGGATCTCACAGATTTACTTCGTCCTTGTTCAGTCACAATCTCAGGGAGGTGAATAATTTTCTGACAGACAAGTAAAACTGATTCGCCACGTCATTAACAGAGTAAGTGATACTACAAAAACAGTATAAAGACAAAAGTTCTGTAAAGGTGACTGATGCTCTAATAATGTCTGGATCCCTCTCACACAATGCTTTCGTGCACAGCTGATTAGCTCAGTTCAGCTTTCTTGCTTTCATATGACCACGTTCCTGCTTTAAAAATGTTCCTATCGTTGATCTTAGCCCTTTTATAAGAGACTTTGTTTATAAAGTACAGCCACATGATTCTGCAGAACCCAAATACTGTTCTACATCAATGGGTACAAGATATGCAATACTGAGAAAAAAAAAATCATACTGGAGTAGTGTGATAGAGCATGACAATACAGTTAATTACAGAACTATTAATTGGGACTTGCTTAAATCATGAACGTAATAAACCTAAAATTGATTCATCTGGATTTTTCAAAAACAGCTAAAGATACATAGAGAAAATACTAAATATTTCATACAGAGGTAATTACATATAAAATTTCTGTAAAAACATTGGTGCCTGTGTATTTGGAACAAGCAATTCTTTGAAGAGCAGACAAACTGAAGCCAGGCTGCCTACAGGTTTCTGCATATCAGCTGGTATTTCTTTTTTTACCTGAGTTTACTCTATTTTCTGTAAATCTATGCAGTCTCATAATGAGATCTGATTATATTTACACACTGGGTTTAAAGATGATTCAGCTGGGGAGGACACATGCACTAAGTGTGTCAGTGTGTCCAAGGTGCATCAGTTTTGTTTTCTTTGGAAGTAAGGCTGAAAAAGAATGATCAGGGAAATTAAGAAACAGCATCTAATGATCTGCTTTTGGTGGTTGAGTGGTTTCAACTATGTGTTCACAAAAAGAGTGAGGTTACCACCTGTTAATTGCTACCAGAAACTACAGTGGGACCTTTATACTCACTTCAGATTTGAATGAAGTTAAAGTAGTGATGAATAAAGCTAAAACTAGGGTTTTAGAAATGCCTAGGTGTCATGGCATGCTATCTTGTGATCTGGGCAGTAAAACAGAAAGAAAAAAAAATCTTACATAGTACTGAGATTATTACTGATATCTTAGGTTATTGTAAATAGCATTATTTGCTTATTGCGTAAAATATTTTATCAGCAAAAGGCACTTGCTATTTCACAAATACAATTATTTGATTGCAGAAAATATGAGATAATTAAATATGTTATAAATATGCTTGAGGTGAAATCTGGGAGAGTCATGGAAACTAGAATGCACAATCAGAGAATGGACAGATGCCATGTAGGGAGTAGTGTTCCTTCAGCATTTGGCAAATCTTTATTATTCTTGTAATAAACTTTGGTTTGGCTTTGGTTTTCTTCAGACTTCTAAAAGCAAAAACTTCAGTATTTTATTTGCTTTCAGTGTTATTTAAAGAGAAAATGAACAAATTGATTTCCAATTATTTAACCAAGGTGCTTGAAATATTGCATGTAAATATTATGACACAGCAGGTACTTCCTCTGAAATAGGATTGCAGCTTGACTCGGAACGTTCTGGAGACACCTGTCGGTAGAATTTGTGACCCTGAGGATCTGTGTTCACATAGACATAACCCATAGCATCTGGATTAAATCCTGGGCACACCTCTGGCTTCTTTGGAGTATATTCAGTGCGATACAAAGTGTCACCTTTAAAAGGAACTCCAGTAGCAACAGCCTCTACAGGTTTGAAACTTTGAGGTGGATTGGGCTGATGGGGTACGTAATGGGACCTGAATGTAGTTAAACTAGAAAATTTTCCTGTGGGTTTTTGAATTTCCTCTTCTTTCTTAATAGGCCCTTGCCGGCAGACCCTCCAGGGTTGATAGTGTTCTTTTGTAGTAGTCTTCCCTAGAAAAGGGGCACTGCTTTTTCTTCCAGGAGCTGGTTTTATGGGAGCTCTAGGAGCAACCTTGTGAGAAATGTAATCAAGACGGTTTGAGGATTTGAGGTCCATCTTGTCTGTGGGTGGAACATACTCTCTTGGTTTGTGGAGCTCGGGTGCGGTGACCAAATAAGGCTGATAACGATCCTGGAATTCAGTGGTTCCTTTAAAAGGATCATCAGATCCATGTTTTCTACTTTCAGGCTTGCAGCTTTTTGCTTGTTCCCCAGGCATCCCTTTAAAATCTCTCTGGTGGGTTGTGAGATCTTCAAAGGGTTGGTCGCTTGGCTTGTACTCTTCTCTTGGCCTTACGAACATGGGCCCCATCTCATGGAGAACGTACGCGGTGCGATGGATGGTGTTGGCATCAAAAGGTCCTTCTGCCAGCTTGGTGTCACAAGGTTTACAGCTTTGGGGGGGATTGGGTTGCCTAGGGAAGTAGTCATCTTGAAACGTAGAAGGATTTCCAAACCTTTCCGAAGGTGGCTCGTATGCACGCTCCACCTTACAGGATTCCGTTCTTTCACCTTTCCGTAACCTATAGTCATCTGTAAGGCAAAACCAAAATTCCACCTTACGGATGTTATCACTTAAGATCATTCCTTTAAAATGAAGACAAAGTCTGCTGGTATTAAATCTTGCAAAACAAAGAAAATGGATGTAAGTGAAAATGAATTTTATCTGCATGTTTGTGATCTAATGAAAATGTCTTCTATTATAGCGCATGATAGAAGCACACCCCCAAAATTGTACCTGATGTCCTGTTTTGACTATTTGCTCAACAGAAATTATACAGAAAATAGCCTTATACACATGCTAAATACAGTATCTTCCATTTTACTTAAAAGATATAGCATCTGTGTGCTGACCACTGTAATAGAATAATTTGTGTCAAGACAGATCATTACTAGGATGATGTATATATAAGCTACACCATCCACAAGCAGAAGCCTAAACTCCACTTTTGACCTACTTTGTGGAAAAATAAGTCACATGAACTAAAACTACCTGGAAAATACACTGTAGGGGGGCACATATTATTACCTCGATAGGTTGGGATGGTGTCCACTTTTGCTTCTGAAGTGTGTTTCCTCTCTCGAGGCCTTGCTAATGTCACTGGTCCTACTTTATGAGGACTGTAATCTCTCTGGTATATGGTTCCCAGGTCAATCTTCCCCGACTTTGGTCTATATTCTGCTTGTGGCCGAAAAGGTCTCGCAAGAATTTCATATGGTAAATAATCAGATCTGAATTGGGAAAAAGAAAACACTGGTCAAAAAACCTTTACTTCCTTCTGAAGCCACTTCCGTAATTTTTCCACTTTCCAATTAGTTGGAAAAATAACAAAATGTTTACTCTGAAAAACCTATCAGACACCATATGTTGGAGAGATAGCACAAAGGAGAGAAAACCACAGTACATAAATCTGGGGTCTGTGATGCATTATAGAGTCTTTACTCAAAGGTAGATGGTGAAGTGAGTTTTTTAACACCCCGTCCCATTCACAGTTTAACAGTATTTTTTAAAGTATCTGAAAGGAGACTTACAAAGCTGCTACAATTTTGTGAAGAAATTATCAGAAAGCAGAAGCAGAGCAAAGCTCAAATTACTACAAGTGGTAGCACTTACTGATTGCATGAGGAGAATGGAATATAATCAGAAACAGCATTTCACTGTTTTTGTATGGGCACATTACATTAAAAGGATGTATATTACATATGGGGGTGTTTAAATAGTCCATAAAGGCACAGGACCAGTCTGGCAGAAAAGCATTTGGACTGTCTAGTTATGTCTCTCTTTCTTCTGATAAACAAAGAAATCTCACCAGAAGCCCTCATAGCTTAAAAGAAAACAACAATAATGGAAAAAGTAAAAGTTGATGCCACTGTAACATCACTAACAATGAAGGGATGGTTTTTTAAAAATTTTTGAAAGACATTCTTTAATTTTGCAAGCTTAAAATCAGAGTCTGTGCATAGACAGGACAGATGTACTGAACCCATTTACAATTTGCTTTCTTAAAACTAATAATTTTCTTGAAAGTAATAATCTGAATTTAAAAAATAAGAGAATCCCAGTTCTTTTTTCCTAAGATTTCATTTTCCTACTATCTTGGATTTTACATACATATTACAGAAAGTTCCTCAGCTTACTAGGTTTTCTATAAGACCTAAATTTCCTAACAGCCTGAAAACAAGACAAAATTTTTTGATTCTCTTCACAGGTTAAAGGCTGCCATAAAAAAATGCAAATCTTGCTGTATGTGTGCTTTGCTATTTTTTACGAGCTTTTTGTGGTAACTGTATTTCTATACTCAACATTTATACTTTAAATATGCAAAAAGTGGAAAGGATGCAATGACTGCATTTTGAGAAGACTGCAATACAATGCTTTACCCCCGCATAAAAAACAAAGAATGAAAAACTTTACAGACTAATTACAAAACGTTGTTTGAAAACATTTACTTGAATGTTGTGGTGCCGTCCATTTTCCCCCGATCCTCTTGGGACTCTGGTTTTGGCTTACAGCTCTCGGGAGGGCAGACGTTGCCATAGCCAGGGTAGTTCTCCAGATACTCAGTTTTGTTGCTCGGCTCCACTCCATAATCATAAAACTTTGTGGGTCTATGGCAGCAGCGATGGCGTCTGGGTCAAACACATCAGAGGAGAGAATTCTGAATTTTCATTTAAGAAGAAAACCCATACTCTGTCTACTGGGAGTGAATAACAAATGGGGAAGATTGAACAATGTCAGTAGTTTTTGTTTAAAGTCTTTTCTGAGTGATAGAACCACAAAATATTGTGCTGATCCAGAGGTCCCAGAGCACATCATACTAACACAGTAATAAAAGCAGTATCAGCTGGGAGTTAGTCCTTGTGCAGAATACAAAGGATGGATAGAGTTGATCTCAGTCCTCTAAATTATGCTACCACCAAGAGGCATTTTCTTCTTGTCTGTAATGTTTAATGGTATTACTCACTTTATTTGGAAAAGTAACTAACTATGCTTCATTTCTTGTCTCATGTCGTCTCTTTTTTACTGCTATTACCTCAGCACTTGTCTTTTTATTTCTGTACATCTCACCTATTTTCACCACTATTGATTAACACTTTTTGATTAAAATTTTAGTGGTGTGAATTCTCATGAGCACTTCTAGTGCTCTGCAGGCCATTTATGACTTTTCAACCCTTTTTTTTTCTCCAATTTAGACTGACTAAATTCTCTATCCAAAACATGTGTTTATTTGAAAGTAATGACATCTCTTTTTCTTAATAGGTTTTACCTCAATTCCTCCTGCTTCTCATTGATGCCTTTATCAATGACACCATTATGCAAAAAGGGGGGTATATAACGACAATTTATTATTTATGTCTTGTTGTTTCCAATTAATGATCCATGAAATGAAAATTTAAATGCTGTTATTGTCTTGAAAATCTTGTTATATTAATTCTTATTTGCACAATGCACATCTCTGTCTGACTTCAAGGAAAATAATAAATTAAAGCAAGGTGAAATAGAATACAGAAACAGACACGAAGGACTCCTGCTGGGAAAATGAAAAAAAACACTGAAAGAAGTTCTTGAAAGCTGGAGATCCTGAAGCTGGTATTAGTTTGTGCTGCCTGATTTTGCCAGCTCAGTAGTTCAAAAAATGAGAAATAAAGTAGCCCTGTCTAAGAATCCAGATCCTTTCAAAGCCTCAGGTGTTTACTCCTTTTCAATCAAGTAAATTAACAATTGAGAGACCTTTTCAAAACATAATAGGGAAAGGAAAAAGGAAGAGGAGGGAAAGAACAGGAAAGGTAGGAAAACAAGGAGGTAAGTGTGTGCCATTTCTCACTACAGTGTTTGCCTGTCGTTACATTTGTCATGAAATTCACTTTCACCTTAGTAATGTTTTTTTTTTTTTTCAGCAAGTACAAACAGCACATCCTGTGTCACATAGCATCTAAAAGTAACAGTGAAGCAGAAACAAAAGACATTGAACTGATGGCTTGAAAGCTGGTTGAAATACAGGTTATCAAATCATAATGTTCTTCACATATTTTTGGCATACAATTCAAAGGAGATGGAATCTAATTATTCATCTGCAAAAGCTTCACTTTGCCATAAGCTGGTCCAGAAGACCAACCACCAAAAAAAAACACCTTCTGTGTTCTGGAGTCACCATTCTTTAAGGACTTAATTCTGAATATTTTTAAGCAATGTTGTGACTATATCCCATGTATTGCTGAATGGACATACTACAAACTAAAATACGTGCTAGAAAAATAATTACTGCAGAGTGAGCCTGAGTTCTTGGTAAATACAAAACAGAGATGAAAGCAATCTACTCTTACCTCTTCAAGAAAGAGATGGTGGCAATTTTATTAGAATTCATTGTTGATCCAAAAATGTCCTTCAAAACACTCATTTCTTGTGTATAAAATAATTCTGAACACATTCTAACTGTGCATGGGATTACTTGGAATAAGTAAGATAAGATTGTTGAGGAAGTTCCTACCTCCCACTCTGTGCTGTGAAAGTGCTTTCAGTGAAAGGTAATGTAAAATTACCTTGTCAATTTGACTTGGAGCAGAGATTAGGGGGTTTTTAGTTGACCGATATATCTGCTTTAGGATGTTGTCAAATTTAGAATGTTGCCCAATAGCTAAACCAAAATTTTTCATTTAGATAATAATTTTATAAAACTAATTATATAAGGCATCACAGTGCCAGGAATCAGTAGAGAAGACAGATTACAGCTCTGATAAACGAAATATGTTGCTTAGAGTTTGGCCTGCACTCCTTGAGACACTGTTTATTTTTAACTTCTTCCTAGTATTTATCTTAATTTCCACCCCAGTTACTGATAATTCAAATGAATTTGGTGAAAATATTCCTTTTCCCATGCCTGACTGGCACTTGCTTTGATGGATTATTATTCTTTCCCTTCTTTGTGGGAGACTATCTTGTGTCTTGCATAAGGTTTGAATAGAATCTCAGCTAAATAAAAGTGACAGTACCTCAGCTCTCTTGTGCCAAATGTTCTTGTTCTGGTTATTTTAGTACAAGGCTGGTGATTTTAACTTATTTAAGGCCTGGCATACATACTTTTTTTTTTTTTTTATAAAATGCTAGCAAGACCCTTGAAATTCTACCACAAAGCATTTTCCTCCCAGAGAACCAAACTAATAATGATAAAAGCTTAATATTTGTCATAATTGAAAACTTACTACCCCTCTACAAACACAGCTCAAAGCCTTTACTTCTAATTTCTTTTTATTTTTTGCCAATGCACACACTATGGTCTGGAAGACAGAAACGATGGATAGATACTGTGAGAGTCATCTACTTTCCTGTTCTTGATAGGAGATGTGGTAGTTTTTACTGGGTTTGTATTTATATGTGGTCAGTATGAGGGCTTAAGTAACCCATATTTCAGAGAAATCTTCTTTCCTTTTAACTTACATTTATTCAGGAATATAGATTTTTATGATAATGAAGGGCAAGAAAAGGAGGAAGCCTGACAGACTGAGAAGGAGATAAGCAGTTTATTTTTGTATCTCAAAACAACTTTTATGCCTTTAAAGGCTGTGATTATCTCTTATAGCAGACAAATAGTATTCTTGAGTGCAGAAAGTTCATCTACCACACAGGCTTTACTCTTCTTTGAAAGCCAGATTTAACATCCTGTGCTTGAGAAAGCAGAATGAAGTTCTCTCTTACTGGCTTTGCTCCTCTGTAAGTTTTTCAGGCTTTTTTTTTATTTTATTTTTTTTAATTATTATTTTTTTTAAGTTCTGTTGATAGGGGAGATTGTTTCCTTCTCTTTTATTTTCTTTTTTTTTTTTTTAGAATTAAGCAGTAATTATAACTCCATAAAATTTCCTGCAAATAGCTACATGATAATGCCTACAAAACATTAGGTATTTATAGCTGCCTTGAAGTCTCTGCTAAGCTGTGTATACATTCCAATGTCCAGGTAACACTGCCAAGTGACCAAGCAGCCTTCCCCTAAAAACAGAAACACTGTCCACTGAAGCAAACACAATGTGCTGCCTAAACCAATAATGGCTTGAGATTTTATTGACTGTAAAAACTTCAGTGAAGTTTGTTTTAAACCACAAGATTTATGCATATTTAATTCAATTATTCATATTATTGAACTCAGGTTTTGGATTCAGAATTTTTGGTTGAGTTTTGTGCTGTCTCATTGTGTTATCTCACCATCTTTCTACTTGAGCCCTAGCCAGCTTTGTTATCTCATCATGAAAACAATGTGTTCCAACTCTTCATTAATCCAGGACTTAAGAAACAAATTTATGAGGCAAAATTCACCACAGGCTTGGCCAAAAAGAACATGAGGAGCTTTATTCAGTGCCTGCCTCACACCTCTGTCTACAGAAGAAAAAACAAGTGGCTGATGAACAGACAGACAGACTTCCCACACAGAAACACATAGAGGGTGCCTGCTCTGCAGACCTTGATATAAAACTTGTGGGTCATGGTGCACTTTGCGACCATAGGGTTTGCTCTATTCTTCCGAAAAACCTTGTGCACACCTCTGTGATCTCATAATGACCATTTTTGTATGTAGTTGCTAGATTTTTTTTTAGACAGAAAAGAAATTGAAAATATTAACAGTTGTGACTCCAACCTGTAAATATATACCTGAACTTTGAGAGGTCCCTTATTATTTTGGGACACTTGATTTGTGCACTTTTTCCCCACTTATGGCATTGATAATATTGCTTATAGACCTGTAATAGTAATTTTCCATTTAAAATTGCCTACTGTACCGTCTTGTGCCAGCCTCCCTGGGTCAGAGAGGCTGTAGGACAAAGATGAGCTGTTTGTCTCTCTATGGCTTCATGGAACATAAAGCAAAGTGGTGAGTGCTACTGGATGTATGGCAAAAGGGCAGATATATTAAATCTCTTTTAAAGGCTGCAGTGCTTGCACGGGTTTCTGACAAGGTTGCCAGAACTCTTCTGAATGTTCCTTTGATGCATTCCTTCAATGAGAGCTGGCTCTGGTTTCTGGAACATGGAAAAGTCTGATTCTGATTTAGTCTGGGTACCTTTTAAAGATTGTCTCCATTCTGTTCTATTTTGGCCCGTTTAAGACCTTCTTTTACCCTTACCTGATTTAAATGTAAATACACTACACATTTACTGAGAATGTTCTCATACTTGGGTCCTACTCCCCAGTGGCCCAAGGTGCTGCTTATGTTATCAATGAGGTTGGAAAAGTCTTCTGAGATTATCAAATCCAACCTGTGACTAAATGCCACTGTGACAACCAGACCATGGCACTGAGTGCCTCATCCAGTCTCAAACACCCCAAGGGACAGTGACTGCACCACCTCCCTGGGCAGCCCATTCCAATGCCCAATGACCCCTTCTGTGAAGATATTCTTCCTAATGTCCAACCTAATGCTCTTCTAGTGCAGCTTGAGGCTGTGTCCTCTCATCCTGTCTCTGGCTGTCTGGGAGAAGAGGCTGAGCTCCACCTGGCTATGATCTCCTGCAGAGTGGAAAGGTCACCTCCAGCCTCCTTTTCTTCAGGCTGAACATCCCCAGCTCCCTCAGCTGGCACGTGTAACACCTGTGCTCCAGACCCTTCCCCAGCTCCATTGCCTTTCTCTGGACACACTCCAGCACCTCAATGTCCTTCTGGTCATGAGGGGCCCAAACTGGACACAGCACTCGAGGTGTGGCCTCACCAGTGCCCCGCACAGGGGACAGTCCCTGCCCTGGCCCTGCTGTTCCTGACACAGCCCCGGTGCCATTGGCATTCCTGGCACAGCTGGCTCATGTCCAGCTGCTGCTGACCAGCATCCCGGGTCCTTTCCCCACGGGCACCTTCCAGCCCCTCTGCCCCAGCCTGTAATGCTGTGTGGGGTTGTTGTGACCCAAGGGCAGCACCCGGCCCTTGGCCTTGTTGAACCTTATACCACTCGCATCATTCCATGGATCCAGCCTGTCCAGGTCCCTCTGCAGA